>JAKWIX010000320.1:32566577-33307986 GCA_027704785.1 Solanum chmielewskii
CTTTTTTTTTACAATCAAAATAAACTTTTCTAATAAAATTATATTTATGTTGTTTATTTTTATATCTTTTAAATAAACTTAATGAAAATAATAAAAATCAAAATATATTTAATTTAGATTGATAAAATTATTTATGCTTTAAAATTGGTGTTAAATTAAATTCGGTCAAAATTACGTGTCTACAGTTTGCCCCTCTTTGACTGGAAACACGAAGAGTTTTTCAGACAAAGAAGTAGACAAAGTGACAAGTTTTTGACCGAACTCTTATTTGAAAGACTAAAATTTGTGCGACCGAGTCCTTGTTTGGACATCCTACATATCCCGGTTGATAAGGGAATCAGGCCACTTGTAGTTCGAGGAGATAAAGTGATGAGTTGGAAGTTAAGTGAGGTTCCATCGAGGCTCCAGATCGCGGCTCTTATCCTTACATAAAATTGAAAACTATTAGTCAAAGAAAAACAAATGTACAAACTTCCATCCACGCAGCTTTTCTTGAATCTTCACTTGAATTTTGACTTTAGATATCACCTTGATTTTTGAGTGAATATCTTAACTTAGAATTGGACTGGAGGATGAACTTGCCACATAGACAGAACTTTTGACATTCTTAAAAATGACAACTTGAAAAATGCTCTTGAATGAATGCGTGTTTTCTTGATCAAAAGTTGACTAGTAAAAGATGTGTGGAAGTCAGGCTGCTACATGCATTGAAGAAGCTAATTCTAACCATCATGGAATTGATTATTCTAAAAATTTGAAACTTTGTTCTTGAATTTCAAATCCAGGTCTCGCTTGAGAAAACCTGAGAACCACCACAAACAAAAAATAAATAAATTTTTTGCCCCAGTTTTCACTGGGAAAATTTTGTGAGTTATTAGCAAATATAAATATAAAACATAAACTTCGGCTAGGAAGTGTTTATTTCAGGAGAAAATAAAACTAAAAATCTAGACTAGGAAGTGTTAATCCTATGAGAAAGTAATCTAATCCCATTATTCAGGAGGGTCCTGCTAGTCCCATTATCCAGGAGGGTCCTGCTAGTCCCATTACTCAGGAGGGTCCTGCTAATCCCATTATCCAGGAGGGTCCTGCTAATCCCATTATCCACGAGGGTCCTGCTAGTCCCATTATCCAGGAGGGTCCTGCTAATCCCATTATACAGGAGGGTCCTGTTAGTCCCATTATCCAGGAGGGTCCTGTTAGCCCCATTATTCAGGAGGGTCCTGCTAATCCCATTATCCAGGAGGGTCCTGCTAGTCCCATTATCCAGGAGGGTCCTGCTAATCCCATTATCCAGGAGGGTCCTGCTATTCCCATTATCCAGGAGGGTCCTGCTAATCCCATTATCCAGGAGGGTCCTGCTAGTCCCATTATCCAGGAGGGTCCTGCTAGTCCCATTATCCAGGAGGGTCCTGCTAGTCCCATTATCCAGGAGGGTCCTGCTAATCCCATTATCCAGGAGGGTCCTGCTAATCCCATTATCCAGGAGGGTCCTGCTAATCCTATTATACAGGAGGGTCCTGCTAGTCCCATTATCCAGGAGGGTCCTGCTAATAAAATTTTCAACAAACTAATAATACCAACGAAACATTGCGAATGCTATCTTCATTATTTGGAAGTTCCTTCAAGGAGAAAAATAATAATAATAGTAATAAATAAAATAAATATTCCAACATTCAAGTAATTGCTATTTTATATATATTAGCCAACTTTCATATAATATTCCACAAGTCTTTATTGTAGGGTTTCCATTTCGCTCGATGCAGACTAGGTTGAACATCTAGGTTCCTCGAATCCTTAATCTTGAAACAACTTGCGTCCCTGCTTCAACAAAGAAGATTTGTGAGTTTGAAAAGGTGGTGGTTGGTTTGTGGTTCCATCTTTCGACAAAGGCGGCTCAAACACTTATGACGCTTTGGTTGTTTCCAACGTTCAATACTTCTTACTGATTGATTGTACTTTCATCCACATTTGCTTATTTTGTAACCTAAATCCAATGTCTTTATCTCATAACACTCACTGTTTAGACTTCATAGAATCAGAGAATTTTCGAATTCAACACTTGAAGACAGATTAACTCAGTAGCCTGATGCTTTGTCTAGTACCGATTAGAGACTTGGTAGCGAGTCTTGAAATTCCTTCATAGTTATTTTTTTGACAAAGACTCGACTCAAATACATACCAAAAAAGTGACGAAAAAAAGTATAAGAAAGTTACGAACTATATGAGAATAAAAGAATGAAGACTCTTTTTTTTGTAAGAAGAAGAAAGAAAAACTTATCTGAGTGTGGGAGCCGAGTCTATTGATCATGCCATGCAATTTGAATTGATTTCCAGACTTGGCTATCCAATCTATTCATCAACCATTATTGATTATTCAATCTTGATGTGGAATCCCAACACTTAATGAAGCCATAAATAATCTGAACCCTTATAGACTTTGTGGTATTCACGAAGGTCTTTGCCGCTAAAACTCAATCATGTTAATTGCTCCAGCTCACGTCTGCCTTATGGTGCATGTCAGGATTTTCACCAATAAGACTCTCTTATATTCAACTCCTTTTCGCCTTACGGTGCCCACTTAGGGTTTTCACCAATAAGACTCTTCATTTTTATTTCTTTTTACTCACATTTGTCTTATGGTCCCATTCAGGATTTTTACCTACCTTTAACCAACTTATTCTCGACATATCAAGGGTTGATGCAAAGACTTTTTTTTTTTGACTTTAGATGATGGGGTTGATTTTGAGCTTTGAGATGAGAGACCGAATAATAAACAAACGACTTTTGCCCCAGTATACTACAATATGAATTTTTGGATTTGTATTTGGTTGAACCGAACCCAATATTAGGGCTGCCTACGTATCTTGCCGAAACAAGAATCAGGTCAAACGTAGTTCAGGCAATTTGTTTTTTTTTTTTTTTTGTTGTTGTTTTTTTTTGAAAAGTCAAGGACACAACATAACCAAGTGATACCGTTGAATCAACCCTTGAAATACCAAGCCCAAACATAAGGGTTTCTAATGTCGAAACTCAATCATATGTAGTATTTTTTCACAGCATCAGCATTGACGACCGTTTCTGTCACTTTGCCTTCTATATCTGCTAAGTAAAGAGCACCATTGGGTAATACCCTTTTAACAACGAGTGGTCCTCTCCAATTTGGAGAAAATTTGCCTTTGGTTTCAGCATGATGTGGCAAAATGCGTCTCAACACTAATTGACCCTCTTCAAAATGTCTGGGACGCACCTTTTTGTTGTATGCCCGTGCCATTCTTTTCTGATATAATTGTCCATGACATACTGATGTCAGACGCTTCTCATCAATCAAACTTAATTGCTCTAACCGAGTTTTGGTCCATTCATCATCATCAATTTCAGCCTCCACAACGATTCGTAAAGATGGGATCTCAATCTCTGCAGGTATAACTGCTCGTATACCAGTGAATATGGGGTAGCGCCCACTGACGTACGGACTGTAGTGCGATAACCCAACAAAGCAAAAGGAAACTTTTCATGCCATTGTTGAGAACTTTGCACCATCTTACGAAGTATCTTTTTTATATTTTTGTTTGCAGCTTGTACAGCCCCGTTTGCCTTTGGGCGTTACGGAGTTGAATTTCGATGCTCAATCTTAAATCGGTAGCATACCTCTTGCATTAAGTGGCTGTTGAGATTTGCGGCATTTTCAGTTATAATCACCTTTGGAATACGAAAACGACAAATGATGTTGAAATGGATGAAATCCACCACGACCTTCTTGGTCACTTATTTGAAAGTTACTGCTTCCACCCACTTTGTAAAATAATCAATGACCACCAAGATGAACCTGTGACCATTTGATGCTTTTGGTTCTATCGGTCCAATCACATCCATTCCCCATGCCACGAAAGGCCATGGAGCCGACATTGCATGCAACTCAGAAGGGGGAGAATGTATTAAATCACCATGTATTTGACATTCATGACATTTATGAACAAATCGTATGGAATCCCGCTCCATGGTGAGCCAATAATATCCTGCTCGAAGTATTTTCTTGGCTAGAACATATCCATTCATATGAGGTCCACAAACTCCTGAGTGTACTTCAATCATGATTGTGGAAGCCTCTTGAGCATTTACACACCTTAGAAGACCTAAATTGGGTGTCTTCTTGTACAGTATGCCTCCGCTTAAGAAAAAACCCCTTGCTAATCGTCGAATAGTCCTTCTTTGATTACTAGTTACATCTGACGGACATTCTCCATACTGAAGATAAGTTTTGATATCATGAAACCAAGGCTTACCATCAAATTCCTCCTCAATCATGTTGCAATAGGCATGTTGATCACGAATTTGTATGTATAAAGGGTCGATATGGGCGTCATCAGGGTGTTGGAGCATCGAAGACAAAGTGGCCAATGCATCTGCAATCTCATTGTGCATTCTGGGAATGTGTCTAAACTTTATCGACACGAATCGTTGACAAAGACCTTGTAAACAATGTTGATATGGTATCAGCTTTGGGTCTCGAGTTTCCCATTCTCCTTGAATTTGATGAACTAGTAAGTCTGAGTCTCCTAACACTAACAATTCTTGGATGCCCATGTCAACAGCTAACCTCAGACCCAAAATGCACGCTTCGTACTCAGACATATTATTAGTACAATAGAATCTAAGTTGGGCTGATATAGGGTAATATTCCCCTGATTCAGACATAAGAACAGCTCCTATTCCAACTCCTTTCCTGTTAGAGGCACCATCAAAGAATAACTTCCAACCTTGATCGTTATCGTGAATAACTTCATCGATACAAGATATCTCTTCATCTGGAAAATAGGTTTTAAGTGGTTCATATTCTTCATCAATAGGGTTCTCTGCCAAATGATCTGCCAATGCTTGAGCTTTCATTGCGGTCCGCGTTATATAGATAATGTCAAACTCTGTGAGCAATATTTGCCATTTCGCAAGCCTGCCTGTGGGCATGGGCTTTTGAAAAATATATTTCAACGGATCCATACGAGAGATGAGATAAGTAGTGTAAGACGAAAGATAATGTTTCAACTTCTGTGCTACCCAAGTTAGGGCACAACACGTTCTTTCAAGAAGGGTATACTTTGCTTCGTAAACGGTAAATTTCTTGCTGAGGTAATAAATGGCCCGCTCTTTCTTCCCAGTGTCATCATGCTGACCCAGTACGCAACCAAAAGAATTATCAAGTACTGACATATACAATATCAAAGGTCTTCCCGGCTCGGGAGGAACCAACACAGGGGGATTTGATAGGTAACTCTTAATTTTTTCAAAAGCTTGTCGACATTCTTCGGTCCACTCGACTGTGGCATTCTTTTTCAACAACTTAAAGATAGGCTCACAAGTTGTTGTGAGTTGAGCAATGAATCTGCTGATGTAGTTTAACCTTCCTAGAAGGCTCATAACCTCAGTTTTGTTCTTTGGAGGTGGCAATTCTTGGATTGCTTTAATTTTTGAAGGATCCAACTCGATACCTCTTCGACTGACTATAAACCCCAAAAGCTTCCCCGATGGTACTCCAAATACACATTTTGCAGGATTAAGCTTGAGATTGTACCTGCGGAGCCTTTCGAAGAATCTCCTTAAGTCTTTCACATGATCTGACTGTTTTTTAGATTTAATGATAACATCATCCACATAAACTTCGATTTCTCTATGCATCATATCGTGAAACATGGTTGTCATTGCTCTCATATAAGTTGCCCCTGCATTTTTTAATCCAAAAGGCATAACACGATAACAATATGTACCCCATGGAGTGATAAAAGATGTTTTTTCTGCATCTTCATCATCCATAATAATCTGATGGTAGCCCGCATAACAATCCACAAAAGATGCAACCTCTTGTTTAGCACAATTATCCAATAAAATATGGATGTTAGGTAAAGGAAAATCATTTTTTGGACTTGCCTTATTCAAATCACGATAATCAACACACATTCAAACTTTGCCGTCTTTCTTAGGGACAGGTAGGATATTGGCTAACCAAGAAGGATATTGAGCGACTTGAATGACTTTGGCCTCAAGTTGTTTTGTGATCTCCTCTTTAATTATTACACTCATGTCGGTTTTCAGTTTTCTCAACTTCTGCTTTATCGGAGGAAAATTGGATCAATTGGCAACTTGTGAACAACCATGTCCGTGCTTAATCCAGGCATGTCATCATAAGATGACGCAAAAACATCTTTGTAATCAAACAAGGCCTGGATTATATCGTCCTTTTGATGTTGAACATGTACACTTATCTTAGTCTCTTAATAATTTCCTGATCCCCCAAATTTATCGTCTCAGTTTCACTCATGTTTGGATTTGACTTATTTTCAAAATGATTGAAATCCCTCCTTACTTCTTCAAATACTCTGTCTTCATCATGTTCGATTTCTTGACTTATTATTTCAATATTAGGTCGAAGATTAGATTGGATATTAAGATCTGGCGAAAAATTCTGCATGCATGTCATATCACTAGAATCGGCATAGAAAGAACTGTATAAAAGAAAACGAACAAATATATTAGACTGAAATAAAGATGCAATTACATCCTATTGAAAAGGGAAATAGAATGTTTGAAATAAAACGACAAGATAAAATCCGAATTACAATCCTTGAATGAATCGGATGACAAAAGAAAAAACAAGACAGACTACCAAGACTCGTCTTTAACGGGGAGAGGGGTGGCCTCCCAATTGTTTAGATTGACATCAGGACCAATGAATTGCACATCTCTGTCGCTAGTGCCTTCTCCGAGTTCCACCATATCAACCTCGACAAATAAATCTTGAAAATAGTTGATCATTTCTTCGCTAACTTTCATCACTGGCTCTGGAAAAGATGATTGATAAGATTCTGTTGCGCGGGCTTTGATGAAAGATTTGTAGATTGGTTGTATAGGCTTGGTAAGTGACCATACATCTCTCTTCTGCTTCTTTGCCTTCATTTTGTCCTCGAATCTAGGTTGGTAGCCTAAGCCAAAAGTACCGATGCTCTTTCGTAGACTCACAGGATAAGCTCTTCCTTGCAAGCAGATTCCTAAGCCTTTACCCGGCTCAAACCCATGTTTCAGCAATTCATTCACCACCATTACAGACGCGATGGGCATATTTGGTTTTGGAATGACACTCCCCTCGGGGACATGCTCAATAACCACTACCTCAGAAGCTTGATAAACTAGTGCCTCATTCTCATTATCCGCATTGATAAAAGGGAAGGAAGAGTCTTTGTAGATTGACAAATCCCCCTCACCATGAACAATTACCTCTTGTCGGTCGTATTCAAACTTAATCATTTGATGCAATGTTGAGGGGACGGCTCCAGCCTTATGCACCCATGGCCTCCCCAACAATAGATTGTAGGACGCGTTGATATCCAACACTTGAAAATTCACAGCGAAATCCACAGGCCCTATGGTTAGTACGAGCTCTATCTCACCAATAACATCTGTTTTTGACCCATCAAAAGCTCTAACACATACATTGTTGGGTCGGACCCTTTCAGCACTAACATTCAATTTCTGTAGAGTTGATAAAGGACAAATATTTGCTCCAGATCCTCCATCAATTAGAACTCGAGTGACATATGAAAGCTCACACTTTACAGTGATATGTAGGCCTTGGTTATGTCCTGTACCTTCTTTGGGTAGTTCATCATCTGAAAAGGTGGTGCGGTTTACCTCAAATATTCTCCCAGCAATCTTCTCTAACTGACTCACTGTAACTTTACTAGGAACATGTGCTTCATTCAAAATTTTTATTACAGCCTTACGATGTTCATCAGAATGTATTAGCAAAGACAACAAACAGATTTGGGCTGGAGTTTTTCTTAATTGTTCCACCACAGAGTAGTCTGATAGTTTCATCTTCCTTTGAAATTCCTCTACTTCTCCTTCAGTGACCGGACTCTTTACTTGTATTTGGTCTTTTTTAGTTTTCCTTAACTCCATCGGGACATAACATCTTCCTGAACGGGTTATTCCTCCCACTTCATCTATTTCTTCAGCAACTTCTTTTCCCTTGTATGTCACGACAGTAGGCTCATAATTCCAAGGAACAGCTTTGGGGTTAGTCATTGGGAGCTGGGGTATTGGCCTGATAATCACAGGAGGAATATGGGCCCCTCGCACGATCAAGATAGGCTTGTTTGGCCCTTTTGAAACAAACAATTTTGCCTTACTCGGGCTTGCCCAAACATCTTCAAGGGCTCCTTTCACAGTTAAGATGGGTGTGTTTGATGGACTCAACTTTTCTAACACACTTTCCGCCCCTAAAGGCATCATTTTTGTTAAATCAACAACATTTGCTGACTTCTCAATGCCAGTTCCAACCCTAAGGATTGGCTTATACGGAGATGCAAATCTTCATGACCCTTCATCATTTCTAGCATGTTTGTTTCAGTATGCCTCGGCAATGGATTTTGATTGATGTTGGGTCCACTCGGACTTTCAACTATAATTCGATTAGAATCGATCAAATCCTGAATGGCCCTTTTCAAATACCAACATCTCTCTATGTTGTGCCCTGGGGCATTAGAACAATATGCGCAATGTTGAGAATAATCCAAATTTCTCGGGGGAGGATTCGACATCTTTCTCTCAATAGGACTCAAAACATTCAACGTCCTTAATTTTTGAAACAAGCTAGCATACGACTCCCCAATAGGAGTGAACTCACCTTTAACGCCATTTCCCTTTTTGTATTGTGGTCTAGGACGGAAAGGAATTCTAGCAGTGTTTTGATGAATTTGTGGGGGTGGTAGATGATTTTGTGGAGTTGGTGCACGCCATTGTGGATAAGAAGGGGGTGCAATTGGTTGTGCATTAAAAACATGATATGGAGAGTATGGCATAGAATATTGTGGAGCTTGTGAAGGAAAATAGTGTTGTGGGGAATTACCTAGAACATGAGTCCTAGGCGCTGATACAATAGTGGCCACATCCTCCCTTCTCTTCTTCCCTCCAATATTTCCAGAACCATTTTGAAGCACTTGTGTTGTAGCTTTTAAGGCAGCCTGACTTACAATCTTTCCAGACTTGATGCCATTTTTCACCATTTCCTCTACCTTAATAACTTCAGCGAATGTCTTCCCTACGGCAGAAAGCAGATAGTGAAAGTAATCAGGTTCTTGCGCCTGGAGAAAAACGTCAATCATCTCTGACTCCTTCATCGGTGGTTTAACCCTAGCAGCTTGTTCCCTCCATCTAATAGCATATTCACGAAAATTTTCCGTGGTCTTTTTTCTCATGTTGGCTAACGAGGAGCGATCTGGAATAATGTCAATATTATATTGGAATTGTTGTACAAAACATCGAGCCAAATCATCCCATGTGTGCCAGTTGGTGATATTCTGATCTATGAACCATTCAGATGCAATCCCTATTAAGCTTTCCCCAAAATAGGCCATAAGTAACTCTTCTTTTCCCTCTGCACCCCTCAATTGGTTGCAATATCTCTTTAGATGAGCTATGGGGTCTCCGTGACCATCGTATTTTTCAAACTTTGGAGTTTTAAAACCAGCAGGCAAATGGACGTGAGGAAACATACACAAGTCACTGAACGAGATGCCTTTGTGGCCTCCTAGTCCTTGCATATCTCTTATACTCTGTTCCAAACTCTTCATTTTCTTAGTCATTTCTTCATGTTCCTCATTCTTGACCATCCTCTCAATTTCAACGGGGGAACTATATTGATGAATGTGGGGATGAGAACTTGGAATTTTAATGGTCTCTTCAAGAGTGTAACTCTGCTCACGCCGAACTTTAGGCGGAGGATCGCTGTTGGATTTGGGCACCATCGTTGGCTGCGGGATGCTGTTAGTCGGGGCAGTTGACACAAAGAGTGGATTACTTATTACAGGCGTATTCGAAGGGCGCGCCATAGAAGTTCCAGCAACATTGGATGTGTTAGCATAGGGGTCAAATCCAGGGGGATATATCGGATCGCTTGTCGACACCTGGATAGAGTGAGACATATTTGTATTAAAATAGTCTCGGATTGAAGATGGTGGAGGTTGTCCACTCATCCAAGCCTCGTACATCTCTGCCATTTGTTGTCTTAACACCCTTATCTCTTCTGTTGTCCCTGTTTCTTGTGAAGTCATCTGGTTTTGGATCTCCTCATCATTGTCCGATTCATTTCCGTCTCTGGGGGCCATTTTCTGTTTCCCTTTCGATCTTGTGTTGTAAGAATGTGATGCCAGTTTAACCACAAACCAACCACCTTTAAGCTAGTATGTCTCTCTCTCTTTCTCTCTCTATCTCTCTCTCTCTCTCTGAATAGAGTAACAAACCGATTAGTGTTAAGAAATTATGCACATTGTATCCACATACATACTTCTAATATGGAGGACCTCATGTTTCATCCCGGCTTACCTAGGCATTCTTCTCTTCATTAGTTTTTTAATATTTTATTATTATTATTTATTTATTTACTTATTTGTTTATTTATTTATTATCATTATGATTATCATTTTTTAAGAGAAAGAAGAAAGAAAAAAAAAGAAAAGAAAAAAAAAAAAATAATAATAATAATAATAATAAATAATAATTTGGATCGAACCCCCTGGGTTGCCTACGTATCATGTTTGGCCCATGAATCAGATCTTGCGTAGTTCGAGAAATATATTAATAATAATAATTTTTTTTATATTAATTTACTTTTTTTTTGCATGACATATGCACATAAGGTGACCGAAAGTAAATCATTTTCATTCATTTTCAAATATTTGAAACAATGATTTGAATAAAACAAACAAATAAAAAAAACAGAAGTACCTAGGACTTAGATAGACTCTAAATGAAATAAAATAACAAAACGAAAAGAAAGAGAAAAACCTAAAATAATAATAATAATGAAATAATCACTACTAAGAGAATAGACTCTAAAAGAAACTGAATCCTCGAATCTCAATCATCTCCAAGGCCCTTATAAATCTTCGCCAACGCTTTCGGTAGATATGGAGCCTAAGCACGGGCCTGTTGGCCCAACCTCTCATCGTTTTGGTGTAAATATCTAGCATAAACATTGTTGAGTTCATCCCTGAGTTGTAGTATTCGGTCTCTGGCTTCATCCATATTGTCATAACAATTCTGTAACCAGTGGTGAGCAGTATTGACTTCATGCGTCAAATTTTCCCTTTGTTCTTGGAGTTCTTCAATTTGAAGGTGGAGTGCGTCTCGCTTGGCTATTCTTTGACCTCTCTCAATCTCACAGTCTGCCTGATAAGCACTAAAACGCCTTGCTATTTCTCTTTCCCGTTCCATAGAGGCTTTAACTTGAGTTTGGAGTCTAGACTGTGCGCAGATAAGTTGGGCCTTTTCTTTCTTATACTCCTCTTCCTGTTGCTCCATAGCGCCTGTGGCAATACCCAAGTCTTCTTGTAAGGTTAGAATGGTAGAGCGGTGTTTTCTAACTCTAACTTCAAATATCGCATCATGTTGGGACAACTCCTCTTTAGCGTTTTTCAGGTCATTACTTAGGATATCCAGAGTAGATTTGCGGCTTCTTTCGACTTTGAGGCGAGCTTGCTTAATCTTAACCTCAATTTCTACTTCTCGATCTATAGGTCATTTTATTGACCCTTCTGGCATAACCTTAGGAAGGGGCTGATCATGAACCCAGTCTAAGTATGCTTGGTCCACCTCGCCTCTTGTGTTATCCTTCACCATATCGTGGGGACTTGAGAGTATGCATCCCCCCCAAATCTTAAATATCTCTGATTGCCTTAAAGGTATCTTGGGATGAAACTCATACATGAATTCACGCATATCTTCATTGGGTGGTATAAACTGGCGTCGCCCAAGTTGTCGCATGACTCTAAGTGGTATGTAAGGTTGGACACCTCGAAGACCCATTAGAACAATGAACGATCGAAAAGTAGACATGTATATCACCTTGGCCGATGGAAACCAATGATAATTCCACACAATCTTGTCAGCAGTCAGATTATTGAGGTGTCGCTTCCAAGCTTCAATACCCTTCGGAAAACTATGATCTTTGATTCTTTCTTTGTGACCTCCAATATAATCATTCCATTCTACTTTAAAGTCCACTGCATAAGGGTGATGACGAATGTGTTCAATCATCCATAGTTGTAATAACATATTGCATCCCTCAAAGTAGTCTTTTCCATCCTTGCAAACAGTTAATGCACGATAGATGTCTGCCAGAATCATTGGTACGAGGGTGATATTAGGCTTCTTCTCAAAAGCTGTAATGACTGCAGCTAAGTTCATGCTAATCTTTACTCCCTTTTTTGGAAATACCATGATTCCCAAAAAAGCCACCACGAAGGCATCATAACTGTGTGCTTCCCAAGTCAGACGACACCCATTATTACAGAGTTTCTTTCCATACACTTCGAATCCATCACTTTTGCCATATCTTTTGTACAAAAATTCTAAGGGGACCCATCCATTATTGAGACAACCACCTATATCATTCTCATTTATATGCAGTAATTCTAGAAACCTCCTCCCATTAATATGTTTTGGTATCATAGGCTCTTCTTTGTGAAGATGTTTACCCTTTCCAATGAATGCCCCTATCTCCTCAAGGGTTGGGGTGAGTTCACAATCAGAAAAACGGAATACATTCCTTAATGGGTCCCAAAAATGCACTAGTGCTTCTATCAAATCCCGTCGTGGCTCAACATACAAAAGGCTTCGTAGAAATCCCAAGCGTTTGAACACCATTCCTCGTCCATGGTTTGTCATATTTTCATACCATGTCTTCAAGAGTGTTGGGACCTTATCCACTATCATGAATCGAGGTGATTGGTCCTCTCTTTGTCTCTTATCTCTTTTTCCATATGGATTCATATTTCCCTATATTATGATAGTGATAAACTAGGCTTAATAAAATATATATTTTTTAACAAGAATAACGGAAAAATCAAACACACAAAAAAAGTAAATTATTTTATTTTTTATAATAAAATATATTTTTTAAATGAGAATAAGTAAAAATCATACACACAAAAAAAGCAAAAATTTTTATTTTTTATTTTTAATACACATACACACACACACATAAAAAAAAGTAATTTTTTTATTCTTATTTTCTTTTATAATTTTGTTTTTTAAAAAATAGTTATTAAATGAAGAATGAGACAATATATATATATATATATATATATATTTATATATATATAAATAGCCCTTAAAATTTTCCATAACTAAAAATATTAATATATTCGATTGTATTTATTTTTTGTTGATTAAATTTTCAATCCCTTTTTTTTATATATAGAAAAGCTTTGATGGTAATAATAAAATTTTCTATTTGTAAAAGAAATATGAATTTTGATAGAAAAAACTGTGTTTAATAAAATGATTACGTCAAAACTTTAATTTGGTATTTTTCGCTATGATTAATTTTTCATTATAATTCATTCATCTAAAGCCGATCAACATTTGTATAGTCTTCCCCATAATGCAACAAATAACACAAAATAATGTACATGATAGTTTCAAGTAGGGATACTTCTCCTAGATAGGCTCGACCCTTGTGTGGAGCTCCCCATTACTTCAACATTATGCATGATGCAGATAAATCGAATCCTATTAGGGATAGTCATTGTTAAGGCTTGTTTTACTAGGTAAACAATCTAATAGGGAAGGTGTCTAGACTGGCCATAAAACGAGCGGACTACTCGAGTCGAGAAGGGACAGCTTACCAATAGCAGGGCTTTCTGGCCTCACTGTTAGTCCTTCCCATCCTAAGACATGTGTTACTATAGAATCCTTCCCAGGAGCGTTGCCGCATCTCTGGTATCTCATGGCTCGGGAGCATGATCGCATCTCCGAATAAAGTATCTCAGAAGACTCAGATGGATGCGCGAGGAAAGATAATTATATTATAATTCACATATAATCAAAAGGGTAAATAAGAAAGCAAATAACATATTATGCTATTAAACACAACATTCACAAATCAGATAAGTACGTAAATACATAATAAAGTCATGTAGAAGTCCATGTTTACAAGCTCCAATTCTAGTTAGGTCCCCAGCGGAGTCGCCAGAGATGTCACACCCCTTTTTCGCGCGGCGGCGTAAGGGTTTTTCCAATTTAAGTGACGTTATTAATTAAGGGATTATTTTGATTTTTTCAGAGTCGCCACTTGGAATTGAGTTACGGTGTTCCAAGTCACCTTTTTTGTTTAATCCCTAATCAAAAGGAAATGACTCTTTGTTTGGTCTGCAAACGAGTTCGGGTAAGGAATTCTGTTGACCGTGGGGAAGGTATTAGGCATCTCTCGAGTCCCGTGGTTCTAGCACGGTCGCTTTATGGACACTTATGACTTAAACTAATTTATGAATATTGTATTATTAAGACAAATGTATTTACCCTCATTCTTTGATTTATTAACATTTAAAACCATCCAATTTTAGAAGCATGTCAAGTTTTTATACATTATTATTTTTTTATTATTCTTTCAACATTTTGCTTATTTCTTAATTTCTCTTCTTTTTTTTTTTAATTGTATTTTCGTTTTATTTTTACATTGATTTTTTTTGTTTTTTTTTTTACCCTTTTTAATAATTTTTTTTTCATGATAATAATAAAATATTTCACATATTTTTAACACTATACCTTTTGTATCTTTTCATTTTTAAAGGATTTTTTTTTACTTTTTCGTTTACATTTTTTACATTCTTTTTATTATATATTTATTTTTTATTTTTTATTATTCTTTTTCTAATTCGAACATTCCTTCTTCACTACTTTTCTTCTCTTTTCTTATTCACGTATTCTACCTCTTTTCCTTACTCCATTTTTATTGTTATTATTTTTATTTATTTAATTTTTATCTTTTTTATCTTTTTTCTTTCAATTTATTATCCTCTCCTAACAAGTTTATTATTATTATTTTTTTTATAGAATCCAAAAATAATAATATAAGACAACACACATAATATAATATAAAATATAATTTAATACATTTCTAAACACAACCAAACAAAAATTCATTCAAATTAGTAAGACATGAATATAAAAATTTGGATAACTATACATATTATCATTAGAATTATAATAACTACACATATTATCATTAAAAACTAAACATGAAAAATAAGAACAGACTTAGACAATAATTTTACTTAGGCATGAAATAAACTATGAATTATTTAATATGAAATAAACTACGGTTTGTTATAGCAATTTCACACAAAATAAAACTATATAAAGAATCTAAACATAAAGTTGATATTAAATATTTGAACAAACTTCATATAAAACATAACGGTTTAACCACATGTGAAATTTGACAACTTTAATATATTGTAATCAGTGCTTGTATAAACATGATATTAAATTATATAAAAATAATAATAAAAAGTGGTACCTCTTGCGAAAATTCCACCAAAAGAAAACAATTCGAATAAGGAACCGCGAACTTGAAACCACGAAGTGAACCTCAAAACTAAACCTTTGTTTGTGATTTTTAAAAAAAGTAATAAGATGAGAATAATATTTTTTACGTATGTGTTGCCTTCTTTTCCTTGATTTTTCCTCCCTTTCGTTCTTTTTTTTTTACCTTTCTGATGTTCCTTTCTTTTTTTTTTCGTTCATTTTTCTTTTTTCTCCTTCTGTTGTATATATGTTTTGTGTAGTGTGTGCAGGTGTACGTGGGGTGTGAGTGGGAGTGGGGAGTGGGGGGGATCGTGGGTTTGTGTGTGTGTGTTCCTTTTTTTTTTAAAATATTAAATATATATATAAAAATGATAATTATATTAATTGCTAATTGTTTTGAGTAAATAAATAAATAAAGCGAAATGGGTAATTAAAACAAAAAAGACATAATTAAGAAATATTAGTTTATTTAAATAATATATGTAATAATATATATATATATATATATATATATATATATATAATATATATATATATATATATATATATATATATATATATTATTATTATTATTATTATTATATTATTATTTTCAACAATCAAAATAAACTTATCTAATAAAAATTATGTTTATGTTGTTTATTCTTATATCTTTTAAATAAACTTAATGAAAATAATAAATAAATAAAAAAATTTAAAAATATATTCAATTTAGATTGATAAAATTATTTATGCTCTAAAAGTTGGTGTTAAATTTAAATTCGGTCAAAATTACGTGTCTACAAGGTTATTATTCAATACTTTTAGTAGTATAAAATTAAGTCAAGATACAAATTATTTTTGTGTTCGCATTCACTTTAGCATATAAATTTATTAGATAAAATTATTTTTAATAAATGCAAATTATTTATTTAGATAACATGTAATAGTTAATAAACTGATCACGATAAAACAAAATTGGTAGGATATATAAAAATTGACAAAATGAATTTGATAAATTACAGTTATAAAATAATCAACATCCTACTGATCTACTCATGTTTTATTTATTTGTTTCTTGATCTTGTTTTAAAGTTACAAAAACATTTGTTTTTAATCTACAAGTATATTTCAAAACAAGAATGTAATTGAGGCATAATTGGACAGAGTATGAAATATTCATAAACTTCGTTTAAAAAATACGCTTTTTATTAAATTATACCACCTTTATATGGACTACTTATTGTATTACTATCGAAAAAGCTTGTTATTGTTATTGTTATTGCTGTCGTTATTGGTATTGGTATTGATATTGTTATTGTTGTTATTGTTATTATTTTCATTCTCATTGTTATTGTGTCACGACCTAAAACGAGTCATGAGTGACTCCCACACTTAACCTCCTAGGTGGGCGAACCAACAAATTCAAACCTCGACTTATATTAGTTATTCAACTTATGAAATACAACTATAATGCAGAAACTCAAAATTTAATAAGGTGAGAAACAAAATCCTCTAGTCTATAAAAAATCATACCCAAAACCTAAAAGTCATCACATCAATGACATTCAGAATAGGGCTGGCAGGGGGACCGGGTTGGCCCGCCCCGATCCGCGTCCCATCCCGACCCGTCCCGAACCCGGCCCATCTCCCAGGGTTTAAGGGGATTAAGGGATGGGGGATGAGGGGACCGGTCAGGGGCCGGTTCACCCTTGCGTCCGGGTCGACCCGACTATTTCGCGAGATCCCCCCCAACCCCCCCCCCCCCCCCCCCCCCCCAATTTTTTTTTAAATTTAAAAAAACTATCCGGTTACTATCCGTTGGGGAAACGACTAGTGGGTCCCCCAATTGATTTATGCCTCTTTTTGTCTTCCTGAACACCCCCTACCACACCCCTACTTTTAAAACTTTATTTTAAACCCTCAAGTTATTATAATTACATTTTAACCCATTTTTAATACTATAAATACACCTATCCTCTACTATTTCTTACAAACTCATCTATTCTCATTTCTCTCATCTATTTTCTATATTCTATCAACTCTCAACTCTCAAGTGTCAATCTTAATTTCTATTCAATTTTAATTCTCATAGAATCTATATATTTCAATTTTCAATTCAAAATTTTCATATTATATCAATAAATATAATTATATTATCTCATATTTGTTATCAAGTATTGGTTTGGAGTTACAAATTAAAAGTTACAACAAATCACAAGCTTCAATAATCGGTTTAACGTCTGCTATTAACGCAGACGTTTGGTAAATTCGTTTCATAGTATTTATATTTTATTATTCGTCTTTACTTTTGTGTTATTATTATTTTTATATTACACTTTATATATATATATATATATATTATATATATATATATATATATATATATATATATATATATATATATAAGTATGAGTTCTAGCAAAAAAAAAAGTGGTAAAGGAAAAGAGAAAGCACAACATAACGAAGAAAGTAGACTTTTTAAATTATTTAATTTTGGTAAAAAAATAGTAAAGAAAAAAAGCGTAGTAAAAGTGGTGGTACTTCATCTAAATCAACGAGTAGAGTTAGATTTAACATAAATGATTCTACTTATGTTGATGGTGCTCCTTATAATATTGATTCAAATGTTCAACTCAATCACGAAAGTTTAGAATGACGTTATGGTAATATTAATCCTAATGTTGATGAAAATTCAGGTGAAGAAGTAGAAGCTGATTTGGGAGAAGAGGAGTTAGATGAAACACCTACTAGTCCGGTGACAGAAGTTCCAAATGAGACTATCAATTTACCGGAGAAAAAATTTGGACATCCACCCCTTATACCTCCCACAAGGAAGAAGGTGAAATATCAACGACCTAAAACTTCTATTGTGTGGCAATTTATGACTTTTGATAAAGAAAATAGTGTTGCTATTTGTAATAAGTGTAAGCCAGCTTTTAAACATAAACAAGGTGGGGGTCAAGGTGGAACGGGGGGATTAAATAGACATTTGTTATCTTGTGTTCCGGTTCAATATAAAGAAGCTAAAGCATTAGCCAATAGAAAAAAGGGAATTTCAATTAATGAATTAGATATTACAGGTAATGCATCGATAGGGGCTTCTAACATGGTTCAAGGAACATTAGATCCTTTTAACCCCTCTGGTCCAATAACACAACGTAAATATAATAAGGAATAAGATCGGGAAAACTTAGCTAAAACGATTTCTGTTTGTGGTTTGTCGTATAGTTTTCCATCAAATCCCGATTTTGTTGAATATATTCATAAAACTTATAATCCGAATTATAGAGGCTTTTCAAGAAATACTGTTAAAACTAATGTTTTTGAATATCAAGGTAAACATACTTCGTTGTCTATTTAGCATATTAGATAGTAGAGTGTCTATTACTTCGGACATCGGTCGTAGTGTTAATGGAAATGATTATTTAACTGTAACTGCACATTGGATTGATCATAATTGGAATTTGCAAAAAAGAATTATATGTTATAAACTATGTATAGAGAAAAAAACTGGTGCATAGTTAGCTTCAAATATTTTAAGTGTTTTAGATTATTACATGATTATAGATAAAAATAATGTCCGTCGCATTAGATAATGCATCTAATAATACAAATGCTGCTAACATGTTAAAAGTTAGATTATGTCCGATTGACAATAAAGTTTTTCATGTTAGATATGTTGCACATATATTAAATTTAGTTGTACAAGATGGTATTTCATTATTTGATTGTGGTAGCGTAAAAGTTGAATATGCTGTTACCTGGATTTTTCATACAAACAATGCTGCTAGAATTAGGGAATTTAATGAGCATTGTTCACTATGTGAATTGTCACCTAGAAAAATTCCAAAACATAATAAAACAAGGTGGAATTCTCTTTACGAAATGCTTTCGGTTGCTTATAAATATAGAAGACCCATACAAATGGTTTTTAATGCTCATAATGCTGACCCATTAGATAGAATTTGTGATGAAGATTGGGAAGAAACTAAAGAACTATTACAATTTTTAAGACTTTTTTATGATGCTACTACCATGTTTTCGGGAATTTATTATCCTACTATTTCATCCTTATTAATAAATATTTGTGCTCTTTCAATTCAATTTTGTAAATATAAAACAATAGATAAATTTAGAGTTGCAATTGAAGGTATGATTGAAAAATTTAAAAAATATTTTTTTCCTATTCCTCAAGTTTTTTTAACGGCTACTTTACTTCATCCTGCTTATAAATTACAAGGTGTAAAAGGCATCGTCGACACTTTTTATGAAACTTTAGAAATTTTACCGGAAGAAATTCCAGATTGTGAAGCGTGTAAGTCTAGCATAAAAATAGAAGCAAAAGTTATGTATGAAAAATATAGAACTACTGAAAATTTTCAAGGAGAAGTTGGTCAAACTTCTAATGTTGAGATTGATTTGTCAGTTCCAATTTCATGTTATATGCGAGGTTTTCTTGGTCTTAATTCTACTAACCATGAAGATTTTTAAGAATATCTTAATCAATCTTTAGAAAACTTGAAAATCAAAGATGGCAATGAAGATTTATTAGGATGGTGGAGTAGACGAAGCGATGCATTTCCAACTTTGAGCAAAATGGTTCGTGATATTCTAGCTATTCAAGCTTCATCAGTTGCACCGGAGGCTGTTTTCAGTGCGGCGAGGTTTCAAATCGGTGATCATAGACATTCATTGGCGGAAGACAGTTTGGACACAACAGTTAAGTAAAAAACATGCAACTTGGATCAAAACACAAATTGAATTTAGTGATGATGAATTAGAGGCACAAGAATTTCTAACAAGTTTGCCAACACCGGAGGATATCACCATCGATATGATGCGACAATTAGAATTAAATTTTAAAGGAGAAAGAAGATATTATTAGATTACATTCAAGAACTAATTGAAACAGAACCCTTCCTAGAAGGTGGCTGCGTAAAATTAGTTACTCATCTAATATCTGTAACAAATATTAGTTTTACGTATGAGAACTTATTGAAACAGAACCCTTCCTAGAAGGTGGCTGCGTAGATTAGTTACTCCACTAGTATTTGTTAATTGTAAGTTGTAACTTATGAGTTTCTATTGAATAAATTTGAAGGTTTTAACTTTTGTTGAAGTTTTTTTTTATACAATTATTGTTTTGAATTTTAATTTTAATATATACAATTAAATATATATACTAAAGTACTAAACTAATTTTAAAATACTAAATTTAAAGTTTACAATTTACATTACTTTAAAATATTTAAATTACAAATTTAAACTTCTCAAATTTGAAATTTAAAACTTTAAAGTTGAAACTTGAAATTTGAAAAATGAATCTTAAAATTTGAAAATTGAAACTTTAAATTAGAAAATTTATTTTTATATTTGAAAATCAAAAATTAAATTTAAAATTTATTAGATAAAGACTTATCATTTCAATAAAAATATATAAATATTTTAAAAAAAGAATCTCCCGTCCTATGCCATCTCGTCCTGTCTCGTCCCGTCCCCCCAAATCCCATCCCATCCCGTATATATAGTGGGACGGGATGAGACCTATTTTCATCCGCCCAATCCTGGTCCCCCCAATTCCGGTCCCGTGTTAAATCCCCCCTCCCCGTCCCCCGTCCCGTCCCGTCCCCCTTCGTCCCATCCCCCAGTCCCCTTCTCCGTCCCCTTGCCAGCCCTATTTCAGAATACCGAATCTAAGAGTATAAAAAACCCAACATAAATAAATCAAATATTCTTTTTTCGAAATATAAAGACACCATGCCATGACCGAGACAATCCAACAGGAGCTATAATGAATAACTCACCCTAAAATATGCTGGTGACTTCTAGAGTTGAGAGCTAGTCGAAGTTGATGGTACACTCAATGCACTTCACAAAAGAAAAATGAAGAAACCACAAGTAGGAGTTGTTGACATCCTAAAGGATACAACGTTGAGGTGACTAAAAAATAATCAATTTTAAAAGAATAAAAAAATTTATAAAAAGAAAAGAGGGAAAAGAGAGTCAGCACCTAATTTTAAGAAACATAGAAAATCAATTAATTAATTAATAAAGTAAAGTCATGAAACCAATAAATTTTAGGCAAAGAGTTCAAGTTATTCTAAAGGAAAAACATTACACATCCTTAGATATCCTCAAGTATGGGTTTCGGTTGATTTTTTTTTCAAATTGAGAAGAAAATAAAAATAATATACAAAAATAATAAACTGTACAATATACAAAATGATAAAATAAAACAATAATATGGTACATGACTTAAGGTTTGCCTAACGTCAATAACATACACAATAATGAATAAAAATACAATTATAACTCCATACAAAAAGCTTCACAAGTCTGTAAAAACACTTAGTAAAAATGTTAGTAATATATAAATATGGATAAAATAAATGAATCAAATAATAACTTAAACATAAAATTCACTCATACGAACATGAGAAGCCTTGAAAATGGACATTAACTTCTTCATCGGTACAAATTAAATATGAGCTTAAACAAAATTTTTGTCTTTTAAAATAAGAAGATGATGTTGAAATTTTTGCCAAAGGGGAAAATGGAATTCAATGCCTTAGATCCAGGCATAGCTTCAATATGTATGGAGTTTTTGGCTCAAGGAAATGCCCCTAAAGCCAATGAATCAAACCCAAGTTTAGGTCAAGCGCCACACTGATCAATGACCATCCACCACAAATCTCTGTCACCTTCTAAACCCGCACAGAACAATATCCATATTATGATTCTTGAAAAAGGTCACTACCTTGAGACTGAACAAATGTTTCGTGAAGCTGGTGAGAAACGGTCTGTTATTATTCCTGATGAAGAGCTTAAACAACCATTTCTTGGAACAAAGTAGAAGAGAAGAAGCAATAATCAAAGCTTCTCGTCGGGGCATTTTCTAAGCTATATGACATTCCAGAGAGATGAAATAGCTAGCATTTATGTTAAAAAGAGTATTAGATTATGAATTTTCCATCCTATTGTATTGTTAGACTTTGAAATGCCTTCCCAATCCTTATTTCTTCTACCCTTGCAAAAGAATAATATTCCCTTTCAAAACGTTTCATCTCATTTTGGAAATCACTCTATTTTATCTTTGAAGTAAACAATGGTATGTGTTTTTTCTGGCTAAGCTATATTTGTTTCAAAGCAATTGATCATATTCTGGAAAATAAATACTAACAGAGACATCACAAGCACCTTAAATCCATAAGTAAACAAGATAAAAGTAAAATGGTAGTGAAAAAAATAAGATTGATTAAATTTAGGTTAGAGTTGTTGAAATCGTTGCTTTCGAGAGTTATCTTTCACTTAAAATGTCGTTTGAGTTTGGGTGGTCATTTGCTGGCATTTTTGTAACTCTGGTTCTTTCGCACTCCACAAGGCATTCTTATTGATTATTTGGACACTCAAAATGAATATTAACAAGTAAAATGAATATTGAAAGAAACGTACCCATTGACCTCTAAAAAAAATTAATCTAACAAAAATAATGATTTAATTAAAAATGAATAAATATTTGAACATATTTAATCTATTGTGACAAAAATATATAAATAGAATTAACTGATAAAATTCCTAATATGTAAAATTTGAATGACGACTCTATTGGGATTTAGAGTTTCTAACCATTATGAGTTCATTTTTTCAAATTGAGGGAATTAATTTTTATTATGTTATTCATTACATATTGTATGTTTTGTTGATTATTTGTATATTGCACTTGTTATTTATTTAATTTTATGAAAGGTTTGTATTGAATCATGCCATAATTTTTGGCATCCGACATTTTTATTTTTTACTTAATTGACGATTATGTGGGTTGCAGATGTTCACTATCCAAACTGTTAATCGGGGTACCCTGAATAATGAAGTTGACTAGTGGATAGTCAATGTTCTCTATCTTCCCCACCCCAAGTAGGTTGCTTGGGTCACCATTCCACTTTCAAATAAAGGCAACGATTAGTCTCACCTCTAATTAGAGCATTTATTATTTGAGCTCAATATTCATTGAAGTCATAATCTATTTGAACTATATTTGACCTAATTTTAATTCAACGACATACATATGTGCCACAACGGCTCGATCATGTTTGACATAAGCTTTCCATTATTTCAAAATGAAAATTGGGAAATTATTTTTGAGAAGGTCTCAAAATTAAACAAAGGGGACTGTTACTATAAAATTGAAAGTCGGAGGTTGTTAAAGTTGAGACAGGGTAAAACTTTTGAGAAATGCCCTAAAAAATTTTCACTAAGGTTGTACTTAGACACCGAATTTATGAGGCATGGCTCTGAGTTAATCTATTCTTTTGCATTGTATTTTTTTTAAATGATGTTATATTTATTTTACTTCTTTGATTTTATTTTTCTTACATTTCAAAAAATAAAATTTTTGTTTGACAGTTCTAAAGTTTTGTTGATTTTCCCGTCAATGTAACTCATTGATATTTTCAATTTTGTTAACTTTTCCTTAAGTAATCAAAATATTTTTTTAATAAATTTGGATTTTCCGCCCTTCAATATGGCTCATTGGTTTTTCATTTCTATCACACTTCTTTCAAAAATTAATTTGTTGTTTATAAAATTTTTGTAATCTTAACGAACCACACAAACCTAATCCTTACCAATCAAATATGTAGGACACCCTTTTAGGGTTCAAAATTCTTTATTCAAAAGTTCTTTTTTTTTGCTTTTTATTCTTTTAAAATGTTTATATTTTTTAAAATCAATTCGTAACATCATTTTTGCAAACACAGTTTAGGTGTGCATATGAAAATATTTTGTACAATAAAGAAGATTAACTTTTTGTTAAACCATATATTCTCTTTGTACTGCTCATCAATACTTTTTTTTGCACTTGAAAATATTATCTTACATATATTCAAGATTAGAATAAAACCAAATTTATTGTTCATGTGCATTGTGTGGTTATTTTTGATCAAATTCACTTATGTTACTTTGTTGAACTAGAACTTGCCCGAAATGTTTGTTGAGGAAAAATCTTAAGTAATGTTTGATTTGCGAAATGATAGTAGACCTTTTTCTGACCCGTTTAAACCTTTCAAACCCTAAAAAATGACATTAATCGTTAGTATATCTCCATTTTGAGCCTTAAGTCTTTCTTTATAGCCTTTGTGAGTGCTTATACACAGTATCCCTCTTTTGGCCTGACTTTCTTGAGTACACTGAAGATGTGAAAGTTAAAAAAGAAGATTCAAAGTTCATATTTGTCAAAGACAGAAGTTCCAAAGTCCATTAAAGTCACGAATACAAAAATGACTTCAAAAAAGAAGAAGAAAGAGTTTAAAATTCCACAATTTCAAGTATGCAAAATTTTAATAAAAGAAAAAGATAACGCCAAACAAACAGGAGAAACTTCAAAAGATTATGAGAAGGGAAAAATCTCAAACAACCTAAGTTTAAAAAGAAGTCAAAAAGTACGAATGAAAAGGATAACAAAGAGGATAAAAGTCTAAAAGCATAACAAACATTGAAAACACAACTTTAGTGTAATGCTCAATAAGAGATTAAGTCACTGTTTTCCCAAATGAATATCCTACCCTTTCCAAAGCCTACATTATGATTTATTAACAAGCCCTGATTTCATTTCAGATGTTTAAATATTAGTGGAGATTTGTATGAAAGTCATGCCTATTTTATCACAATTGCATGTGTTGAACATTTTTTCTGAGTGTGAGTGAATTTAGCAAAATGTTCTCAAATCAAGACACATTAACAATGTGCAAATAAGAACTTTTTTTATGGCGAGAGCACTTGAAACATGATGCTAGGTCTAGTTCAAAGCATTTGGTTGTAACAAGATGAACAAATCTTGTCGCCACTTAAGTATATTTGAGGTACCACTTGAATTTGAGGTAATTACCTCAAAGTCAATCTCATTTGAAAGATGAAGAATTGTGATTAAAATTTTGTACAATATTAATTGTTGGTGTCAATCAAGTTAAACTATGTTTCATTGTTTGAAAAATAAAACTGGTTTGACAACCACTTTTAAATGGTTGTCCAAACCAACTTTGTGGATTGTTTCATTGTTGATACTTGTCCAAACCAACTTTGTGGACTGTTTCATTGTTGATACTTGTTCAAAATAACTTTGTGGACCACTTTATTGTTAAATCATATTTTTGGGTCTCATACCCTTCGAAATGACATCATTTTAAATACAAATCATCATAACTTTCAAAATAGTATATTTTGAAAATTAACTTGTTATCTCAAATAAAGTGATATATATTTTTTATTTGGTTTGTTATTTCATTCGAAATGACACTTTTTAATTTGTTATTACATTCCGATTGACATTGTTTTTTCATATTTATGATATTATTAAGTTCAAACTGTTACATTCGTAAATTTGCTTGTTCATAAGATGCCACGTTGGCAAAATTTATGTTCCTTTATGTTATATTTGTTACTAACATTATTCTTTCACATTTTTATAGTACACAATTCATGTTATTTAAAGTTGGGTCGCTCACCTTTAAAGAGACACATTGGGTTGTCACCTCGTCCAGAATGAAATGTTATGTTTAAGTTGCGTCTTCCGCTTTAAAAGAGACATGTTAGGTCATCACCTCCCTCTGGATTACACGATAAGCTCAAGATTGGGTCGTCCTCTTTTAAAGAGACACGTTGGATTGTCACCTCCTTTTAAGTGACACGTTAAGATCAAGATTTGGTCGTCCTCCCTTAAAGAGACAAGTTAAGTGGTCACCTCCCGCTAAGTCGCACATTAATTTCAAGATTGAATTGTCTGACATCAAAAAGACACATTGGGTTGTCACTTCCTTCTAATGACACATTAAGTTCAAGCTTGGGTCATCCACCTTTATAAAGACACAATTTGGTTTTCATCTCCCTCTAAGTGTCATATTAATTTCAAGTTGGGTGATCTGCCTTTAAAGAGACACATTGGATTTGTCACCTTTTTCAAAGTGACATATCATATTTAAGTTGGGTAGTCCACCTTTTATGAAACACGTTAGGTTGTCACCTCGCTTAAAGTGACATGTTATGCAATTTGGGTTATTCTCCTATAACGAGACACGTTGGGTTGTCACCTTCCTTCTAAGTGGCAAGCTAAGTTCAAGTTGGGTTATCCATATTTAAAGAGACACTTTGGGTTGTCACCTCATTTAAAGTGATAGTTAGTATTGGGTTGTCCACCTTTAAAGGGACACATTAGGTTCATACCTCCATCTAAGTGGAACGTTAAAGTTCAAATTGGTTGTCCGCCTTTAAAGAGATGTGTTGGGTTGTCACCTCCCTCTAAGTGGCATGGTAAGTTCAAGTTAAGTCGTCAGCCTCTACAGAGACATGTTGGGTTGTCACCTCGTTCAAAGTGACATTTAAAGTTAAATATAGGATCCCCCACCTTTAAAGAGACACGTTGAGTTGTCACCTCCCACTAAGAGGCATATTAAAATTAAAGTTGGGTGTTCGCCTTTAAAGAGACACATTGGATTGTCATTTCCCTCTAAGTGACACATTATATTTCAAGTTGGATCACCCGCCTTTTAAGAGACACATTGGATTGTCACCTTCCTTCAACTTACAAGTTAAGTATGAGTTGGGTCATCTACCTTTCAAGAGACAACTTAAGTTTTTACCTCATTTAAAGTAACATGTCATTCAAATCTTTCTCCTTTAAAAGAGGTACACTACCTTCATTGAGCAATTTTGAAAGTAATGTCGAACCTATGTGTATGTTTGATCCTTGCCTTTCAGCCCTGTTGACGATTGTAGAGTTTTTTTAAAAAATACCTTCTAACATAACCTAATATATTTTTCAAATTTTATCAAACCAAATTATGGTTCGTCAACTTTTTTTTTTTGACAAGGATCTCTTTTATTGATCTTAATAAAATAAAGGGGAAAACTATTGACACAAAATTTTTGTATGATATTTTTTAAATTTAATAGTATTAAGTATTTTGTTCATTAATAGTTCAAATTACATCATGTAACAACTTAAAATTCTATAGTCTAAGCTAGGGGTAAAGTGAGAGGTCAAGAGCCAACGGGCCGTGAAGGGCACCATGAGTCGTGCTGCTGCCCATGGTGGATTTCAGTAGGAAACAACCCTTTGCTCACCTCCCACGAGCACCTTGGTGATTGGCGATGGGGACCATGAGTCGTTGTAAGGAGAGCGATGATCTAGGCAGTATCTAGTCCAAGGCGTCCTAAAAATAGGCCCTCCCATGAGCCACTGTGAAGGGCCCCAGGCATCAAAACAGACCTTGAAGTCATATGTGAAGGGTTTTCCTTAGCCTTAGAATTTAGGGCCAACTATCAAACGATCATATCTTTTAGGTCAAACTAAATGAGGTGGCCCATGACCTAACGAATTAAAGCTATCTAAGTCGTCTTTCAAACGACACCGATTTTCCCCAATTCCTATCTTAGAGTAAAATTTTATGCTCAAAATAGTGAAGTACTATCAGGTTGAAATGCTTCCACCCGTTTGACAGCCTGTGGTGTGATACACTCAAATTTATTTCTCGAAAAGAAGTATAAGCGGTCGTTTCAAGTAAAGAATCCAACTATGAGATTGGGGTCGATCCCACGAGGAAAATGATTTAGATTTAACTTTAACCTATAATTACTTCTATTTAATCAAGCCCTTTTTGAAAACAGGTAATAAAAAAGTGGTTTTAGATAACAAAAGGAATTAAATATTTTTAAGTAAACAAGTAGCAAGTATGAATATTTGATAATTATCAAGTAACGAGAGTAACTAGGGCATAAGTGCTCCCCGCAGGTTCATAACACGGTAATTCTAGCTATAACAATCCTTTCCTAGTATCTTGCATGCAAAGTGGTAAGTTATGTATTCCTAATTCCTTGGTACAACAACTAGGGAATTTCACTCCGCACGTTGGTCCGGCTACGTGTGTATGCTTCATTAAACCTTACCTTTACCTCATATTAAGCATCATAATCAATGTATGGCTTAGTTGTTACTTTGCACCAATCGACACTAGCCTATTACATAGTGTATATTATATCTACGTTGATAATTATTTTCTTATTATCTACCTCCTTGGTCCGGAAAGTAGCAACAAGGCAATTTCTAACTCGTATACTCGTTAAAAATACTTCTAAATGAAAAAATTATCAATACATTCAAGACACTATTCTAGAATTGTTATTTTAGTTAGTTTTTACCTTATTATTTACCCATGGTTACCAGAAACCTAGTTATGGAGTTAGTTACCCATGTTAACAATCACACAATTCATATTGATTAGACAAGAATTCATGTACTTCATTTGATGAGGTTGAAGAAAATCTAAAAATTACTTGAATAAATCAAAGTCTTGCAACAAACGATTTCAGAAAGTAGAACATTTCCCAAAATCTCAAGTTCAACAACAAGGATAATAAAACTAAAAAACACCAAAGCGTCTAACCCCAAAAACGAGGTTTTTTACAAGTATTTATAATAAAGAAGTCCTAACATACAGAGGAAATCTATTTAAGGAAAATCTGCTAAAAAATGCGTCCGAGTCAATGACCTGACTGACGGACCGTCGAGGTCACGACGGACCGTCGAGGCCTCCCATCGTTCCAAACTTAAAATTTTTTTTAGCTGCTTTCTTCTTCAACTCATTGTTACCATTGACGAACCAGGATGACGGTCCATTGAGTGCATGATGGTCTGTCGATGCCTTTTGTTTCTCGACGCTTAGAATCTTTTTAAAACGGGTATTGAGGCTAGTTTCTGTTAGCAATGACGGATGTGCAGGACGGTCTGTCTTGGAGATAACATTTCGTCTATAGCTTTTGTAGCCCCACACCTTGTCAGAATTCCACGATCTTCCTTTAGAAGCATTTTATTCAGACTATGATTGCCACTTACGGACCGTCGAGGGGTCGACGGACTGTCGATGCCTCCATAGGTCATCACTTCTGCAATTTCAGCACAGTTCTTTTGTATTTTCATTCTTGACAGTTTTATTGCAAACAAAGGGAAAAATACATGAAAACAGTTACAAAAAGGCCTTAGACATACACTAAACTTAAGAAAAAGCATTGGAAGTACTGTGAAACCACGGTACATCATGGTGATGGTGACAACCCATGTTTTCTTCCATAATGCCAATTCAGTAGTTTCTAGTTCTAGACTTTTGGGTATTTCCCCCCAATCATTCTAAGTCAATACCAAGCCATTTTCCTTTTACACAAAACCCTATATAATGATTCTAAACCCCCAAATCACCCCAACTAAATTCTAAACCCCCAAAGTTGATCAAGTTCTTCCTCTCCAAATATTTCTCTCTCTGAAACTTGAAGAAAAAGAAATGATTCAAGCATGAATTAAGGTCAATCCGCAGTTCCTCCATTGCAGTTAACCGTTGGTCTCTGAGGTATGATATTTTATATTAATGAATTTCTTCTATTCATGGAGTTCCCAAATTCTCCTATTTTTAAAGTTAGAATTCCCCGATTGAGTTAGCGTTTTCTTTGTTTGCCATGGATTCTCTTCAATATTAATTTAAATGATGGAATTATGATCTCTTATGCATGAATTGATGAAAAACTATAATTTTGTGCTGATTTCTTAGTGAACCCATGCAAATCCCATATTTTCCAATTATGATGATATGATGTGGGTCTTTGTTTATGAAGGAGGAGTTTTATGAAGTAAAGAGTGAATTGATATAAATAACATGACTATATGATGAAATCCATATCTAATGCTTGATTTCTAGATGTGGTGATTGAAAGTAGGAAATAAGGAATATGAATTTATGAAAATATGCTTATCTTCTCTTTATGAAATTTATAGAAATGAATTTGAAGATGCATTAACTTCTAAACTATGGTAAAACTTGTGAATTGTGCAAAAAATGCATGTTCATGATAATATGTTTATGACGCGAGAAAACTTATAGAGGAAAGTGACTATATGTTCTATTAATCTTGGCCACATGACATGAAAGACATCTAGATTTTCCTAAATTAGGTATTGATTAGTATGCATACGGAATGCCATCAATTATCATAGGCCACAATTTCAGAATTATTTCTATTAGTAGTAGGGCATCTCTAGCATAAAGTGAATAAATGTGGGACTTAAAAAGCTATTATAAAAAGATCATATATATCTTCAACTTTTATTGGTTATCAAAGGATACCTTTCCTTGGAACATGAGATATGTCAAGACTTATTTGACTACTCGGTGGCATTTACGCTTAGCACCATGTGGATATTGATATTAGATGGAAGCTCTCCCGTAATTGTAATATTTTAAAAATCCAAGACGTGTTCTGGAGCCTAATGTAAATTTCATAAGGTGTAGACACTGTTTTAAGGTCCAATCTAATGAATATAAGTCATTTAGGAAGCCTAGAAACCAAAACGTCCAAGAACGTCGATGACATTTGGGAGCTAGTTCAAGGAGGTACCAGCGTGCCTTAGCCTATTTGACAAGCTTTTAGAAGTCGAAAAATGATGAAAATTGGTGGAAGGGTGTCTAACATGTGTTTAAGTTGGTTCATAGTTGAAAATTTTGGGTACGAATCTCCAAGGATCAACCAAGGTCCCTTGAGGAGGACCCTTTCGTTTTTGGGTCAAAGCACTGCCTGGGCAGTGTGCACCCATGAGAGGAGTCGACGAAGCATGTGTGGATAGACGGGGAGTCTATGCCATCCGTCGACCAACACTTAGATAGTTTGGATAATGTTCCATTTGTACTACTCTTTGAACTCATCGACAAAGTGCAGCACAAAAGGGGGCATGAGTCGTTGACTCGTAGACGGACCGTTGGTCGAGGTCTCGTCTGTGAGGGCTAGACTTTATTGCACGTTTTTTAGTTAGTTCCAATTAATTAATCAAGGTGTTAGGTCGTTGGTTTGGGTTTAAGGGGAGTCTAATTAAGTTAATTAAAACCCCATATAAAGACCCTAACCCCATCAAACTAATCTAAGCTCTTATAACACACAAACACAAAGTCTATTCCTTCTCTCTTTTTTCTCTCTCTAGTGAAGAACTCCATTGAAGACCAAGCTAGGGGAGGGATTAAGGGATGAAAAGAGTCAAGTTTCAACATGAATCTTCATAAATTAGCAAGGTATGAGATCTCTTTCACCTTTGAGACTTCTTTCCTCAAAGGGTTCATCAAATTGATTTCAAAAGTTGGGTGTTTTCAAGTGGGTCTTTTCCAATCTCGAACATTATGTTATGAATTGATTTGTTTATGATTTATTTTGGATATTATGAATATATTTACATGTATTCTAACTTAATTATGATATATGTTGATGGTTTGTTCTAGTTTGTAGTAGATGACCTTTACCCCTTAACCCTAGGTTATGATCTTGATATAAATTATGTTATATTGGTTCAATTGCCGTGGTTATTGGTTGAATTACTACAAGATGATGTGGTTATATTAATCATTAATGAATTAGGGTGATTTATATTCTTATCATGCTCGTTCTTGAGAAGTTGATCTAGGTTATGAAGTATGTTGTGAGTTTGGGCTAAGTATCTTGTCTTAAGCTATGAACTAGTATTGAATTGTGATGTAATGATTCGTTTTGCCTTGTTATCATGCTGATAATTGAATTATGATGATGTTATTCCCTAATTGGGTTGATTTAAGGGTTGATGGTAAGACCTTGATGATGAAGTATGAAGGAGACTTGGTAAGTCTTATCATCCCCATTCTTTACTTCAAACTATGGTTAAGAGCCTGTTTGGCTCAGCTTAAAAGCTAGTCAAACTGACTTAAAAGCTGGTTTTTGACTTATTTAGCTGTTTGACAATACTCAAAATAACTTATTTTAAGTTAAAAAAACTTATTTTAAGCCAAAAGTTAAAAGCTGGGGTACGGGTGTTTTTTTTTTCTTTAGCTTATAAGCTGTTTTAAGTTGACCACATTTTTATCTTTTTGCTCTTAATATTTTAATACAAACTCCAAATTACCCATATAACCCTAACATTTCTTTCTTCCATTTTTTCCTTTTCAAATTTTACATAACAGCTTCAGCACTTTTATCCAAACGCATAACTGCTTATTTTAAAAATAAGTTTTAGCACTTTTAAAAGTACTTTTTTAAAGCTGCTTTTATTAAGCCCATCCAAACGGGCCCTAATTGTGATTAAGACATCATTTTGCATTGGAGTATGCATTGTATTAGGATTGATACGGTGGTATGATGTTGAATTGAAATGTCTTGATATGGTTTGTGCGGTGTTGTCTTAAGATGTAAATGTTATAAGGATGGTGAATGATTTACTGGTGTGCCTTATTATGAAGTTATATGTCAGTGTGCTAACCTCACTTATATGAATTTGTAATGAAAGGATTATACTCATCAATTATTATTGAGCTATGATGATGAATATACAAGGGTTAGACCCTATGACCTACAACAAGGCATGATGATTAATAAAGACATTAAATACCTTTCAAAAAGGGACTAAGCTTATCACCGAGTTAACTTGACAATGGGAGAGGTGGCTTCCCATAGAGGAATATTCACCCTATAGTTCCATAAGAGGTGTTGACTCCTCTATGAGGGATAATTATCCATTGGATTCCCATGATAGGAGGCCTCAATTGCCAACTGGTATGTAGAGGGATTATACCTATCGCTTAGTTCTTGAACTATGTTGCCCCCATAGGAAGACTAGCTAGTGGATCCACCTGGAAAGCTATGTTTATGTTTGATTTTACTTTGGCTGTTAAACCTCCTTCCTTCGGTGTAAGGTTTTACAACATCAGATTCCACACTTATCTCTTGTGGTCTATGTTAGTTAATGCAGGTATTTCCTAAACAAAATGAAGTAATGAATTACAAACTAACTAGGGTTACTTGAGAGGTTGACTTAGCTTAGGTAGGGGGTATGGTACTCTACCTATGACTTGTACTAGTCTGCCTTGAGCGAAACCTTCGGAGGATGTTCTTATGTATGAATATGCCTGTAATGATACATGATATGTAAATGATGAACTTTCACATTGTTGATACTATATATTGATTAGTTTCACTTATAAATATGTGTTGGTCTACAATGTTAAGGTAAGATGATATATACTCTTAAATGCTAGGCTTGTTGGGTCACATGATCGAGTAAGATTATGAGAATTTGCTTGTTCATTGTACTTGTTGACTTGATAAGGGTAATGGGTAGTTGTCTTGCTTTGGTTATGATGAAATGTACTCGTATTCATGCTGCTTGTTATTTATGACTTGATGATAGAGTTACTTGACTACGTATTCCATTACATGATATGCATGTCAAATTTAGTAGTTTTGATGTTGTTGGTCTTGTGGTGTACATGCCTATGACTTAATGAATATTCCTAAGTGATTTGGTATAGTCTTGTTGAATGTGCATAAAGGTTTTCAAAGTAAATTGCATACTTAATGAAATTTCCCTGTTAGCATGTTTTCATGATATGTGTGCATATGGTCTCATACTTAGTATAATTGGTGTACAACCCCATTTCTTCCTTTTCCCCAATATTTTAGGTTTCGGTCGTTGAAAGGCTTTTGGAGACGACTTGAAGAAGACTTGGATTTCTTAATAATCCAAGTAGAATAGGTCCTCATTTTCCGTGGGCGATGCCACTATCAAGCCTATGATGTTGATTTAGTGTTCAAGAATCTTATGTTTCTTCCCTTTTCATTTGAATATTATATGTTGTATGACCTATATGTGGTCGTGTTTCATTGATGTATGGGCTAGGCCCAATTTGATATACTCTTACAAGATGGTTATGAGATGAGACGAATATTTTGAGACTATGTTATATATATCTATGTGCAATAAAAGTAGAAGACTAGGTAATCTTGCTATACGAAGGGTCTATCTATACTCGATATACATAAACTATGTAATTGTAGAGGTCTATTTAAACCTTGAGTAGAAGTAATGAAAAGTTTTAAATTGTCCGCTAAATTTGACCTATGAATGTAATGATGTATGCTAAGAGGCTAGTGTTAGTCCTCACAGAGGATGCCGACGCCGGTTACATCTAAGGGGGTATTCCGGAATGTGACAATAATAGAGACTGAGTTTCTACAAGCAATTAATTGAGATGGAAGCTTTCACATAGTAGAGACCGAGTTTATAGTAACAATCTTCTTATCCCATAAACAACGAGCCCCCATAGGATATTTAACTAGTGGATCCACTTCTATATCAAAATTGATTATTAGTGGCAATTAATTCTTAGCTGCCGCTTAATATTTCTTTTTAGCGGCAATTATCACTCTTTGTATATGTTTCTAAAGCCTTTAGCAAAATTGGTTCTAATGACTCTTAACTAAGTTAGAAGTTCATGGTTTTAGCTTTGACAAGTAGGACAATCCTTTTTGGTGTGGAAGACACCGGGTGATCATGTGATAGTTGACATGGTCTCAATGTCGGTTAGGGCTTATTCCCACAATAAAAAGATAAATAATAAACTAAGGTTACTTCAAAAAGTATCAAATATAAGTTCAAAGGTATTAAAGATGATGTTATCTTACATTAACCATGGTTTTATGACTTCTGATTTCTAACCCTCTTATATTATGTTTTAGTTTGATCAATTGCATATCATGAAACGAAATGACCCTTTTAGCATCTTTTAAATGTTTTGCATAACTATCATACTTGATACATTGTTTTTTACTAACACATACTCTTTCCTACATTTCCCCCCCAATGCAAGGTCCGACAGTCAGAGTCATCAGTTTCGGAGCTAGTGTCAAGTTTGATTGCTTTCCGATCATTGGTCGTCCTCATGTCTTGGGCGATGGAGTTTTATTGAATTTCAATTTATTTTGGACATGATATATGGGCTAGCCAAATTTCATTCTATTGTAATAGATTACTATTATCAGGCAAACTGTCTAGACTTCCGCTTTTCTTTATAAAATGTTTTGGACTTGGATATTGTTTTGCTCTTTTTGTTCTATTTCTTTTGTTATGAGAGCTAAAATGGTTTGTTTTCCAAGTTCTATACGCCATGTTACATCTAGGGGGAACCCTTGGGTCATGACACATGTTTTTCAATTTTAGTGCAATTTGTTGATAATTATCCTTATTTCTCAAGATATTAAAACTTTTATCGGTTTATTCTGTATATTATTTTCTGGTCACATTAGATTGTATACATTCAAATATTTGTTCATTTTATTTATTAAATCATTACTGTTTTTCAAATTGCATTTCTTAGATGACAGTGGTTATGTTCGGTACATTTCTTTTAATATTCATTTTATTTATTTAAAATTGATTATTATTTAAGTCAACCTGATGTTGCACCGTTAGGGATGTTAGTAAGGGTTAGTACAAGGCAACATGTATTGAGTACATATCATCGGTCAACTCAAAATAGGAACTAATATATAATAAGTAATAGTATAAAATAAACTATGACACTTAGCTCGAGGCAAATAACAAATAACATGAACAAGTGATAAAAACACTAAAGTAATTAATAATCAATTAACAATATCAAGAACACACATGAGGACTCATGCCTCCACACCAAGTTCTTTTGGGAATTGAGTTCTTTATGATTAAGTACATTAAGTTGTTTTAATATGTTTTCCTTTAATGTTATCATATCAGAATGTGACACCCAATCCAATACTATCATGCCGACTCGTGCTACCCAATCCAAACACATAGTTAATTCACCATTAATTTTTATCACTTTCAAGTACATTTTCAACATTTCACTAAACCTTCTTTATTCAAGGCATCACTTTAATACAAGAAGTTGAGATTAAGGATTTCGAGGTCTTGGGATTTAGGACCAATCACAAACATCATATGAATTACCCAAACCAAAATAACCAAGTACATAGAACATTTCACAGTATCACTTAATGACTATCATTATTAAGGGTCTCTCTATCACGTAAAATAAACCATAAATTACCTCAACTAAAGAACCAAGTGAAGCAAGATATTTTCCCAATGCTTTTCTTTTCCTTAATGCCTCAAGTTTCCAATAATATATCAAGTATACAATATTTATAAAAAGAAAGAGTCCATAGACATTCATATTGATATACTTCTGGACTAAATCACAAAAATATCAAGCACAAATCTATATTCAAGTCCCTAATCTTGACATCAATTAATATTTCATCTCTCATATTTCTTAAATTCAAGGCTATGAGTAAGTCTTAATTCCTTCATGTCATATAACCTTAGTGATATTTAAAGGGATAATGTACAAGTACCCCCTCAACCTTTGCCCGAAATCTCAGAGACACACTTATACTATACAAAGGTCCTATTACCCCCCTAAACTTAGTTTATTAATAATTTTCTATCCCTTTTTGGTCTACCTGGCACTATCTTTTGGGCCCAATGCTGGTTGACTTTTTTTTTCAAGCTAGTGCCATGTAGGCCGAAAAGGGATAGAAATTTACTTATAACAATTTCAGGGGGGTAATAGAACCTTAGTATAGTATAAGTGTGTCTCTGGAATTTCGGGTATAGATTGAGGGGATACATTTGCATTTTCCCATATTTAAATAATATAATCCACACAATATTTAATTACTTATCTCAAAATATAAAAATTCTGATTCATAACGAGATAACTACAGAAATATCAAAAAATTTAACTTAAAATCGACCACTATTAGCCTCGAATACGAAAAAGAAGACAAAATATAAAACAATAATCCAATCCCAATTTTGACATATAGATATTAAATTTTATTAACCTATCACTACTTTCTTACTGGTTAGGAATGTTTGGCCTCAATATTCACGTGTCAACAGTTACTATACATATGACCACTGAAGCTTCCACCTCATAATATAACACTAATTAAAATCCTCAGTCTACCATTAAGATAATTACAACACTGACAACAAGAATAACTCAATTCAAATTCAACATTAAAATATAAAGATTTACATTCTAAAATGTTTCAAATTTCCTACATTATCATCTACTCAACTTTATAGCAAACTGAGAAAATTTTCATGAAATACCTGAAACTATCGTTACAACGTTTTCTATAATCGCGCGACTCTTTTATTTTCCTTTCTTCAATAGATTATTTACTACCCTAATTATTATCTATGACTAATTATAAAAGTGGGAGATGATACTCAAATACCCCCCCTCCCCCAGCCTATACCAAAAATTCATGAGACACACTTAACCTTTGATAAGGTCCTATTACCCTCCCCTAAACCTTTTTTTACTTAATTGTTTACCACTTTTGTATGTACGTGGAAATATACGTGAATTCACCCATGCAAGGCGCGTGAGTGAAGTTTTCAGATAACAATGACCAATAAAAGTTGGCGCCGTGTTAAAATAATTTGAAAAAAGCTCAAAAATAAATATTAACGTTTATAAAAAAGAACGCAGTTGTCTTCTTCTCTCTCAATCAGTGTTCTTCATATTTGAAAAAAAATCCATTATCATTGTTCTTCATCTTTGAAAAGGTAAAGTACATTTTAACATATTCTTTACACCTTGTTATGTCGATTATTAATTCTGATTTTTTTCACAATGTTTATGTATAAATGTTAGGGTTATGACAAAATACGAGTTGAATAAGTTGTGTATGGATGAGAATGATTCAATGATTAATGCAGAAGTGCGATGTAAGCATGGAATCTTAATGCAAATGTAGACGTCTTGGTGAGATCGCAATCCCGAAATTTGATTTTGGTCTTGTCCTCACTCTGAGGCTACAATCTATATTTTCTTTAGATGGAGATACAAGGAGAGAGTCGATGAAAGATCTCATTTTATTCTTCCGAAATTAATGATAGGATTAAGGAGTTAAAAAATTATGAGCGTGTGAAGATGCAACTGGAACAACTTGTTAATTGCAACATTGAACACTCAAAACTAGAGAAAATTCCTCTGGATGAAGGCGAAAGTATTCAAAATCGTTATGAAAATCTCAACATCAATTCAAAGGAGAAGGGTGACAATGTAAAAGAAATGGGTGAATTGAAAGAAGAAGAAGATGAAAGGGATGAAAATGAAGAAAACATATAAAGGTTGTTGTTTTGGGAAATTCCTTTGTTGTTTGATGATTTATTTTGTTGTTATATTTGTTTGTTTTCTAATTCAAGTATGAAGGTTTAACGATCATATGAAATTGCCATAATTTTGTGTGGTATTGAAACCTTTATTTGCTCTACCGTAATGAAAATTTGTTTTTTTGTGTGTTTGAAACTGTCTTAATTCTCTATTGGCCATGTTCATTTGTTTGTGTTAGAAGTTATAAAATGAAGTAAAGCAAGAGTTATTAATCATTCGTGAGAGCATTATACAAGTCACAATGCATACGTGCCCAAAATTTCATTGGTTAAGAGCATATTTTCGGTACAAAGTCTAGAAGTGCCCAGAAATATCCAAGTCACAACGCATACGCAAAACAAAGTTTCCTTATTGCATAAGTACCCATAATTTCAGTACTATTTCATACATACATATAATAAAAAATAGGAAATAGTTGTTTTTCCTTCAAACATGAAACAAAATAGTACTTATAGTAGACACCACAATAGTACTAATAAAACACCATTGATATCAACATTATAGTTTCCATGGGTATCGAGGCTGTCAAGAGAAGGAAGCATTTGGGTTTGAAAGCCTTGATTGATCTCTAATCTGCTGGAGCCTTCTAGTTGTGATTGCCTTATTTCCTTTCCACTTCAATCCACTTGTTGGTTTAAAACCAACATCCCCAGTTATAATACTTGATCTCAAGACTCTCTTTCGTCTGGCTAATATTCTGCTACTTGGCAGTCCAGGATACAAAATTTTTAGAGAACGAAGGTTATTAGAGAACAATTATGTAAGTTATTAGAGAATAAACAATATGAATGCATCACAATACTTACATTGAATGTTTTTAAAACAATTTCAGCTTGAAACACACCCATTCCAGTTACTCTTGACCTTTTAAATTGAGTTGTGTTTTCAACACCCTTTCTTTTCCTGGTAGTAGCAGCTTTCTTTGGTGCATTATTTGTGTTCTGGTCTACACCCTGTGTTGTACTACCTTGAGAACATGTAAACCAACTTTCAAGTGGATGATTACTACCTCTTCCTGCACTTCCCAATCCCGTACCCCTTCCTCTACCACTCATGGAGCTTGATGATACTCCAACACAATTTAAACTTGCACTTTCATCATATCTTGGTGTTCTTGAAGTTGTAGTAGGTGCAGCGGTTCTAGGTGAAACCCTTGATGCACTTGCACTTTCTGTAGCTCTTGTTGTTCTTGAAGTTGTTGGAGGTATAGTAGTTGTAGGTGAAGCCCTTATTGCAGTTGCATTTGCACTTGAACATGCACTTGTGTATTTAGGTATGCCTTTCCCTCTTTTTGGAACATGCTCACTCTCAATATTTGTTGATTTCTAATTTGCAATAAAACATATATTATATTAGTAAGTTGATTAAACCTTAAAAGTAAGTGACAAAATATTAATGTACCTTTGGTCTTCCCCTTCCCTTTCTTGAATTTGATGGTTCCTCAACATTTGAAGTAGGGGTAGCTCTCTGTTCCCCGGCAGTAGAACCAACTCCATCACTCCTTATTAAATGACAACTTCTTTTATTCTAACCTTTAACATGGCAAAGACTACATGCCATAGTTAGTCCAGTTTTAGATAGTTTACCAGACACCTTAGTTTCACCAACCTCTTTCCTTCTCAACTTTCTATGTCTGCCTGGCATTTGTTTTATCACTGGTGGATAAACAAGATGATTTTTTTATCCTAGCCACATTGGATGTTATACATAGGTTGTATGAAATGTGAGTAAGTCATCTAGTACATCTCTTTAGAGTAGCATGGATGAATGAAATCATGTGAGTCATATTGTTTATGCAACATTGCAGCTAAGGCATGTGCACATGGTATTCCTTTCAACATCCAAGATCTACAACTACACTCCCTCTTTATCAAAAATACATTGTGTTGTTTGTATCCATCCAAAACCTCAAAGACATTACTCCATTAAACTCAATGTTACATGCCATTGACTTATCAATATTTTATTCTAATACTTTTATTGCCATTGTAGAGAAATTGGTTATCCAAGATTTTGGAAATTCACTTAACCTAGATAACCTAGTCATGACCTTAATCCTTATCTCTTCAAGCATACTAATAATGGTTTTATGCCTTGCAGACAAAATCCAAGCATCAAAGCTTTCGCACATATTATTATCTATTGCATCAGACTTTACTTCACAATTAAAATACACCTTGTACCAATATTTTTTATCATAGTAAATTAGGTCATCCACTATACCTGTACCTCCAGTACCTAATTTAGATAACTGGTGCAAATTTTCTCAGAATTCAGCTTCAAAAGTAGCACACTTCTATAAATGCTTCTTCCTTTGGAGCCCTCTCTAGTTCTTTGACCAGTTCGCTAGTATATGCCTAGCACACCTTCTTTCCCCACAAGATGACAACAACTTCTTAATAGCTATATCCAGTCCTAGAAGTTACAACAAATATTAGATAATTAAGTCAAAAAATGACAAATCAACGGATAATTAAAAATAAGTTTACCTTTTGCATGTCTAACATAATGGTGAAACTTGTTCCATCTCCTAATCCCAAGACTTTTTTAAACAGAGAAATAAAGCAACTCCATCTGATTGTGTTCTCATTTTCAAATACAGTCCAAGCAAGTGGAAGCATTTGATTATTGCCATCTTTGGCCACTGCAATAAGTAATTGACCCCTGCATACCCCCTTTAAGAAACAACCATCCTGACCAATGCATTTTCTAGCTGGCATGAATGCCATCTTGAGTGTGGCAAAATAGATGTAAAATTCCTTAAATACTGGCCAACCAAATTCAATAGCTTCACCTAGCTTCACCACAGAAGTACTCCCAGGATTAGACCTCAGCAACTCATCCTTATGATTAAGAATTCTCCAAAATTCCTTAACATGATCGCCCATAATTTCATTCAAAATTTTAGCTCTTGCTGTTGTAGTTTTAGTCTTATCAACATGCACATTATACTTCTTCCAGATTAACTCTTGCAACTCAAACACTCTGATATTTTGTTGTTCAATAAATTTCTTTTTAAAAACACTAGCAATGAATTTAAAGTTGCACAAATAATTCTTAGTAGCATTTGGACATGATTGGACTAGCATGCATGTCTTAATAACAAAGTTATTAGTCTTCTTGTCCAAACTTTCATATAACAACCATTTGCAATTTACCTTGCAACATCTCACCCTTACTCTAGTTGGCTCATTCATACACTTTTCAATCTGAACCCCTCTTATAATTGCATACTTAGTGAATGCCAATCTAAACTCTCTTACATTGTCAAAAACCATACCCAATTTTCAAACAATCTTCTTAATGTTCGGATCAAATCTGACTCTCTCTGTGGTATGTTTTTTCCTTTTTGTGTTAGGCAATATCGACTTCCTCTAGACAACTGTTAGTTTCAAAACTACAAGCATCAAAACTTGCATAATATGGTTCATCACCCCAAGCCTTCCTTCTAAAGTACATGTATTGATAGAAGTCTCATCAAACCCAAGATCTGCTCCAGCATTACCACAAGGTACTTCTTCAGTATCTGCAGGAATTCTCTCCCTTCTCTTTCTTCTCCTCATAAAAGATCTTTTCTCAGCCCTCAATTGAATCAACTCCTCATGAACATCACTTCCATATTGATCATCTTCAAGTATTTCACTATCTTCAAAATCATCACTTTCTTCAGTTGATTCATCAGATCGTTTTACAGGGTATTCACTATCTTCAGAATCTGATAGATCACTATTTGGAGATGTTGGGTTTGAAGTAGAAGGAATATTTGAGTTAGTATTTAGCATTACCTATACCCCATTAAAAGCAGCCTCACCTACTTCATTGTAACCACTAGCCTCTGTGGTCCCAACTTCATTAAAAGTTGCACCAGATTCCTCTCGAGGCATGTGGACATATCTTTCCAAAAGAGCCCCACTTTGCAAACAATTACACATTGCTAAAGAATATCATCATTGTCAATATCTCTTAAGAAGCAACTGTTAGGTGGCCGGATACTAAATTTGCAATTTGGACTATACCGTAGTTCTTTAATGTAGTCTCTAATCTCAAAATATGATAGTGTATCTATATCAATATCATAATATTCACTCACTAACCCACCCACATATCTTGCTTTATCACCTTCATACAATAAGGCCCACCATGATACAACTTTAAAGTAATGAATGTAAACCCACTCATACCTATATGCATAAACGTTAACAATAATTAAGTACAAGCTACTAATAGAATACAATAATTGACTACAAGAAACACGCACACCCAAATAACTATAAAAAACAATTCAAGTTGAAGCAAATTTTTTTATTGTAACTATAACTCAACCCCACACATACAGAACACAATACCCCACATAAACAACACAATACTCGACATATCTTTGTCCTCTTAGAATTAGTTATGTAATCCTACATAGACACAACATAATACGCAACATATATTTTTCTTCTTAGGATAATGTTATTTAACTTTAACCCCACGCCCACACAGACACAACACAACACCCAACATGAATTTATTTTACTATAACCCCAAATACAACACAACACAACACCGAACTTGTCTTTGTCTTCTTGCATGTTTAAAAGGAGAACATAATTCACACATATATAATACCACCCAATCAACCCACACTCAAAACACGTTACATATAAATGTATGAATGACAAGTTACATACACCATAACAAAAAATATGACAATATGAATATATGAATAACAAGTTACATATGAAATTTCATATCTTTATAGTACCATAACATAAACCCTAAAAATAAGCATGAAGTTAATTTCACTCAAAAATCAAAACCAATATTTAACAACATATCATAACCTCTACGAAATCTAAGCATAACAATAACAAAAAACAAAATAAATCAAGAAAAAACTAACCTTTGAACTCAACTCAACCACGATTCTTGCTGACTTAGAAGAATGAAATCGTCCCAGAGATGTACGATTGAAATCATGCATGACTGAAACGAAGACTAAGTATCAAAATCCAACATCGAAAATCAACTATGAGTTTGAAATCAAATTTCTGAATTCAATTTTTTGAAGACTAAAATCAATCTAACCTTTCCTTATTTCTTTCTCTTCTTTTTGGTAAAGTGAACTTTGAAAATGTAAAGGGTCAACTTTTTGGAATTTTAGGAAGTGTAAAAGTCCATTTTGAAATGATAGCTCATTTTTTTCGAAATTTTAAAAAGTGGGGCCCAACGTGTGTTGAACAAAGCTTTCAACCTTTGTGATTATTATTGCCACGTAGGTACAAAAGTGGTATACAATTAATTAAAAAAAAGTTGGTGGGGGGGGGGGGGAATAGTTACTTATCAAAGGTTATGTGTGTCTCAGAGATTTGGGTATAGGTGTGGGGGGGGGGGGTATTTGAGTATTATCCCTAAAAGTGGTAAAAATGACCCACTACTAATTTTAATATTGTTTTCTTTAACTACCAACTGAATTAATAATCAAAATTACCCAGCTTAATTATGTATTTGTAGTTAAAATAGTTCAAAATACCCATTTAGATCTAACAAAAGAGTCTTTTTATGAAAGAGAAAAGACATAAAGTCACCACCGTAGTTGTCTCATTTTTTAAAAAGACACTTTAACTTTGCATCCGTTCTATTAACCCACTAAACAATTTTGAATATATATAATTACATCATTTTTCGTCCATGTGACATAGAGAGTGGTGTGCACTCTGTCAAAGAGAGTGATCTTCTTAAAATAACTATTATAATGTTAATTTTTATAAGTATTTTATTGTAAAATATATTTATTGTTTTTCTTATTATTTTAACTTTTTTTTCTTTTTATTTTTCCTCTTTCTTTCTTCTTTCTTTTCAAAAATTAATTGTCATCTCCATTCGTTGAAGCTTCTTACTTTCAATGTCACGATATTTACCACAACTTCACCTTTTTTTTTTATTACTATTAGTTTTACTCTCTTTAATTTTAAAATTTTATCTAAATATTTTCTTAAATTTTAAACAATTCGATAAACTCATTATATTTTAATGATGATTAGGAAGTATCATATAGTTTTTTGTTCGATTTCAATTATGTTCTTTCAATTTTCAAGAAATTAATTGATTCTTTTAAAATTAAAATTTCTAATTTTAAATTTATATGAAAATTAGTAATTGATGATATCGTCAAAATATTAAATTTTCTTAAAAAAATAATAAATTTTGTTATTAATAATTCATTAATTCTCAATAATAGTATGAACTTATAAATAATTTTGCCGGAGAAGAAGAAGAAAAAGAAAAGAACAAATGAAAGTGGGTTTCAATTTTACATTGGGGGGGAGGGGGAGGTGGAAAAAAATGGAGGGATGAATCACTTGAAAGTGGGAGGTTGAAGTGAAACTTAAAATATATCAAAATCAAAATTTAAAAAGTAAGAGAGAGAGGGAGAGAAATAAAGAAAGAAACGACTGGTGTGTGGACTCACTTGCTTCTTAAAATTTGGGACGGATAGAAAAAATGGTATAGTAATATCTGTTAAAAATTGTTTAGTGGGGTAATAGGACAATCATAAAGTTAAAGTGGCTTTATGAAAATCCGAGACAACTTCAATGGTGACTTTATGTCTTTTCTCTTTATGAGATAAAATACATAACTACTCAAAACGGCCTAATTTGTTATTACATCAGATATCAATTTACCATTGTTCTTCCTCGAACAATCAAAAGAAGGCTAGGTTATAAAGGGTACCTAAATTGACAAAAAGATGTCGATATTTTTTGTGCATATTTGCTCACTCTCACAAATGGACTCTTCAACCATCCGATTCTTCCACAAAACCTCAACTTACGGGCCTCCCTATCTAGAATAACTACTGGCTGCTCCTCATAAGATAAATTTTCATCAAGAAGGATTGAATCCCAACAAATAATGTTATTACCATCACCATGATATTTTTTTAGCATAGACACACAAAATAGTGCGTGCACTCCTAACAACCCTGGAGACAAGGAAAATTCATAGGCCACTCCCCTGAATGTTCAAAAACTTCAAATGATCCAGCATAAGCAAGACTAATCTTACCTTGCTTACCAAGTTTCATCACACCCTTCATAGGTGAAACTTTTAGTAGGACTTACTCTCCCTACGTAAACTCCAATTGCATGACCTTACTCCTTCCACCTACTTAAGATCCTAAAAACATATATTAAGTGAATTTAACCTTCTATAATTAATCCATTAAAATATGAGTACCCCAAGGGGTCACCTCAAAAGCATCAAACTAGCAAATGAGATACCTATATCTCCTCCTATACAATACTTCAAAAGGGGCCATACCAATCCTTGAGTAACATCTATTTGTACAAAAACTCTACCAAGGGTAAGAACTGATCCCAATGACCCCTTCTATACACACACAAAGCATATCCTCTAGCACTTGAATTTTTCGTTCAGACTGCCCATCCGTCTGAGGGTGAAATGCGGTACTAAGATCCAATCAAGTACCTAACTCAGTCTGCAAGGTCCTCCAAAAGTTAGAAATGAATTTTATACCTCTATATGATATTATGGAGATCGAAACTCTATGTAATCGAACAATCTTACGGATATAGAGTTCAACTAAATTCTTTGCATTATAAGTTACCTTGACCGAAATAATGTGCGCAGACTTAGTCAACTTGCCAACAATTACTCATGTAGAATCAAACTTACCCAATGTATTTGGAAGACCAACCACATAGTCAATTTTACAATGTTTCCCACTTCCATTGATGTATGAACATTCTATAAGGTGTCCCTCAATGTCTTTGGTGCTCATAATTTACCTGCTAACAATTCAGGCACTGGGAAACAATTATAATTTCTCGCTTCATATTACTCCACCAAAAATGTTGTATCAGATCACAATACATCTTGGTTGCACTTGGATATATCAAATACCTCGAACAGTATGCCTACCTCAAACTATGATCCCGTACAGAGATATTGTGAGTCAAATCATCAACACGGGGAACACATACCCACCCCTTAAATCTCAGGATGCGTTGCTTGTCAATCACAACCCCTTTAGCATCTCCTCCAATACCATATTCAAAATTCTGTTTAGTTATCAAACCGCTTTCCTTTAATCTTGTCAAGAAAAAAAAATCTCGCCTCCAAACAGACCAAATATCCCCCTTTCTCAATTTTTTGAGCCTTATAAAGTCATTCATAAAGAGTTTGAACCTCTTTAGCTAATAGGTGTCTAGAAACCTGTAAGTGCGCTAAACTCCCCAAGCTTCCTACTTTTCAACTAAGGGCATCATCCTTAGAATTAGCTATTCCCGGGTGATACAGAATAGTAACATCATAGTCTTTCAATAACTCCATCAACCTCCTATACCTATAACTCATGTCCTTCAGAGGGAACACATAATGTAAACTATGTTGATCCGTATTCACTTTACATTTGACACCATATAGATAATGCCTCCACTACTTCAATGAAAATACAATTGTAGCCAACTCCACATCACAGTCGAGATAGTTAGTTCATGCACTTTCAATTTCATTGAAGCAATGACAATTACATTACTCTTCTGCATTAGCCTTGCACCAAAACCAGAATAAGACACATCATGATTAAATAGGAATTTTGACTCATTTAGGACTTATTATTCAATGATTTGGTGTTCCCAATACCTACTTTATGCTTATAACTAATGTGAATATGTTGATATGAAACAATGAAGGTTTAAGTGTGAGTTAAGGACATTATGATGCAAAAAGGAGAGTAAATGTTAAAAATGTCAATGAAAAGAGAAGTTGGATCTCGTGAAAGAAACTAGTCGACTCGCCTAGTGAGCCTCTAGCTCTCCTAAAGTTCTAACAAAGCTCACCAAAAGTTCCAAACAATTTTATGAAGGAGCCAAGCTCAAAGGAGAGAAGAAGAGAAACTTGGCGGATCTCCAAATGGATTGGTGATCCTGACTAACTTCACCAAGTTGACTCCATGCTGAGTTTTTGGAAACGTAAAATTTTTTTTTGAAAGTAGAAAAGTAGTTACCATAGTATGTATTCCTGGGTTTTGGAGTTTATACATTTTGTTACATTGTTTAACATTCTTAGAAAAATTTTGTATTTAGGTTGGAGAGTGTAAGATTTTAACTTCGAGTTCAACATTTGGGTATTACAGATCATTAGGAATTTAGATGCAAAACATTATTGGTAACAATATTTTGCTTTCCGCTACGCTTAGCTAATATCCCTTATCTTAGAGGTGTGAGCATGTAGTTGAATGCATTAATTAGCTAATAGGTGTTATTAATTATTGGTTTTAATGTTCTTTTGAAGTGTGTTCAATTATTTTTTCATGTTCTAATTGAGGAATTAAATTTGAAAATTTCAATTTTGGATTAACTCTCTATGCTTGCTTCAGTAAGAAGTAATAGAGTAGAATGATTTATTGATAGTTGTATTGATTCCGTCTTTTAAATCAAGGTTGAGAAAGTGAGTTTGAGTGCATCTTTAAAGACCCAGCTTGAAGGATCGCGTTAAATACGGAATTGGGTTGTTTAGTAATGATAAACTTTTCTATTTTTAGAGAACTCGGTTGAAACATAATAGTTGATCGAGAGATGGATATTGTATTGAAAACCTATATTGCCCATTGAGATTCAATAAGTATAAGCAACTAGTAATTACCCATTACACGAATTAGAATTAGAATGATCACATTCCTAAGGTCCGATATCTAATTGTTTACTTCCTATGTTAAGTGTTCTTCGTTTGAAATTGGTTACTAATTTCCCCCATTTGATATTAATAGTTGAAACCTTGTAATTTATTTTAATGATATGAATTATTTACTTCTACAAATGATTAGAACACATTTTTACTTTCTACTCTTAGTTGGGTCTATACTTGTTAGCGACCTCCTAGTCTTAGATTTTGATGAATTGTAGTTGAGTAGCATCATAAATGACATTGCTTCCAGGAAGTGGTGTTGAGAATTCTTCTGTTGAAGTATTTTTTGTAAACTAATCTTACAATAGTTAAATTATCTTTTTTTTTGTTCTTTGTGATTGCTCCAAAGTAGGTCAAAAAAATGAGTGTGAAAGGGAGCAATTCATGTCTATTCGAGTATAATGCTGACGTCAAAAACTCGGATGATTTTTGCTGGGAAGTGAGAGTGCTATTTGATTGGCCTACAACTTTAGGCAATGCGTTTTTCTTGTGACAAACACTGTCACGACCCGAGATCACCGCCGAGTCGCAACACAGTGTACTTAACCCAGAAGGGGTCTTGTACAAGCCTCTTAGCGTTCATTCATCACATATGTAATAAAAATAGTGCAGAGTTAAAACTTTTTTGGATAACGTCAACAGTAGAAAAATCTTTTTTATAAAATGAAAGAATACTAAGTCTCAACGTAGCCATCTTAGACACAATGTCAATATCATAGGGACATAACCTTTTTTCACTTGAAAAGAAACTACTAAGAGTCTATTACTTAAGAAAGGAAACATAAGAGTTCTTTGTCCTTGAATCCATGAGGACATACTAAGTCTTCGTGAATAGGAAACCAAGCCTTCAACTAGAGAGTCCGCCTAGAAACCTCAACCCAAACTTGTAGTAAAAATATGAAGAAGATGGTTTTAGCACAATGAAGCACTAAGTATGATCACCATACCAAAACATGCTAAAAACGACCATTTGTTGAAAGTCATGCTTTTATTCCATTTGATAATACTTCATGCACATTTAAACAATAAGGCATAATATTGTCACAACTAACATACACATCATACTTAACTTTTTATCATAATCACATGCATATACCTTTACCTTTACCTTGAACCTTAATTTTAAGTAACCTTTACGCTATGACTTGTGCAATGTCAATGTGTGGATAGTGTCCCATAACACTATCCACACCAAGGCACCATTTTAGGATCACCCAAGTGTATTCACAATTCATTCTTTCACATTTACACATCACAACATTTATGATCCATAAACATCATATGAATCACATCATCACATTAAGACCAATATCTAAGACAACTCTAAGTCTTGTTCAATGTGTAAGTAGCATCCCATAATACTACTCACACTAAGTACTCCTTTGAGGTCATTCTAGACAAGGAACATTCATCTACACTAAGACATGACATGGAAGTAACTTGTAATACAATCCAAGTGTAACATGCATCTTTACATTACAAACACCTTCATTCATAACACATAACATCACTTTCTCATTAAGGTCCCATTAATTTCATTAGCATCATAAGGAACACACCATGACTTATCTTAAATTCCTAATTGTGCAATGCATAGATGACATACCATTCCACTACCCATACTAAGTAGAACAAACTTAAGAAGGCATAGTTCATTACATTCTTTTATGGGAGTTAAGCCTAACCGACATAGACCATGTGATCAATGCATGGAATCTTGGTGTCACCCTCACTGGATAAGGGATACATATTTGCCTAAGTTAGGATCATTCTTTCTAGATTAAGTGGAATACATTAGATATAGACCTATGTGGGCACATAGTAACGTGATAGGGATATTGCTGCTAGAAACCCCGCCTCAATTCATGTGAGAGTTTCCATGTCACATCACTATCCACTCAGTTCTTAGCATTAATCCCCACATACTATTATACTTTCGTTAAATTCATTTATGATAGGGTAAGGATTTCTACTAAATACCCCGCCTCAACTTACGTGAGAGTATCCATCCCAACCTCTCATTCATTCATTCATTAGAATATTCGAAATTAACATTGGGATTATTACTAGAAATCCATCTAAACTTACGTGATAGTTCCCATCCCAATTCCCACATTCATTCATTAAGAAGGGATTTAGAGAATGTTACTAGATACACCATCTTAACTCTCGCGAGAGAATCCATCTCGAATTCCATATTCATTCATTATTCATTCAGTAATGTTAATGGAGAGATATCATTCAATCCTAACACAAGTAGCTTCTAATAATACTAATATTTCATTAATTTATGTCACACGTATGATTTACATCCCATTTATCAATTTAACATCATGATAATACTTCACGCTCACATAATATGATACAATTCCATGATCATAATGTACAAAGTAAGTAAATACCTCCACCATAAGTGGATGACACATCAATATATAGCAATGCTATATTATTAAGAATCAATATCAACTCATACATCCAGGATACTACAAGAGATAAGACAATTGACATGCTTACATAACCAATTCCATCAACCATATAAGTAATTCAATGTGAACTCATTTATAACTTCCATTTCTAGGTCATGATCCTCATATCATCACTACATGAATAATCCACCATAGTAAGATACAACTAATAACATAAATTCATTAACTAACATCATATAATCACATGCTATTCGCTATACATTCATAATTCACCAATTTTAATTAATTAAGAGTTTAGAGGATGACATGGGTTCTTGAAAGAATTCAATGTAAAATAAACTTAAAATCATTAATAAATCTTAATTCATAAATATAATGGCCTTGAAAATGTTTAAACAATGAAGCTATACTTAGATTAGAAAGTAGGATTTTTGATCATTCAAAGACTTCAAAATATATTTTGAATTTACTTCTTGAATGGAAGTTTAATAAAGGATAAAGGACCACCATACCTTATAATTGAACAAACCCACGAAATTCCCTTGAAATGTGGAAGAACCTTGAAGAAATTGACTTGAAATCTTGGGGTCTTCAGTGGATTTCTAAAGAGTAACTAGTTTGGGAGAAAAGGGTTTTGATTTGGGAATTTTGAAGAATGAAATCTATATCGGTATTTCATTATTGTAAACCTCTTAAAGTATTTTAATATACCTAACATAACAGTTTATACACTTTAAAAGACTTTGGGGTGTATTTACCAATTCACCCCCACCTTGTCCGACTTGCACCAGTAAAATAGTAAAAAACCATGCTATAATCCATCGACGGTGGATTGGTCTATTGAATGTGGATTGTGTGTATGGTTTTCGTCAGAGACACCAAACCTGTAGGCCTGATGCACGCTCAGGACCACGAGTCGTAGATTCATCTAATGGTTGTGGTTTGGGGAATTAGATCATGCTGCCAAGGCAACTTCTTGGCCAATGCTTGGGTCCTCCCTAAGGACCCATTGGGTGGTTTTTGGGGGGTCATACTCGGACGTTTAAGCCCTATACTCATTATAAGTATTGGAGTCATCTCTACAAACTTTTTCCCTCAAACAACACCAAACTTTAATGACAAGACACTAAGAAATACTACCTCCAAAAGGACTAGTTTCCAGATGTCATGGTCGTTCCTTGACGTTTGACCTCAAAAATCTTCGAACTAGACATCAAAATCTATTTATAATTATTTAACAAGTTACTAAATTCTTCAAGACATATGAAGCTCTGCTTCATCCTATTTATTTTTAGGGTCATTTCAATATCGCACACTTGGAACATTCTTCCTCGAATGACACTTAAAACACATCAAGGGTAATGACATAAGACTAGCAGCCCACAATCAATAATGCAATATCAATATAAGAGAACACAACTTATGAGGAAACAGAAATTCCACATCAACAAGTTCAAAACACTACAAGATAGTAGAGACTATATCTACAAAGTCATCATACATCAAAACATTACATCTTCATTTTATTGGAGGAACTTCTTTATCCAATTGACATTATGCTCATTACAACATCATTAGTCAATTTATGCAATTTTGAATAACACATTTAGGCATATTCAACACTTAACCTCATGAAAAATTAAAGTGAATCATATTAGATGCACACCAACACGAGGAACACAATAATGAAAACTCATTTTTTCTCATTAAAAAGAATTTAACTAAAATATGCATAACATAAAGAAGCCATGGAAAAATCATTAATGCTCATGAATCCAAAACATAAGACAAGCTACAAAAGTACTCTAGATTTCAAGCTTGAAGAGGAATAAAAGTAAAACACAAGGATACTCTTGTGACCTAAATCTTTAACCTACCATCCCCCACTTGATAGAAAACCCAAATAAGGCAACATAAATCAACATAAATCCTTCAACCCAACATTCACTATCTATAAGGAATCATTAACTTACCGAAGCTTTCAAACTAGGAAGGTTCTCATTAAGCAACTCTTGCTCACACAACATTATCATCACCACTCAATATATCATACTTCTTAATCTCTTTACATCCCTCATAAGGTGAGAATTCAAGTAACCTAAACCATGCACATAAAGAATATGAATAACCTTACTAGCTAAGCACATTACCCCCCCTCTTGGAAACAGGACTACACAACTATCACTTCATGCCATTCAAAGGTTGAAACAACTCATCACTATACTTTCACACTCATCACTTTAGATGATTCTAACAAAAAAGGTCGATAAAACTTATACCATCTTTTAAAAGAGTCAACTCACAAAACATCTGAAGGTATCACTTAACACCACATCTTCTCAAATATTTTGAACAAACTTCAAAACTTTATCATGACCTTCTATCAACCTCATACATAACCATGAAGCAACTTATCCAAATGAATGGATTTCATTCCACTATCACAACAACATCTCTACTTACTTTTACTCCCTCGAATCCATGAAACTTTGTTCCTTTAAGTAGTAACATCTAGAAAATCACCAAAAAAGGAATAAGAGAGGGATATTATGGAGTTAAGATCTATGGAAAGAGACAAGAGTAATGAATAAAGTGAAACTTCTAATGTCCTATAGCCTCTTGCTCATAGATGTGTCGTGACTCACTGACGAACAAGACTCTACTAGACGTGGCATGTGAGACATAAACCTAAAGACCATTCCCAAAACCTTATGCTCTGATACCAAACATTTTCCACGACCCAAAAGCACCCATAAGTCAACACGTTGTAATTGACCTCGAAGGGGTCTTGCACAATCCTTTTAGTATTCATTCATCACATAGGTAATAAAAATAGTGTGAAATTAAAACTTTTCTCAATAATATCAACAATAGAAAACTCTTTTATAAAATGAATAAATACTAAGTCTCGACATAGATATTTTAGACACAATATCAATATCATAGATCCACGACCCTTTTCACTTGAAAAGAAATTACTAATATCTATTACTTCAAAAAGGAAACATAAGAGTTCTTTGTCCTTGAATCCATGAGGACATACCAAGTCTTGGAGAATAGGAAACTAACCCTTGAACTAGAGAGTCCACCTACAAACTCAACCTACACTTGTAGTAAAACACATGAAGAAGATGGTGTTAGCACAATTAAGCATTAAGTATGATGACCAAGCAAAAACATGCTAAAAGGACCTATTGTTGAAAGTCATGCTTTTATGCCATTTGATAAAACTTCATGCACATTTGAAAGATAAGGCATAATATAGGTCACAAATAACATACAAGTCAGTATTAACTTTTGATCATAATCACATGCATATACCTTTACCTTTACCTTCAGCCTTCACTTCAAGTAACTCTTAAGCTATGCCTTGTGCAATGTGTGGATAGGATCCCATACCATTATCCATACCAAGGCACAACCTTAGAATAACCCAAGTGTACTCACCATTCATATTTTCACCTTTACACATCATACATTTAAGAGACATAAACATTATATTAATCACATCATCAAATTAAGACAACCATATAAGACAATTCTAAGTCATACTAGTGTAATGTGTATGTAGCATCCTACAATACTACACACTAAGCACTACTTTGAGGTAATCCTAGACAAGCAATATTAATTTACACTAAGACAAGATTTGGAAGTAACTCACAATACAATCCAATTGTGACATGCATCTTACATTAGGATCACCTTTATTCATATAATATAAGATCACATTCTGATTGAGGTCATTATAAGAGCCCATTAATTTATTGGCATCATAAGGAACACACCATGACTTCTCTTAAATGCCTACTTTTTAAATGCATAGATGGCGTCCCATTCAAAAACCCATACTAAGTAGAACATCCTTAAGTATACATAGTGCATAACATTCTTTTGTGGGGGTTAAGCCTAACCTACATAGACCATATGAGTAATGCATGAGGTGTCACCCTCACCAGATAAAGGATCCCTAATTGCCTAAGGTAGGGTATTTCTTTCTATCTTATATGAAATCAACTAGCTATAGACCTATGCAGGAACATATTTATCGGATAGGAAGATCGCTACTAGAAAGCCTGCGTCAACACATGTGAGAGTTCCTATGTTACATCATTATCCAATCGGTGCTTACTATTAATCTCCATGAAGTATTATAATTTCATTACATTCATTCATTATAATTTAAAAGATTGCTACTAAATACCCCTCCTAAACATACGTGAGAGTATCCGTCGCAACCCCTTATTCATTCATTCATTAGAAAGCTCCAAAGGAACATTGAGATTGTTACTAAAAAACCCACCTCATATCACATGATAGTTCCCATCCCAATTCCCAAAAGTATTCATTAAGAAGGTATTAAGAGTTTCTTAGTAGATACCCCACCTCAGATCTTGTGAAGGCATCCATCTCCAATCACACATTCATTTGTTATTGATTCACTAGTGTTAATAAAGATATATCATTAAATCGTAAAACAAATAGCTTTGAATCATAATCATTTTTCATCATTTAGGTCACACATATGCTTTACATCAGATTTATCAATACAACATCATGATAATACTTCACTCTTACATAATATGTGTACAAGGCCATGATTATAATGCACAAGGTAAGTAAAAACTTCCACCATAAGTATATCACACATCAGTCTAGCACAATTCTATATCATTAAGAATGAATCTCGACCCATAGATCCAAGATAATACAAGAGATAAGGCAATTGATACACTTACATAACCAATTCCAACATCCACATAATCAATTCAACATGAACTCATTCATAAATTCTCTTTCTTAGTAATGATCCTCACATAATTAATACATCAATAATTTACCATAATAGGATACAACTAATAACATAAATTCATAAAATAACATCATATAATGATATGCTATTTGTTATACATTGATAATTCACCAATTTCTAATCATTTAAGAGTTTAGAGGAAGACATAGGTTCTTGGAGGAAATAAATTAAAAAACAACTTAAAATCATCAATCAGACCTTAATTCATAAATATCATGGCCTTTAAAACGTTTTAATAGTGAAACCATGCTTATATTAGAAAGTAGAATTTTCGATCATTCAAAGACTTTGAAATCTCTTTTGAATTGACTCTTTGAATGGAAGGTTAATCAAGGATATATAAATAATCCTTGTACTTGAAGAAACCGACAAAGTTCCTTTGAAAAAGATTGAATATCCTTGATGAAATTGACTTGAAAGTTTGGGGTCTTCAATGGAGTTTTAGAGAGAAAGTAGTTTGGGAGAAAAGGGTTTTGATTTGGGCATTTAGAATAATGAAATCTAATTTGGTATCTTATTGTTTTAAACCTCTTAAAATACATTAATATACCCAAAATAACCGTTTATACACTTTAAAAGGACTTCTGGTAAACTTACTAAATCACCCCCACCTTGGCCAATTTGCACTATTAAAACAATACCAATCCATGCCCCAATCTACGGGTCTTGGATTAGTATACTACACATTGATTGATCTACTGAAATTGGATTTGTTAAGAGACACCAAATGTCATCCGGGGAGCACCCATTAGAAATAAGCGGTGTCACCATCCTCGAAGAGCACTAAGGGTAACCTCTTAACATTTGCCATTAGATTTCATAGGTTAAATTGCGGAAAATTTAAAACTTTGCATCTACTTTGACATTGAGGTTTATATAAACCTCTTGCATACACATAATATATACATAGAGAGTTTACATAGTCTCCTCGCATAGAAAGCACTACATAGAATTATACTTTTATTTCACATGCATAATATAGCAATATAATATCGTAGGATGTATAGGATTAGTCTTACATATAAACCATCTGAAGCGAATACAACATTCGGGCATAACCCTTACTATAATCCAATAAAAGCCACATATAGGCATATACAACAATCTTCTTCAAATGAAATGAGAATGGACTAAATGTCTTTAAGACTAAAACAATATTCATTAGCTATATAGTGACATCGCCCTCGGAAGGTGAGGACCTACAAAACTTGGGGAACGAGAGTCAAAGTTATCTTCAAATGGCCCTTCTAGAAGCTCAATGACAAAAACCTACATAATTGTAGAAACATAGAAATATGGGTTAGTAAACCACTTGTACTAAGTACGGAAACACACACATAAAACATTTGAAATCATGCTAAAAGGGACATTTGTTCAAAACCATGATTATTTGCTTTATAAAGCCTTATGCACAATCAATAACATACATAAGCCAATAATCACATATTCCTTAAGATAAAACCATATAAAACACAAGACCAATATAATCAAGTATAATCAACTCAACATGTATCATAGCATATTTGAGTATATAACCAAATCAACTCAAACATCATATTATAACAACAAATCATGTATAAGGGTTCATAATATTATAACTTATACAAAACCCTTATCATAACCCATTATAACCTATACAAGTGTAATGACTAAGTAAATCCCCACAACCTTTCTCAACCATGTAAACTAAACAATGGATCATAAGCAATGTCTGACTTCATATAACATAGCATTAAGAGTAACCGTTATCATAACACAACAATATAGACCAATAACATGTTCATAAGTGAAACTAACATCACATAGGATCATCAACATGTAATGTCAATATGCACAAATCATTTACATTATAGTACATTATAAAAACATCCTAAGACTTCCCTCAAGGCTCTAGGTAGAGTCCCATACCCCTACCTAGAATAAGTCAAACCCTTAAGTCACCCTAGTTAGTGTTAACTTTATTCCTTCATTTTACTTTCGGGAACACTTGCCTTAACTGACATAGACCACATGAGATAAATATAGAATCCAATTTCATGAAACCCTACACCGAAATAAGGTGGAATACATGCCAAGGTAGTACCAAAATATGAATATAGCATCCATGTGGATCCACTAGCTAATATTCTTATAGGTGCAACATAGTTCAAGAGCTAGGTGATATACTTGGGACCCTTTTGATGAATAATGGAATTATTGTCACCATCTCGTGAGAACCATTGTGAACCTACCTTCCCACATTGGGAAGGGACACCTCTCATATCTAGTTCACTCGGTGCTAAGCTAATGTCCCTATTTGAAATGTCTTTAAGCTTTTATTAATCATCATAACTTAGTATAGGCATAGGAAACTAATCCCTTGTATATTCATAATCATATTAGCTCATTAAGAATTGCATGAGAATGTCCTTTCAATACAACCCTTATACGTGAGATCAAGACATTATCATCATCATCCTGTCATGATAAGGTACATAGGCAATTCATAACCAACCTTATATGATTTCATCTTAAACATAACCTCACACCTTCACATAATCAAGACATTTTAATTACATCATCATACAAACACCTAATAAATATAATCACAAGGCATTCTTTAATTGAACTTCATCACCAAGTAAAAGCCATCAGAATTGAAGTAAATGTTTGAAATAAAAAAATCTTACCAATTCTTCTTCAACAAGCCATCATAATGGGAATTACCCTCAACCAATCAAATTTCATCAATAAATAGGTGTAATAACATTATTAAATAGTAATTTACATAATAAATATGTCAATCAATACTAATCAATTCAACATGAGTTCATAACCTAGGGTTAGGGAATTTGGGTCAATTCATGAACTATTCCACAATCTAGGTTAATTCATCAAGAACTTTCATAGTTAAACAAAAATACATCATAGTATAATCATAATTATTTAAATAAACAATAAACAATAAAATTTAGAAGATCAATTTCGTATTAGGAAGAAACCCATAAGAATTCATCTTTTTGAAAACCAATTTTTGAAGAACCCTTTGGGGAAAGGAATCCCAAAGGTAAAAGGTTTCCATACCTTGATATTCTTTGATGATTTATCATGAAAAGTATAATCCATTTTACCCTAAAACACTTAGACCTTGGTCTTCGATGGAGTTTCCTTGGGAGAGAAGCAATTTGTGTTTGGAAATTTGGGGGTGTTATGTTGGGTTTAGGGTTAGGGTAGTTTATATAGTTACTTAACAAATCTAATTAACTAACCCTTCACCCTTAATTAGACCCCAAACTAACTAAATTAATTAAATCAACTAATTAAAAAATTTATAGAAAGTGCAGGCTTGACCTACGAGACGTCAACCTACGGGCCAGGCCGTAGGTTTGTTGACGACTTTACCCCCAACAGTCCGGAACAACTGTTGTTTTGGTCAGAAAGTGTTTTTTTGGCCACTTCCTGAAATTGTGATAAGTTTACATCTAAGAAGGAAATGATGGCCCGGTTATTGACCTATGCCAGTTGATGGCACTAGTAGGTAGACACTGTCTCAAGGCAATTTCTTGACCAAAATTGGAAGGGTCCTCCTAAAGGACACTCAGGGTGGTCCTTCTTGAGTCATACCCGAAAATTTTGACCCTAAATATATTTTAATATATGTGTAACACCTTCCCACCCAATTTCATCAAATTCCAACTCCTAAAACCTTGTGAAATAGGCTAAGGCACACTACACCTCTTGCACTTGTCTCCGAACGTCATGGACGTTCCTTGACGTCTTAACTCTAAAACTTCATAAATGACTTATGTACATTAATTTTGAACTTAAAGTAGTGATAAAACTCTTAGACACTCATGTGTGGCTCTATATTAGGCTTTGGACTTTCAGAGTGTTCTACAAAAATTGCAGGCCCTTGAAGGCTTGATCCACACCCAATATTCACTAGCCATATTTGGAGCCGTAGATCATGCTCCTAAGGCAGCTTCTTGTCCAATGCTTGGGTCCTCCCCAAGGACCCCTTGGGTGTTCCTTGGGGATCATACCCGGGCGTTTAACCCCTTCAATCTATGTTTTATGTATTTGATTAATTTCAGAATATTTTATCCCTCAAACAACACCAAACGTCAACGACAAGACACTAGGACACACTAGCTCCAAGAAGTCTAGTTTCCTAACGTCATGGACGTTCCTTGACATTCGACCTCAAAACTTTTCAAACCATACTTTAAAATCTATTTATCATCATTTTATTAAGCTATAAAATTCCTTAATACATGTGAATTTATAGTTCATCTTATTTCATTTTAGGGTCATTTGAAGCACAATGTTGCAAGTGTTGCAAATGAAGGGTCTCTTTGGAGGGTTTTGTCATGAGGACCCTCATGACTACATCAAAAATTCTGTAGATGTGTGTTGACTATTCTGTTACAAGAACATTACCAAGAGTCCATTCTACTCTATTTATTTCCCTTTTCTCTAATGGGAGAAGCAACAAAGTGGTTCACTGAACTACCAAGGAAATCAATTACTCTTTGAGAGGAGCTCACAAATGTATTTCATGAAAATTTTTTCCCTCTTTCAAATATGGTAGGTTGAGGGATAATAGTCAGAACTTCAAGCATATTGATGGAAAGCCTATCCATGAGACATGTTTAAGGTTCCAAAAGTTGTTGATGTAATGTCTAACTCACGGGTTCCTTGATAATGTGTTTTTTTATTACGATACTTTTATTAGCGTCCGACATGGTAAAAAAGGCATCATTGATAATGTCATTTGGTGTGAAATCATGAGATAGACATATAAAGTAGAATCAGTAGTACTTGATGAGATGACCAAAGTGAAGTGTGCATGCTATTCAAGGGAAGATCAGGTGTTACCCCTAAATTTTGGGTTAGCTAAAGAACATATGCAAAAGAACCGAGAGAGAGATGAAGATATGGTCAAGATGAATCCCAAATGGACTTATTAATTGAACATGTTATGGAAAGTGTTAATAAAATTGTTCATGCGGTTGATACTAGTATGTTAGTGAGATCGGGTGATGCAAGATTCGAACACAAACACAATGAAGAGGTGAAATTTTATCAATCCATGTGTGGGGTTCTCGTCTAGGCTATTCAAGGTCTGTCGGGGGGGGGGGAATCAAGGTTGGAAATATTGGGATCAAGACTGGGGTAATTGGGGTACAAATTGGAGAGATAGAGGTGATGATCGTGATCGTTGTATACACCCTTATGACTATCCTAAAAAAAAGGAATTTTGGACCGAAGACGTTCTCACCCACATTCAAAACAAAGTGGAAGGATAGAAAAATGTGCTCAAAGAAATGAAAGTGGATTTCTTGTATTTAAATCAAAAAGTGACCTCTCCCTTGACTTCTAGAAATCAACTTGAGACTCAGTTTAGTCGTATTTCAACCTTATAAATCCAAGATTAGAATAAAGCATTTCTAGTAATGTTCTAGTCATTCAAGAGAATAACAAAAACCAATACATGAATTTTTTAACTCGGAGTGGTAAGGTTTTGGTTACCGATGGAGGGAATGATACTAAAACAAGTGCAAATGAATGGAAACATATTGTTATTGATAGTGATGAGCTTACCAAAGAATTGAGAATGAAAGGGCTCAAGCAGGTTGACTATGTAGTAAAATTTGTTATCTTTGGTGATAATAAAGATTCAAATTCAGTGGCTGCTCCTACGTTGACACTTACAACGGTTTTACCTACAATCAATTCATCATTTCCTCAAAGATCGAAGAAGAGGGATAAAGACGCTAAGCTGAAAAAGCTTCTGTCTGCTTTGAAAATATTATCTATCAACCTCCCTTGGTGTTAGCACTGTTACATATGCTAGGGTATTGTGAAACTTATGAAAGACTTTGTTACCAAAAAAAGGATCATGGATTTTTAAATAATTGAAGTATGTCATAGTTTTTTAGTGTCATCATGACAAGCAATATAGTAATCAAGAAAAATGATCTGGGGGCTTTTACTATTCTATGCACTATAAGGATCTTTCTATTTGCCAAATCATTGTGTGATTTGTGGGCAATTATCAATTTGATGCCCTATGCCTTTTTCAAGAAACTCGAACTAAATAAGCAAGTTAACAATGATGCGTCTTCTCAGGGCAGAACAATCTATCAAGCGACCTATTTGAATCCTTTATGATATTTTGGTGAAGGTGGATAGGTTTTATATTTCTGGGAGACTTTGTTATTCTTGATTGTGAGATTGATGTCGAGGTTCCTATCGTTCTAGATAGGCCTTTCTTGGTTACCGGATGATGTTTTGTTGATGTGGAAAGTGCTGAGCTACAATTTTTGATGAATGATTAGGACATCTCTTTCAATGTATGTAAATTGATGAAACATCTAATTGACATCTAGGTGGTGTCAGTTATTTATATGGTTGATGAAGTTGTTGCTAGTGTGAGCAAAGTTTCTTATGCAGGTGATTATTTAGCTGTCGTCCTTTTGAGTTACGATGGTGAGGAAATTCAAGATTATGATGAGGTCGTGACTGCTCTATCGGGTTTGGGTTCCCAAAAAACAATCCATTGAAAAACTACCAAACCTTGATATTAACGTATTCCTACCTCAACTTCGATATGTATTCTTGGAAGCAAACAACATGTTGACGTAATTATAACCACTGCTTTTCTTGAATGGAAAGTTAAATCACTTATGAATATATTGAAATTATATTAAGGACATTGGATGGATGATTACTGATATTGCAGGAATTCCTCCCAGTATTTGTACCCAAAAAATCCAATAGGATAGCAAATTCAAGCCAAGGGTTGAGCATTAAAGGAGGTCAAATCAGCCAATGCAAGAAGTGTTAAAGAAAGAAATCATCAAGTGGCTCGATGCCAGAGTTGTCTGCCCTATTGCAGATAGCAAGTGGGTAAGCCCATTGGTTCCAAAGAAAGGAGGTATAACCTTGGTCCCAAATGATAAATGTGAATTTGTGCTAATGTGAGCAGTCACCGGTTGGCATGTACGATTGGATTATAGGAAGTTTAATGCATGACCCAAAAAATATCATTTCGAATGCCCTTTATTGATCAAATGCTTAATAGCCTTACAAGGAGTGGATGATATTGCTTCTCGGATGGTAACTACTAGTACAACCAAATCCTTTACACTAGAAGATCAAGAAAAGACAACTTTCACATTCCCTTCTAAAACATTTTCCTTCAAAATATTGTCTTTTATATTATGCAATGCTTTCAACATCATTTCATAGATGTACATTTTTCCATATGGTAGAGGAGTCGATAGAGGTATTCATGGATGATTATTCGGTTATGTGGGATTCATTTGAAGCATGTCTTGAATAACTTGGTAAAGTTTTATAGAGGTGTGTTGAAACAAACCTTGTGCTAAATTCTGAGAGATGTCACTTTATGGTCAAAGAAGGTATTGGGCCACAAGATCTAAGGAAGTGGTATATAAGTTAATTAGGAAAAAATTGAATTTATCGACAAACTACCTATCTCAATAAAAGAAGTTTGGAGCTTCTTAGGTCATTAGGGTTTTCCGTAGATTCATAAAGTATTTTTTGCAGTATCTTATTCTTTTGTAAGCTACTTGAAAAGGAATATGTCTTCAATTTTGATAAAGCTTGTATTAGAGTATTTTTGTGTCTAAAAGAGAAATTCTTCATCTGAGATCTGATCATTGTTGCTTTGTATAGGAACATTCTATTTGATCTAATATATGATGCAAGTAGTAATAATTTAGGAGCAGTTCTTGGTCCAAGAAAGGGTAATTTTTCCCACCCGGTGTATTATGCGAGTATGACTTTAAATGTAGCTTAAAAGAAATATACTGTCATGGAGAAAGAATTAATGGCAATGGTGTATGTCTTTGAAAAATTTAGAGATTATTAATTGGGTACCAAAGTGGTGGTTCACACCAATCATACGACAATTTATAATTTAATGGCTAGAAGAGGTGCATATCCAAGGTTGATTCGATGAGTGCTTTATTGCAAGAGTTTGACTTTGAGGTCAAACACTTAAAAGGGTGTTAGAACCAAGTGGAAAATCATTTGTCGAGACTTGAAAAAGTGTTGTTATGTATGGTGATAAAGATATTAAAGAAGGTTTTCAATATGAGTATTTGATGGCTATGTCAAATAACACTCCACTTTGGAATGCCGATTTTTCAAACTATGTGGTGTGTGAAATCCTTCCCGATAGAAAAAATTTCTACCAATAGAAGAGGTTCTTGTTCGATTTGAAAAAGTATTTTTTGGATGAACCATAACTTTTTCAGAAATGTGTAGACCACATAATTAAAAGGTGTGTGCTGAAGTGGAAGTGAATGAAATTTTTGATGCTTGCCACACATCACCGTTTGGTGGACATCACACGAGAGTGTGTACAACCGCTAAAGTGCTTCAATGTGGTTACTATAGGCCGGCGTTACAGCAAAATGTGCATTCTCTTTGATAAAAAGTGTGTTCAATTCCAAAACTAAGGAGTAGTATCGAGAAGGCATAAAATCCCTATCAATCCTATTCTAGAGATAGAATTGTTCGATGTCTAGGGGATCGACTTTATGAGACCTTTTGTGAGTTCATGTAGGAACATGTTTATTTTGTTGTCAGTTCACTATGTTTTCAAATGGGTAGAGGCGGTAGATTTACCTAACAATGAACAGAGAAATGCTCTGTTATACCTCAAGCAATACATTTTCACAAGGTTTGGCACTGCACGAGCAATTATTAGCGATGAGGGATCTCATTTTTGTAATCAGTTGTTTCCATCTTTTTGAGAAACTATGGAGCAAATCATAAAGTTAAAACCCCTTATCATCCGAAAAAAGTTGCATGTTAAGTTGTTTAATCGAGTAACTAAGAAAACTTAAGCAAAAACAATCAATACAAATCAGATTGATTGGTCAAAAAAGTTGATGATGCTCGTTGGGCATTCCAGACTGCATTCAAGACCCTGATTGGTATATCACTATATCATTTGGTCTTGAACATAGGGCGTTGTGGGCATTGAAAGAATTGGGGGATGTATCAACGGATAGAGTTAACCAATTGTATTTGAAGGAAGAGCTTCAGCTGTAGGCTTATGAAAATCAGATTTTTATCTAGAGAAGATGACGAAATGTTTCCAAGATCCTTCCATGGGAATTTAAAATCAAGTTATCTTGTGTTTCTCTATAATTTCTCATTTGAGACTTTTCTTGAATAAACTCAAGTCAAAATGATTGAGTTAATTCAAAGTGCATCGGGTGTTCACTAATTGAGCAATAGAGTTGAAAACAAAGAAGGGTCAGCATTCAAGATATAAGGAAACAATTGAAGCTTTAGTTTGGAGAGTTCCTAGATTTGTTAGCAATTAGAGTTGTATACTTGGAAGATTCCTGAGCATATTTTCACGTCGTTCCATAATTTTAACTAAGGCGGTTCTTGGGAGGCAACCCAAGTTTTACCTTTATGTCACTTTGAATAATTGTTGCAGAATGTGTACTTGGAGTTCTTATTTGTAAGAATGAAAATTGGGTGAGAGGCTGACTCATTTGACGAGTCATGGAATGGTCACTATGATCACCAAAGATCATTGCTTTATGTAACCGAAGATTGGGGATGGTTCTGGAATGTTTTGAAATAGCACCATCACTTCGGTGACTCGCAAATCTGACTAAGCTTGGTCGATTTATCTCGCCCTTATTTATAAACTAGAAGTCTGAGACTCTGTATGGTTTGGCAACAAAGATACACCCGGTGCGATGCTGAGTGGATCAGTGGTGTGGCACCGATCATCGATTGATGCCTAACTTGTAGAGTCATTTCTCCCAAAATTCTTTACGCACAAAACCTTCACACTCCCACTGTCTCTTACATCCCTCTTTTTATTGTTGCATTCTTTTTATGTGCATTGAGGACACTGTTTAGTCTTTTTGGTGGGGGGTGAAGATATCTCGTGATTGATTTAATTGTAATTGTTGGTTTTATCTTCTTGGTTTCCCTCTTAGTTACATGATTTTGTGATTGTTGTTAGCTTGTACACTTGAATGTCGGTTGCGATCAATACCATTGACTTAAATAGTGCTTGTGATGAACAATATGTTTGTGGAACTCTTAGAATCTCATTGTCACTAGTCGATTGTCAAAGTGATTCTTGTAATATTTGTTACACGCGAGCTTAATTTGTAGATTCATGATCTATGATTGTGTTAAAAACCCTGTGAGGTGAGGTTTGCTTAAAATATGTGCATGGTGATACATAGAGCTTGCCCTGTTTGTCCTTTTGAGTAGCTTCGGTAAATGATCTTAGGAATAAATGTTTATGAATAAAGGGGATCGATATACCTTTGTATGACCACCTTGTGAGTGTGGGAACCTATCATGGCACTATTTGTGCTAAACATTTCTTTTGATGAAACATGAACACAAATGTCCTTGTCCTTCCTACCTTAAACTATTGGCAAGACATTGGTTTATTTGAATAACCAACTCAGGTCGAAAGCCTCAGTTGGGGGTGTCGTAAAAATGAGGAAAGAAATCGAGCAAGAAGTTTGTAGAATCGATCGTTGGAAACTTGTGTTGAATAAAAAAAGATGGACCCCCTCTATAAAAAAAGAAAAAAAAAATTTGTTAATTGTTCATTGTGGTAATAAAAGGGGTGTCCGTCAAGCTATATAATGTTTTTTGTGTAATTTGAATATTCCAAGGATGAGTTGTGAAAATGAAAAGAATGAAGGAAAAAAAGAGGAATTCAAATTCGAGCCATGCTTCATGAAGGTAGAATCTATTTAGAGAAAATGACCATACCTTTAACTTCAACCAGGTTACAAGCCTCGAAAGACATTTTTGATCTTGCATGAGATAAATAATGTGTTGGTTGAAAAATAGCAGCACGCCTATGGGTCACATCGCTCATATTTTTCTCATTGAGAGTTAGAGTTGATTTTTGTTCCTTAAATTGTAATCTTTGATTGCCTTTGTGAGAGAATGGAATAGTTCTTGATGTGAGGGCATTCAAATACTCTTGTTGAGCATGAATTTATAATTGGAGTGAGCATTGTGAGCTTGAACTCTATTTGATGATGGCTAGTCATAGTTTGAAACTGTTAGTGCACAATTGAACATTGCATGTGAAGATTGAACTTTGTATGCATTAATGTTGAGTCTCAAGTGTTACTATTTGTCGACATCTCTGTTGCCTGATTGATCTTGTGTTTTAATTGAGGACAAACAAAAGTTTAAGTTAGAGGTGTTGATGCATAGGTAATTTTTACTCATTTAGGGCTTATTATTCAATGATTTTGTGTCTTAAATTCCTATTTTATGCTCATAAGTGTTGTTAATATTTTTATATGTATCAATGAAGTATTAAGACTAAGCAAGGGAATTGTGATGCAAAAAGGAGAAAAAAAGTTGGAAAAGCTGAAGAAAAGAGAAGTTTGAGCTCGCAAAAGACACTCGACGACTCGTCGAGTGAGCGTCAAGCTTGCTTAAAGATTCAATTAAGTAGTCCAAGGACCAAACTAATTTTGCATATAAAAATATGATTTGGTAATGCGCTGAATGGATCGGCGACAACGGCCGAGCTCGCCAAAATTCTTAGAACAATTTGATGAATGAGTAGAGCCAAAAGGCGAGAAGAAGAGCAACTTAGAGGATTGCTGAATGGATCAGCGATCCCAACTAACTACACCGAGTAGGCTCTATGCTAACTTTTTGGAACATGTAATTTCATTTTTTTAAAGAATAAAAGCAATTCCCATAACGTGTATTCCTGGGTTTTTGAGAGTTTTACTTTTGTTACATTGTTTAACATTTTCAAAAAAAAATTAAATTTGGAGATCGTAAGATTTTAGCATCGTTCTAAACATTTGGGTATTGCATATCGTTATCAATTCAGATGGAAAACATTGTTGGTAATGGTATCTTGCTTTCCACGATGCTTAGATAAAACCCCATACTTTAAGGGTGTCATCACGTAGTTGAATGCATTAACTAGCTAATTGGTGTTATCAGTTTCTAATTTTAATGTTCTTTTTTTTGTTGGTTTCAATTATTTGTTATATTTTAATTGAGAAATTGAAGTTGCAATTCAGTTATAACTTTCTCTATGATTTCTTTAGAAAGAGGTAATAGAGTAGAATAATTGATCGATCATTGTATTGATTGCGTTTTTAAAGTCTAGCTTTGTAACGAACAGAGACCACCCCTGGAAGTTACTGGCCTACAAGAATCCCAGAAGTCTCATATAATCCTCTTAGATCATTCATTGCATAATATATTCAAAATAAGTACGAATTTAAAACATTCTTTACACACTAAGAATACTTCCATTTCTTAGCATGCAGTACTTTTCTTTAAAAACATTAAACTTTACAACACTTTTATCTCATAAACCATCTAATACTTCGGAGTACATCTAAGGAACTAATCCCAAACAATACTTGGAATAAATAATAAAGACATAAAGCAACATGTTAGTATTATTCCTGAATCTAATAGGATTTACCAAATCATCATCTTCAACCCTTAGAAACCTATCCATCATCCAATGAGACTTCCAATCCCTACACTTTAGTCAAAAAGGGAAAGAAGGGGTTAATACATCTAATTCACTAAGTATAGAAGCAATGCAAAAACCATGAAAAAGGGACATTTATCATAGAAATATTCTTTCATGACGTTTTGATAAAAACGTTCATCATAAGAGTTTAAGAAACAGAATACAAATCAATATTTACATATTAATCTCCTTTCCATTAACATCAACATGAAACACTTAAGAATTTCAATTTTCATCAAGTAAGCCTTTTCATCATTTAGACTCTCTCTATAGGGTTACTCTAGGACTCGCATGAGTAACTCTTCAAGCACACCTAAGTGATACTCAAAGCTACCTAAGATTAAAACCTTTCAATTAGTCATCCTTTACTAAGTCAAAAATATTCATTCAAGTCATGTACAAGACATGTGATCAATTAAAGGACTTCATGTAATGGTCTTGGAGGAACTAGGAAACTTACTTTAGCATTTTCCAAGCCTACTCGTGCGACGTATAAACAACGTACCATTCAACTACCTACACGTTGTAGAACCTATCGAAAACTATACTGCACATCCCATATGATGAGAATAGGCATTAACCGATATAGACCATACTAGCTTGGTATGGAATCCGGTGTCATAAGACCTCACACCGTGGAAGGTGTTCTACTTGCCAAAGGTAGAACTAAGACTTATCCCATGTTGGCATATATTTCAAAAATATCAAGGGGTTCTTTGTACTCAAGTCTCATCCTCAAGTAGAGCTACTACCACAAGAATATCCACTCGGTGCTTAGCCTTGGTTCTCATAGAGTAAGTTCTTCACGTAAAGGTAGTTGAGAAGGTACCATTTCTTAGTTCTACAAATTCATAATACCACTACCTAGAATGGTTCCACTAGGGCTTCCAATCAAGGTATATTAGGATAGCTCTTATGACTTTCTTAGAGATGGTTTCATGCCATTCCAGCCAACCTACCCTTAAGTCCATCATTCCACTCAAGAAGGGTACCTTTACAATCTTTCCATCGAGCCTGATATTAACCTTCTTTTCATATTCAAGATTCCATATTCTTTAAACTTCTTTTTCATATTCAAAGTGCCATATAAATCTTTTGTATAAGGGCACTACCTTAGGTCTACCGATCCTAGACTTTCATTCATTCAACCTTACATTCATACCTGACAAGGATGTTTAAGCCTACCATGTCAAGAGACCACATATTCACATAACTTTCATCTATCAGAAGATGGACCTAAGTTACCAATAGAGACACAACATTAATCATATCATTTATCCAATATCATTCAAGTACAAATTAGGGACAAGCAAGTCTACCATCACAAGATACAACATCTTTCTTTAAGGAGACATCTTCGTCCTTGATTAATCATATATCATCAATTTGAGAAGACACATAACATTTTAGCACTCATTCAAGATCACATATAAATTCCAAGAACACCTTCACTCTATATATTCACATTATACCATATCTCACATATATCATATCATCCTTCAGTTTTAACTTCTTTTTAAGCATTACACCTTGCATATAGTCACACTTAAACAATTTCACATTATAACTTCACATAAACCCTAACATGATACTACTATAATGCACATAATAATTCCAACAAGGGAATGATCATCATCATATACATCAAATAGCACCACCATTAGTGGACCATACCAATCAATAGCAATTCTACATTAATTAAGGGAATTATGTCAACTTACCTTCTTTGAATAGCCAAGATTACCAATCCTTAACATCTCCAACAATTTACAATATAATAGCATAATTAACCATAGAAATCAACAATACAATATAATCTAAACTCAATTCTATCATCATTAGCTAATAAGCAATTAACCCATTCATATGTCAAATTTAAAGATTTGAGAAAATCAAGGGTTCATGGATATTTTTATTGCAAAACATCAATTTAAAATCAATAATATCATATATAATAATTTGAAAAAAACTGTTTAATGCAAGACTTAGATAAAGAATTCCCATACCTTTTATTAAGAACTCCTAAGATATTTGAATAAGAAACCTCCATGAATCGAAACCCTTTTCCCTAACTTCATCTTAATCTTCTTCATTGAGTTTGAGAGATTTTTTTTGGAGAAGAGGGTTTTCATTTGGGTATTTGAAAATAATAATTTTAATACTAGTTTTAGGACTTAAAAATATTCATAAAAATGATATAAACCCATTAAAACCAACCCCAAATATTCAACAAATAAAACTAAATCACCCAATGCCCCAAATTTAGGTAGCCTGCCGAGGGACCATGTCCACCTTCACTGTCTGTGATGGTGTTTCACGGCCAAGTTGATGGCCTGTGGTCCTTGGGGAAGTGGCTAATCTTTCCTTGAAAAGCCCCAGGAAGCGAAGGCATGTCCCCGACCTTCTTCACAGACTGTGTTCAAGCCCACTGGCCATGAAGTGGTCCATGAACTTTGAGGCAGTGAGCTGCCAATTTGGGACAATCTTGGCTCTTTGGCTAAAACTTGTCCCTTTTGTCTTTGCTCCTTGTCAAGAACCTTCTACCAACATCAACTAGGGTCCTTCAGCCTCGATTCTAACATGTTCCTTGATGTTGAATCACCAAACCCACTTAAACAAGGCATAACACCATAATACACCACATAAACACACAAACTCATAACGCTAGTCTCCAAATGTCGTGGTCATCCCATGAAATTCGACTTCAAACTCAACCGAACTCAGTTAAAAACTTATTATACACTAAATAATCTATTTAACAGCCCTTAAAACACAATCTAAGCTCTAGTTTAACCTAGTTCATTTAGAGGGTCGTTACATTCTCCCCCCACACTTAGGAATATTCGTCTTCAAATGACACTTTTCACTTAAAGGGATAGCAACCAATGACACCAGATCACACTCCTGCATAAGTTAGGAGGAACATCACTTCACATAAAAGGCATCAAACAACCTCATGAAAGTCAAGCAAGCAGAACTACATCTACCAACTACTAATACATCATTATTTATCATTTTTCATGATATTGGAGGAACTTCCTTCTCTCACATCTTTCTTACTTACATATTTCTAAGTACACCATGAAATTTTCTCATCGAAACAGAATCATCAAAACATTTCACTAAGCATTACGCATGCTTAACAAGTAACTCATGCGATATTTAGGTATTCTCTCTATTTCACCTCATTAAGCAAATAGACAATCTACACTAAATGTATATGAACATGAGGAATACAATGCCTGAAAACTTATTTTCTCACCAAGATACTAGGAACTCTTAGTTTTAGGCTTGATTAGGCACATATGGAAAAGATAAGGATATCACACTACCAACACCCTTACTATTAACCATACTCTCCACTTAGGATAAACCAATCCAAGGTCAACATGAACATACTATAAGTATCTCAATCAAGAAAACGTCAACCTTACCAACGCCATTCTCAAACACTCTTCAATTCCCTAAACCTCTTGAAACAACAATATCAACTCTATCTCATGAACATGCAAGATTATCAAAAGTCTCATCATCTATCCACAATATCTCCTACTAGGAGAAGCTCAAACTTAACCCTTAAAATATCACCTCGTTCCTTTCTAAGGTTGGATCAAGACACGATCAAACCTCCTTAGTCATCACACTGAGGTCATCATCACAACCTCCCATATTGCATTTAACACGTCACACATAATCTCTTTTGTTCTCCCTTATCCGATACAACCCAATTTCTTAAAGTTCACACTCGAAGGGACCATCATAAAAGGAACAAGGGAAAAACATCATAAAGCAAAGCTCTTAGGAACGATTAGAAGAATGAAGAAGTAAAACTTTCTTAGCACCCAATAACATCCTATTCATAATGTGGTGCAGGTCACATAAGGAACAAGACTCTAATAGATGTGGTTTTCAAGAAAACCTAAGACACTCCCATAAACTTATGCTCTAATACAAAGTTTGTAACAACGAGGGAGCACCCTCTGGAAGTTACCGGTGTACAAGACTCCGAGAAGTCTCATACAAGCCTCTTAAGCATGCGGAAGACTTATTTAAAAGTATTAAACATTGTAAAACTTTTGTCTCATAAACTATCTAATAATTTGGAGTACATCATAGCAACTAAGCCCAAACAAGACTTAAAATAAATAATAAAGACATAAAGAAACATTTGAGTATTATTTCGAATCTAATAGGATTCACCAAATCTTCATCTTCAACCCTTAGAAACCTATCCATCATCCTATGAGACTTCCAATACCTACACTTTAGTCAAAAAGGGAAATAAGGGGTTAATACATCTAATTCACTAAGTATAGAAGCCATGCAAAAACCATGAAAAAGGGACTTTTATCATAGAAATATTCTTTCATGACGTTTTGATAAAAACCCTCATCATAAGAGTTTAAGAAACAGAATACAAATAAATATTTACATATTAATCTCCTTTCCTTTAACATAATCATGCAACAAATATTCCCTTTTCCTCACTTTTTATCATTTAGACTCTTTATCTAGGGTTACTCTAAGACTCACTTGAGTAAGACATGAAGAGATCACCTATACACCCTCTTCAAGACACCTAACTGATCCTCAAAGCTACCTCAAATAAGAACCTTTAAATTAGTCATCCTTTACTAAGTCAACAATATTCATTGAAATCATGTAGGATACATGTAATCTATTATAGAACTTCACACAATGGTCTTGGAAGACCTAGGGAACTCACTTTACAATTTTTGAAGCCTACTCGTGCGATGTATATACAACGTCCCATTCCACTACCTACACATTGTAGAACCCATAAATTACTAGAGTGCATATCCTATATTATTAGAATCGACATTAACCAACATAGACCATATTATCTTGGTATAGAATCCGGTGTCATAAGACCCTACACTGCGGAAGGTGTTTTACTTGCCAAAGGTAGAACTAGGACTCATCAAATGTTGGCACATGGTTTTAGGATATAAAGGGCTTCTTTGTACTCTAGTATCATCCTCAAGTAGAGCTACTATCACAATAATATCCACGCGGTGCTTTGCCTTGGTTCTTATGGTGTAAGTTCATCCACGTAAAGGTAGTTGAGAAGGTACCATTTCTTAGTTCTACAAACTCACAATACCACTACCTAGAATGGGTCCACTAGGGCTGCCATTCAAGGTCTATTAGGATAGCTCTTATGACTTTCTTAGAGATTGTTTCATGCCGTTCAAGCCAACCTACACCTAAGTCCATCATTCCATTCATGAAGGGCATCATTAAGATATTTCCTTCAATGCCTCTATTAACCTTCTTTTCATATTGAAGGTTCCATATTCTCTAGCCTTCTTTTCATATTGAAGTTTCCATATTCTTTATACTTCTTTTCATATTCAAGGTTCCATATAATTCTTTAATAGAAGGGCACATCCTTAGGTCTGCCGATCCTAGACTTTCATTTATTCAACCTTATATACATAGACAAGTGTGTCTGAGCCTATCAAGTCAACATATCACATATTCACTTAACTTTCATGTATAAAGAAGAGGGACCTAAGTCTACTAATCGAGACACAAGATTCATAAAATTATGTATCCAATATCATTTAAGTTCCAAGTAGGGACAACTAAGTCTACAAACATATGATACAACATCTTTCTATCAGGACAATTATTAGTCCTTAATTATGAATATAAAATCAATTAGAGAAGAACTATTACATTTTAGCACTCATTCAAGATGACATAGACATCACAAGAGAAACTTTACTCTATAGATTCACATTATACAAATCACACATATATCACATCATCCTTCACTTTATACCTTCATTTAAGCCATAAAACCATGGATATAGCCACATTACTTCATATAAACAACTTCACATTATACCTTTGCGTAAACCCTGACATGATTCTACTACAATTATGATAATAATGCCGACAAGGCCATGATCATCATCATATACATCAGATAGCACCGCCACCATAAGTGGACCATTCCAATCAATAGAAATTGTATATCAATTCTACATTAACTGAGGAATAAGTCAACTTACCTTCTTCAGATAGCAAAGATCACCATATCTGAACATCTCCAACAATTCACAATAAAATAGCATAATTAATCGTAGAAATCAACATCATAATATAATCTAAACTCAATTATATCATTATTAGATCATAAGCAATTAAACAATTCATAAACCAAATTTAGAGATTTGAGAAAATCAAGGGTTCATGGATATTTTCATTGAAAACCATCAATTTTACATCAATAATATCATATCTAATAATTTGAAAACGTTTCATGGAAGAACCCATGGCTTAGAGTAGAAATTGGACTTTTTCATTAACTTTGAAATCTTTGAAATAACTTTGAAATTTGCTTTAAGGTGATAGAAAGTCTTAGATAAATAACTCCAATAACTTTTATTAATAATTCCGAAGAGATTTGAAGAAGAAACCTTCATCTTCTTCCTTGTGTTTGAGAGAACTTTTAGGAGAGAAGGGTTTTCATTTGGGTATTAGAAAATAATGAGTTGAATACTAGTTCTAGGACATAAACTATTTATATTAATTATATAAACCTATTAAAACCGACCCAACTTAATAAACAATTAAAACTAAATTACCCAAATGCCCCAAATTTAGGCAGCCCGCCGAGGGACCATGTCAACCTTCACGGTCCGTGAAGGTCTTTCACAGACAAGTTAATGGCCTATGGTCCTTGGGGCAGTGTATAAATTTTCCTTTCCAAGTCCGAGTAAGACAAGGTATATCCATGACCTTCTTCAAGGACCGTGTTCAAGTCTAGTGGACGTGAAGTGGTCTGTGAACTTTGATGCAGTGAGCTGCCATCTTCGGAGAGTCTGGCTCTTTGGCTAAGGCTTGTCCCTTTTGGCTTGGATACTTTTCATGTTCCTTTAACCAACATCAACTAGGGTTTTTTACTCTCAAGTTTAACACGTGCCTTGACGTTGACTCACTAAGCTCACTCAAACACGGCATAACACCACAATATACCACATAGACACAAAAACTCATAAGGCTAGTCTCCAAACGTCGTGGTCATCGCTTGACATTCCACTTCAAACACAACCTAACTAACTTAAAACTTATTTATACACTAAGTTATCTGGTTAACAACCCTTAAAACACAAGAGAATATCTATCTCAACCTAGTTCATTTAAAGGGTTGTCACACTTGTAAAAGTGGGTTAAATTATGTCTTTACAGACTCATCTTGAAAGAGTGGGTTAATTAAGGAATTGTGGTTTTTAGTAATGATAAGCTTGTTGAGGATCGACAAGAAATCACTTGGAACAAATTTGTTGATTAAGATATGGCTATTGTATTGAGAACTTAGCCTATGCATTGAGATTCAACAATTTTAAGCAACTAGTAATTACCCATTACACGAAATTAGCATTTGTCTACTAACATTCGTAATGTCCAATCTCTAATTGTTTAATTCCCCTGTTGAGGATTCTTTGTCATAAATCGGTTAATAATTTTCCCCGTTTTGATATTTATCACTGGAACTTCAATATTTATTTTCATGTTACGAACCCTTTACTTCTACATATGATTAGGACACATTGTTTTCCTAATTGAATTCTTTACTGTATCACACCTTGCAGAATCGACCCCAACTCTTGGTTGGACATATACTTCTTAATGACCACCACACTTAGAATTGGATAAAGTGTAGCTGAACGTTAGCACAATAACAAATGTAATTCTTACCTTCCAAAGGCAAGGCAAGAATCACTGTAATTGATAACAAGGTCTTGAGTTTCATAAAACTCTCTTCACACTCGTACGACCATAAAAATTGATCATTCATCTTGGTCAAATTGGTCAGCTTGGAAGAAATGGAAGATAATCCTTTGACTAACCGACAGTAGTAACTAGCTATAGCAACAAAGTTCCATACCTTATTAGAAACATTTGTGGGCCTTGCCCTATTATTCACGACTTCAATCTTATAGGGATCCACCATCACAACATCCTTAGAAGCCATGTGCCTCAAGAAAGACATTGAATAAAGCTAAAACTCACATTTTGAGAATTTAGCATAAAACCATCTCTCCCTTAACAATCCCAATACAATTCTCAAAGGCTTCTCATGTTCTTTCGTGCTCTTTGAGTAAATCAATATATCATCAATAAATAAAATAAAAAATGCATCCTTGTAGGGCTTAAAAATTCTGTTCACCAGGATCATGAAAGAAGCAGGTGTATTACTAAGCCTAAAAGACATTACAAAGAATTCATAATGCCCATAATTGGTTTGGGAATTAGTCTTTGGCACATCTTTTGCCCTCATTTTTAGTTTATGATAGCTTGACCTCAAATTAATTTCAAAGAACACAAAAACACCCGGTAGCTTATCAAATAAGTCATAAATGCGAAGAATGGGGTACTTGTTCTTAATAGTTACCTTACTCAACTGCATGAGTCTACGCACATAAAAAATACCATCCTTCACAAATAAAATTGGAAAAATCAAAGGAGATACACTTGGTCTAATAAAACCTTTATACAACAACTCTTGAGGTTAGGCCTTTAAACCCTCAACTTAGAGGAGGCCATTATATAAGGTGGAATTGAAATGAGGACGTCCCCGATTCCATTATCAATACGAAAATCAATATCCTTGTTTAGTGGAATACTAGGCAGGTCTACAACTCATGGACTATCAATATAGTCTCAATCAAAGGCACTTTGGAAGAATCATCCTTGAGATGTGATAATAAAGTTGTAAGACCCTTACATACAAACATTTTAGCATGAAGAAAAAAGATAATATGATCTGGCGAGGGAAGATAATAACCCGCTTAAACTAGCAGATCTATCAAAAGCTTGGCCAAGATCGATCTCTTAGCATTACAATCTCAGATATCAAGGTTTTGAGAAAGTCAAGTAATACCCAAAATTACATCAAAATAAACCATCTCTAGAATAATCAAATTTGCACTAGACCATATCTAGAATAATCAAATTTGCACAAGTTCCCCCCCCCCCCCCCCCCCCGCAAAAGTCACAAGTCAAGACCTATTAGTTTTTTGACTAACACAACCTCACCAACAAGAGTAGATACACAAATAGGCATGTCAAGAAAGGCACAATGAAAACCAAGTCCATCAGATAAAGATAAAGATACATTAGAAAACTCGGATATAGGATAAAACAATACAAAAGTCATGCGATCATAGACTAGAAGAGCACTTGTGATAACAACATCGGATGCCCCTTCCTTTCGCCTCGCGGGGTAAGCATAACAATGGGATCTATCACTATTCTATCTATTGCACCTGCCAGGGTACGTTATAGTACTTCAAACCTGCCTGCCCCCCTGGCCGAATAGTTGATTACCCTTTCCTTGGCCACCATGTCCTCCAGTATGAGGACCCCTACCATAGCCACTCTACCTCTAACTGCTAGGGATACGTAACTCTTTTCACACCGATCCTAATTTTTACTCGAACAATATTTCTTGATATTCCCAAAATCATCACATTCATAACAAGTCATGGAGTTTAGAATGGGTCTCGATGAAGTTGAAGAAAATTGAAAATAACCCCTTAACTCAAAAAAGGCTGACTGGTTTGTAAAGGACCCTCAGCTAAAACCTACAATAAAGATTGAGAAGGGGGTGGATAACCCCCTAAACTCTACCTTCTAGAGTTACAAACACTAAAGTAACCTCTTTTATGAAACTATTTAAACTTTGACACCCGATGAAGTTTTTTGAATTCACCCCATCTACCTTTGTCATAAAATAAATAACTAGTCTTGCAGAAGCAACAAATAGTAAGGTTTGAATCTAAAAATCTACCCTTGATACCTTCATGAAACGGTGAATCAACTCTTGCAGACTGAAGCAAGGTTGAGTAGAATTCCTACATAAAGTACAAAATTTGTCTTCATAAGATTCAAAAATCATATTTTTTTTCTATATATATGAACTCCTCTATCCTCCTATCCCTCAATGTATGAGGTATATACTTCTCCAAGAAGAAGCTAGAAAGTACTGCACAAGTCATATGTGTTTCTTTCTCTAGCCGACACTCAGCATGAGACCACCACCATATTCTGGAATCCCCTCGGACTGGTGTGTCACAAACTCAACACCGGATCACTCCACTATGTTTAGCTTATGAAGTATCTCACGACAATTAACAAGGAATTCATAAGCATCTTTACTTTTCGTACCCTTGAAAACTGGAGGTTTCAACTTTAAGAACATACTAAAGAGATCATGTTGGTCACTAGTCATTATAGGTGTAGTTAGTTGGGAAAATGTAGTTGTTTCCAAGGACACATCCATGTGGAGAGACAAAATAATTGCATGTTGTACTCCCTTAACCTAAGGTGCTGGTGCAAAAAATATTAGGGGTACCTGGACCTGATCAGGTAAACCACTAAAATAAGTTATAACCTAATTGATTATCTGTAGAGTAGGATGGGTGGTCCTTCCTTCTGATGAGTATTCTCATGTCCCCCTTATTACCCTCTCCAGCTACCTGATCGGCCGGCGGAGGGGTCACTTCTTTATCCATAGTCTTACTAGTTTCCTATCCTGTGCCCCTAGTGGTCTTCTTTCTATGACCTATACCATGATCTCTAGCCACAACTACCCCTTTGGATATATGTTATACCTTTGAAATCCAAAGACCTAGGCTAGAGTCTCACCTAGTATCTAATGTGTAGAAACAGTTTTTCGAGGCCTAAAAAAGTTAATTTACTTGATTAGGAAGTATTAAATTTAAACATTAAAGAAAGACCATGACGTTCGGAGACTAGTGAAGGTGACCTTGTGTGACTTTAGGTTTTGTACGGGGGTTGAAGAGTCTTATGAAGATCAAACCTTGAAATTGTTTAGGGTTCACCTTAGTGTGTGTTAAGGGTTGAAACATTCAGGCACGAATCCCCAAGGACCACCTTAAGGCCCCTAAGAGGACCCAAACATTTGACCCAAAAAGCTGATAAGGAAAAATATGGTACATCGATGGACTCACGCGCTGTCGATGGACCGCGTGAGTTCATACTTAGACAATGGATCTTGTATCCATTTTGAGGACTCTCTTTCCCAAACCACGTTGACCAAGATTGTCCGTGGTCTGGTTTTCGAGGCGTCGATGGGGTCTCATCGATTGACCCCAACTCCACTGCCTCCACATGGCTTAAGTTGGGGTGGTTGGGTAATTTGTAATTAATTACTTGTTAGGGACGGTTATAATTAGTTAATTTAGTACTATTTAAGTATCCTATGTCATTAAACAAACCTAACACCTCATAAATCCCAAAACTCAATTAGCTTCGAATTCTCTCTAGTGTCTCCAACTACTCCAAAGACCCCCATTGAAGAAGAAGATAAAGCTTTCTCTAGGACTTCATGATCAAGACTTTCATTCATAAATATCCAATTGTTAAAAATGTATGGAGGCTTTTTTCTCTTGAGACACCTTACCCCAAGAGGTTCTTGAACATATGGATTTCAATGTTCATGAAAAGCCTAGTTTTCATCCAATTTCGCGGGTCTACTTTCTAAATTTAATTGTTTACTTTTAATAAGATTATTATTGTTACTTTATGTATTTTTTATGGTTTGATTGATATATTACTTTAGGAGTTGACCTAATCCTCTATAAAGACCTATAAATACTACGAATGTATGACTAGTTTATGAACATGATTTGTATGAGATAATTATAGGTGTATGATTATGATGGATTGGAAGTGATTCTCTTGTGCATCTTATTACTATGTTATTATATAATGTTCTCACCTTATGTTAGGTTGCGATGAAAGGACTTTCTCATCCTAGAACCTAGGATATTTAATCATGTTATTGAAAGGGTTAGTCTCCTAATACCTATATTATAATTAATTTTGAGGAATACTTAAAGACACTTCAAGAAGGAAATTCAGCTTTGCACCGAGTGAACTAGATAATGAGAGATATCCCTTCCGAATAGGAAGGTAGGTTCACCAAAGGTTCTAATGAGGTGGATACTAGAATGCAAAATAGCATAAAGAAAGTATCTTGTAACAACCTCCTAATCCCTTAACTATGTTCCCTCATAGGAAACCTAGCTAGTGGATCCACGTAGATGCCATTACCATGTATATGTCCTACATTGGCAAGTGGGATTACCTCCTTTTGGTGTGAGTGGTTGTCATTGGATTCCATGTCTAGCTCACATGGTCTAATGTCGATTATGGCGAAGTTTCCCGAAAGTAAAATAAATGAATGAAAGTAAAATGATGCATATTAACTAGGATAACTTAAGAGGTGTGCTAGTGTAGGTAAGGGTATGTGACTTTACCTATACATTGCACAAGTGGACCTTGAGGGGATTACGTGAATACATTATGAAAGAAATGCATCTTGATGATCTTATATGATGTTGGTTTTATTTGATGCATATGATATTTATCTTAACTTCTATACATGAGGTTGGATACACTTGTTATAATGTTTTGTGATTTAAAGGCAATGCTTATGGTCTCTTTGCTAGTTTACTTAGTTTATGTGGGGTTATGGGGCTTCACATATACATTGCACTAGTTTGAATTGAATTGGCATTATGAGTAAGGTCTTGTGATGTATTAATGAAATGTTTCTTATGGCTTTACTATGATGTTACTCTTGAATATGTAACACGAAAGTTTCTTGTTGTCGCTATTTTGTTGAATTTTCTATGTTCTTGGAATGTGCATGAAAGCTTTGAAATTTAACTTGCCATGCTTAAAAATAAAATGTCCCTTTGTGCATATTTTCAATGAATTACTTGCATATGTTTTCATACTTAGTACATGTGGTTTGTACTAAATCATATTCTCTTTTATTTTCTACACAAGTTGTAGGTTCGATCCTTTGAAGATATTCCACTCCTTTCTTGAAGAACTTGTATTGATAACCCCAAGTTTGTGAGTCCTTAAGTATGAGGATGAAGAAGCTTAGATCTAGTTTTGATATTTCCTATTTCAAAGAATTTATTGTAATTTCTATATGAACATACTATGATGATGTAAAGGCTATGTCCCAAATCTTGTACTCTTTTGTTAGATGGTTGTGAGAGACAATTGTAGTGTATTTTCGATAATGAGAAGTCTAAGTGAACTTCAAATGTAAAGTTTTTATTTCTCCGTATTCTTAGTCTATTATAATGTAATGATGTATACTAAGGGCTTGTCTAAGACTTCTTTGAGGACTAAGACACCAATTACGTCTAGGGGTCGCTCCTTAGTCTTGAAAAAATAGATTTTGAGTAGGCTCAGGCGCATCCTCTTTTACTAGGGTTGGTGTTTTCATATTTGTTGCTCTAGTTTTGACCATCTATTAAATAGAGTTAAGAAGGCCAGATACCAACTTGTATCACCTAGAATCCAATTAGAATATAGAGTAAAGAAGGCCAAATACCAATTTTTTATCACCTATATACCACTTCGAACCAAGTAATACCATGAAAGAAATAAAGAAATGAGTTATCCTATGGTCCTATAGCCTCGCAAAGAAAAGAAAAGGCGTCCATGTACCATTCTACAAGACTCTACTAGACATGTCCTTCTGTAATGAGACCACCGAACCTAACGATCTAATACCAAGTTCGTAACGACCCAAGATGAATAATGAGTGACACCCATACTTAACCTCCTAGGTGGTTGAATAAAAGAATTTAAACCCTAAATTATATAAATTATTCAAATTACAAAACACAACCATAACACATATGCTCAAAGAGTCTATTACATATCATACCCAAGACCTAAAAGTCATCACATCAATGATATCTACTCTCAAAATACCATGCCTAAGAGTATTAAAGACACCAACATCAATAAAGTGAATATTCTATGCCGGAAATCTAAAAATATCCTGCAATGACCTAAAGAATCTAACACGAGCTAAAAAGAATAGCTCACCATGAAATTTGATGTGATGGAGAGTGGATAGAAATAAAAGCGAGTCAAAGTGGATGGTACATTTGTTGCACTCCACAAAATAAAATATGAAGAAAACACAAGTACGGCCAGTATAGGGAAGCATGTACTTAGTAGACATCATCAATCAACTCAAAATAGAAACTAATATGCAATATGTAATAGTATAAAATCAACTATGACACTTAGAAAGTGACAAGAAACAAAAGAAATGAGCAAGTGATAACAATAGTAAAGTAAGTATATATTCGGTCAACAATATCAAGAACACACAAAAGGACTATATCCTCACACCAAGCTCTTAGGGAATTAAATTCTTTCATATTGAGCACATCACATTGTTTTAAAATATTTTCCTTAAATGTTACCTCGTATGAACGTGGCACTCGATACAAATGTATCGTGTCGACTTGTGGCACTTGATCCAATAATATAGTTACAGTTAATTGATTTTCATCACTTTTAACTCCATTAACAATATTTCACCAAACTTTATTTATTGAAGATATCACTTTAATACAACATGTTCAAGATTATAGATTTCGTGGTCTTGGGATTTAAGAAACATCTCAAACTATGAATAAATTATTCAAACCACAACAATAATGTACATAGAACATTTCAAAATATGACTTCATTACTATTAATCACTATTAAGACTTTGTCTATCACATAGAATAAACCATAACCTACCTGATGAGTCCGAGATTTGGACTCGTTTAGGGCTTTGTATGTATAGGTTTATTGTCCTCAAATGCTTATTTTGTGCCAATAATTGATAAAAACCCCTTGATTTCCATATATATGGATAGAGGAACAAAACAAGTACACTAATTTGTAAAAAGGAACAAAACACAAGATGAAAAAATGAAGAAAGACAAGTCTGGTGATCACCATGTTCACTTGTCGAGTATCTCGATGAATATTTGACCGTTTAAATTTCTAGTGTGCAAAGACCTGAATGAATAGCCAAGTTGGAGAGATAAAGAGCACTCAGAGGATTACCGAGTGGTTCTGCAATGCAGAGTTAGATATCCAAAAGTTAAAGATCTTGAGGTTGATGAAGGCTAACGAAAAAGGGTAGTGAAATGACCAAAAGGGCGAATATCCATGTGGTTTAGAGAGACCGTCTTACTTCGCAAAGTGACTCTTCGTAACACATTTTTGTCTACTATAAGTACATTTTTGAAGAACTAGTTTACTATCAAAATTTATCGATTAACATTTTTCATATCAAATTGTTATTATTATGGTTTCGGAGGTAAGTTTTTTCTACTTTTTCCAAAGCTTTGGAGAACTAAAATATTTATTTCAGTTTTGATAAATAAGAAGTGGGTATTTGAGATTCTTCAAATTGGAAAATTGTTAGGAAGGAATCAACCTTACCCAATTGGTGGAAACCCAATTTGGTAATGATTGTTTTATCTTTTTATGATGTCTAGGTAAAACCCCAATTATTTGGATGTAATTATAGGATGATTTAGTTTATGGGTATTGCTAATTGTTAATTTCAATGCTATTTATAAATAAGTTTAGTCATTAATTGTGGTTTAATTTAAGAATTCTAGCCGCGAATGCAGTTCTATCCTTGTATTATTGGCTTGCTTGAGAGAGAGAGAGAGAGAGAGAGAGAGAGAGAGAGAGAGAGGTTTTAAAACTAAGATTATTGATTAATCGTATGTGGGTATTGGTTTGTTATGACTTCAACTCAATATAGTATATCCTAAATAATTTTCCACGCATTCAGCTCAAGAGAGTGAATGGACTAAGGTGCAGGCTGGTATTATTTTGCATTTTTGCCGATGTTTGGGAGAACTCGACTTTATTAGGGGTAAATTGTTTGAGAGATGTTTTACCTACTGTATAGTGTAGCTTAATTACTAATATTTGGGTATTTTCTAATAGTTGCGATTACCCATTTTTCCATATTAGCCTATGATTGAATCATATCCCAAGAACCTGTCTCATTATTGTTATTTCATAGTGTTTGCTGCTGTTGTAGTTAAAAATTAAAACCAAAACCTCCTTTTTTGACATTTGTGTCACCCCCCAATTTGGATAATGTCTTTATTCAAAAACTTCTACTCCTATGACTGATCCGACCATGTCCACACTTTACTATTGAATCTTAAACATGTACCGCTTCCTATAGGATTGGACCCCAACTCACTTAGTTTTGTTATATACTGATTAACGACTGTTAACACTTAGAATTAGATCAACTGTATTTAAAATTTCATTAATAAAAATTGCACCGCTTCTAGGGAGCGGTGTTGGTTAAGATTTTTTTGGTGAAGTCAAATTTCGTTCTATTTAGTCACAGTTAAATCTTCTTATTTTTAATTTCATTTTTCATGTTAGTTCTTGAAAAAAAGGAAATGAGCATATCGGATCACCCTCTTTAAGATTGATGATTCTTAAGGATAATATCCTAACTTTCAAGCAATTGGAGGGTAAGACTATCCATGAGTTGTGGCAAAGAATTGAGGAACTATTGCAGTAGTGCCCAACTCATGGAATTCCATATACGAAGTTATTGGAGTCCTTCTACATAATTCTTGGTCCTAAACATAAAATAGTGGCTAATAAACTTTTTTTGATGGTTTAATATGAAAATCATATGAAACAATAACCCAAATCCTTTATAGAATGATTTAACCAACAAAGAGACAGAGAAGGACCAAGAATTGGGCATGTTTTTGACTCAGTTGGATGTCTTGTCCAAGAAAGTCATAAAAATTAAAAGTAATGTACCAAAATAAATATAGGTTCATAACCCCTCATGAGTGTTAAAAGTACAAGGTGTACGATGCTTGAAATATCGAAGGGATACTGTCACACAATCTCTACAAAGTTGAAGAACATCACAGAGTGTTGAAAGAGATAAAAGAGAATATCTTTTGGCTGAATCAGATGAATACTTCCCATTCCATATCCATTCAGCTATTAAAGACCTAAATGGGTCATGTTTGTCTCAAAATTGAAGGAATCAACACTTGTGTCATGCAATGATGTTTACTAAAGCTGGATGCAACCCAAGTTTTTCTTTGGTTTAATTTTGTTTTAGGAATAATCTTGTATTTATTGCACATGTTGTAGTGTAGTATGTGTAAAAAGTTCATATTGTTGAGAAAAATTTCCAGTCAACGACTCGTCGAGCAGGTTGTCGAGCCTGACTTGAACCAGCAGTGGACTTTTTGGAAATTTTGAGGTTACAGTTTATAAAACTCATCTAGCCAATGGACAAGTCGATGAGTGATCAAATAGGTTTTCGATTAGAATTTCTCCTCCATTTTGACCTCTAATTTTAATGGGAGGTCCTGTAAAACTTGGTGAGGCAAGTTACCACTCGACATGTAACAGAGTGGTTCAGTGAGAAAAATTAACGTTGCTGAAAAGGTGAGAAAAGGATGGGTTTTAAAGGCCAAAGGTTTAAAAGTTATAACTTTTTCACATTCTCTCACTTTTATACTTCTCAAGATCACACCTTCATTATGTTTTTCTATATTTTTATATTTTTACCGCGTCCTAGTTGTTAATTATGTGTTTGGAGTTGGATTTCCTTTCCTCCTAGCATTACTAATTTTCTTATTCAGCTTAAAAGGTTGTTTTCCAAACCCCAAACTCGTATTTAGAGATTATACTTAGTTGCAAATTTCGATCTTAATGATGTGTTCCGGGCCTCTCTGAATCTATGTTTGTGTCCTTGTTTGCCCATTTTGATTTCGATAGTCATGCCTAAAATGCCTAAGTTTTGATTTCCAAATTTTAGCGTTTTGAAGTTGATCTTAATTGTTGGGTTGTTGTAACTTATTATTGGGTCTAGTCAGGTGAAGTTTGAGTAACCCATATTTGTATTAAATGACGTACTTTGTCTGATGATAGAGTGTTTGACGTCATTCTTACGAATTTATTATCAAATCGCCAATTTTGGCCAAATCGAGAGAAGTTTGAGTATCCCAAGGGCATGATTCTTATGTGTCTAAGTCTAATTGATTGAGTGTATGATTTCATTTTGTTTTCGGGGGTGCTGTAGGGTTGATTTTGGATGTTGGGGTTGAATGTCAGACATTGGGCAGTTTGACGAGCTAGGTAAAGATCGCCGAACCACTCGGTGGTTTGCCGAATCCCCTTTGACACCTTTAATTTCATGATTTTATTATGTTTTGGTTCTGTAACTTTTGGTGAGAAGCCTGAGTTTGACCAGTGCAGTCAACAACTCACTAAAAAACATTTTTGATGCACTTTATGCACAAGTAACCCTTATGCTTGTCGAATACCATTGGGATTCACTGAAAGTCCCTTCCCATCATTTACATGCCATTTTTTTTTGAATATTTGAGACAATCCTTTCAAGAACCCTGATCTTGCTCACAAAATTTATTCGACGATTCACCGATTGGTTCGGCAAGTTTGTCTGCAAATTTGCGTGAATTGCTCATGATTTTCTATGATGTGTTTGTAGATATTACTAGACCAAAAAATTCAGGAAGATATATGCCACCCTATAAGAGGTTCAGCTGCATCCAAGGAAAAGATGACCAAACATTCCACCATAGGTTATTAGGGTAAAGAGAAGGGAAAGCTCCTGCTCATGCATCACCAAAGACCAGCTCTAATAGTCATAGAGTCTATGCCACTCACCTTATAACTTCTGAGAGCTAGGGTGAGCACTAGGGAAATTAGGCAGCTACTTCTAAGCCTGAAGATGAGCTACTATCAACATAGAGAGAGGATCTTCGATCAGAGAGGTTTGATGATTCATCTGCGATCAAGACTCCCCAAGCCACAACTACTTCTCCTACTTTGGCACAAATTCTTATTCCAGCACCAATTTTTCACATCGTGAGAGCATACCCTAGAATATATGGAACTCTCGAAGTGCAACGTGGCGTACTTGACCTCTCGATTGTCCAAGCCCTTTGACAATTGCATACATGTATGAAAAGTAGTGTGGAATTAAAACATTTCACACAAAATATCTTAAAACATATTTCATATTAAAATCATACGAAAAACACCAAGTCTTAACATATGTCAATCTTAGATTCAAGAATATTTGGGACACAGGCCATACAATACGAATATAAAAATACTTAGTCTATTACAATTTTTTTGAATTAAAAGAAATCTAAAGACGATTATGCCCTCGAGTTAAGTGAGGACATACTTTAATTTTGCTTGAATTATAACTATATTCCAATCTTGCTCCAAGTTACCTCTCACCTGCTATACACACCTTTAGAGATAAACAAAGAGTATGTAAGTAGTACAAACACATGTACTAAGTATGGCATAATGCATAAAATCATTAGAACGAACATTTATGAGAAATGTGTTTTTTTATTAACACGTTACATTGAAAGTATAAGAACCACATTTAAGCACCAAACAACACATTTAGAACACAACACAACCCATATGAAATTTATACAAATTTATTAAACTTTACGGTGAACTTATAGTGAACTTCACTTTAACTTCCAATAAAACTCATACTTCACATTATAGCATCAATATCACCTATAAATAATACAACTATGAGATCCTCATACCAAAGGTGATTCTAAGGTTAAATTGAGTGGGTTATGAAGCAACTGCCCATACAATCCCTTTACACATACCTAAGAGGTCCTTTAGACTACCTAACCCTTAAACTACTCTAGGTAAGTACTTAGTCATTAACATACCTTCCAACTTAAGTCATTATCTTTATTAGTTAATTAAGAGACTTTTGTCACATAAGTACATTCAATTTATGGTCTTTGAGATAACCTAAGTACTCACTCACTAACTTCTTCATAGACTAATCGTGCAATGTCTAGATAGCATCCCATACCACCACCTAAACTTCATAGAACATCTCCAATACTAGTAGGTATCCCGTATGATGAGAATAGGTAATAACCAACATAGACCATGGTATCTAAGCATGAAATGTAGAGTCAACCCTACTCCGATAAAGGGTGTTCTACTTGCCAATGGTAGAACTAGGATACAACCCACATAGGAACATGGTTAGGGAATATGAAGGGTTCCTTTGTTCTTTTTTTTCATATTACAAATAGAGAAACTCCCCTAACCATACTCACTTGTTACTAACCTTTGTTCTCAAAAAAAGTATTTCAATAAAGGAGTACATGAAGAGGTTCTATATCTAGTTCATAACTCAATCACATTACCCCTTACCAAATAGGGTCCACTAAGTCTATCGACAATGGTCAAGACAATAGCTCAATGAATTTCCTTAGGATATATTCATGCCGTTCCATCCAATGAACCCTATTTCCACCATTCACACAATAAGGATACCATTACGACTTTTAACTTCAAGGATATCATAACGTCCCAACTAGGTTGAAGGTTCTACATAAAGGACCTTCTTAACAATGTTAAAGGTCATATGCCAATCACACATACAAGACTAAGAATCTTTAGCATACCAAGTCAAGAACTCATATTCACATTGTATATGTATCAAGTAAGGGACACAAGTCTACCAAAAAAGGACTCATACATACTTCACCATATCACGTATAACATATCATTCTAAAAGATTATAGGCATAACAAATATCATCTATAGGACATTCTATTCAGTACCATGACATCACAAACATAGGTGTCACAAGCATCATATAATCTATCAAGAAATAACATACTTCAACAACAAGTAATCCACATAATGACTACACTATAGTCTACTAGATATACACATCATCAACTAGAACAACTGATGCTTTGAATCCACATAAATACATAAGTCATCATGACATTCATAATATCCACATAATAAAGTTATAACATGAAAAATGCATAATAAATAAAGTAACGTCGACCAGGCAACATTGATTCACACTTCATAAAATAATGCTGACAAGACCACATTAGTCACAAGTATAGCACATGAGCACCGCCACAGTAAGTGGACCATACCTAGCATCATTACTATCTAAGAAGTAGAATACATAATATTTAGAAAGTTATGTCAACTTACCATGATTCCAACCTCACAACTTCAGTGCATAGTCAACTTAACCAATACAACACTCAAAGACCCTTACTAATGGTCATGATCATCAACTCAATCCAATACTTATAATCCATAATGAATCAAAGATAATTCAACATGAACTTATGATATTAGGGCATCAAACTAACAATTCTAGCATGATTCTATCATAATTCAATAGCCCTGATCAACCTACACAATAATTCAATAGCATTAACACATAATCAATTCACCCATAAAGTAGTCAAATCTAGGGTTACATGAATTACATGGGTTCATAGAGTTTTAAGGTTGAAATAATCTAATTAACAACAATTCAATCAATAAAATGAATCAAAACTTTAATAGAAGGACCCATAGATATATTACAAAATTGGAAAAGTTCATCTTTGAAAGACTTCGGAAATCACTTTGAAGATTGGATCCTTGAAGAAAACAGATTCAAGGATGAAGGTCATACATTAATTTAGTATAAACCACCAATTTGATAAAAAATTAATGAAGAATCACCAAAGAAATCTTCAATCCAAGCTATATCTTGAGTTTTGGCTCCAATGGAGTTCTAGAAAATTTCTTAGAGAATTTGGGTTTTGATTTTGCAATATGAAATCATCTAAGTGTTTAAGACTTATAAAACTGTTTGTAATAAAAATTTAACTTAGTTTATTCATTTGGACGTGGAGTTAAATTACCAGTTCACCCCTTCACTTAACAGTGAAGCAGGCGAATTGCAGACAACCATTGATAGGTAATCCTGTCCACCATCGATTGGTACAGAGCCTTGAAAACGAGATCTTAGCTCCATAGGATAAGTCTCCATAGACGCCCACCACCTACGAGGCGTCGACCAGCCTACTGGGCGTCGATTGACCTCCGTAAGTGGGACTGCCTTAGGAAGTTTTAGCCACCGAAATGGGTATTTCCTCAAGGACCCTTGGTTAGTCCTTGGGGTTTTTTTTACATGGATGTGTACAACCCGAATATGTTCGTATATGAGTTTAGGACAACTCACACCATTTTCATCAAAAAATGAACTTGTAAAACTCGATGAAACATGTTAAGACACACAAGGTCATTTTAAGGCAAACCTTTCAAACGTCATGGACGTTTAAAATCCAAACTTCTTGAAACATTAGACACTGACTCCTATAATCTTTTTAGGACATCAAAACATCAAGATTCAAGTGTTACGTTCTATTTACATCTAAGTCGTTTTAAAGGTGTTACACAAATATACATGGCCTTTTCCCTGATCTATGGAATGATTGAAGACTGAGGGGTTGATGAACATTATAAGGGACAATAGGTTGTCTACTAATGGAGTCATAGAAAGATACCGGGATATCGTGAGATTTTTTAGGACTTACTACAAAAAATGTGTGAATTACATAGGAATTTTTGTAGGGATTAGTATGAAAAATCGTCAGAAACTCATTTCATGAATATTATCATGCTAATTACGAGGAAAATCCCCATGTATATCACTATTTTCTTGTAGTCTCTTACAAGTTCAATCTATTATTCGACCTTGTGGTCCTTATGTTCTAATGTGTGTCTGTGAATTCTATACAAACTATAGAGCCCTAGTGTCACAAGGGAAGAAGCATGCCACCAAATTTAAGCCGGTTGACTATGTGGTTGTCAGGGGTAGAAAATTGAAGTGTGGTAGTAATGTTATTAATGTTGTCCTTGAGAGTTCAAAGAAAATTGAGGATGACTATTAGTACATGATCAGGAAAAAAAATACCGGAGAATATGAAAAAGTTGTTGACTCTCTAATATCTAATGGTACTCCTAAATTGCTTGAGGTAGGAGAATCCATACAAAAGAAGGACTTTAATATATCAACAAGGTTTTGGTTTGGCTTCATAACCAATACTATCATTCAATCCTAGAACGAGTCTATTCTCAACCATGCAAAAAAGCTGCTTGTCTTGGTTTAATCATTAAAAAGACAAGGCTAAACCCGAGGATGATTATTATATTGGAGATTTTCATGAGGGCTAAACTGTGCCAAATTTCCCTCCTCTTTTTGGTGTTGATCACCCAGCTGTGCAGATGAGCTTGCGTTCCTCAAGATGAGAATGATGTAAAAGTGATTCCCAAATCTTCTACCAATATCGAAGGATTGAGGTGGCATACTTAAAGGATGAAGTTTAGAAGAATAAGGCATCGCCGGTGGATTATTCACCAGTTATCGACACAAAGACACTATCTGTAGCGCAGCATGGACTACGTCAGCACTAGAGCTTTTAGGTGCATCTAGTGTTGTCAATTTTATTACTCCCACTACTCCATTGCCACATAAATATGGGACCGCTGCTAGTGCTTCCCGACCCCCGCTCACCCTGGCTGCATTGATACAGATTGGGCATCTAGCCCATTTAGCGGATAGGCACACATCTATATTTGAGTCCACTGTTACTGGCATGAGGAGAAAGGCCAAGGGTCCATTGAGGAGGTGACGACTCTAAAGGCCGCTATTGCTAAGTTGAGTAAGAACATGGAGCAGATGAAGTTTGTTGACATATCAATGATATTCAGAACTTTGAAGATTTCTGATTTATCTACTGATCCAGATATGCTTAAACTTACAACCAGAGATGAGGTTCGAGTTGAGTAGGTGGCTGCTGTAGAATCTTTGGCTGAGACCGATGAGGAGAAGCTTCGTATTGATAAGGAGGTTTCTTGTAAGGCCTTACAGATATTGAAGAGATCATGGTAGATTTAGTTGTGTAGATCCATTTTGTAGAAACGCCCAATTCTTTCCCTAGTGGAGCCAGTGCAGCTGATGTGACACCAAGCATTGATTCCCCGATAGATGGAAAGACTACGTAGACATGACTTCTTTTACCTCTATCTTTGTACTTTTTATTCACTTTTCGATATTTTTAGTGTATTTGAGGAAAAAATTATTTTTGTTCATAGAGTTGAGGTATTTCAATATCTACTTGTTGTGATTATTACTTTTGTTTATATATTGGGTTTGTGTTGTAAATTGTGTTGCGACACTGTTTGGTGGATGTTTGAGCTTGTGGCTCCTTGTGTAAATTGCAACTGCTTTTTTGGACCTTCTAAAAACTTTGCCACCTCTTGATTGCGTTAAATTGTTATTTTTCTTGTGTAAATTTGATTATCGGTTATGATCAATACCGATGAATTGAATAGTGCTCTTAATTGAATAAAAATGAATTAGCAGCTATGATGAGTCCAAATAAAGTTGCATATACAATATGTGAACTTTTTGACTCTCGTTGTGACTAAATAGTTATCAAATGAGTCTCTTGTAATGAATATTGCACACTAGTGACAGTGTGAAGTCTTGTTTGATATTGGTGTCAATCTTGTGTGATGACTTTACCGTGAACCTTGTGTAATGAAACTTAGAATATTCCCCATTGGAATGGTTGACTAAGTGATGAAAGCTCTTGAAATGATCTTAGGCAACAACTTTGAAGAGTGAGACATTTTGACATTATACCTCTTTTGTATTCTATCTTTTGAGTGTGTGAACTTTGTTTGAACACCCTTTAAGCCTTATCCTTTTCTTCGAAGAATCTTGAACAAATAATACGTCTCTTTACTCGTTCAACCATAATCTTCATGAAGTGTTGTGAGTTTGAATAGCTAACTTAGGCATAAAGCATAAGTTTATGGTGTCGTGAAAAGTGAATGAAATCAAAAAAATTGAAGAAATACCCCTTCATCCATAGAATTCTCAAAAGATGAAACTCCTACGTACAAAAAAATAGAGAATGAAAAGAATAAAGACAAAGAAAAACAATGAAAAAGTTGTGAAATAAAGTAGTAAAAGTTGCAAAAGAAAATGGAGTGTTCGGTAATCCATGTAAATTGAATAATGGGGTGAATTTTGAGCATGAATGAAAATACTGAAGAAAAGAAAAGAAAAGTTGTTCATACCACTTTTCATGATGATAACAACCATTGGCCTCAATGACCATACCTTTACACTCAACCCCATTATGTTGAGTGAGCTGAGACAAATGTTGGCGGGATAATAAGGGCAAATCTATGGGTGAAGTCATGCATGTTTTCATCTTTTTGAGTGTGAGTGTTCTTTGTGATTTTATCCTATAAAGTATTGAACAATTGTCTGATTAAGGAATGATTCTTTGTGTGAGGGCATTTGAACACATTCGTTGAGCTTCAACTTGCACTTTAAACAAGTATTGTGAACTTGAGAATCTTTGATTTGATCAGGGTAAGTCACAACTTGAATCTTTGAGTGCACAATTGATCCTTCTATGAGTAAATTGTGTATTATTGTGTGCATTCATGATTGTGTCTTTTGTAGCAATATTTGAGACATCATTTTTGACCTGCTGAACTTGAGTTTTACTTGAGGACAAGCAAATGTTTAAGTTGGGGTGCTGAAGAGTCCGAGATTTGAACTTATTTAGGGATTTATTTGTATAGGTTTAGAGTCACAATCGAGAAGTACCCCCCCTCCCAGAAGTAATTCAGCATAATCGAGATCTCAGAGATCTCGTACAAGATACATAGATAATTCATTGCATAAGATACTCAAAATAAGTAAAATTTTAAAACCTTCTTCACACACGAAGAATACTTTTATTAATAAGCAAGAGTAAAACTTTTAAAACATCTAACATTAAAACCTGTATGTCTCATTAAACTATCTTATCACTTCTAGAGTACAACATAGGGACTAAACCCATACAATACTTCAAATAACGACTAAAAGACTATAAAAGAGCATGTGGGTCTTGTCCGTATATCTATGAGGACTCACCGCACTTCATCTTCAACCCTTAGAAACCTATCCAACATCCATAACACTACAAGACCTCCAATCCCTAGAGTTTTGTCAGAAAGGGAAAATAAGGGGTTAGAATATTAAACGTTTAGTATGGAAGCCATGAAAAAACTATGAAAAGAGACATTCGTATAGAAACATGCTTTCATGACATTTTGATAAAAACCCTCATCATTTGTGTTTAAGAGAAATAATACAAGTCAACAATCACATATTAGACATTTCAAACTAACATAATATATAGTACTTAATGACATATTCATCAAGTAAGCCTTTTCATCATCTATACTCTCTACCTAAGGTTATCCCAAGACCCCACCTACGTAAGACATGAGAGACTCCCATATAACATCTTCAATAACACTAAGTGATTCTCAAAGCCACCCTAGATAAGAAGTTTTGTATTCAACATACTTTCACGAAGTGAACATCATTCATTTAAACCATTTAATAGACAACTAATCGAATAAGGGAATTCACATAATGGTCTTTGAAGACGTAGGGAACTCACTTTAATATCTTTAAAGCCTACTCATTCCATGGGTAGCATCCTATTCCACTACCTACACGTTGTAGAACCTATGCAATACTAGAGTGCACATCCCACATGATGAGAATATGCATAAACCGACTCCGATCGTACTAGTTAACTATGGAATCTGGTGTCATATGACCCCACACCATGGAAGTTGTTCTACTTGCCAAAGGTAGAACTAGGACAAATTCCATGTTGGTACATGGTTAAGGGATATCAAAGGTTTGTTTGTACTCCAGTCTCACACTCAAGTAGAGCTACCACCACAAGCATATCAACAGGGTACTTTTCCTTGGTTCTCATAGAGTAAGTTCATTCACGTAAGAGTACTTGAGAAGGTACAATCCCTAAGCCTTATCAACTCATAATACCACTACCAAGAAGAGATCCACACGGTTCTACCAATCAAGGTTCATTAGGATAGCTTTTATGACTTTCTTAAAGATGGTTTCATGCCGTTCCGGCCAACCTACCTTTAAGTCTATCCTTCCACTCAAAAAGGGCCCCTTTTAGGTCTACTACTTCAAGGCTTCTTTATTAAACTTCTTTTCATATTAAAGGTTTCACATTACTAACCTTCTTTTCATATTAGAGGTTCATTACTTATTCATTGAAGGGTATCTACTTTAAGTCTTCAGATCCTAGACTTCCATTCATTCATACATATATTACAAGGGTGGCTAAGCCTACCAAGTCAAGAGAAAACATTAACATATCTTTCATGCATCAAGTAGTGACAATTAGGTCTACCTAAACAAGACACCATCTCAACATGTAAAGACTCTTCATAGTCTATCATCATCACATACCAACAATTAGAGGAACATGATTTCATTCACAATATCACATAGCTATATACAAGATCACCTCAAGATCACATAAACACCTTCACATTATTAACACTACACAATATCACACATATATCACATAATAAAAAGACTTTAGACATTCATGTATGCCATAACACGTTGCACATAGTCACGTTACTTCATATAACGAACTACACATTATACTTTCATGTATACCTAACATAATACTACTACAGTTCACATAATAATTCCCAGAAAGCCATGATCACATTAAGATGAAGAAGTAAACACCGCCACCATAAGTGGACCATACCACATAAGAGCAATTCTATATCAATTCTACATTAGTAACAAAATTAGGTCAACTTACCCACTTCAAAAAGCCAAGATCATCATTCCTTAATATCACCAACAATTAACAATTTAATAGCATAGGTAACATTAGAAATCCACAATATAACAAAAACTAGACTCAAATCTATTAACATTAGATCATAAACAATAAACCAACTTCATAAGCTACATTTAGAGATTTGAAAAGATCAAGGGTTCATGGATTTTTTCATTGGAAAACAACAATTTAACATCAATAATATCATGTTTAATGATTTGCAAACTTTTGATGCAAAAACCCTTGAGATAGAGTGAAAATCAAACTTTTCCATAAACTTCGAAATCACTTTGAAATTTACTCTAAGGTGATAGAAAGACTTAGATCACATATATTATTAGAAGGAATCCTAAGATAATTGAATAAGAAAGCCATTAGAATCCACAACCCTAGCTCTTTCTTGACTTTATGCTTCCATCTCGGGTTTTGGAGAACTTTGGGAAGGTAGGGATTTGATTTAGGTGCTAGCATCTAAAAGAGGTTTAATGAATATAATATACTTAAAATTCCTGAATACGCATAAAACAACCATCTGTAAACTGACAAAAATACTTGGGGTGAATTTAGCAACTGACACCTAAGTTGGCAAAACAAACTTTAGAATTGCATAACCACTTGACGCCCACAAATGATGGACCGTCCATAGATAGATGCCCCAAAATGGGGTCCATCATTTTTTTTCTGTAGCTCAACAATTTTCCGGCTTTGCAAGCCTGGTTGACGCCCACAATCAAAGATATATCAATTAATTGACTGGCTATCAATTGGTGTCGTCAACTGATGCTGCGAAGCAGCTTCTTTGCTGAAGGATGGGGTCTTCCTCAAGGACCCCTCGTGGGTCTTTGGGGGAGTCGTATCGGATGTTAAACCCTGAAACAGGCCTATCTAGGTTCTACGTTCATCACCACTTACTTAGAGCTCAAACAACACACTTAACTTCAATCAGAGCACATTGTCAACCAAAAGCACATAAATGACTAGTCTCTGAACGTTTTGGTTGTTCCTTGACGTTTAATCTCAAACTCAAACAAAGTGACTTATAAACTCATTTACTCATTAAATTAACAAGTTAATACCCTTTAAAATACAAGTGATACATTAGTTCATCCTATTTTATTTTGGGGGGTTTTACAATCTTGCCCACTAGGGAACATTCGTCCTCGAATGACACTTGACACACTTAAAGGAAAGCAATCAAAGCAAATGGCTCACATTCACGCATATTCTATCATACACCATACAAATAGTTCGGAGGAACATAACTCCACATGAAAGGCCCAAACAACTTCATGCAATTCAAGCAAGTAGAATTGCGCCTACCAACTTCTTATGCATCATTCTTTACCCTTTCTCAAGATATTGGAGGAACATCCTTCTCCAAGATACATGTAACAACCCGAGAGTATCCCCTAGGCGTAACACAGCGTAATTGACATCTCAGAGGTCTTGTAAAAGCCTTTTAGATTTCATTCATCACATATGTATGAAAAGTAGTACAAAAATTAAACCTTTTCACAATAAAGTCAATAAGAATATCTTTTATAAAACGTAAGAAGAACTAAGTCTTATCATCACAAGAATCTTAGACACATCTTATTATCATAAGGTCACAACCCTTACACACAAAGAAAACTCATGTCTAATACAAAGTCTTTAATAAACCGGATACTAAAAGAATATTCATGTACTCGAATATATGAGGACATACCAAGCGTTGAGAGAATTCTAATTCCCAAGCTTCAACTCTATAACCATCACTTCCTTTCACATATACTTACAGAAATAGAGAAGAATATGGGGTTAGAAAAATTAATGCACTAAGTATGGAAATATGCAAAAATATGTTTTAAAAACGACATTTTATTTGAATATGCTTTTTATGCTATTTTGGAAAATCTCATCAATCAAGTGTACAAGACATCATATAAGTCATCATCAACATAAAAGGTAACACTTTCATACTCCTCAACATATAGCCATATTCATTATGTAAACCATTAATCATTTAGACCCTCTATCAAAAGTTATCCTAAGACCCACCTAGGTAAGATATTAAGAGACCGCCCATACAACCTCTTCAATATACACCTGAATTTTTCTCAAGATTACCATAGATAAGGATATTTCATCTAAACACAACAAGTCAACATTCATTACTAGAGGAAAGATTCATGCATTTAAGAACTTTTCACAGAAGGACCATCCCTTAGGAGAAATCCAAGTTACACTAGTGCAATGTGAAGGTAGCATACTATTCTACTACTCCCACTTAGTGCTCCTTTAGAACCACCCTAGACTAGGCACATCACATTCAATCATTTACATAGCCTTCATCAACACTTTACACAAGACCAACATGCTTCATTAACATTAGCAATAAATTCACCATACTTCATTAACATCATATAGTAACCCATTCATTCAAACACATTAAAAGAACACACCAAGACTCCCTCAAAATGTCTACTTGTGCAATGCATAGATGGCGTCTCATTCCACTACCTACCCTAAGTAGTGCACACTTAGGAATACCTAGTTAATTTCATTCATTTGTGGGGACTATATTTAACCGACATAGACCATAAGATCTTAACATGAAATCCTGGTATTAACCTCTAACGGATGAGGGATCCCCACTTGCATAAGGTCGGGTCATTCTGTTAGCATTTACGTGTAACACCACTAGCTAGTCCTATGTGGGTGCATAACTAAGGAATAAGTAGACTGCTCCTAAGTACTACATATAAAATTAAAAAATAGTACCCATCTCAAGAGTTACATTAGGATACTACATCTCTACTCACGAAAAGTATCCACCCCTTTTTCAAATCCTCTCGGTGATAGTATAAATCCCCACAGAGTTGTAGACATTAACTACATTCATTAGCTATTAAGTACAACATCTCAACTCACAAAGGCTATTCATCTCAAGAGGTTAATTTTAGATACTACATGTCTACTCATGAGGAGTATCCATCCCTTACCTATCATTCATTGAGTGGAAAGCTCTTAGGCATAGTGAGGTTGCTACTAGACACTACATCTCTACTCAAGAGAAGTGTCCACCCCAAAATCCCCCATTTATTCATTAGAGTTATATCAAGAAAACCTTTCAATACACTCTTATTCATAACATTTTCATTATATTCATGTATCAACCCTGTAATGGATAAGATAAATTTTTTTGAATGTGTCAAGATTGCCTATGATTAGACCAGGGTTTACACGGATTGATGCGCGTAGAACCAGACTTCGGAACCCTTGCTACAGCCAAATCAACTAATTTGGGGAGTTATTTAAGCTTGTAAAGGTTGGGTCCAACCATGTAGGGCTCTCGAATACGAAGAATTACTTGAAGGAGTCTTTACCAGACATAAAAGGGAAAATCAAAGGTTTGGAAGGTCTAGGGGTAAAATGGTCTTATTCCAGGCTAAGGGTAGTATCATATTTACCCTAAATATACAATTAATTATTTAATTAATAAAGTGGATGGGTATTTTGGGGAGAGATGGGTGAGATTGGGCTCTTGATGTAAAGTCTTGCTCCACCCAGGTTCGAACCTAGGTGGAAGCAATGAATTCAAGTAATTTTTACTTAACACGTTGAATTAATGTAGTTAATTAATAATTATTACTCATTATATTATTTTAAATAAAATAAAAATCATATTTTTATGAAATAACAAAACCTTTTGGTTTAAGTCCTAAAACTAGACTCCTAAGCATCCTACAACTCCCACTCTCTCACGGTTATCTCTCCATTCTCACGTTCAATCTCTCTTAGTCTTTCTAACGTATTTTCTCTGACAAAATAAGATACAAAAGCAGAAAAATAAACCAAGTTTTTCACACTTGAATAAGTCACACGAAATCAAAAGAAAACAAACGTTAATCACACACTAGGTTAAGGGAGGTTGTCATTTGACTGGAGTTGTTGTTGAGGAGGCTTAGACGTGTTCTTGGGTGACGTTTTTGGGTATCAAGTAAAGAGACCCTTTAAGGTTCAGAATATTCATTACAAAAACTAGAATTATTCCCTGTTGCATGTCCCTGTCACTAGCTCCCATTGAATCATAGGTTTGTTATGTTTGTTGGTAGAATACTAGGGATGAAACGTGTTTTCGTGATGATAATGTATTCATATGTATGTTCGGAATTGTGTGACTTATGTTAATGTTTCCAAAAATGTAACTACGTGTGTATGTGTGTGTTGCCGTGGCTATTTTTCATGGTTAGGACTTGAAATGGCATGATAGTTCTTTATATTTCATGTACACATGCTGATGTAAATCTGATGTTCATATGATTTTAAATATGACAGATTTGAGGGATAATGTCTTGGCTAAATGAATACATGAAGACGCACCTAAAACATGACTAAATGAACTACAAAATTCCCCTAAGAACTAAGGTGTAACTTGATGAAAGGATGCTGAAAAATTAAAAGAAAATTTCCAGCTTTTATTGATGAATTTTGGTCAAGAAAGAGGGTTCAAAATGTTGAAAAAAAAGAAATAAAACCAGTGAGGTCATGGAGTATTTAACCCGTGATCTCACCATGTTAAAAACCATGAAAATAAAGAAGTAAAAAAGAAATCTGGTGAAGGGAATTAGAACCATGGTATTGGCTGAAAAATGTAACTAAAAAGAAAAAAAACAAGAAATTAGATAAGTGGATTCGAACCCACCATCTCTCAATCAGATTTAAGAAAGGGTAAAAGAAAAAAATGTGAGGTGTGGTAATCAAACCCTCGACCTCTAGGTAGTTAAAAAGAGTAAAGAAAATGAAAGAAAAAAATGTGAGGCGTAGGAATCGAACCCACGAACTCTAGCCAGTGACGGAGAGTCAAAGGAAACCAAATAAAAGAGATGTGAGGTGTGGGAATCAAACCCACGACCTCCTAAGAAGATTTCAGGAGAAAAATTACAAGAAATTAATGAGGGGTTGTGGGGATTCGAACCCACTACCCCTCGGCCAAAGGAAAGAAATTTGAAGGCAATCAAAATAAAAAGTTAATGAGGTAGTGGGGGTTTGATCCAACATCCTCTTAGTTCCATTAAGCGAAAAATGAAAAGTGAAATTAAGGAAAAAATAAAATGAAGGCATTGGGGCTTGAACTTGGGTCCCCAAGCCGTATGGATCAAACAAAAATGAATTTAACAAAATGTAAGTGTTGTTCAAGGGGATTGAAAAAGGGTTCCCTTGCCCAAATTCCGTATTGATATATAAGTCATACGTGAATTAAATGTTCAAGAATAATTTTGCCTACTTAGATCGAAAATGATATTTTAGCCTACATACGAGAAGCATAAGTCTTGTTCACATAATCTTAGGAAGATATGAATTATTTAAATGCACTATGAATGAAACCTCATGGATTGTATGAATAGATCCATAAGTCTAACATACGTTTAAAAAAAATTAGTGATCCTAAGGTGTATGTAATGAAATGATGTAAACTTAGAAGGGTTAAGTAAGAGTGTAAAACGCACAAAATGGCAATGTGCATTGGCATATGATGAAACAAATATTATGTAATGAAAAGATGAAACCCTAGAAGGGTTAACTAAGAGTGTGAAACACAAAATGGTCCATGTGCATTGGCATATGATGAATTGAACATTCACGTAAAAAGGGGTGAGTAATTATGAGGAAAAATGTACTAATGTTAATTAATGTTGTTGCAACATGATATGAGGCTAATGTAAAAGACGGGAGCAATCTCAGATGAGCCTAAGAAAAAGTTACCAAATCGTACTCACCTATGATAGTGTAAAGTTATCAAAAGAAACCAGTCTCTATGAACACTCTAATGAAAGTATTGAGATTAACACACTTAATACTAACGATGAGATGAGAAATCATCTATTAAGCTATGATGTCCTCATACTAGAAGCTAACTTCCATGACATATAAGTTGAATCAAATGAGTGGTGATGCCTTCTTTCGGGAAGGGTGGAGGCTCACGTAACTCTCATGAGATTAGACTATCTGGTATGCCGGGTATCGTCTCCTTATATCTCCTAGTCTTCAAACCTACACTGCGAATGTTGGAATCTGGTGGGGTTCAATCCCCATGTACGCTAGCATGTTTTGGGTCATTTGGATGGTGATTCCACCTCTTTTCGGTGTGGCGGAGACACTAGATTTAATGTTACTCACATGATCTATGTCGGTTAAAGTTAAAGTTCCCAATGAATGAATGAATGAGTCCATCCTCAAATGATGCACATATGAATTCTATTTTACCAAAGGTTTTAGGTGAGGATGATCAAGAGGTGAGCTAGATACAAGAAATGACATTAGGTCATTCTTCGTCATTGCACAGCGAACCCGATGCAAGTCCTAAACTACATCCTAGCAATAGCTGGTTTTCACAATAGCCTATGAACTAAATGAAATGAAGTACGTATGAATGAGTGAAGAAGACTCTATGTTTGATAAAGAAGACTCCCTAGTTGAGGTCCCATATGTTGAGCCTGTTGACACCCAATTTTGGCCTAACATTTATAAAATTTCATAATTTTGGGCCACAATGCTAAGCCCGTCATTTGAGCCCATTTTGTGTTTTTTATTTAGGTTATTAACTAGGTCAAAAGGTGGGGGAGGACTTTTCAGAAAAACCCAAAAATCAATCCACCCTTCCTCTCTCTTTCCTCTCCCTCTCTAGGCAGCCCTTCCCTCTCCCTTTTTCCCTCTCTTCATAACCGCCACCTCTCCTCCCTTCTCCTTGCTGTCTCTCTCTCGTTGCTCTAGCAATGGCGAGCAGCAACGCTCGGCGCTGACAGCAGTACGTGAAGCAGCAGCTCCGGAGAGGAGCTCAAAGCTCCAATGAATCGGAGCTAACCATCGCGCTGCCAGCACCTCCTCTTCTCTTCTCTCTTCCTCCTTCTTCTCTTCTCCCAGTCCCCTCCCTTTTTCCTTTACGATTTTGTTTATTTTGCAGCTATTTTAGCGAGTTACAAGATCCAAATTCGATGAGCTTGAAGCACAAGCGAGTCAATAGGCTGGTTACATCGGCGAGCTACGAGCTTCAAACTAACAACCACCACTATTTCACCAAAGTAGGCCAGATCTGGCCTGAGGAAAAAGCTATCCTCCGGTAACTCTTTTTCTATTGTATTCTGTTGTGATCTCATTTGTAAATATTTTTTAACAATTCTTCCGGCGATATTTTGATGGCCATTACTATTCTGCTACATTTATAGTTTTATTGTGTTGACTCTTGCTCTATTGGGTTGGTTAAATAAATTTTCTTGTGATTATAGTTTCTTAAACTTAATTAATATTTCTTATTAATTCATTGTCATTATTTTTGTTTATGGAATTTGTGAATAGATGATAATTTGTTTCTTATATATATATATATATATATATATATATATATATATTATTTTATTTTGGGTTAGTTTTATTCTATTTTCTAGATGGATAATATATGTAATTGGGTTATTGTTTTTTCCGTCATTCTCTCAACAACTTTGCATTTTGTATTTGTTTCATTTGTAGTTTGCTGCTATGTTTTTATTTAATTTAATATATTGTCATTATTTATTAATTCGAATTAAGTTCATACATTTCATAAAAAGATTCCAGTAAGTTATCTTGTAAGTATTTCAATTACTGTTCTTATACCCTTTTTTAGTTATTTGTTTGACCTGATCTTGGGTTTAGAAAATATACAATTGTTAAAAGGGCCAATGAAAAATCTATTCGTCGGGTTTAGAGGCCTTCCCATTCTTAAAGACGGAAAATGTAATCAAGTTTATATTATATAATATGACCAACGAAAAAACTCTCCGTCGGTTTTGGGGGCCTCCCCAATATTTGAATACGGAAATTTTAGTTTATATTCATATAATTTGTTTGTTAGAAGAGCTAAAATGGCCAATGAGAAAACTCTCCGTCGGTATTGGAGGCCTTCCCATTTTAAAAGACGGAAAATTAGTTAAGTTCATATTATTAGTTGTTGAAATTGTCTGTCCGACACGGGTAACCGTCACTTTTATACCAATTCTAGTCATCCTAGGATAGAGTAAAACTAAATCCGAATTTAAGCATCAGCCTAAGATGACCAACACCCAAGGCGTGTTGTGCCCATTTAGAAGACCACCCTGAGTCCGAAACGGCCCACGACCTAAATGGATGTTCATACTTATGTTTATAAATTTGAAGGATGTATACGTTGTTTGAGAAAATCATTGTCTCATAGGGTAAGGATTAGATTATAGTTTATATAAGTTAAAGAAAGAGCTTCACAAGCTACTAGCCTATTCGAAGATGTTGGCACCGCAAGATTACAAAAAGCCAAGAAAGAAGAAAGATTTTTCGTGGAGGCATAGTTTAGGGTCGTACCCCTACGTAGGACTGATTATCTTGTATACATTTCCCCTATTATGTATTCCCATTTGGTTTTATTCATAAAATTTGTATAAATTTAAATTTTGGGGAAACGAAATATTTCAAATGACGTATACATCCCTCAAATTGATAGGACTACACTAGGAATAAAAGGGTCACATATTTGTATAGGACGCGCAATAATTATTTGTATGTTATGTGATCTATCAGTTTGTCTTTAATTAAAATAGTATTTATGTGTTTTTATTCATTATTTGTGTGATATTTTGCATTATTCATTATGTACAGGAACTAATACTTTTACATTTTGAGTTGTTCTTCTTTCCAAAAATAAAAATAAATTATTGATATATGTTCGAATTCAGAAATCATTATTTGTCCAAAGTTGCAAGATACAAGAGAATTAGCGAAATTAGAGTCCTTGCATTTCTCAATTATATTAAGTCAAAACGATAAATCAGGGGAGTATTTGACAATGAGGTCGCTTCCACTTATTTTTATTATTATTTTGCATGTTGGTTCTCCTCTCACATATTTCTCTTATTTTTGTAGGGATACCGTCTCCGACTTCAGTCGGGGATGGTCATAAAATGTCTGGATCTCGTGAAAATTAGAAGGAGACAAAGATTCACGAAAACATCCAAAAGAGTACAACAAATCATTATTGTAGAAATTAGTATGTTACATTCAACAGAAAGTATAAATCTTGACGATTAAGAGGTTATAAAACATATTGGTGCGGGAAAAAAAACACTTCATGATTACGAATTTCAGTGGCATTAGACCTAGGAATTTCTTTGAGTTGTCTAAATATTTAAATCATTATATGCCTTATCTGGACGAACTACGCGTACCTGATTCTCATTTCGGTGAGATACGTAGGCAACCCTTCTTGGGTTCGGTATAATCTTCTAAAAAAAGATTTTATAAAAATCATTTGTGCATATTTTCCCAGTCATATCTGGACGAACTACGCGTACCTGATTCTCATTTCGGTGAGATACGTAGGCAACCCTTCTAGGGTTCAGTATAATCTTCTCAAAAAAAAGATTTTACAAAAATCGTTTGTGCATATTTTCCCAGTCATATCTAGACGAACTACGCGTACCTGATTCTCATTTTTAATGAGATACGTAGGCAACCCTTCTTGGGTTCGGTATTATCTTTTCCAAAAAAAAATTTATTTGTACATACTATAAAAGTCATGTCTTCAACTCGATCGGAAAGACTCGGTCGGAACCTATGACATTAAGAGCCTGTAAATACATTTGATATGGTTGAAAAGACTGGCTTCGCGATAAACCATAGATTCTCGTGGTACCTCTTATATGTACTTTTGTGATGCTTGAAAATTCTCTTGCATGCAATCAAGATAAGAATAAAACTAACCTTATGTTTCATGTGCATTGTGTGGTGAGATTTTGATCAAAGTTCAATTGTGTTACACTTTTGATCTAGAACATGACCTGAATGTTTTTCGAGGCGAAATCATGAGTAATGTTTGGTTTGAGAAAGGATTGTAGGCCTTTTTTTACCCGATTGTGCCTTTCAAAGTCTACCAAATTACATTAATCCCTAGTTTTCCCATTTTGAGCCTGAAAACTTCATTTGGACAACCACATTTTAACCACTACCCTTTTGAGTGCTTAAGAGCGCTATCCTCTCTCGGCCCAACCTTCTTGAGTGCACAAAGAATGTGCAAATTATAAGAGGATATCCATGTTTGAAATTTCAAAAAGCAAAGATATTGTGTCTCCCAAAATAAAGGAAACAAAGACCTCTAGAGAAAAGAGAGAAAGGAAGAAAGAAAAGTGGAAGAAATAAAGAAAGGTAAAGAATACCCTTACAAGGTCAGTAAAAGGAGGGAAGGAAAATACTCAAACAAAAAAGGGAAAAATTATTATAATAAAGAAGTGAATAAAGAAAATCCCCAAGAATGAGGACTCAAAAGAAGAAAAAAAATAGAAGAAGAGAAAAGCTCAAAAAATGAGAAATGAAAAAAGAAAAAAAAAGGAAAGCGTTCAAACTGAGAATTCAAAAGAATGTGAAAGGTGATAGAACAATGAAGAGGATCTAGCGCCAAAGGCATACCAATCATTCAGATCACAAATTCTGAGTATCACTCAAGGAGGAATTAAGTCACTTTTATCTCAAATAAATATCCTACCAATCCCTAAGCCTACGTAACAAGCCAATGACAAGCCCTACATGATCTCATTCCAAATGTTCTCACATTAGTGGAGATTTACATAAGGGTCAAGCATATGGTACAGTTGTGTACATTGAACATTCTTGTGAGTGTGAGTGCACTTTGAAAAATGTCCTATAATCAAATGTTTCGAATATGTGTGAAATAGGACTAGCCTTTGTCGTGAGGGCACTTGAAACATGAGGATTGATACAATTCAATATCTTTGTTTGAAATAAGATGAACGAATCTTGTTGATCCTTAAGTATATTTGAGGAACCACTTGAAGTTGTAGGAATTCCCTTAATTAATTATTGAAAAAAATTTGGGAGATTTACCTGCAATCCTAACAGTTGGTACCAATCGTGGTGAAGATTTGACTATCTCCTCACATTTTTTTTTATTTTTGAAAAAAAATAAGAAAAAAAATTGTCTTTTGAGCTTTTAATTATAAAAGGCGTCATTAAGTTAATCTTATATGTGTGAGACGCCTATTTTACTTCATTGGGTTGTCCATCCCCAAAATGTGATATGTCTTGTTTTAGGCTTTAAATATATCAAAGAATACCATTTGCATATTCCATCATGTTCATATTGTGCATTTTCTACTGATAATCTTTCAGATTCTTCACAGCACTTATCATCCACAAGATTGGAATTACATTTGACCTGATTCCTGTCTCAACAGAATATGTAGGCGCCACGATGGCTCGGTCATATACCCATTGTGATTATTACTTCTCATTACAATAAAACCTGGGACAAATTTTTTGAAGATATTTCAAAAATTCACAATAGAGATAGTTAACAAGTCAAGATTGAAGATCATTTTGAGATATGTCAAAATTCTAACTGGGACAGAATTTTGAGCAAGACCTCAAAATTCTGATAAGTACTGCCAGAAGCTTGATAGCAACTACAAAGAGCATGCATCACAAGTTAATTCATGCATCCTTAGTTAATATTCATGCATTGAGAGTCAATTCATGCATCCCTAGTTGCTATTCATGCATTGAGAGTCAATTAATGCATCACGAGTTAATATTCATGCATAGCGAGTTAATATTCATGCATCGCGAATTAATATTCATGCATTGCGAGTTAATATTCATGCATCGTGAATTATTATTCATGAATCAAGAGTTATATCATGCATCGTGAGAAGATCTCATACCTCGCAGAAAATTCATGCATTGCGAGAAGGTTTCATACCAGGCAGAAAATTCATGCATCGCGAGAAGATCTCATACCTCACGGATTAATTTTCATGCATTGCGAGAAGATTTCATACCTCGCAGAAAATTCATGCATTACGAGAAGATTTCATGCCTCACAGAAAATTCATGCATCGCGAGAAGATCTCATACCTCGGAGAAAATTCTTGCATCGCGAGAAGATCTCATACCTCGCAGAAAATTCATGCATCGCGAGAAGATTTCATACCTCGCAGAAAATTCATGCATCGCAAAAAAATTTCGTACCTCGCAGAAAATTCATGCATCGCGAGAAGATTTCATACCTCGCGGAAATGTATGCATTGCAAGAAGATTTCATACCTTGCGGAATTCATGCATCACTAGTTAATTCATGCATCTAGAGTTAATATTCATGCATCGCGAGTTAATTCATGCATTGCGAGCTAATATTCATGCATTGCGAGTTAATACTAATGCATCGGGAATTAATATTCGTGCATCGAGAGTTAATTCATGCATTGTGAGAAGATCTCATACCTCGCAGAAAATTAATGCATTGCGAGAAGGTTTCATACCTCGCAGAAAATTCATGAAACGTGAGAAGATTTCATACCTCGCAGAAAATTCATGCATCGCGACAAGATTCCATACCTCGCAGAAAATTCCATGCATCGTGAGAAGATTCCATACCTCGCAGAAAATTAATGCATCACTAGTTAATTCATGCATCGAGAGTTAATATTCATGCATCGAGAGTTAATTCATGCATCGAGAGTTAATATTCATGCATCGATAGTAAATTCATGCATCACTAGTTAATATTCATACATCGAGATTGAATTCATGCATCGAGAGTCGATTCATGCATCGAGAGTTAATTCATGCATCACTAGTTAATATTCATGCATTGCGAGTTAATATTCATGCATCGCGGATTAATATCCATGCATCGCAAGTCAAATTTTTTATGCATCACGAGAAGATTCACTTCCTCGCAATAGTTTACATATCGCAAGAAGATTAAATACCTTGCGGAATTCATGCATCGCGAGAAGATTTCATCCCTCGCAAAATTTTATGCATCGTGAGAAGATTCAATTCCTCGCAAAAGTTTACATATTGCAAGAAGATTTCATACCTTGCGGAATTTATGCATCGCCAGAAGATTTCATCCCTCGCAAATTTCATGCATCGCGAGAAGATTCAATTCCTCGCAAAAGTTTACATATCGCAAGAAGATTTCATACCTTGCGGAATTTATGCATCCCGAGAATATTTGATCCCTTGCAAAATTTTATGCATCGCGAGAAAATCTCATCCCTCGCAAAATTTTATACACCGCAGAAGATTCCATCCCTCACAAAATTTGAGCATCGCGGAAAGATACTAATGCCCCGCAAGCAATCATGCGCTGTCAGAAAAGGGATCGTGCATCTCAAATGAAATATTTATCCTTCAATGTCAACTAACGTTAAATGTCGATGAGAGAAATTAAGTGTCGACATCGTGAAAAACACACTTTTCCATTTAAATTGCATTTTTAAGCTGACGAGTTTTATCTCAGTCTTTGTGAAGAGTATTCGAAAGGATGAATTTCTTAAAAAAAAAAGAAAGAAAAAACAGTCACCAGTTAATATTAATGCATTGCGAGTTAATATTCATGCATCGCGGATTAATATTCATGCATCGCAAGTAAAAAAATTTTATGCATCGAGAGAAGATTCATTTCCTCGCAAAAGTTTACATATCGCAAGAAGATTTCATACCTTGCGGAATTCATGCATCGCGAAAAGATTTCGTCCCTCGTAAATTTTTTTGCATCGCGAGAAGATTCAATTCCTCGCAAAAGTTTACATATCGCAAGAAGATTTCATACCTTGCGGAATTTATGCATCGCAAGAAGATTTCTTCCCTCGCAAAATTTGATGCATCACGAGAAGATTCAATTCCTCGCAAAAGTTTACATATCGCAAGAAGATTTCATACGTTGCGGAATTTATGCATCGTGAGAAGATTTGATCCCTTGCAAAATTTTATGCATTGCGAGAAGATCCCATCCCTCGCAAAATTTTATAAATCGCGAGAAGATTTCATCCCTCGCAAAATTTGCGCATCGCGGAAAGATATTCATGCGTCGCAAGAAATCATGCGCTGCCACAAAAGGGATTGTGCATCTCAACTGAAATATTTATACTTCAACGTCAACTAACGTAAAATGTCGAGGAGAGAAATTAAGTGTCAACACGGTGAAAGACACTATCTCCCATTTAAATTAGATCTTTAAGATGACCAGTTTTATCTCAGTCGTTGTCAAGATCATTCGAAAGGATGAATTTCTTAAAAAAAATGAAAAATAAATAAATAAAAAATACAGGTGCAAACTACTTCAACAAGGATGAAACACATCATAGAAATTTTTGGAGACAGGTTTGGAATTGACTTCCACCACATGCAACCGCACTTCTTTACAAAGGTCATGAGTTTAGTCAAAATTGGGTTTGTCAATTTTTCGTTGTTCAAGATTTCTTTCACCAATCATACACAACGAAGGGGACAGCTGTTGACGCCTAATTTTGGGCTAACATTTTTAAAAATTAGTAATTTTGGGCCACAATGCTAAGCCCGTCATTTGAGCCCATTTTGTGTTTTTTATTTAGGTTATTAACTAGGTCAAAAGGTGGGGGGGGGGGGATTTTCAGAAAAACCCAAAAATCTATCCACCCTTCCTCGCCCTTCCCTCTCCCTTTTTCCCTCTCTTCACAGCCGCCACCTCTCCTCCCTTCTCCTTGCTGCCACCCTCTCGTTGTTCCAGCAATGGCGAGCAGCAGCGCCCGGCGCTGACAGTAGTCCGCAAAGCAGCAGCTCCGGTGAGGATCTCAAAGCTCCAACGAATCAGAGCTAACCATCGCGCCGCCAGCACCTCCTCTTCGCTGCTCTCTTCCTCCTTCTTCTCTTCTCCCAGTCCCCTCCCTTTTTCCTTTAAGATTTTTTTTTATTTTTCAGCTATTTTAGCGAGTTACAAGATCCAAATTCGATGAGCTCGAAGCTCAAGCGAGTCAATAGGCTGGTGACATCGGCGAGCTACGAGCTTCAAACTAACAGCCACCACTATTTCACCGAAGTAGTCCAGATCTGGCCTGAGGAAAAAGCTATCCTCCGATAACTCTTTTTCTATTGTATTCTGTTGTGATCTCATTTGTAAATATTTTTTACCATTCTTCCGGCGATGTTTTGATGGCCATTACTATTCTGCTTCATTTATGGTTTTATTGTGTTGACTCTTGCTCTATTGGGTTGGTTAAATAAATTTTCTTGTGATTATAGTTGCTTGAACTTAATTAATATTACTTATTAAGTCATTGTCATTATTTTTGTTTATGGAATTAGTGAATAGATGATAATTTGTTTCTTATATATATATATATATATATATATATATATGTGTGTGTGTGTGTGTGTGTGTGTGTGTGTGTGTGTGTGTGTGTGTATAAATATATATATATATATATGTATATTATTTTATTTGGGTTAGTTTTATTCTATTTTCTAGATGGACAATATATGTAATTGGGTTATTGTTTTTTCCGTCATTCTCTCAACAGCTTTGCATTTTACATTTGTTTCATATTTAGTTTGCTGCTATGTTTTTATTTAATTTAATATATTGTCATTATTGATTAATTCAAATTAAGTTCATACATTTCATAAAAAGATTCCAGTAAGTTATCTTGTAAGTATTTCAATTACTGTTCTTATACCCCTTTTTAGTTATTTGTTTGACCTGATCTTGCGTTTAGAAAATATACATTAGTTAAAAGGGCCAATGAAAAATCTATCCGTCGGGTTTAGACGTCTTCCCATTTTAAAAGACGGAAAATTTAATCAAGTTTATTTTATATAATATGACCAATGAAAAAACTCTCCGTCGGTTTTGGAGGCCTCCCCAATATTAGAAGACGGAAATTTTAGTTTATATTCATATAATTTGTTTGTTAGAACAGTTAAAATGGCTAATGAGAAAACTCTCAGTCGGTTTTGGAGGCTTTCCCATTTTAAAAGACGGAAAATTAGTTAAGTTCATATTATTAAGTGTTGAAATTGGCCGATGAAAAAATTCCTCGTCGGTTTTGGAGGCCTTTCCACTTTAAAAGACGAAATTTTAATTTAAGCTTATATATTTTAGTTGTTGAAATTGGCCGATTATGAAATTACCGTCGATTTCCAAGGCTTCCCATGTTAGTAAGACGGATTTTTTTTTTTTTTTTTAGTTATTATTTCAGTTATTTATTTTTATTTATTTGGCACTAACTCTTTTACTGAATGTCTTTACAGGTACACGGAGGTGCTTCTCCTTGAATTATTCGAATGAAGTTCGAATCGTACTTTTGGTCATTATTATGTGAATATTGACGTTAGGCAAACCTTAGGCTGATAATTATTATTTTATTTTATTGTGTATATTGTGTGTTTATTATATCTGTGCATTATTCTATATTCTTCCTCAATTTGAAAATAAAAAAATGAATTCTGTCGGGAACCACATATGTGGATTCCGAAGGGTGCCTAACCCCTTCCCTTAGGAATAACTTGTACCCTTTACCTAGAATCAATTTGGTTTCGTAGATTAATAATTGGTTTCCTAGTTTTCCTAAAATTAGGTGGCGTCTATTTTTTAAAACTTGTTTTATTTTAAAATTTGTTAAAATTGAATCAAATAATTATTTTGAGTTGCCGCGATGTTTCACCCTATTTCGAAAGAGTAGGGATGTAAAAATAGCTCTCATTTTTGGGAAGTCTTAATGTCAATTCCATGATTCCGAGGTCTCATCGCATATGAATAAATGATATTAACAATGTTATGTGTTATATGAATTATGATATGTGATATGTGATATATGTACGCTGTGTGTGATGTGTGCAGAATCTTGAGTATGATGATGCATGTAACTCTAATGGCATAGCATTCCTAATCCAAATTTGGAAAGCTCACTCACTTTCCTAATCTCAATTTAGCAAATCCAGTGACTTGACCTTCTACAATCATGTTGTTAGGAAAGAGCTATTCTTAATCATGCATGTCCTTGGTGTGTGCTTGTATATACCTATACTTAGTACTAGTGTGTACTAACCCTATACAACTCTATGATTTTAGGTGCAGGCACAGGTGTACGCTAGAGCTATAAGTTCAACGCTGCAGCTATCTGAACCTCGAGTATTCATCCGGACTTGGTAGGACCTCAAGACTTCGAGGATGCTTACCCATTTACATTCTATCTTAGTTGTAGGATTGAGCTAGTGGAGTATGTTCCACTAGCATTTCTTTCCCTGTTTTTGTTCAGACACTGTATAGGTGCCGTTTTGGCAAGTACATATTTATCGTTATAATTAACTGCCTCTTTCTTGATAACCTTAATGTTAGATGGTTGGTGGTGAACAATTAAATATGTAATAGAATATTTAGTAAGAATGTTAGAAAACAAAAAGTTTCTAATTTTCTACTAAAATTAACCTAGATGAAGTAAGAATGACGTACGTAGTCTTGTCTGTGACCTCTGACAGGTCCACAACGCCGGTCTCGTTTGAGTTCAAGATTCTGATCGTGATAAACTTTGTATCACAGCCCTAGGTTAAATTAGAGAAATTATAAGTTCACATCAACAACATTGTGTAGTTTCTAAGTCATGGTAGTGGAGTGCACCCCTATCTTGGATTAGATACTGCATGATGTGTAGAAAAATTTCCTTTCTTCTGATGTCATCGTGCCTTTCATAATGTCTGATTTTCTTGGTGTTATGTGTGTGTTTAACACCAATTCTTGTTGTTTACAGAGAATGAACACTAGGAGATCTTTTGGTCACAATAGAGGAGTAGCAGTTGTTGGGGACCATCAAGTTCCACCTCAGGCTCTAGCTGAAGGAGTAGCCATGCGAGTTAGCCCTGCTGGTTTGACTGATGCTGAGATGAGGACATCTATGTCCCAGATGGCACAGGCCATCAATATGCAAGCTCAAGCCATAACTGCCCAGGTCAACCGACAGAATGTTCAAAGGGAGAACCCACATGTACTAGCATGGCTGACAGTCTACAAGACTTTACAAGGATGAATCCTCCTATTTTCACCAAGTCCAAGACATTAGAGGATACCCATGAATTCATGGATGAGGTACAAAAGATTTTGGTGTCCATGGGGTCCAAATATACTGAGATGGCTGAGCTAGCTTCCTATCAGCTCAAGGATGTTGCAAAGACTTGGTGCAAGATGTGGCAGGATAGACGAGCTTTGGGAGGAGTTTCGGTCGTATGGGAGCTATTTAAGACAGCTTTCCTGGAGAGATTTTTCCCCAAGGAGATGAGCGAGGCCAAGATTGAGGATATCATCATTAAACGGGGATCGTTGACAGTGAAGGAGTATTCCATGAATTTTGTGAAATTATCCAAGTATGCCACTTCTCTTATGTCTAACAGCAGAGATGAGATGACTAGATTGTTGAAGGAAATTGCTAAGGATCTCGAGGAGAAGTGTGGAGAAGAGATGCTCCATGATAACATGGACCTTTCTAGGCTTATGGTCCGTGTCCTGGAAGTGGAGGAAAGAAGGAAGAGGAAGCACACTAGGGAGGGAACAAGTAAAGGCATGGTGAGGAGAATTTTCAAGGAAGAGTTATACTGGAATAAGGGATAAGCCCAAGTTTAAGAAGGGACTCTCCCACCAAGGGGAGTCAAATTCATTATTGGGATTTTGAGTCCAGAGTTAAAAGAAACAATGAATTAGATATACCTCAAGATAGACCACCTTGCAAGAAATGTGGCAAACTACATGGAGGAGAGTGTATGATGGGCACTAATGCTTGTTACAATTTCGGCAAACCAGGTCACATGGTGAAGGATTGTCCGAATAAGGGAAGTCAAGAATAAGAGAAGAGGACATTTCATCCTAATGGTCCAAGTGAATAGGCTCTAAGGAGGCAACGATTCTTCGCACTCAAGTCTAGGGGTGCAGGGGAAGGCACCTCTGATGAAGTCTTAGGTGAGTAGCCATAATTAGTCTTTCACGTATTTTACTGTGTATGGTGTGCATGCACTAGTATGAGGTTAATATGTTTAATACATCATGTTGGTTGCTGATTTGTATGATTTATATATTTACTTATGTTGTATTCTTTGATGAGACTAGTTTAGGAAAAAGGTCCTTGGTCTATTAATGTGAAACTACTAGTAGGTTTCAAGGATGTGCACCATCATGTTAATATGTGAATCAGATATTAACCAATAGGGAGTATTGGATTACCAATGCATGTGTACGTTATATAGATGACTTACTTATTGTTAGTAAAGAGTAGTGTCATTCGGGGATGAATTTTCCTAAGGGAGGGATTATGTATCAACCTAAAATTGATAAGATAAGAAATAATTAATGTGTCAAGAAAGCCTATGATTAGACCAGGTTCACACTGATAGATGCTCATAGAACCAGACCTCGAAACCCTTTCTACATCCAAGCCAACTAACTTGGGGAGTTAGTTGATCTTGGAAAGGTTGGCCCAACCATGTAGGGCTCTCGAATACGAAGATTTACTTGAAGGAGTCTTTACAGGACTTAAAATGGGAAAATCTTAGTTTTGGAGGATCTAGGGGTAAAATGGTCTTCCCCAGGATAAGGGTAGTATCATAATTACCCTAAATATACAATTATTTTTTTAATTAATAAGGTGGGGAAGGGGGTATTTTGGGGAGAGACGGCCAATATTGGGCTCTTGAAGTCAAGTCTTGCTTCTCACAGGTTCGAACCTAGGTGGAAGCAACGAATTTAAGTGATTTTTATTAAACCTATTGAATTAATAATTATTATTAATTATCTGATTTAAAATAAAATAAAAATCAGATTTTTTTTAAATAAACAAAACCCTATTGACTAAGTCCTAAAACTAGACTCCTAAGCCTCATACAAATCCCACTCTCTCACGTTTATCTCTCCACTGTCACGCTCAATCTCAATTATTCTTTCTCACATATTTTCCGCCAAAATAAGATACAAAAGCAAAAAAATAAACCACGTTCTTCACACTTGAAGAACTCACACTAAATGACAAGAAAACAAAAGTTAATGGCACACTAGGTTAAGGGAGGTTGTCATTGAAGTGGAGATATTGAGGAGGCTTAGACGTTTTCTTGGGTGATGTTTTTGGGCAGCAAGTAAATAGTTTAACGTCAAAAGGGTATGGGTTCTCTCCTTTTTTGGTCCCTTTCCCAAGAAACCCCTTAAGGTTCATAATATTCATTCCAAAAACTAGGATTATTTCCCGTTTCATTTCCCTGTCACTAGCTCCCATTTAATCATGGGATGATTATGTTTGCTGGTAGAAAACTAGGGATGAAATGTATTTTTGTGATGATTATATGTTTATATTTATGTTTGGAATTATGTGACTTATGTTGATGTTTCCCAAAATGTAACTAAGTGTGTAGGTGTGTGTTGCTGTGGGTATTGTTCATGGTTTAGGACTTGAAATGGCATGATAGTTCTTTATATTTCATGTGCACAAGTTGAAGTAAATGTGATGCTCATATCAATTGAAATGTGGCTGATTTGAGGGATAATGTCTTGGCTAAACGAATAAATAATGACGCACCTAAAACGTGACTAAATGCACTACAAAATTCCCCTAAGAACTAAGGTGTAACTTGATGGGAGGATGCTGCAAAATTAAAAGAAAATTTCCAGCTTCTATTGATGAATATCGCTCACCAAAAAGAGGGTTCAAAATGTTGAAAAAAAAATGAATTAAAACAAGTGAGGTCATGGAGGATTGAACCCATGACGACACCCTGTTAAAAACCATGAAAATAAAGAAGTAAAAGGAAAATGTGGTGAAGGTGATTCGATCGATGGTATTGGCTGGAAAATGTAATATAAAAGAAAAATAAGAAATGAGAGGAGTGGGATTCGAACTCACCACCCCTTAATAAGATTTAAGGAAGAGTAAAAGAAAAATAAATAAAATGTGAGGCGTGGGAATCGAACCCACGACCTTTAGGCAGTGAAAGAGAGTAAAGAAAATGAAAGAAAAGAAATGTTAGGCATGGGAATCGAACCCAAAACCTCTAGGCAGTGAAAGAGAGTAAAGAAAATGAACGAAAAGAAATGTGAGGCATGGGAATCGAACGTACGACTTCTAGGCAGTGAAGGAGAGTCAAAAGAAATGAACAAAAGGAGATGTGAGGTGTGGGAGTCGAATCCATGACCTCCTAGGAAGATATAAGGATAAAAATTAAATGAAATTCAAGAGTGGTTGTGGGGGTTCGAATGCACAACCCCTCGTCCAAAGGAGATATATTTAAAGGCAATTAAAACAAAAAGTAAATGAGGTTGTGGGGGTTCGATACCACATCCTCTTAGTTCCATTAAGTGAGAACTGAAGAGATAAATTAAGGAAAAATAAAATAGAGGCATTAGGGCTCGAACATGGGTCTCCAAGCCATATGGATCAAACCAAAATGAATAAAAAAATGTAAGTGTTGTTCAAGGGATTTGAAAAATGGGTTCCCTTGCCCAAATACCGTATTTATACATAAGTCATACGTGAATTAAATGTTCAAGAATAATTCTGCCTACTTAGATAGAAAATGAGATCTTGGCATTACATACAAGATGCATAGGTATTGTACCACATAATCTTAGGAAGATTTGAATCATTTAAATGAACTATGAATGAAGCCTCATGGCTTGTTTATTTAGATCCATAACTCTAACATACGTTTTAAAAAATAAGTGAACTTAAGGTGTATGTAGCGAGATGATGTAACCCTAGAAGGGTTAAGTAAGAATTAAAAACACACTAAATGGACAATTACATTGGCATATGATGAAACGAATATTATGTAATGAAATGATCAAACCCTAGAAAGGTTATGTAAGAGTGTGAAACACATAATTTGCCAAGTGCATTTGCATATGATGAATTGAACATTCACGTAAAAAGGGGTGAGTAATTATGAAGAACAAATGTTCTAATGTTAAGAAATGTGGTGACAGCATGATATGAAGCTAATGTAAACGATGAGAGAAATCTCAAATTACCCTGAGTAAATGTTAACAAAACTTACTCCCCTATGAGAGTGTAAAGTTAATGAAGAGACCAGTCTCTGTGAATACACTACTAAAAGTATTGAGATTAACACACTTAATACTAATGATGACATGAGAAATCATCTATTGAGGTATAATGTCCTCATACTAGAAGCCAGCTTCCATAACGTATGAGTTGAATGTAATGGAACTTTATACTGAGCACCGATAGACTAGCTTTGAGCGGTGATGCTTTCTTTCGGGAAGGGCAGAGGTTCACGTAGATCTCATGAGATGATACTATCCTGCATGTCGGGTATGGGTCTCGTTATATTTCCTAGTCTTCGAACCTATACCGTCAATATAGGGATCTGGCGGGGTTTAATTCATATGTACGCTAGCATGATTTGGGTCACTTTGGACGGTGATTCAACCTCTTTTTGGTGTGGGTAAGACACTGGATTTTATGATGCTCACATGATGTATGTCAGTTAAAGTTAAAGTTCCCAATGAATGAATGAATGAGGTCAGCCTCAAATGATGCACAAAATGATATGAACGGTACCAAAGCTGTTAGGGAAGGATGATCAAGAGGTGAGTTAGACTCAAGCAATGACATTAGGTCATTCGTGGTCATTGCACAGCGAACCCGATGAAAATCTTAAACTACATTCTAGGTATATGTTGTATTTATACAAGACAATGAATGAAATGAAATGAAGTACGCATGAATGAATGAAAGAGACTCTGTGTTTGCTAATGAAGACTCCCTAGTTGAGGTCCCATAAGTTGAGCCCTAATTTTTTGGAAGTCTTAATGCCAAATCCATGATTCGAAGGTCTCATGGCATATGAATAAATGATATGAACAACGTTATGTGTTATATGAATTATGATATGTGCTATGTGTACGTTGGTGTGTGCTGTTTACAAAATGTTAAGTAAGATGATGAATGTTACTCCAATGGCATAACTTTCCTAATCCAAATTTTGAAAGCTCACTCACTTTCCTAATCTCAATTTGGGAAGTCCAGTGACTTGACATTTTACAATCATGTTGTTAGGAAAGAGATATTCTTAATTATGCATGTCCTTGGTGTGAGCTTGTATAAACCCATACTTAGTACAAGTGTGTACTAACCGTATACAAATCTAAACTTTTAGGTGCAGGCACAGGTGAACGCTAGAGCTACAGGATCAACGTTGCAGCTATCCGGACGTCGAGTATTCTTCCGGACATGGTAGGCCCTCATGATTTCGAGAATTCTTACCCATTTACATTCAATCTTAGTTGTAGGATTGAGCTAGTGGAGTATGTTCCACTAGCGTTTCTTTCCCATTTTTGTTTAGACATTGTATGGGTGCCATTTTGTCAAGTACATCTTTATTGTTATAATAAACTGCTTCTTTCATTTGATTATCTTAATCTTAGATGGTTGATGATGAACAATTGTATATGTAATAAAATATTTAGTAAGCATGTTAGGAAAAAAAAGTTTCAAATTTTTCGCTAAAATTAACCTAGATTAAGTAAGAATGACGTATGCAGGCTTGTCTGCGACCTGTGAGAGGTCAATGACGCCGGTCTCGTTTGGGGTCTAAATTCCGATCGTGAAACTTCATTCATTCATTGTGTGAGTGAGTGAGAAATACTTTCACATGACCATCATAATTCATGACATTGTCTTCTAAACATGATAATTCTACATTCATCATAATCCACACACAGTCATACTTCACATTCACATCATACTTCAATTAGTCATACTATCTTCACGACACACATTCATAACTTCATACACATCTCTATACATACACATCATAACATAACTTTATTAGACATTCAATTCCTTCAAGGACATAATAACAATTCACATATATATTCATATACATTAACTAAACAGCGCTCCATTAATTTGGCCATACCAAACAAGATAAATTCAAAAAGACTATTACAATTTAGGTCAACTTACCCTTACTCTATGTATTGGTCACCTTTTCTAAAAAATTATAATAATTTCTCATAATTAGGCAGAATTGGCAGTAGATAACCATTATACAACATAGTATAAACACAATTCAAACAATATCCAATCACATTCATCAAATTCACTTCATATGTGAAATTAGAGAATTAGGATGATCAGGGGTCCATAGAGTTTTTTTTATCATAAATTCCTCAATTAACATTGAAAACATCATAATTCATCCATTAAAACCTTTTAATGCAAGAGCCCACACTTGAATTCAAAACATGAATTTTAGGATTTTTGAGATCTTTTGAAAAGACATTGAATTGGCTCCTTAAATCGTAGAAGAATCAAGGATGAAATCACTATATCTTATTGGTAGAATGACCACGAAATTAGGGTTGAAACAGGGAGAATCTTACCTTCTTTCTTGGATATTCATTGCTTCATCAACGGAGGTTTTTGGAGAAAGAGAATGGAGAGCATTTGATTTTCAACTTAAGGGTTTTGTTTTGATTGGTGACTTGAGGTTAAAAGTGACTAAGAAATCATTTATAATAAACCCCCAAATTATTCAACACACCTTTACACTAATTGAACCTTTTAACCAAGTCTAATTTGACACCTCTAAATCGTGGTTCTTGAAATTAATTTTAGACAGAATGGTTCGTGACAATCCCGCATCACTAGGAAAACTTTTTTTCCTTTAAGTGTTGGAGGCGCGACGCACCATCACCCTAAAAAAGGTGCTTCCTCCACGCTGCATTGGCAATCTCCTTGTCAAACCTTGGGTCCTCCTCAAGCAACCTTTGGTTGGTCCCTGAAGAGTCGTGCCCAATCTTTTTGACCCTAAACTCGATTATTACGACACTCGGGTATCCTCCACTGATTTTAGAATTTAAACAACGCATAAAAACACATGCAACATAGAAGGACACACTAGCATCACAAGGCTAGTTACTGAACGTCTTGGTTGTCCTTTGTCGTTTGACTTGGAAACTCTTTAAAACTGACTTCAAAGGATGATTTCACTATTTTAACAAGTTGTTAACTCAAGAAACAGATGTCACACTCTAGCTTGTCCTATTTTATTTTGAGGGTTGTTACATTACATCAAGCTCATTTAAACATCACGTAGTACATCAGGCAATTTCTCATCAGAACATAATCATGCAACATTTCAATAAGTCACATTTAGAGAAATTCTCCCCATAAAGGCTCAACGTGAAACTTCTCAATAAAACACTAGGCATGCTCAAAAAATAAACTCATGTAAAATTTAGGCATGTTCACAATTTCACCTCATGAATCAAAGAGACAATCTACACTAAATGCACATGAAGATGAGGGAATACAATGTATGTAAACTCATTTTCTCATCTAACAAGAATCTAACCAAAACATGCATATCATAAGGAGTATACTTGGAAACACATTTTTCACAAAAGACTCCAACATGAACAAAGATACAAGGAACTCTTATTTTTAGGCTTAAATAGGCACATAATGAAAAGATAGGGATACCTCACTCCCAATACCCTTACTATTCACCATACTCCCCAATTTTGGAGAAACCCATCTAAGTTCAATACAAACATACTAGAAGAATCTCAATTAAGAAACCATCTACCTTACCAACATCATTCTCAACCAACTCTTCAATTTACTAAACCTTTTGAAAGAATAGTACAATCAATCTTATCTCACAAGAACCAAAGACTCAAAAAGCATCATCATCTAGTCACCACATTCCCTACAAGGAGAAACTCTACTAACCCTTTTAAAAATCACCTCCTCCCCTTTAAAGGCTGGATTAAGATAACATCAGACCTCCTTAGTCACCACATCTTCACATTTCTAACACCAATACTAGCCATTAAATGGTAATTCATCCAACCTAAGGTTATCATCACAACCTTTCATAGCTCATATATCAAGTCACACAGAACCTTTTCTTTCCCTCAAACTTGCAACACAACTTTTACAAGGAAAATACCACTCAAAGGACAATCATATAATGAATAAGGGAAAGACATCATAGAACAAAACTCTTAGGCCTGACTTGAAGAATGAAGAAGTGAAACTTTCTTACCACCCAATAGCCTCGTATTCATTATGTGGGCCGCTTAACATTATGAACAAGACTCCACTAGATGCATTTTTGGGAAAACCTAAGGCCATCTTATAACTTTAAAATGTTATAACAAGTTCTTCACGATCAAGAAGTATATCCCCCAGAAGTAACACGACGTAATCGACCTCTCGGAGATCTTATACAAGACAAATGGATCTTTCTTTGCATATAATACTCAAAATAAGTAAGAATTTAAAACTTTTGTCAGAGATGAATAATACTTTCATCAATAAGTAAGACGAATACTTCTAAAACATTTAAGTTTACAACACGTATGTCTCGTTGAACCATCTAATAACTTTTGGAGTACAACATAAGGACTAAGACCATATAAGACAGGAACTGAAGAATAAAAAACCATAAAAAAAGAGCATGTGAGTCTTGTCCTTGAGTCTATGAGGATATACCATACTTCATCTTCAACCCTTAAAAACCTATCCATCTTCCATAGTATACCAAAACCTCCAATACCTATACATTAATCAAAAAGGGAAAGAAAAGGGGTTACCACATTAAGCACTAAGTATGGAAGCCATGCAAAAAGGGACATTTAGTATAGAAACATGATTTAATAACATTTTGATAAAAACCTTCATCACAAGAGCTTAAGAGACATAATACAAGTCAATAATCACATATAGGACATATAATACTAACATCGACATACAGAACTTAATTCCATATACATAAAGTAAGCTTCTTCATCGTTTCGACTCTCTACCTAAGGTTACTCTAAGACCCACCCAAGTAAGACATGAAGAGACTGCCCATACACCTTGTTCAATCACACCTGAGTGATCCTCAAAGCCACCCTAGATAAGAACCTTTCTCTTCAATATATTTTCACTATGTTAAAATTATTCATTTGAAGCATTTAAGAGACAATGGTCTTGGAAGACCTGGGGAACTCCTTTTGTATCTTCAAAGCCTACTCGTGCCATGTGTAGATAGTGTCCCATTTCACTACCTACACGTTGTAGAACATATCCAGTACTAATTTGCATATCCCGCATGATGAGAATAGAAATTAACCGACATATACCACACTAGTTAGGTAAAAATCTGGTGTAATAAGACCCCACACTGTAGAAGGTGTTTTTCCTGCCAAAAGGTAGAACTAGGACACATCCCATATTGGCACATGGTTAAGGGATATCAAGAGGTTCTTTGTATTGTAGTCTCATGCTTAACTAGATTTACTACTACAGGCATTTCCACTCGGTTCTTTGCCTTGGTTCTTTTACAGTAAGTTCATTCACATAAGAGTATTTGAGAAGGTACCATCCTATGCCTTTCAAACTTATAATACCACTACCAAGAAGGGATTCACAAGTCTCTATTTATCAAGGTTCATTAAGATAGCTCTTATGACTTTCTTAAAGATGGTTTTATGCAATCCCTTGTAAACCTACCTCTAAGTCTATCATTCGACTAAATAAGGGCACCATTTAGGTCTACCACTTCAAGGCTTCTTTATTAACCTTCTTTTCATATTCAAGGTTTCACATTCCTAACCTTCTTTTCATATTCAAGGTTCATTAGTCATTCATGGAAGGTTACCTACTCAAGTTCCACAAAATCCTAGACTTACATATATTCATACATACATGAAAAGGGTGCCTAAGCCTACAAGTCAAGAGATCACTTTCACATAACTTTAATGAATCAAGTCGGAACAACTAGGTCTACCCAAGTAAGACACCATATCAATATGTAAAGAATCTTCATAGTCTATCATCAACACTTACCAACAATTAGAGGGACATTCTTTCATTCACAATATCACATAGCTATACAAGACCACCTCAAGATCACATAAACACCTTCACATTATGAACACTACACAACATCTCACATATATCACATAATAACTTCACTTTATACATTCATGTACACCATAACACCTTGCACATAGTCAAATTGCATTATTTAACCAACTTCACATTAGACCTTCATATATACCCCAATATGATACTACTAAAATTTATATAATAATGCCAACAAGGTAATCAGAACAATAAGAACAGGAAGTAAACACCGCCACCATAAGTGGACCATACCACACAAGAGTAATTTTATATCAATTCTACATTAATAACAGAATTAGATAAACTTACCCTCTTCCAAAAGCCAATATCATAATTCCTTAACATCTCCATCAATACACAATACAATAGCATTTATAACCATAGAAATCAACAATACAACATAAACTAAACTTAATTCAATCAACATTAGATCATAAGAAATAAACCCACTTCATAAGACAAATTTAGAGATTTGAGAAGATCAAGGGTTCCTGGAGATTTTCATTGCAAAACAACAATTTAACATCAATAATATAATATCTAATGATTTGAAAATTTTTCATGCAAGAACCCTTGAGTTATAGTGAAAATTGGACTTTTCAATAAACTGTGAAATCTTTGAAATCACTTTGAAATTAGTTCTAAGATGATAGAAAGCCTAAGATAAATAACTCCCGTACCTTAATAGAATAAATAAAAAGGTAATTGAAGAATAAAACCATTAGAAGTATATCCATCATGACTTCATGCTTCAATGGGGGGTTTTTGGAGAGAACTTTGGGAGGGAAGAAGGGTTTTGATTTAGATGCTTGCATCTAAAAGAGGGTTTAAACAATATCATACAATTAAAATACCTAAATAAACATAAAACAACTATTCATACACTTAAAAATACTTGGGTGAATTTAGCAACTCACCTCTAAGTTTGTCGGGACAAGTTGTAGAAATGCAGACCCATTTGATGCCCCATCAATGGGACCCATCATTTTGTGATGCAGCTCAAAATTTTGTAGGCCTTGTAAGCTTGGTTGATGCCCACCATCAACGAGTCATCAATTGATTGAATGGTCATCAATTGGTGTCACCAATTGATAATGCCAAGCAGCTTCTTGGCCAAAGGATGGGGTCCTCCTTAAGGGCGCCTTGTGGGTCCTTGTAATAGTCGTACTCGGATGTCAAACAACGAAACATGTCCATATAGGCTCTAGGGTCATCACCACTAACTTAGACCTCAAAAAACACACATAAATTTCATCAGAACACATAGGCATGCACAAGAAAATACATAACTATTCTCTGAAAGTCTAGGTCGTTCCTTGATGTTTGAGCTCAAACTCAACCGAAATTACCTTTAAAATAATTTACTAATTAAATTAAAAAGTTAACAACCCTTAAAACACAAGTGAAGCTCGAGTCCATCCTAGTTCATTTTGAGGGTTGTTACATTTAGTGTTCTCTAGTGTTTATTTTATGCCAGTAACTAATGTAAAACCCTTGATTTCCAGGCATACGGATCGAGGAACAAAACAACTACACTAGTTTGAAAAAGGAAATAAAATAGGATAAATAATGAAGACAGTAAATCATGGTGATTGCCGAGTTGGCAAGTTGCCAAATAGCTATTTGACAACCTAAATTTCCATTGTTTTAAGCCTAACGCAATGAACCAACTTAGCGAGTGAAAGGAGCAGTCCACGTATCGCGGAGTGGATCCGCGATGAAGAGTTAGCTGGCAAACATTTATAAACCTTGAGGTTTTTGAAGGCCAAGACAAACGGCTGATGAAATGATTAAAAGGGCGGATCGCTGAGTGATTCGACGACCTGACTTACTTAACCAAGTGACTCTTTGCAACACATTTTTTCGCGACCGTAAATATTTTTTTTAATGTCTAGTTTAGAATAAAATTTTATCAAGTAACATATTATAATATTGAATCGTTATTATTCTTGTTTAGGAGACTAGTTTTCTCTAGTTTCACTACAACAAAAACAACTTTTAGCGGCAATAAATAGACACATTAATAAAGAGTGTTAAATTCATTATCGACATTAGTTAAGTTCCATTAGATACAATGTTGATAAAGTCTGTAAGGTCATATGCAAAGAGTGATAATTATCTTTAAATATAAATATTTAGCAGTAATTACTAATTAATTGTTGATAAAGTTTATTTTAGGAAGTGGTTTTCCTAAGCTTTGGATAATTGAAGATTTTTCCCTTTTTAGTTATGGGAAGTGGGTCTTTGAGGTTATTCAAATTGAAACATTGTAAAGATGAAATAACTTTTAACCAGATGATGGAATCTCAATTCGGTAATATTTTTTATCTTTTTATGATGTATATCTAAAACCCCAATTATTTGGGTATGTTATATGATTATGGGTTGATTTAGTACATGAATATTTCTCATTTTTAGTTTAAATACTATTTAGAAGTGATTTTAATCGTTAATTGTGGTTTAACTTAAGAATTTTAGTTGCATATATAGTTCTAGCCTTGTGGATTTGGCTTGCTCGAGAGAGAGAGAGAGAGTTTAAAACTGAGACTATTGATTGATAGTTTGTGGGTATTGGGTTTTCATGGGCTCAACTCAATAGAGTGAATCCTAAACCCTTTTCCACACATTTAGGTCAAGAGAGTGAGTGTACTAAGGTACAAGCTTGTCTTATTTTTCATTCTTGTCGATGTTAAAGAGAAATCGACCTTATTCGGGTAAATTGTTTGAGAGAACATTTATCTCCTCTATAGTCTAGCTTACTCACTAATATTTGGATATTTATGATTACCCATTTTTTCATATTATTCTACAATCGAATCACATTTCAAGAGCTACTCTCATAATTGTTATTTCATAGTGTTTGTTGCAGTTGTAGTTGAAAATTAAAACCAAAAAACCCTTATTTGACATCCGTGTCACCCCATATTTGGATAATGTATTTATTCGAGAAATTTTATTCCTATGACTTATTTGCCCTTGTTCACACTTTATTATGTAATCTTAAACACGTACAACTACCTATGTGATTCGACTCAAACTCACTTAGTTGGGTTATATACTGAATAACGACCATTGACGCTTAGAATTGCATGAAGTGTGTTTGAGAAGTCATTAATCACTACCTCCACTGATGAACCGAATTAAAGTAAACTACTTCGCCAATTATTTGCCTTTCCTTAATGCCTCAAAATGCTTCCATTAATCTATAAAGAAGACAATATTTGTAAACAAGAGAGTCCACAGATATCCATATTTGTAATACCCAATAATTTTAATGGCCTAATATAGAGCCTTGCATGATGAATAATGATTTCAAAATGACTAAAAAAGTGTTTCTATACCTAATCTAATGTAACTAATTTAGTTTGGAAGAGTCACATCTTAACGTCAAGAAAGGACCATGACGCCCGTAAACTAGTAGAATTGATATAGTGTGTCCTTAGGTATTGTAAGGGGCTTTGAAATGTCGTATGATGACAAAATGTTATATAAATCTTTTAAATATATAAAACAAAGTAATTAGGGTTTAAACATCCAGGAAAGACCCCCCCCCCCCAAAGGACAACCCTACGGGTCCTTGAGGAGGATCCATGCTTAGACCTTAAAAGTTGTCAAAAAATAGTAAGGAGCCAAGACCCCTTTGATGGACCATCACTACTTCAATAGGGGATGAGTTGAGAATTATCATTATCACCAAATCCTTCACAACACCCTTCTCTGAAAGAATGTAGGGACGTGCAGTACAAGACCATACCAACACCTACGGTCCGTAGGTTGTAATCATAGGTGCCTTCAATTTTTCGAGTTTTTGTTTTAAATTAGGGTCTTATTTTTAATTAGTTAATTAATGAGGGGTTATGGTTTTTTTTTTTTGTTATTTAGAATTTTTAACCAAACTAAGTCATTATATAAAATAATTTACCATAGTAATACATTTTTCTAAAATTTTACAAACTAGTATAAACGTATTTCGCAGTAACGTTTTAGGGTATATTTTATTTTTAAAAAACTAACAGCATTAGGTTGATATACGTTACTATAAGTAACGTTTTACTCCTAAAATGTTATTTTCAGTAACGTTTTACTCCTAAAACGTTACTCACAGTAACGTTTTAGGAGTAAAACGTTACTGTGAGTAACGTATATTAATCTGACGCTATCATCTTTTAAAAAAATAAAATATATCCTAAAACGTTATTATGGAATACGTTTATTCTAGTTTTGTAAAATTTTTAAAAAACATATTATTTTGGTGAATACCTAACTAAACATAAGTATAAAACCCCAACCCTAATATCCCAAGTGCTTCTAACTAAACTATAAAAACTCAAGTTCCCTCTAAAACATCTCTCTCTTCTAAGATCTAAATTGAAGGAGAAAATAATAGTTCAAGTAGGTCTTTATGAACTGTACTTTCCTCCATCAATACTTAAGGATTGACAAGGTATGGAAATAAGTCACTCTTGGGATCCATTTCCCCAAGAGATCGTTTCATAATTAGTTTCAATGTTCCCCAAATTGCTATATTTTACTCGATTTTATGGGTCCCCTTCTAAACTTGATTTATTTGATCTAAATTGATTATTTATGATTGAATAAGTATGTTTGTGGATGAACTCAAGTATTTATTATGGTTTTTGACCTAATTCTCTAAAAACTCGTGAATCTTCCTCTTTTCTCAATTCTAAACCTTAAAATGTGTTGTATGATGATTGGAGGTTATGAACCTTGTATTTTCATGTAAAATTCTATTGTATTATGATTTTAATCTATATTATTGAATATTATCATTAAATTAGGGTTAAATTTTGAAGAGATCTTCAAGGCTATAAGTAAGGTTTTTCAAGGTCATAAACATGTTATTATTGTATTGTTGATTCACCTTTGGTAGGGGTGTTATCTTGATATATGTATTGTGGGACTGAATCATGATTTCCTTTCCCTATAACCCTAAGCATGATGAAGCATGGATTATATGACTATGACTTTTATGCTATGAGATGAACATGAATGTTATAAGATAATGATGAGTGTGTTGTAATGTTGAATCAAAGGTAATTCTCATGCACACAAAATGACTATGTTGTGAAATAAGTATACTCACATGATTATTTTCTATGACAAAAGGAAATTCTCATATTTTAACCATTGAGCTTAATAATATATGAAGGAGTAAGTCCCCAAAGGTATTATTTACGAACTAATGTTTATTAAAGGCTAAATACTACCTAAAAAGGGGAATTAAGCTTCGTACCAAGAGGATACGCATGGGAGGAGTCTCTCAAAGAAGTTCCCCAAATGTTAGGGTATGTAGTAAAAATATACATATGCCTTAACTATGAAGCCCATATAGGATCTAGCTAGTGGATCCACCTAGATGCTACCATGAATGTTATTCCCTACCATGGAGAGTAGGACAACCTCCCTTCTGTGTGAGGTGTTGACACCAGATTCCATGTAGTTCACATGGTCGATGTCGGTTATGGCAAAGTTTATCGAATATTTAAAATATAAATAAAGATAATATATTATTCCTAAGTAGACTTCATGAAGGATACTACTTAGTGTATCTAATGGTATGGAACATTTCATATGCATTGCACAAGTGGGTCCTAAGAGGGGTTTTTGTGAGGGTTGTTCATGCCTGATTATCTATGAATAATGTTATGATTGATGATATTATTCATTTACTCATTAAAATGCTAAATGAATTCAATCATGTAAGTTATGAAGCATGGTATTTGGTTTAATGTTACTTATGATCTCAAATGTCTCATTATCTTATGACATGGATTAATTGTGCATCCCTTGAATGTGTATTATGACTTTTAAATTTAAATAACATGTTTTGAACTAAAATTCCCTTTGTGCATGCTTTAATGGTTTTACTTGCATGGTTTCCATACATAGTATAAGTGGAATGTAATAACCCATATATCTCGTATTTTTCTACTAAGTGTAGTTTCAGACTAGTAGGTCTTATTGAAAAAGAATAAGAATAAATTTCTTCCTCTAAGAAAATTTGTATGTCCTAGTCCGAGGACATCATGACACTTTTGTTTTTTCTATCTTGTACTAGACTACTATTTTACTTATTATATTGATACATTCGATTGTAAGGGCTATGGTCCCTATGTTTTGAATCTTATATTTGAACCTATATGGTAAATGAGACAAGTCTAGTTACTCTATTTTCATATATGGAATATCTTGACACTAATTTTTTATGTTTAAATTTTTTCCACATCTTTCAATTCCTAATGTAAGAATGATATTCTAAGGGTTTGTATAAGAACTCTTCGAGGTCGAGTATGCCATGTTATGACTAGGGGATGCTCTTGGGTCGTGACAAACTTGGTATCCAAGCATAATTTTATTAAAGATAATTAGGATTGATTTCTCATAAACATCGTCTATTAGTCTTGTCCATGGGTGTGAAATGTGCCATACTTATGAATGAAAGGTTATGTATTGCTTAGAAACATTTACTTCTTTTTATATTATTGAGTCGTGGCAAGGAGTCATAACTCTATGTGTCCTTTACTACCAATTCTTTTCTTATGGGTATAGGACATGACTACTACAAGAGAAGCCGCAAAAGCGGTTGAAGAGGATATTACGAATGGGAGTGTCCCCCCCCAAGGCAAACAAGCTCCTCCTAATGAGCAAGTTCTTCTAGGTGGCCAAGTTACGGATGACAGATGGAGGCATAAGGATGAATTTTCTAAACTTAACTCAAATCATGGATACTAAAGCTCAAGTCATAACTACACGAGCTCAAGCTATGATTGCACAAGCTAATCGGAAAATTAGAATATGTGTGAATCAAAATACTAGTACCGTGGCTTCACATTTGAGGAACTTCACTAGAATGAATCCTCCAATGTTCTTTGGGTCTTAGGTGAATGAGTATCCTCAAGACTTTCTAAATGAGGTCTATAAGATTATGCATGCTTTAGGAGTAACTTTGAATGAGACAGTTGAGCTAGTCGCATATCAACTCAAGGATGTGGCTCAATCATGTTTCATTCAATGGAGAGAAAACAAGGCTTTTAAAGTGGTTCACCTAAGTTGGGATGTTTTTAGGAAGGAGTTTCTTCATAGATTCTTCATAAGAAAGAAAAGAGAGGCGAAGGTGGAATAGTTCATCAACCTTCGTCAAGGAGTTATGAGTGTTCAATAATACTCTTTAAAGTTTACTAAGTTGTCTAAGTATGCTCCATCTTTGGTGTCCAACATTAGAGATGATATGAGTTGTTTTGTACGGGTAATGGAAGAGTGTTGTTCGGCGGTGCTTCATGATAATATGGAAATTTCTTGTTTAATGGTGTATGTTCATAAAGTTGAGGAAACAAGGATTAAAAAGAATAATAGGGATGCCCAGAGGGCAAGGCCTTATGAAGGAGGTGCTTTTAAGGGTAATGTTAAGATTCAAGATAAGGCAAGGATTAAGAAGAGGTTTCTTAATAAAGGTTCATACAATTCTTCAAAGGTCAACAATGATAGGGTGTCTAACCCTAATCCATATGGAGGAAAAGGTGTTGGTGGTTCTCAAATTTAGAAAAAAAGTTGCACCAAGTGCGGAAAGAGGCTAGGCAAGTGTCTAGTTGGTGTGGTTGGTTTCTATGGTTGTGGAAAAGTGGTCACATGGTGAAATATTTCCCTATGACAAAGATTCAAGGGAGGGATAGTAACCAATCACAAGCCAGTGGTCCTAACTCCTATGCTCCTAAGAGGAACTACTTCTATGCTCTCCAATCCTGAGGTGATCAAGAAAGCTTTCCCGATGTTGTCACCAATATGTTGCAAGTGTCTCAATTAATATTTACGCATTGTTAGACCCTGATGCCACTTTGTCTTTTGTAACATCTTTAGTGGCTATGAAATTTAATATACTCCCAAATGTCTTAGAAGAACCTTTTTTGGTTTCTACCTGTTGAGTGACTCCGTTGTTGCCAAAAAAGTCTATAGGAGTTGTCTCATCTCACTGTCAAATAGATTTACATTGGTCGGTTTGGTAGAACTTGATATATTGGACTTTGATGTCATATTGGGGATGGATTGATTGTATGCTTATTTTACTTGCTTTAAGTGTAGAACACAGGTAGTCAAATTTTAATTTCCTAATAAACCCATTTTAGAATTGAAAGGGGGAAAGTTCAACCTTTAGAGGTCGAATTATTTGACGTCTAAAAGCATGAAAAATTATTTCCAAAGGATGTCTCTATCATATTGTGAGGGTCATGGATTTTGGGTCCAAGGTTCCTCCTTTAGAGTCAGTCCTCGTAGTGAAGGAATTTTGGATGTCTTTCCAGATGACTTGCTCGGATTCCTCTCAAACAGGAATAGATTTAGGTATTGATTTATTGCTGAATACTAAACCCATGACAATTAATCCTCACCGGATGGCCCCGACTGATTTGAAAGAATTGAAAGTACAACTCAAGGATTTTCTAGATAAGAGTTTGCTCAACCAAGCACATATCCATGCAGTGCCCCGGTATTATTTTTGAAGAAGGATGTATCTCTTAGGATGTGCATTGACTATCTCCAATTGGATAAGGTTACCATAAAAAATTAACAATCCTCTCTCTACACTTGATGACTTTTTTGACCAACTCCAAGGGTGAATTACATTTTGAAGATTGATTTAAGGTTGGATTATAACAAACTTAATGTAAGAGGTTTTGAAATTCCTAAAACGACATTTCGAACAAGATATGTTCACTATTAGTTGTTAGTGATGTATTTTTGTATAAATAATGCTCCGACGACTTTTATGGACCTTATGAATCGGGTGTTTTTGAACTATCATGATTTATTTGAAATTATCTTTATCGATGATCTTTTGGTGTAATTCAAGAGTAAGGATGGTCACATTAGTGACTTGAGGATTGTATTGAAAGTACTAAAGTATCATCAACTTTTTTCTAAGTTTAGTAGGTGCGAGTTTTGGATAAGATCAGTTTTTTTTCATGGTCATGTTGTGTCAAGTGTGGTTATAGAGGTTGATCCAAATAAAATTGAAGAGGTTAAGAATTAACATAAGTCCTAGGGATACTCGAAACTTCTTTGGTCTTTCCCAATACTATAGGAGATTTCATGAGGTTTTCTCCTGTATTTCATCCCCATTGACGACCCTTACCAAAAAAGGTTATTTTTTAATGGACTTAAGCTTGTGATAGAGGCTTTCAAGAGTTGAAGGATAAACTTACCTTTGCTTGGGCATTGACTTACCAGAGAGTGTCGAAGGGTTTGTAATGTAGTATGATGCTTCCGGAGTAGGTTTGGGTTGTGTTCTTATGAAACATAGTACGGTGATACCTTATGCCTTAAGGCAACTTAAGGTATATGAAAAAAATTATACAACCCATGATCTTGAACTAGCGTCCGTAGTGTTTGCTTTGTAAATATGGAAACTCTATCTTCATGGGGTACATGTAGATATGTTCACCGATAACAAGAGTCTCCAATATGTGTTTACTCAAAAAGATTTGAACTTCTGGAAATGAAGGTGATTAGAGCTTTTGAAGGACTATGACATAAGTGTTCTTTACCATCCCGGCAAGGCCAATATGGTTGCATATGCATTGAGTGGTATGCCAATGGGTAGTTTAGCCAATGTATAAGATAAGATAAAGGAGTTGGTATTTGATATGCATAGGTTGGCCCGGTTGGGAGTTCAACTAGTAGATTAACAAAAGGGTGGTCTCACGATCCAACACAGCTCTGAGTCCTCCTTACTTGTTGAGGTAAAAGCTATACAACACTTGGATCCCATTTTGATGGAGTTGAAAGAATTCATACTTGGGAAATTCGTTAAGGCTTTTTCCCAAGTGGGAAATGGGGATCTTAGGTATCAAGGTAGGTTTTGTGTCCAAAATGTGGATGACTTAAGGAGATAAATTTTAGAAGAGACCCATGGTTCACGATATTTTGATAATCCGGGAGACATAAAAATGAATTTTGACTTGTAAGAGATATATTGATGGGATGGTTTGAAGATGGATATAGTGGATTTTGTGGCACAATGTTTGAATTGTAACCAAGTCAATATTACAAGAGAACAGACATCTAGCTACATATAAATTTCCTAGATAATGTGATAAAACCCTAGATACGGACAATTTAGCTAGTAAAATGACCCTAGTAGACCACCAAAGCTACTAAGCTCTTGGCTAATATCTTAGTAAAATATAATTTATTTCCTGGATGCTCTTGAAACTATATAGGTTCCTTACTCAAATCATAAGGTGATATAATATTCATGCTGAAACAAAAATATAATGAGTTCAATAAGAAATATACAGATGGGTAAAAAGCTTGGAAAAACCTATTCATGTTGAACAGTACTGCCACCATGGTAGGCCTTTACAAATAACCCACCGAACATAATTGATGGACGACCAATATTTGTTAGAGGCATCAAAAATAGAAAAATAGACTGATAAATCAAAAATGCCCTAGTCGTGTATATGTTTGGTGAAACATCTTCCATCTCCTACGTGAATAATTATGCATGGTTATATATCGAGGAGATTGTGAAAATACATCGGATTCCCATTGTCTATCATTTTGGGTAGGCGTACTCAATTCACTTCTCATTTTTTAAAGGCATTCCAAAATGGACTTGGTACCAAGGTGAAACTTATTACCGCATTTAATCCAGAAACGGATGGGTTAGTGGAAAGAACCATCCAAGACTTAGATAACATGTTGAGAGCATGTTACATTGCTTTCAAGGGTAACTGATATAACTTTCTACCATTGATCGAGTTTACCTTCAATAATAGCTACCACACAAGTACTTGGGTGGTTTGAGGTAGGTGAGTTTTCTCTTATAGGTCCTGAAATAGATTATGAGGTCGTAGAGAAAGTCCAACTTATAAGAAATAGGTTGAAGAGGGCCCAAAGTCGGCAAAAAAACCTATGCCGATAATAGAAATAGAATTCTGGAATTTAAAATAGGTGATATAGTCTATTTAAATATCTCAGCCATGAAATCTGTTATGAGATTTGGCAAAAAGGGTAAACTAAGTCACCGGTATGTGGGCCATATGAGATTTTTAAGCGAGCGAGAAATGTAGCCTATGATCGAGATTGCCTATAGAGTTGGCTCTAATACATCCGGTGATCCATGTGCCAATGATAAAGAAATGAATATGTGATCTGGTATATATCCTTCCCTTAGAAATATTAGAAGTTGATGAGAACCTTGATAATGAAGAGGTCCCGATTAAGATATTAGACTGACAAGTGAAGAGATTGAAGAACAAAGAGTTAGCTTCCATCAAGGTTCTATGGAGGAACCATCTAGTGGAAAGTGCTAATTGGGAGGCCGAGGGCGATATAATGTCTTGTTATTCTCATATATTCCCTCCAACTTTTATTCAAACTTGAGATAGGTAGTTTCTCTTGAGTTTGTATTGAATTGGGAGTTATGTGTATTGCATGATTTTTTTGCCGTAATCTTTTTTATGTAATGTGAGTCCATGCGAAAGAATATGTGTTGCATTTCTTGAAGTTTTTCATGATTTTTATATTCCTCTAGTTAAAACTTCTTTATTAAAATGACAATCGCATACTTGACTTGTGAGGTGAAATTCATGAATATACTTGAATTGTGTTTAATAAAGTGACATTTTGAATCCATGTTGTGATTTTGAACTTGTCATTATGTGGAGATGTAAATTCCTCCTATGAAAATGATAAATGATGTATTGCTTGCATTTGAGTTCATAGATGTAGTTCCTACTTTCTCATATTGTCTTCACATGTTATGAGTTGTAGTTGAAATGTCTTTCTTTCATTAAATTCCTATGATGAAATTTGAACTTGAATTCTTTGTTCAATTATGATATTAATGATGGTTGGGATGTTAGTCTAGAGTTTCTAACTAGCGTGGATGAATGTTCGCAAGGGGGAGATAATGTAATACATCGTAATTCAAATGACCTCACCTAGTTCCTTACATGATGAATAATGATTTAAAAATGACTAAAACAATGTTTCCATACCTAACCTAATGTAACTAGCTTATTTTGGAAGAGTTAGAGGTTAAAACTCAAGAAACGATCATGACGCCCGAAAACTAGCAAAATTAAACTATTGTGTTCGTAGGTGTTGTAAGGGGCTTGGAAGTGTCAAACGATGATTAAATATTTTGAAAATATTTTAACTATATAAAACTAAGGGTTTAGGGTTTAAACGTCTAGGCACGACCCCCAAGGACCACCCTACGGGTCCTTGAGGAGGACCCAAGCTTGGACCTTAAAAGGTGTCAAAAAACAATAAGGATCCATGACCCCTTTGACGGACCATGGTTGCTTCGAGGGATCTGGTTCCATTTCGTGGGTTTACACTTAGTTTCCTAACAAAATACACCCCAACTCCCCTCTCTTAATCAAAGCACAGGCGTGCAGTACAAGGTCGTACCACCACCTACTATACGTAGGTTGTGACCAAATGTGCCTTCAGTTTTTTGAGTTTTTGTTTTACGTTAAAAGTATTATTTTAGTTAGTTCATTGATTAGGGGTTAGTATGGGTGGTTACTGAGGTAATTAGCTAACTTAACCCAACTATATGACCCCAACCCCAAGACCCCAAGTCATTCTCATTGAACTCTCAAAACTCAACTTCCCGCTAAAACGTCTGTCTCTTCTAAGAACTCCATTGAAGGAGAAGATAAAGTTTCAAGTAGGTCTTCAAGAAGTGTACTTTCCTCCATAAATCCTTAAGTATTAACAAGGTATTGAAGCTATTCACTCTTGGGATCCTTTTCCCCAAGAGGTCCTTTAAAATTTGGTTTCAAAGTTCCCAAAATTGCTAGGTTTTACTCTATTTCGTGGGTCTCCTTCTAAACTTGATTTATTTGATCTAAATTGATTATTTATGATTGAATATGGATTTTTATGGATTAATTCAAGTATTTATTATGTTTTCCGACCTAATTCTCTAAAGACCCATGAATCTTCCTCTTTTCTCAATTCTAGACCCTATCTTGTGTTGTATGATGATTGGAGGTTATGAAACTAGTATGTTTATGTAGAATTAACGATTGGTTTATGATGTTAAGATATTTGGTTGATGGTTATCATGAAATTATGGTTAAATCGTTAAAGATATCTTCAAGTCTATGAGTAAGGGCTTTCGAGGTCATAAACATGTTATTATTGAATTGTTAATTCACCTTTGGTAGGGGTGTTATCTTTATATTTGTATTGTGGGATTGAATCATGATTTCGTTTCCCTATAAACCTAAACATGATGAAGCATCAAACTATGAACGTTATGCTATGAGATAACCATCAATGTTGTGAGATAATGGTGTTAGCTATAGATTTTAGGTAGAAAACTCATGTTCCTAGCTATTTAATATATTAGCATCGGATTTAGCTAGAAATTTTTTGTTTCCTAGTAAAATTTTAATTATGGAAATCTAGTCACACAATTAACCATTTACCATTTATGGTTCTTATGGTTGTGTTCGTTTTAGCCATGAACACCTCCTGGTTTCATGAGTGTATAGAGAGATGGGCTTTTGACAATCATCTTCTTTGAAGCGGCTTACACTTCATACTCACATAGGTGATTTCTAACCGTGTTATCGTATAGATACACTATTTGGTCAACTATGCCAAACTTAGCAAATTAAGCTTTATTAACTCATTAACAAGCCTTAATGTTGTATCCTTGTCCCTGAGCATTTTCTTCATCATGAGAATGGATTGCGTTTATTGACAATGTCGAACAGTCATTCACAACTTTGTTTTTCTCCTTGAGTCTAGCTCTTGGGATCTCTAGTCTGCTAGATAGAGTTACTGCCATGATGACTTGTCCTAAGCCATAAATTCATTCCCTTAGATGATTTTTTAACTTTCTCTCTAGCTAGGCCTTTTGGTAAGTGGATCCGGCACATTATCCTTTGACTTTACATAGTCAATTCTGATAATTCCACTAGAGAGTAGTTTTCTAACAGTATCATGTCTATGTCGTATATGACGAGACTTTCCGTAATACATCATGCTCCATGCCCTACCTATTGCATCTTGACTGTGAAAGTGTATGCATACTAATGCCAATGGTTTGGGCTAAAACAGAATATCTATTAAGAAATTCCGGAGTCTTTTAACTTATTCACCGACCTTATCTAGATCACCTATCTCAAAGATCATCGCAGAGCTAGCGATACATGTCTCTTTTGAAATATTTCTAAGAGAATACTCCTCTACCACTAGTAAATACATATCCACTCATGAATTTTACTTCATTCTTCCGATGATTCAATTTGCATCACTATATCTTTCAATGTTGTTGGATATTGTTATAATGCAAGACATAGTTTTAATTATTATTATAAATACTCCAAAACTCTATTTATTGTCATGTAATGAATTTATTTGGGATCACTTGTGAACGAACTCCATTTAAAATAGCAAATCCTATATCTGATCGCACACACTATATGATATACATCATGCTTCCAAACAATGTAGCACAATCCAATTGTGAGTCACTTTTGTTTCACTCTTTTGAAGCAAAGCTCACATTTATTGGACACTTGACAAAATTGACATTCAAATATTTTAACTAGACAAGTACCTTTTTAATGCAATGAGACCGTGAAAATGCTAAATATTCGTGATTTCTACGAATTCTTATGTCTAAGATCGCATTAGCAATTCCAATAATTTTCATTCCACTTGGTTTATAGCATACGTTTAGTAGCATTTATGTCATTAGTGTCTCTATTGATGAGCAACATATCACCAATATACAAACAAACAATGACCTTATTATTTTAATGTGAACACATTTATCACTTCCATCATTCTTCAATCCATTTGCCGACATGGTTTGATTGAATTATGTCATCGTTTTGGTGCTTCCATAATGTGACTTAACACGTTCACATACTTTCTTTTATTTACCAGGTACCCCAAAACCCTCGGGTTGTTCCATGTAAATTTCTTCCTCCAATTCTATATTTAAGAAAGTTCTTTTCACATTCATTTGATGAATTTGGAGGTCATATACCACAGTAATAATTTTTGCATCCGAATGGATGTAATTCTAAGTACTAACGAGTATATATATCGACAAGATCAAAATCTTTTTTTTCCTAAAGCCGTTGACACAAAGTCTTGCTTTATATTTTTCAACAGTTCCATCAACTGTTATTTTTCCTTCTAAAGATTCATTTTAAATCCAAAGATTTTTTTTTCTTGAAGAAGATCAATTAACTTTGAATATTGTTTATTGACACCATCTTTCCAAAGGATGAGTCTACAAAAGAAATAGAAAATGTTACAAAATCATATTCGAAGGAAGTAAATGTCCTTTAACATTTTACGAAGCCTCTGAATCTCATTATTAAGTACACTATCCTTTTCATTTCCTAGGCCTTTTAGACCCTTCTCTAGACTACTCAAGTCTAATTTTATAGTTCACAGTCGTAGGTCCTATTTTAATTCTTTTAGGAATATGATCTTGGACTTTATCTAGATACCCCCACATTTTGAAATATTTCAAGTTATTTTTCCTTTCTTTCCATTTCTCATATGAAAAAGATTGTATTCTGATCAAACAAAATTGCTTTCTTTCTAAAAGGACAAAACTTTTTGTTGATCCCTTTTGCAGTAAGGACAGTTCCTCCACACAAGTTTTGTGTAAACCCGAACTTATAAATAATGCATCCATCATTTCTTTCAACGTTCGGTTTTTCATTAGATTGAGGTGAATATGGCAGTAGTTTGATATTTCACTTTCCAAACATATTTCTGCACAATGAGATTTATACTCTCCATTCTAATCACTTCTTATATATTTTTTCCACACTGATTTCAACATTGATATTACATTGTCTAGACATTTCTATTGCTTCATCCTTACCATTTACCAAATAGACAGTCATTTCTAATGAAATTCTCAATAAAAGTAACAAATACTTTTTCCCACCATGAGATGGTGTTAACTTCATATCATCAATGTCAGTGAAAATCAATTCTAAGGGATTAGAATTCCTTTCAACAAATTTATAAGAATTCTCAACATACTTAGATTCCACAAAACCTTGACATTTTTATTTATTGCACTGAAAGTTAGGCAAAACTTCTAAGTTGATCAGTTTTTTCTTACAAGGTTTTGTAATTGACATGCCCCAAGTGTGCATGTCACAAACATTGACTCAAGCAAGTAAGAACAAATAAAAACATTGAGGTTGAAAAGCTCTTCGCGAGGTAGCTTTTTCCTCACTAATATTTTGTTCCTATTTCTTACAATTTTGTGTGATACAAACATTATTTAGATTGTCAAATATCCTTTTCAGAAGGACATTTCCATAACTTTCAATGTGATTGTTATAGAACTACCTATGAACAATGTTTCATCGGGTTCAATAAAGACAATATAGTCCAGCTGTTATTTTTACACAAAACATAACAAATGACTATTCACCAATATTCATGTCACGCCCAAAATGATTCGTGAGTGGCACCCACGCTTACCTCCTTAGGTGGGCGAACCAACACATCTAAACTCTAACATTTACCAGCATTTCAACCATAATAAACAAAATATAATGCGGAAGACTCAAATCTTATTAATATAACCAATAAACAAGCTTCTAAAGTTTGTCAACTATCATCCCTAAAATCTGGAAGTCATCACACCAAGAAAATCTATCCTCAAATTTCTAATTCTAAGAGTATTTAAGAAGCTAAAATAAGTAAAAGATATGGTCCATGTCCGAACTTCAAGACATCAAGACGTGAAGTAGAGAGTCCAGTCCGAGCTAGAAAAAGTAGCTCACCCTGAATTCTGATATACTGGAGACTGGCTAGAGTTGCGGACGAGTTGAAGTTGTTGGCACGTTTGCTGCACTCAACAATAACAAAGAAGAAAATTACAAGTAGGGGTCAGTACAAGGAATAAGTACTGAGTAGGTATCATCGGCCAACTCAAAATAGAAAGCAATATATATCAAACAATATTACAAAATCAACTACAATACTCAACAGGTAGCAACAACAAGTACAAGAACCATTGGCAACAACACCAAGCGCACCTATGAGGACTCAAGCCTCCACACCATACTTATTTGGGAAATTGGTTCTTTGAATTTGAGTAAATTAACATAATTCAATATTCATCCTCTTATCATTACCGTGTCGGAACGTGACACTCTGAGCCCCTAATACTACGTGTCGAAATGTGACACCCGATCCCCTAATACTACGTGTCAGAACGTGACACTCCGATCCCCTAATACTACGTGTCGGAACGTGACACTCCCATCCCCTAATACTACGTGTCGGAACGTGACACTCCGATCCCCTAATACTACGTGTCGGAACGTGACACTCCGATCCATTTATCTCATGATTTTAGTTCATCAAGCCTTTTTTATGTCAAGGCGTCATCTTAGTAGAGATGATTGAAGATTGAAGATTCACAATCACAACATACAAACACACAATCAAGCATATAGAAGACTTTACAATACCACCCAATACATATCAATCTCTACTTAGAGTTTACTATGAAGATAGCATAAACCATAACCTACCTCTACCGAAGAATCGTGATCAAGCAAGCTACTTCTCAATGTCTTTGCTTTCCTCTTCGTTTCTCCCATTGTCTCGCTCGTTCTCCCTCTCTTTTTCCTTCTCCAGATTCTTTTTCTTTTACCCTATTTATCATATAATTCCTTAAGATAAAAGTAACCCATTATTTATTTTAAGTTACCTCTTTTAACCCCCAAGTAAATAAGTTATTAAACTTACCCACTAATTTCATACAGTTTCGCATGAATAGTCCAAAACACCCCTTAAAACTTTTAGAAGAATCCGACCCAGTCGAGGTTACGCCGCTCGTGACGGCCCGTCGTAGCTGCGACAGTCCGTCCTGCAGGTCCGTCACAAAGTTCAGAGAGCCAAATTCAGTAAGGATGTTTGTGACAATCCGTCGTGTCTACGACGGTTCGTGCTGCACTTCCATCACGAAGTTCAGAGAGTTTATCCCATAGCCCACAGGAAAATTACACAAGTGTGGAACGACGGAGTCCATGACGGTCCGTCATTACCATGATGGTCCGTCGCGTGATCCGTCGACCCTGTTAGTTTTTATCGCAAATGATTCTACTACTCGAAACGACTAAACATGTCATTACAATAGATACCAATTTACCTATGGTTCGTCCTCGAACGATCACATAAAGAAAAACAAGGGCGAGAAAGAATACCTGAATCTGTAAAATGGTGTGGATATCTTTCTTGCATATCAGCCTCCCTCTCCCAAGTGGACTCTTCAACTGGCCGATTCTTCCATTGAACCTTGATGGATGCAATCTCCCTTGATCTCAACTTGCGGATTTCTCTATGTAGAATGGTAACAGGCTCCTCCTCATAAGACAAATTCTCCTCAAGAAGAACTGAATCCCAACGAATAATGTAGTTTCCATCCCCATGGTATCTTTTCAGCATTGACACATGAAATACCGGGTGCACTCCTGACAGTCCTGGAGGCAAGGCTTATTCATAAGCTACCTCCCCCACGCGCTTCAGAACTTCAAATGGACCAATATACCTCGGACTAAGCTTACCTCGCTTACCAAACCGCATCACCCCTTTTATGGGTGAAACCTTGAGCAAGACTTGTTCACCCTCCATAAAATCCAAGTCCCTAACCTTTCGATCTGCATATTCTTTCTGCCTGTTCTGAGCTGCTAGAAGCTTTACCTTAATGAATTTTACTTTATCTAATGATTCCCTCAAAAGATCGGTACCCCATGGTCTCACCTCAACTACATCAAACAAACCAATGGGAGATCTACATCTCCTCCCATACCGTGCATCAAATGGGGCCATATCAATACTTGAGTGATAGCTATTATTGTATGAGAACTCTGCTAAGGGTAAGAAGTTATCCCAATGACCACCAAATTCTATCACACATGCACGAAGCATATCTTCCAACACCTGAATCGTTCGCTCAGACTGACCATCGGTCTGAGGGTGAAATGCAGTACTAAGATCAAACCTAGTACCTTATTCAGCATGCAATGTTTTTGAAAACTTAGAAGTAACTGTGTACCTCTATCTGATATGATGGAAAGCGGAACTTCATGCAATCGAACAATTTCTGAGATATAGAGTTTGGCTAACTTCTCTGCATTGTAGGTCACCTTGACTGGAATGAAGTGAGCAGACTTAGTTAATCTGTCAACAATTACCCAAATGAAGTCATACTTACCCAATGTCTTTGGAAGACCAACTACGAAGTCCATTGCAATTCTCTGCCACTTCCATTCAGGAATGGGCATTCTCTGAAGTGCCCCTCAAGGCCTTTGGTGATCATACTTTACCTGCTAACCATTCGGGCATTGAGAAACAAAATCAACAATGTCACGCTTCATCCTACTCCACAAAAAATGTTTCTTTAGGTCACGATACATTTTGGCTGCACCAGGATGTATAGAATACCTTGACCTATGAGCCTCTGTATGAATAGTGTGAATCAAATCATCAACGCGGGGCACACATACCCTTTCCTTAATTCTCAAAATGCCTTCGTCATCAATTTTTGCTTCTTTAGCCTCTCCTCGCAATACCATATCTCGAATCTGGATCAGTTTCTCATCAGTAAACTGCTTTCCCTTAATTTTGTCAAGAAAGGAAGATCTTGCCTCCACACAAGGCAGAAATCCTCCTTTCTCTAGTATTTCCAGTCTCATGAGGTCATTAACCAGAGTCTGAACCTCTCTAGCCAATGGGCGTCTAGAAACCGGCAAGTGAGCTAGACTTCCCATGCTCCCTGCCTTTCTACTTAAAGCATCTGCCACAACATTAGCTTTTCCTGGGTGATACAAGATAGTGATATCATAGTCCTTCAGTAGTTCCATCCACCTCCTTTGTCTCAAATTCAAATCTTTCTAAGTAAAGACATACTGTAAACTACGATTATCTATATACACTTCACACTTAACCCCCCATATAGATAATGTCTCCATTGCTTCAATGCAAAAACGACTGCAGCCAACTCCAAATCATGGGTCGGAGAGTTACGTTCATGCACCCTTAATTGCCTCGAAGCATAAGCAATTACATTCATCTCCTGCGTTAGCACTGCACCCAAACCAGAATAAGATGCATCACAATAAACAATGAAATTCTTACCTTCCACTGGCAAGGTAAAAATTGGTGCAGTAGTCAACAAAGTCTTGAGTTTCTGAAAAGTTTCTTCACATTCGTCCGACCATACAAATGGAACACTTTTCTAAGTTAAATTTGTCAGTTGGGAAGCAACAGAGGAAAATCCCTTGACAAATCGACGTTAGTAGCTAGCTAAACCAACAAAGCTCCTTACCTCTGTAACATTAGTAGGTCTTACCCAACTCTTCACCGCTTCAATCTTAGAAGGATCCACCATTACGCCATCCTTAGAAACCACGTTCACTAAGAAGGACATTGAATCTAGCCAAAACACACACTTGGAGAATTTGGCATAAAGCCTTTTCTCCCTCAACACTTCCAACACAATTCTCAAATGCTCCTCATGTTCTTTCCTGCTTTTTGAGTATATCAGTATATCATCAATGAATACAATGAGAAAGAGGTCCAGATATGGCTTAAAAAGCCCGTTCATCAGGCTCATGAAAGTAGCAGGGGCATTCTTAAGCCCAAAAGATATTACTAAGAATTCATAATGCCCATACCTGGTTCGAAAAGCAGTCTTTGGAACATCTGCTGCCCGTATTTTCAATTGATGATAACCAGATCTCAAATCGATTTTTGAGAAGGTACAAGCACCTTGTAACTGATCGAACAAATCATCAATGCGAGGAAGAGGATACTTTTTCTTAATAGTCACCTTATTCAGTTGCCTGTAGTCTATGCACATCCAAAAACTTCCATCCTTCTTCTTCACAAATAAAACTGGAGCACCCCAAGGGGATGCAGTTGGCCTAATAAAGCCTTTACTTAACAACTCCTGAAGTTGGGCCTTTAACTCCCTTAACTCAGCTGGAGCCATCCTATAAGGTGGTATGGAAATGGGGCGAGTACCCGGCTCTAGATCAATACAAAAATCAATATCCCTATCTAGTGGCATACCAGGAAGGTTTGCAGGAAACACATCCAGAAACTCATGGACTATCGAAACGGACTCAATCGAAGGTACTTGAGAAGTATCATCCCTGAGATGTGCCAAGAAAGCTAAACAACCCTTACTTACCATTCTCTTAGCACGAAGAAAGGAGATGATACGAACTGGGGTGGAAGTATAGTCACCCTCCCACACTAACAGATCTGTCCCAGGCTTGGCCAATGATACAATTTTAGCATTACAATCTAAGATTGCAAAATTTGGAGAAAGCCAAGTCATACCCAGAATTACATAGAAATCAACCATCTCTAGAATAATCAAGTCTACATGAGTATTGCTCCCCACAAAAGTCACAAGACAAGACCTATATACCTTCTCAACAATCACATACTCACCCACAAGAGTAGAGACACAAATAGGCATGTCAAGCAAATCACAATGTAAATCATGACCAGTAGCAAATGAGGAAGATACATATGAAAATGTGGATCCAAGATCAAATATTAAAGAAGTCATGCAATCACAAACCAAAAGATTACCTGTGATAACAGCATCAGATTTCTCTGCTTCAGACCTCCCGGGGAAAGCATAACAATGGGCCCTATCACCTGTCTGCCCGTTGCCCCTACCATGTTGTGCTGCAGTAGCTCCAGCTTGCCCTCCACCCCGGCTGATTTGGTGACCACCCTTACCTTGTCCACCACATCCTCCAGAATGGCGGCCTCTCCCATGACCACCTATACCTCTAACTATTGGGGGTCTGTAACTCTGTTTTGGACAAAACCTCCAAATATGTCCAGACTCTCCACATCCATAACACTCTCTGGAGTCAAGTATTGGCCTCTGTGAGAACGGCGAAGTCTAGGGATAACCTACAAACTCAGAGAAATGCTGACCGATCTGCGGTGGACCACCAACTGCAGCCTGCAGTGAAGACTGAATAGGTCGGGCTGGGTAACCTCCTGAACTCTGCCCTCTAGAGTAAGAACCGCTATACTCACCTCCCTTACGAAACTTCTTAGATGTCGATGCCATGGTGAAGTCGTCTGGCTTCACTCCCTCCACCTCTATCACAAAATGTACCACTTCCTGAAAGGATTTTGCTGCAGCAGCTACCTGTAAGGCTGGGATCTACAAATCTGACCTTAATCCCTTCACAAGACGGCGAATCCGCTCTTGCGGACTGAAGCAAAGCTGGGTGGCATACCTGGATAGTGCACAAAATTTAGCCTCATAAGCAGTAGCAAACATCCTGCCATGTTCTAGGCTCAAGAACTCATCTCTCCTCATATCCCTCAACGTCCGGGGTATATACTTTTCTATAAATAAGCTAGAGAATGATGTCCAAGTCATAGGTGGTGTGTGTGCTGGTTGACACTCAACATACGACTGCCACCACATTTTGGCATTTCCCTGAAACTGATAGGTCACAAACTCAACCCCGAATCATTCTACTATGTCCATCTTATGTAGCAGCTCTTGACAATCAACCAGAATATCATAGGCATCCTCAGATTCAGCACCCTTGAAGACTGGAGGTTTCAACTTCAAGAATTTTGTGAAAACTTCATGTTGATCACTCGTCATTATAGGCCCTGTAGTTAACCGAGGAAACGTGCCTACTTCCAACGAGGCATCTATGCGGGGAGACATAGCAGCTGCATGTTGTACCCCCGGAGCCTTAGGTGCTGGTGCAGAAAACATTGGAGGTGTGTGGCCCTGATCAGATAACCCGCTAAGATAAGTAAGAACCTTATTAATCATCTCTGGGGTAGGTTGGGGTGGTAATTCCTCATTCTGCACTTGCTCATTTTCCCCTTCCTCACCCTCTCTGACTACCTCCTCAGTCGAAGGAGGAGTCACCGCCCTAGTACCAGCTGGGCCAGGTGTTTGTCCTCTTCCTCTAGAGGACGTCCTCCCGCGACCTCTACCACGGCCTCTTGCCACTGCTCTTCTTCAATCTACAGCCCCAGTGGCTGGCTCAGACGCACCCTGTCTTGCCGGTGTTGGTGTTGGCACAGTTATTGCTCTAGTTCTAACCATCTGCGAAGTAGAGTGAGGATGTAAGATACCAATTTGTATCACCTAGATACCAATTGGATCCAAGTAATAGCACGAAAGAATGAAAGAATGGAATTTTCCTAAAGTCCTATAGCCTCTCAAAGAAAAGGAAGGGTGTCCCCCTACCGTTCCTCAAGACTCTACTAGACTCGTTCTTGTGTGATGAGACCAACGAACCTAATGCTCTGATACCAAGTTTGTCACGACCCAAAATGATTCGTGAGTGGCACCCACGCTTACCTCCTTAGGTGGGCGAACCCACACATCTAAACTCCAACATTTACCAACATTTCAACCATAATAAATAAAATATAATGCGGAAGACTCAAATCTTATTAACATAACCAATAAACAAGCTTCTAATGTTTATCAACTATCATCCCAAAAATCTGGAAGTCATCACACCCAGAATATCTATCCTCAAATTTCTAATTCTAAGAGTATTTAAGAAGCTAAAATAAGTAAAAGAGATGGTCCATGTCCGAACTTCAAGACATCAAGACGTGAAGGAGAGAGTCCAGTCCGAGCTAGAAATAGTAGCTCACCCTGAACTCTGATATACTGAAGACTGGCTAGAGTTGCGTACGAGTCGAAGTTTTTGGCACGTTTGCTGCATACAACAATATCAAAGAAGAAAATTACAAGTAGGGGTCAGTACAAGGAACAAGTACTGAGTCGGTATCATCGGCCAACTCAAAATAAAAACCAATATATATCAAATAATATTTTAAAATCAACTACAATACTCAACAGGTAGCAACAACAAGTACAAGAACCATTGGCAACAACACCAAGCGCACCTATGAAACCTCAAGCCTCCACACCATACTCATTTGGGAAATAGGTTCTTTGAATTAGAGTAAATTAAAATAATTCAATATTCATCCTCTTATCATTACCATGTTGGAACGTGACAATCCGGTCCCCTAATACTACGTGTCAGAACGTGACACCCGATCCCCTAATACAACGTGTCGGAACGTGACACTTCGATCCCCTAATACTACGTGTCGGAACGTGACACCCCTATCCCCTAATACTACGTGTCGGAACGTGAAACTCCGATCCCCTAATACTACGTGTCGGAACGTGACACTTCGATCCATTTGTCTCATGATTTTAGTTCATCAAGCCTTCTTTATGTCAAGGCGCCATCTTAGTAGAGAGGATTTAAGATTGAAAATTCACAATCACAACATACAAACACACAATCAAGCATATAGAAGACATTACAAGACCACCCAATACATATCAATCGCTATTTAGAGTTTACTATGAAGATAGCATAAACCATAACCTACCTCCATCGAAGAATTGTGACAAGCAAGCTACTTCTCAATGTCTTTGCTTTCCTCTTCGCTTCTCCCTTTGTCTCGCTCGTTCTCCCTCTGTTTTTCCTTCTCCAGAATTTTTTCTTTTACCCTAATTATCATATAATTCCTTAAGATAAAAGTAACTCATTATTTATTTTAAGTTACCTCCTTTAACCCCCAAGTAAATAAGTTATTAAACTTACCCAATAATTTCATACAGTTTGGCATGAATAGTCCAAAACACCCCTTAAAACTTTTAGCAGAATCCGACCCAGTCGAGGTTACGCCGCTCGTAAAGGCCCGTCGTACCTGCGACGGTCAGTCCTGCAGGTCTGTCACAAAGTTCAGAAAGCCAAATTCAGTAAGGATGTTTGTGACGATCCGTCGTGTCTATGACGGTTCGTGCTGCACTTCCATCACGAAGTTTAGAGAGTTGATCCCATAGCCCACTGGAAAATTACACAAGTGTGGGACGATGGAGTCCATCATGGTCCGTCATTACCATGACGGTCCGTTGCGTGATCCGTCGACCCAGTCAGTTTTTATCACAAATGATTCTACTGCTCGAACTGACTAAACAGGTCGTTACAATTCATGTCTATGCAAATACTTTTATTATAATAGACATATCTTTTCAGGAAAAATCACAACATTTTAAGTGATTTTTTTTCCCATAAAAGAACACAATTATTTTGAACAAGTACATATATAATTTAGATGTTTCATACTAATCACACTATATACTAGTAATAGAGAAACCCAACACCCACAATGCCAAATATACTCCAAGAATTTTCTGGGTATAACATAATACAAAAGTATCATTGAATTTCATATATTTTGTTCCAAAGTTAAATTTGATACCAATTCTAATCATAAGCAAATAACCCCCCTCATTTCAAATGTGATCTCAAAAATATCTTTCAAGTATTTGAAAATAGTTTCTCCACATATTTTAATATTGGAAACATTATTCCACGAAAGAATTATAGTGTTGCAATTCTGTTTGACAATGTTTACACAATGTCAAAGTTCATTCCATAGAGAAACAAAATCACAAATTCTAAGTCACTGGTATTTTTTCTCGATCATAAATAGACATGCCACTTAGTATTTTAAATATTAACAATAAGGACAAAACAAAATTGTACAATTTATTTCTATGTTATATTGAAGTTTATAGAAAATCAAAAGTACAACACTGACTTATTATGTGAAGTTTTCATATTATTCAAACCAATTGCAGAGTCAAATTTATCCAGAGTATAAAACCACAAAAGTTTTTTTTCTCTCCAAATAGAATAACACATACTTTTTATCACATAGAATTGTTTTTCTTATCAAATAGTCTTCCATCTATAACAATTTGAAATACTATTTTATCAAAAAAAAATATGCATCTCTAATTTTTGCAAACTAAAGAATTTTAAAAGCAACAATATCTGCAAAGTAAAATTCATTCCACAACATATGGTGTGCAAATCTTTTTCCAAAGATACACATAATAAAAAAAAATCAAAGATTATTACTCTTAGAAACTATTTTCCTCCTTAGATAATTTAATTAGAAGGTTACCTGGTAATCTTTAAACGGAATACCATAAAAATTTTTATTACATTCTCACTTCGACTTTGCTAAAACAAAGTAACGAATTATGGAGAAGTAATGCACTCATCTTCTACTTCCATGATCAGATTCTCTCAATCAGTAGAATACAAAAAAATACTAACAGTATAATAATTTCCTTAAGATTGTTGTTTATCTTGTATTCCAAACATACTTACAACAAAACTTTGAACATCATTGTAAGAAAACAATGTTTAAGAACATTTTCACAACTAGAAAATTAAAACTAGTAGCGGAACTAGAATCAGGAACAGATTTAAAAAAAATATACGAAATATTTTTCTTAAAGAAGAATTGTTTTTAATATGTGTCTAAAGAATCTTACTGATTCCAACAAACTTTGCAGAAACACGAAGTTATCATGTTTAATGAACTAGTGAAGAACAAAAGAATAGAAGAAATGAAATTAATTCACAAATCTAAAGTTTGTAAAACACATACTAGATTCTGAAAAAAATTTAATCGGAAAAAGATAAAGTCCACTGAATACACAGTGTCCCCTTAAGGATTTATTCCCCTCTAGTATCCGAGGTTTGATTTGGAATATGACCTCTCAAGGTAAAATGATCTCAATCACCAGAGTATAGAAACCAAAAACTCTGGTGTCAGCGAACCACTCAACGGCAGTAAAGTACACTTAGAAAACTAGATTTAGTAGTTGAAGAAGAAGTCCATAAATTCTATTTAAAATGAGAGAAAATCCCTCAATTTATAGAAATCAAAGGATAGTGTGAAAAGATTCTTATTGTGCCTTACCAGAAAAGTCACAATCTTTCAAAAAAATCTTCGCCTTTCATAAAAGTCACAACTCTTCATAAAAGTCGCAACTCTTCATTCTCCATTCAAACCTTTTTAAAACCCAACAAGAATTTCTCCTAAGCCTAATAGAAGGTATTGGTTGAAAAAGCTTCTTTTTTCATATGCCTTTGTTAAATTAAAAATGATATTCACATAGAAGCAATACTTTCTTTCTTAAAGATATTATGCTTTTGTTAGTTATGGAGAATGAACTTTGAATTAAAATTTAATATCATAGTTAGGGTTTTTGGGTAAGGTTGTATGTTGCTTAGCTAAATTAAGCAGAATCTTCAGTTCTGATACAATTTTTTGTATGTTGTTATGGTTATTAGCTAAATTGAGTTGAATATTCACTTTAAATCTTTCAATTTTGTTCTCATGTGTAAGTCTTTATAAATTCGACACACACCCATTTACATTTTTGAAGTGTTCGAGAAATATAATTTTTTAATATAAGATTTTTATTGTGTTTTCCAGAAACTAAGCATAGATTAGGATATATTTTTGTCCCCAACAATGAAGTGTAAGGAAATAAATGATCCAAACAAATACGTATTTATACGTGAATAACAATTGTTATAGAAAAAGTATACAAATTATTTATATAATTAAAATAGAAATAATGTTTTATAGTTAACTTTTATGGCATTTGTTTAAGGATTTGAATTAACTGCTTTTCTTCCTCCATTGTTGAAAAATAATGAAAGGCAAATGATCATGTTAGATACAGGATATGTGAGTTAACAATGATAATGTTAAAAATTGAAAAGCTTCATATTGAAGCTCGTTATTTTGTTAATCAGAATGAAGTTGGAATCATTTTTGGCATTTCATTGTATGCTTCCAAAATAAGGACAGAAGTGAGAAAGTCACAATTTTGTCTGATACATCTCTATTTATGAATCAAATTTTTGTATTTATTATAAAATCAAGTTAGAATATAATCATAAAGAGGAGAAGACAAAAAAAGTAGATAGAAGAAGAACAAGTTTCTTCTTATTCAAGTGTATATTTCAAATTGTGAGTGATGTCTCTATTTATAGTGTTGAGATATCACTTTCAAAGGTCACCAAATTAATATATACATGTTTATCCATAATAGATCATATCGCCTTGGAGATATACATACATGAATACAAGTAGTTCATGAATATCCAATGGACAATCCACTTAATTAGTTCAATGGATTTGTAACACTCCCCCTTGGATGTCCATAGATAATGTGTCTCGTTAAAACCTTACTAGGAAAAACCTTGTGGAAAAAATTCTAGTGAAGGAAAAAGAGTATATATATCTTTTGATACGCACTATTTGTTGCCTCATTTAAAACCTTGCCAGGAAAATCCAGTGGGAAAAAACCTCGGTCAAAGGAAAAAGAGTGCAACGCGTATTATACTCCCCCTGATTAAAACATCACTTAATTTCTTGTGATGATGTCTCCAATCTTGGTACATTGTGGTTGGTATATTCTTTTTCAAAGAAAAACCACACATTTCTTGAAAATTGTGTGTCATTTATGTTAACCAGACGCACTTTCGACTTGCTTCATGGAGAAATTTTATTTCTGCATAGCAACATTTGCTTCATTAATCGCCAAAATATTATTGTGCCTCCACATGAAAACACATAGAGTGCTTGATATAGAGCTTTATGCGGATCAGATAAATATTCGGCATCTGCGTAACAAATCAATTTTGTCTTGGATTCCTTGGAATAGAATAAACTCATAACTATAGTCCTTCGAGGATATTCAATCATGTGCTCAACACAATTTCTATGTCCTTTTATAGGGGAGAAACTGAATCTTGTCAGTATTTTACTGCAAAATAAATATCTGGTCAAATATTATTAGTAAGATGCACTAGTGCCCTGATTGCACCAAGATATAGAGTTTCATCACCAAGAAACTCTTATCCTTCTTTAGAGATCAAACTGAATCATCATTTACGTCAAGTGATTTCATAATCATTGGGGTACTCAATGATTGCAATTTATCTATACAAAATTGCATCAAAACTTTTCAATGTGTGTGCAGTGTTAGACAAATATTTCATTTGTCAAATTATCAATATGTAGGTCAAGACAAAATTTTTGTCTTACCAAGACTTTTTAATAAAAATACAAGGACAATTAGGGTCATTTTTTTTGTACCATTTTATTCCTTGAATATTTCAATCCATATAAGGATTCTTAAAGCTTTATTGAAAAACATTCTTTCAAACTCTTATATGCTTCAGAAACCTTGATTGTTTCAAGGATTTTCATATAACCTTCATTGTCTATCTAGACATTACAATTATTCATTACATGCATTCAAGTTTTTCATATGTTGCCAGATCAAAACAAACCTCATTGTATCCACCAAAGGAGAAAACATTTCCAATAATGTCAGGATTTTTGCGATAAATCTTTATGCCCCAATGCACAACCGTATTTGATATCTTACAGGTTATACTATCGCATAATAATTTAATTGTACCCAACTGACATTATTCCTTGATTTATGGACTACCAATCCAAAATGTTACTTTTCTAAGTGAAACAAAATATACTTGAACATTTTACTTGGCTAACCATTTACCTGTCCACACTATATGATAGATTTGAATTCAAGATCCTCGTCATAATTTGTATCATTGAGCGCTACCTCATATCAAAGATACAGTCGACAGTTATTTGATATCGATTCCAACAAGACATAACTTATCGAGATCTCTTCATTTTATCATTATTTCAGGTACCTGAACCTTTTTCAAGATTTTATGAAGTTTTATGTAAATGTGTTCTTTTATAGAACTTGCCTCATTATACTGACCATATTGATCATTTGCTCCTTCCTTCTTCAAGGAATTTTATATTTGGAATCGATTGGTCTATTACGCTTCCGGCGTATCATAGACTATGTCCTTCAAGGACTTCACATTGGAGCATTTGCAGCTGAATTATATCATAGGGTCAGTGCATTCATCTGGCAACTGATTTGCAATATTATGCAACTGAATTATCCCTTGAAGTTTAAGTTCACATATTTATTTAACGAGGATCTAGATAATTCATAATTAACCTCACACATAATTTTCAGCTGTCAATCATCTCTCCCCTAATGTTAGAAAATCTAACATTCATTCCAACCTTATTTGGAAGTTCATCTTTATGCGTGGTGGAGCAATTAAAATCATAACCGCACATTCAACATTTTAGATGAAAATTATATGGTTCCTGACCATGAACCAATTTAATGGGAAAACCTTGTTGGTTTGATATATACATGTGTTGCTACATGTTAAATAAAATTATCTCATACCAAATCTTATTTGAGAGTTTTGTTCTCATAAATATGATTTAGCTATAATTGGACGCATACAATTTCTGCTAAATAATCTAGCATTATCAATATAATTTCATAGTTTGGAACTGTGCTTTTAATTTTAACAATTCGACCAAACGACCTCACAAAAACCAATTTGTAAGTTGACAACAAAATACATGTGACCATCGCATTGATGCATCAATCATATAGTTGCAAATGATCCACATGACGGGTGAATGGACCCATATTCACCCTTTTATATATTCCAAATTTTTTTGGAGATTACAATCCCAACCTTAGCTGGTATAATGATCATTTTATCAAGAGAACAAGCAACACAAGAGAATTCTTGAAGAATTTTTATTTCTTCATCATACAAATCACCTGAATTCTCAATCACGTTTGCATCACATTGAATCGGAATGGTCAACCAGTCATGCCAACTGATCTTTATTTTAGTAAACTTATAATTTACTTTTACATGTGATTTCATCAACATGTACATGTTTGTATGGAACAAACAAGAGGAAAAGTGGGGTAATCTTTTACATAAACATTTATAACCCTCTTCGGTTGTAGTGATTTATAGTCTCAATATTTATTTTCAATTCATCCGAAACATAAAAAGTTTCTTTTGAGACTTACTACAGCCCCAATATTATTCCTCTGATAATAGCACAACTCGTTAGAACTTGCAAATAATTTTGTGTACTATCACATATTGCATGACACCATCCCTATGGTGAGCATCTCTTTTAATGAGAAATTATATTATTATTGTCATGGTCAAAATCATTACGATCAAGACGTCTTTCTTGCGTAACTTTTGTTGTACCATAGGTACACAACCAATGAAAAATTTGTATTGCCACACAATAATGACCACAATCCTTATCGGCAAGAACTATTTCTTTCTTTTGCCCTTTCAATAGTTCACAATAAACATACCATAGTGACGTATCAAACGTACAATACAATTAGCCATTTCTGCTAAATAAAATTTAATTCCTCTCAAATCTCCCGTATAGATGAGAAGTAACATATACTATTTTTCTCAAACCTTCCATAGAGGTGAGTTGTGGCATATATCCAACCTATAATGATTTTATCACATCTGGACTCATTCTCTTATTGAATGGTCGAGCATTCACGATACACATCACAAGTCACATTCTCCTCAAGGAATGGACTAATTATTTATATGAACTTCATAAATTTTCATTATAAGCACATTGTCATGACTTTAAAATTCATTATATTTCCATGACACACCTTAACATCACTTTCAAAGATCAAGTATACGATCACTTTATCTTCTTGTATCATGATAGAGAATTATAAACTTGTCATATTATTGTGTTGACAGCATTCACAAGTCTAATGAACTTTCATACTATTTTGATAATAAAAATTGCCTTCACATTTTGAAGGACTATTTGAAGAACTCATAGTGTTCTTCCTTTTATCATTACCAAAATGATGACTAGTATAATTTTGTCCCTCCACGCCCTTATTCATATCATTAATTATTTGTCATCTTTCTCATTCACTGCTACCACATTAATATGATTGAATGGAGCATGTCAACAGGCGGTTTTCAGAGTTATCACACGTTGCTACCATATACTTTTCAAGGAATGGAGCAAATTAAATATGATGAATTTCAAGACATTTCATCAAAAATATATTATTTTTCTTAGTTATCATTTTATCATCGCTATGGTGCATTGACTCAAACTCAATGTCTTACCCATATTAGGCGTGTTACGCCATAATTCTATGGACTTGAACTCAATCACGGTGCATCAAAACTCTAATTGATGTCTTACCCTTTTGGTGTGATAGAACTTGAATTTATCGTCTTATCCTCAAATATTTTTCATTATGGTGCATCCGTACTTTAACCTGATGTGTTACCCTTTTGGTGTGATGAAACTTGAATCCATCGTCTTACCCTTAACCAATGGTATAATAAACTGAAGTACAACATGATTTTTTATTTGAGTCTTTCAAAACAATCAAAATAACTCAAACTCATGCTATTAAAATTGTATACCTTCTTCCATTAAGAAGTTTTCTATAGCATGTCATATTCAACAAATAGTAGTATTAGTCTTCGGTTCCTGATAATTGTTAGTGATTTAATACTATTTTATTCTTAATCATAAAAGATTTTATGCATATAATACTTTGATCTTCATAACGAGATCAACCAAAATATGAGCTCAACAAAAACAAGACTCACTCACAATTGGATAGAGACTCGTGCTGATAACGTGTTATAAAATCAAGCTAGAATATAATCATAAAGAGAAGAAGACAAGAGAAGTAGATAGAAGAAGAGGAATTTTCTTCTTATTCAAGTGTATATTTCAAATGGTGAGTGATATCTCTATTTATAGTGTTGAGATATCACTCGCAAAGGTCACTAAATTAATAGATACATGTTTATCCATAATGGATCATATCACCTTGGAAATGTACATACATGAATACAAGTAATTCATGAATATCCAATGGACAATCCACTTAATTAGTTCAATGGATTTGTAACAGTATTGTGTTTTACATTTTATTAAAGATATGAAATAAGTACCAGTCTCTTCTCGAGCCACTTATTTAAGCTTCACAAGTTGCTTTTTTGGAATTTTGCTTCAGCTTTTGGTGGTCATTTTAGTTTCAGATGTTGCTTTTTTGCAAAGGGTCATGTCACTCCTTTTTGTGCAGAGCGGTGACGTTTTGTTTAATTTAGTAACGTTATTGATTTAGAGATTTTTTTTTCAAGAGGTGCCACTCAAAGTGAGTTGTGATGGTTCAAGTCACCTTTTTTGTTTAATCCACAATCAAATGAAATGCCTCTTTATTTGGTATGTGAACCAAAAATTCGGGTAAGGAATTTTGTTGAAGGAGGGGATGATATTAGGCAGCCCTCAAGTCCTGTGGTTCTGGAACAGTCGCTTTTATAGACTTATACATAAATTATTTATTATTATTTGGATATATTATTTTCAAACCCACTTGTTCACTCTTTTTTATTATTATTAAACTGTTATTTGGTCTCACCTCAGATGCATTACTGCGCTCTTGGTCTTGCCATTTGAAGACATAATTGTCTCCCCCTTCCGAGTACCTAATAAATCCTTTTTACCCCTCTTGATTTAAGTTAATGAAAGTTTAATTATAAAAATAATTTGACCAAGATGTGTGACTGCATCCTTGAATTTCTTCAGTATCTTAAAAAAAAATGTAAAACCATATTCTTATTTGAGATGAAGTTTGATTATTATTATTACATCTAATAACAGATAGTATTAAATAAATAGTATAAAATAATATTAGTATTTACTGTGTACTAATCCTAGTCCTATTAGGATTAGTACTCCTTAATCCTAGTCCTATTAGGATTAGTACTCCTTCTTATATATCCTATATATATCTCCCATGTATTCCCTTATTAGGTTAACACTTCAATACAATCAATATTCTTTCATGGTATCAAGAGCCAGAAAACCTAGATCTTCTTTTCTCTAGGTTTTTTTTTCTCTCTTTAGGGCACCGATTGTTCCCTTTCTTCTCTTGGGCGGCGGCAGCCATGACAACCGATGTGGATCCTCTCTATTCACTTCCTTCTGGCGTTAAACTCCTTCTCAGGCATCTTCATGCCCTGATTCCCGAAAAATTATCAGACATAAATTACCCTACATGGAAAATCACCGTTCTTACAGCCCTTGAGGCCAATTACCTTCTCAAATACATCGATGGAAGCACAGAACCGCCGCCGGTAGTCATTACCACCACGGACAAATCAGAAAAAATCAATCCGGCCCATGCCACCTGGAAAGCAGTGGATGGCCAGATCCGATCATGTTTGATTGCGGTTATCTCTTTAACGGTTCAGAAACACGTTCGATCCTACACAACTGCTTCAGCCCTGTGGACGGCCCTCACAACACGCTATGCATCAATTTCCCACTCTCATATTTTTCAGTTGCGTGATCGTCTCCACACAATTGCCAAAGGCACGAAAACAATGGCGGAGTATTTAGACGAGAATTCCACCATCATCACAGCCCTCGACACCGTGAACGAAATCATTCCCGAAAGATATCTCATCATGTGCATCGTTCGGGGGCTCCCATCAGCTTACTCCTCCATTAAACAGGCGGTTCGCATCAGTCCAACGCCCGTTGACCTGACTACTCTCTCCTCGTTGCTAAAAAGTGAAGAAATCAACGTGGATCTGGAGAGCAAACTTCTTCTCTGAAAAGTCGCTGTTCTGGAGCCGGCCACCACCCTCACCGCAAGCAAGAACTATCGCGGGGGTGTGGCGGCGGCCGGCAGGGGAGCCGCGGCGGCTACGGCAGAAACAGCGGAGGCCGCGGGCGCGACGGTCGGTAGGGCAGTCTTCCGCCGTACAACGGTCAACAGCACGGAAGCAACAACAGCCTGCACTTCTTCGGCAGCGCTGGGCAATCATCTTTCTGCGACGGGCAGGGCACTTACGAGCGGGATCGTCCAACTTGTCAAATCTGTCAGAAAATAGGACACACTGCTGTTCGTTGCTGGTTTCGGTATGAGGAGAGCCGAAATAGTGATAACCGTGCCAATTATGCATCTCAAGCCGGCCCTTCCTCTGAATGACTGTTGGATACTGGGGCAAACATGCACGTTACTTCTGATCTAGCCAAGGTTAACGCTCCAAATCCATAGCACGACGCCAATAAGCATTTTTTGAGGCAACAAAGTAGGTTGTTGGTTCACTATCGGGAAGGGGTGTATTTGGTAGTATGTTAGCCTGAAAGATTTTGGGTTTAAAGATACCGGCATTGCCACGGGTTAACATGGAACGAGTATTGGGGGGTGGAACGGGCGGTGGTGATTCGGGTGTGGCAGGGAAGGACCCAAAACGGATCGGGCTGGAGATGTTTTGGGTATAGGGTTGTTCGGGTTGGTTGTGAGTGTGGGTGGTGGTTGCGGGTGTATTGTGGGTGACGGTCGAAGGGGTGATGAGGGGTGGTTGGGTAGTGGGAGTTTAAGGTTTTGACTGATCAGAAATCTTGGGTTCTTGTACTTAAGCCCCATGGGCGGCACTCAGTGGGCTGTAAATGGGTGCACAAAATTAAGCACAATGCAGATGACAGTATTTCCAGATACAAGGCTCGTTTGGTTGCTAAAGGCTACAATCAGGAGTATGGGCTTTATTACTCCGAGACATTATGACCTGTTATTCGGCAGGAAACCATTCGCCTGGTACTGTCACTCACCGTGCGCAACAATTGGCTCATCAATCAGTTGGATGTTTCCAATGCTTTTCTTCATGGCATTCTTGATGAAACTATCTACATGACGCAACCACCGGGCTATGTTGATCACCGCTTCCCTCAACATGTTTGCAAACTCCAGAAGTCTCTGTATGGGCTCAAGCAAGCCCCCCGTGCTTGGTACACACGTCTGAAAACGTTCCTCCAGGGACTCGGCTTCACGTGTTGCGTACACGACACGAGTCTGTTTACTCGACATTCAGCACACGGTACAGTCATTTTTCTTGTCAATGTAGATGATATCATTATTACAGGGTCTATTGCAGCTCTCATTCATGATGTCACTCGAGCTATGCATACTACTTTCAAAATGATGGACCTTGGCCCGTTACATTATTTTCTGGGAATGGAGGTTTCTATGACAGGCAGCGGCTTGTTTCTTCATCAGTAAAAATATGCTCGAGACCTGTTGCAGAAAGCTGGACGAGAAAAATGCACCAGTCAACCAACACCGATGGCAGTCTTTTCGTCTACGAATTGAGCCGACACCCCCTTTGCAGATATCACCCACTTCCGCAGCCTTATTGGAGCTCTACAGTATCTGGCCGTTACCCGTCCTGACATCAAGTTTGTTGTCAACCGAGTTGCTCAGCGCATGCATCAACCAAGTGAACATGATTACCATTGTCTAAAACGCATTCTCAGGTACATTTTTGGCACTCTTTGTCGTGGTTTACTCATTCGACTCGGGGACTTGGAGCTTCGGGGTTTCTCAGATTCAGATTGGGCGAATGATAAAAATGACAGAAAATCTACATCGGGGTTTCTCGTTTTTTTGGGCCGAACCTGATCTCCTAATGTACAAAAAAACCCAAGGTTTCTCGGTCGTCGACTGAAGCTGAATACCGCGCCCTTGCTCTTCTTGCTGCTCCGACCATGTGGGTCACATATATTCTTCGCGAACTCCGCGCCACTCACACTGTTCCTGCTCTCTATTGTGACAACAAATCAACCATCTATGTGGCCAAGAATTCCGTCCAACACACCAGAATGAAGTATGTTGATACCGATTGTCTCTTTGATCGCGATGAAGTTCAGGCTGGCACCATGACTGTGCAGTATGTACCCACTGAAGAATAACCGGCTGATATTCTCACCAAACCTCTCCCGAGCCGACAACACGATTACCTCAGTTCCAAGCTTCCATTCGCTTCCGCTTAACTCAACTTGAGGGGGGATAATAACAGATAGTCTTAAATAAATAGTAAAAAATAATATTAATATTTACTGTGTACTAATCCTAGTCCTATTAGGATTAGTACTCCTTAGTCCTAGTCCTATTAGGATTAGTATTCCTTCCTATATCTCCTATATATATCTCCCATGTATTCCCTTATTAGGTTAACACTTCAATACAATCAATATTCTTTCAACATATAATGTATAGTAGATCCTAATATCCCAATTTACGAATTTTAGTTTAAATTTAATGAATTTGACCATTAGAATATTTTTTCAAGATGCATAATTGTATCATTAAATGTTTGTAAAAAATAAAGATAAAATAACGCTATGATCATTTGAGGATTAATAAATTTTAATATTTACCTATTATGTCAAGGGCCTGGATATTTTCTAGAGAGCCGAATATATTAAACATACAAGACAGTCATCGGGCCAATCACATTCTTAGTACGAACCACCTTGATAAACCAACATTGACTTGTTTTTTCCCATACGAGATACAAATTGTAATGAAATAACTAAGTTAAAATTACATTTAGTTCCTACCACCCACCAACCATTTTAGCATTCAATGACTCTCAAACTATGATGTTTTATATTTTCAAAATCATTAATTCAATGTCATATTTATCATATTAACATTTTATCCAAGTTTTATATCTTATTATTTGTGTGATAAATCTACGCATCATGTTAAACCAAAACATAATCAATTATGTATCGACTCATGTATTAATTAATAACAAAAATGAGATATAAATAAATCTTTAAGCATACTACAAATAATTACGATATTATATAAATTTTATTTTAAATACAATAATTTAACCCGTTTAAATAAATTTAAATATCATAATGAAAAACTTATACTAATATACAATTTGAGCAACTTTATAACATTGAAAGAAAGTTTCATATAATTATGAAAATCAAATCATACGATAAAAATTAAATGTTACCCTTGCAAAAATTCAATTCACAAAGAGGAAAAAATCCTAATTAGAAACCACAAACTGAAAATCACATAAGTGAACCTTGACCTCACTTTTATTTTTTCTAAATATTGGTTTTGCTGCGTAAATTCTCCTTTTCTTTTTGCTGATTGTTTCTCCGTTTGCTTCTTTTGTTCCGAGTTTTTTTCGTTTGGTCTTTGTACGTTTTTGCTCTTTGGTTTTTTCTTCTTCATTTTTTTCTCTAGTCTTCTTTTTCTGTGCAGATTGTCTGTATTCTCTCTTTGTATTGTGTTGTGTGTGAATAAATATAGTATAGGTGTAGGGGTTGAGAAGAGTGTAGTGTGGGTGGATTGTGGGTGTGTGGGGAATGAGAAGTGAAAAATGTGATAATGGAGTGTGGAATAGTGGTAAGAAAAGTTTGTTTTTTATAAATTAAATATATATAGAAAAATTATAAAAATGATAATATTAATAATAAAAATATTAAAATATTAACTACTTATTTCGAATTAATAAATATAAGAAAAATTTAAGTAGCTACTTATTTATTAATCTTAATTAAAAAAATTTATTTATTTTGTAATGTTTCATTTTTCTTAAAACAAATAAAAATAAAACTTACCTTAAAAAGTGATTCCATTTTTTTTGATTTCAAGTATTTTTTAAAATAAACTTAATGAAATAAAATAAAAGTAAAAAGTTTATAGAAAATATTATATTTCTAAAAAGGGTATAAAACCTAAATTCGATAAAAAATTACGTGTCTACAGTTTACCCCTCTTTTACCGGAAACAAGAAGATTTTTCAAACAAAGAAATAGACAATATGACATGTTTTGACCAGATTCTTATTTGAAAGAAAAATATGCAATCGAATCCTTGTTTTGGACATCCTACATATCCCGGGTTGTAAGGGATTCAGGTCATTGAAAGTTAAGTGAGGTTCCATTGAGGCTCCAAATCGCGACTCTTATCCTTAATTACATAAATATTTTAACTAATGGTCAAAATTAAAATAAAAGTACAAGCTCCTATCTTTGCAACTTTTCTTGAGTCTTGACTTTCAGATATCACCTTGATTTTTGTGAGTATCTTGATCTTGAATGAATTCGATGCTTAACTTGACACTTAGAGTTAGTTTTTGACACTCTTCAAAATGAAAAATTTGAATATGTTCTTGAATGTCTGTATCTTCGTTCAATAAGTAGCTGAATAGAAATAAACGTCAGAAAGTTAGGCCGCTACATACATTATACAAGCGAAAAATGACTATCATGGGGATTGATCATTCTGAAAAGAATTGAAACTTTGTTCTTGAATTTCAAATTCATGTTTCTCTTGAAGAAACCTCAAAATCATCACAAACAAAAGAATGAACAAAATTTTTACCCAGTTTTCATTAGAAAAATGTTGTGAGTTATTAACAAATGTGAATTAAAATAAATAACTAATCAACTCATATTAGAAAGTGTTTATCCTAAGATAAAATAAGAAATAACATTTTAGACTAGAAAGTTTTTATCCTAGGGTAAAGTAACAAAACCCCTTTTAAAATGAAGGTCTTGCTAAACCGAATCCCATTATGTAGAAGGGTCCTTGTTATACTACGTCTCATTGTTTAGGAGTGTCCTGCTAATCTTATTCTCACTGTTTAGGAGGGTCCTGCTACACTTATTCTCATTATGAGGAGGATCCTGCTAATCCCAGTAGGAAAATGATACTTCTAGTTCTATTATTCAAGAGGGTCATGCTAATCCCATTATGAGGAATGTCCTGCTAGTTCAATTATCCAAGAGGATCCTGTTAATCCCGTTATCAAGGATGATCCATCTAGTCCCATTATCCTGGAGGTTCGTGCTAATCCCATTATCCAGGAGGGGTCCTGCTATTCCTATTATCTAGGAGGATCCTGCTAATCCCATTATAAGGAGGGTCGTGCTAATCCTATTATTAGGAGGGTCCTGCTAGTACTATTATCCATAAGTGTCCTCCTAATTATAAATCTTATATTGAAGAATATCTTATTAAACAAAATCATCACTTGGAATCACCACAATATTTTTAATTTTTAGTCCAACTTGCACTAGAAAACATATTATTCTTTTTATATGAATTATTAGCTTGAATGAGAAATACATGTACCGAAAAAATGCAAGACAGATGCAATTAGGGTGTTTGTTCCTAAAAAATTAAAGATGAGAGAGTGTTTGTTCTCTAAGGTTCAAATGCAACTAGAGCGCTTATTCCCTAGAAATGAGAATAAATAATTTTTATTTTATTTTTCTAAAAAATAAAAATATGCGTCTGTTTTTAAATTTAGGAACTCTGAAACTTTTTTTTTTATGAATTTATCGTATTTTGATTTTTTTTATTTTTAAAAAATGATCCATTTTTGATCATTCGAGGATATAATATTTTATTTTGTGAGACAGAGCCCATTTTGAGACTTCCTACCTATCTCGTATAGCAAGAATCAGGTAAAACGTAGTTCATAAATATTTTAAAAGTATTTTTTTCTTGATTTTTCCTACAAAAGACATTTTATGAGAAACAAATCTGTTCATGGTTGACAATGTTTTGACTTTAGTTGGTACCAACAACTAGAATGATTCATATGAGTGACCTTCATCTATTTAAAGAAAAATTTGAGGTCAACTTTGAGTTATCAATATATTATTATAGAAGTGACAAGAAGATAAAAAAAAAAGATCAACTATCACTGTTGAGTTCATAGAAGGTATGCATGGATTTATAGAGTTTGCATTAATGCAACGTGACTTAGTTTATAATGGAAGTATAAGGTGCCCTTGTTCAAAATGTAAAAACAGAAGGGGATCTCTTGAACCTCATGATATTATATCACGTTTATATAATCATGGTTTCGTGCCCAACTATCATCAACGGGAAATATATGGGGTGTCTTTTGTACCAATTTCTAGGCCTCAACCTATTACCAATACAGTTGATGAAATTAGGTCTAATAGAACACTAATAAATCCATATCGTACTATGGTCTTGGATGCAACTGGTCCTAGATTCAACTTAGACAATGATGTATTGGATAGGGATGTTGATGAAGAATCCTCCTAATTGAAATGCTCAAAAAAAAATTAAATGTTGAAGGCTGCTGAAGAGCCATTGTTTGATGGATGCGTGTCTCATTCTCGTTTATCAGCAGTGTGCAGGTTGTTGAACATTAAATCTGAGTTTAACATGAGTGATGATTGCTAAATCAAATTTTGCTATTCATGAAGGAAGTATTTCTTGAACATGCAAAATTACCTGATGATTATTATAGGACTAAACAAATGGTTGCAGAACTTGGTTCGATATGAAAAGATAGATGTATGTCAGAAAGGTTGTATCCTATATTACAAGAATACCAAAGACATGAGGTTGTCCAAAGTGTGGTAAACAACACTACAAGCCTAAGAAAAAATGCAATAAAAGGCAAAAAGATATTCCACATAAAGTATTGTGTTACTTTCCTATATCTCCAAGGTTGCAGAGATTATATATGTCACTAAAGATAGCTGGACATATGACATGGCACTTGAAATATCATCTAGAACCTAGGGTAATGAGTCATCCAAGTGATGGAGAAGCATGGAAAAAGTTTGAACAGTGTCATCCTAACTTTGCAAGTGAGCCTCGAAATATAAGACTTGGACTTGAAGCAGATGGATTTAGTCCTTATGGGCAGATGCACAATCCGTATTCTTGTTGGCCAGTAATGTTACACCGTACAATCAGCCACCTGAAATATTCATGACTAGCCCTTATATATTCTTAAGTCTTGTCATTCCTGGTCCAAAGAGCCCTGGGAAGAATATAGATGTATACTTAGAACCTCTTATAGATGAATTAAAGCAATTATGGGGTGATGCGGCGGAGACTTGACTCTCATAAGAAACAAAATATTCAAATGCGAGCTACAACTATATGGACTATCACTGATTCCAAGCTTATGGAATGTTGTCTGGTTGGAGCACACATGATCTATTGCCATGCCTTATTTGTATGGGAAAAAGTAAGGCATTTTACTTTAAAATGGGAGAGAAGGTTCATTCTTTGATTGCCATAGTAAAGTTTTGCCAATGGGTCATTCATTTCGCCGGGATAGAAAATCATTTTTGAATGGAAGGGTTGAGAACTCTAAGTTGTTCAAATGAAATATAGATTAGTAAAAAATCATTTATTTTGCTTCATCAACTATGTTGTTCACCGTTTAATATATACAACTGAACTCACCTTAGGTTGTGTTACTTCATCTTATTTAGATCGGAGCCACAACATAAATCACTAGTCCAATCACCTTGGGTCTCTTATCATTGGAATCAAGAACCAAATCAGAGCACCCTACATGTTTTAAATCAGGTCAAAATTTTTATATTGTAGATCACGTAAAAAATATCAGACTTAAACGTTACATGAAATGCGATGTGGTCCTTAGCAAGTTTCAAAGTACTAACCTGTACAAGAACTTTTTCGTCGGCTTTTTCATTCACAACCTTCATGAATTTATCAGGATAGTCACAATATTCCTACAAGAAGCAAGAAAGAAACAAACATGTTGAAGAAGATTCCGCAAATCTCATGACTGTATATTTACAACAAGTATTTTTATCATCATTCATTAATATATTCAAAATCACTTTTCCAAGAAAGTTATTTAGTTTGCATAAGTTTGGGATATTTCATCATGTAAGAATTAATAGAACTCCCTTGGATACACTACAAAAAATTATTTAGTTTGCATAAGTTTAAAGGAAATCAATGTTAGTACGAAAAAGGAATTTTTTGATATGCACCAATAGATCAAACTATATTATTCAAACCATCAAATATAAGAAAGAAGTAAGTAACATATATATTTTCCACATTTAAAGAGATGTTAATTTATCTAGTATCCTCACTAATGCAATATAGTATGCCATGGAATTATTGAGAGGTAGCATCTGCATCCAATTGGTAACTTACTCATGCTATGCTGCCTTCAAAAACATATAAGCGGCTTGTTTTATGTCAATCTTTGGACTGTTATATCTACCTTCACAAAGTTAGGGGTAAGACTGTGTACACACTGTTCTCTCTAAACATTGTATGATTACATCAAAACTATTGTTAGAATTTTAGGAAATACGTTACACACAAAGGCTTTCATATTGTAACACCCCTGAATTTTTTTAAAACTAACACTCAAACCATCCTTCGTAGTCAGTATATTTTTTGGAGGAATTTAAATTTTCTTAAGTATTAAGGTCAGATCACTAGATTTAGCACATTGAGTTCCAAAGAGAATTAAATTGGAAATCGCAAAATCTAAAATTTTGCAACTTAACCTAAGTATAAGCTTTGGTTAAACTTCAAACGACCATTAGTACTCATATAAGATTATTTTGGTGTTCTAAGAGATACCGTAGAAAGGATCTTTGAATTACCTTTCCAACGCCACCTAGTTTGCTAATTTTCGAGTTCAGATGAGTAAGACATGACCTTTTGAAGTTAGGCTATTTAGTGATGGATAGTTAGCCAAAAATAGTTAGGGGTATTTTGGTCCTTTCCTTACTGAATAATATTTAATTCACTTTTAGTAATATTTTAGGGGTATAATACTTTTAGGTTCAGTTTTATAATCCTAATATAAGCCTAGGATTTTAGTTGACAAATCAAGAAGAGACAATTAGATAAAACAAAAGAAAAGAGGACAAAAAAGGAAAGGATAAAGGATTCATCGACATTCTTGAGTTTAGTTGCAGATTTTCGCAATGGTTTTAATATATAAGACTTATGTAATCTTCCATAGTGTTAGGTTAGTTCACCCACATGCCAATCATGCTATTTTTCACCGAAATTTCATTCTTAAATTTTGAAGATTAGAGTTCTTGATGAGTTCTTTATATGTGTTCTTCAGTTTTATTCTAAATCTTGTTGTGTTGGGTTTTTGATGAATTATTGAGATGAAATTGAGTGATTTGAGTTTTTTTGGTATATTATAGTGTATTAAGTTAAGTAATCGAATTCAAGAGATTGGGGAAGAGAACCATTCGATATTAGGCTAGTTAAGCTGAGAAAATGAGCAAGGGTTCAACAGTTTTTCAAGGTTGGGGCCTGGCGCGACGCTCCTTCTTGAGCGCCGTGAACCCTTCTCTATACTTCAGGGGTTAGCAACTGGCGCCACCCATAGCCAAGGTCACCTGCCCCATCTAGTTTTTCCCCGATTGCTCCGTTTGAGTTCGTTTTAAGTGCACCTTCACTCCTTTTCAATTCTAACTACTCTAAGCTACTTCTAAACACCCAAAATAATTCCTAAAATGATCATAAACTTAAATTCATGACTCAAATCATGAGGTACGTTATTTTATGAACCAAGAGTCTTGAATTTATAATTCACATTCAAGAGAGAGAGAGAGAGTTAAGAGTAGAGTTCAAGAGAACTTCTGAGTTCCATAGTGAATCCTTTGAGGTAAACCATTGATTTAATCTATGTTTTTAGAAAGTAAGTATGAGAATGATAAAAGTTGTATACATGAGTTCCTTATTTATTGTTTGACCATTGAGTCGAGTCATTGATGCCTATAACATCTGCGTGAACTCCAATGAGTTGAGTACCTTAGAGATAAGGCATATTCAAGTCCTATTTCTTGACTAATAAGTTTATAAACCATTGCGAGTATGTTCCTTATCATGAGGTTATTAGATGTTACCCATTATTTCGTTGATATGAGTAGTGCATTCCCTTAATTCCACATGAACTTTCTAAGTCAAAAAAATATTGAGATAAGTAGTGTCTTAGAGTCCTTGAGTTGAGTAGTTCATGCTTATAATTCCGCATGAACCCTCCAAGTTGAACATAATGACATCATCTATAAATATGATAATGAATCATGAATCCATAAATCATTTCAGGGGAAGTTAAGATCAAATTTACAGGAATTAAGAGTGAAGTCTACAAGTTAAGAAGCAAGTTAAAGTAAAGTTTTTTCAAGTTTTCAAGAGTCTTATTTAAACATTTTAAGCAAGAAATATAAAGGAACTAAGTATTCCGTAAGAGTTGACTTCATTTCTCAAAAGTTATAAGGGAACTACGTATTCTCTAAAAGTTTGTTAAAGTTTTTAAATTTAAGCTAAGAAGAAAGTAAGATTTCCAAAAAGAGTTCTGCATAAGAAAAGGGAACATTGGTTCCAATAGATCTTTTTCAAGCTAAAGTATTGACTAAATCATCTCAATCCAAAGGGAAAAAGTTATTTAAAAGCATGAGCTAAAGTATATTTTGGGAGTAGTATTGAGCACCAATATGGGGATGAGAGTTCATATTAACTAAAGTCTCCATGTAAACCATGTAACCATCATGGGCATTAACGGGTCTTACTTTTTAGATGATCACGTAAGTTAAGTTAGTGGATCCACTAACTTAAGGAATTCTATGTGACGACAAAGTATATGACAGTTGCGAAAGCGTAGGCAAGATGTTGTGTCACCAGTTAGGCTCATAGTGGTGGTTGTCAGTTAGAGAATCTCCCATAGAAGTTATATTACTTTATTATATAAGTAGAGCTGAGTTTGTTATTTAATTTTTTTAATGAACTAAGTTATTTTTAATGTTTTATAAAGATTCACATATATTGCATGTATATTCTTTCCTTATATTGAGTGAGTATCTAATCTCTAATTGAGTATCTTGAGTAATCTTTGAGTTGAGTATGTTTGTAAAGTGGTAAGTATGTTTCCTTTTTATCATGTTCAAGCCTATGTTTTATGCTTTAGATTTCCCCTTATAAGCTCGTACATTCCACGTACTAAACCAATTGGCCTGCAACTTCTCATGATGCAGACATCGGTATTCAGAATCATCATCACGAGTTTCATTGATACATCCGAGAGCTTGAGTTAGCTATAGTGAGCCTACTTGTTTTTTGGAGGATTATATTTACTTTTCAGTTTAGTCAGGATGTCATGGGTCTTATCCCACTTTTCATCTTTATAAGTTAGAGACTTCATAAATATTCATTTTAGTTAAGAATTCTGTATTATTTATTTATTTTAATAAATGTTTTAAAGGATTAAGTTGCCTATTTTAAGGAGAGTTTAATATATTATTTTCATTCAAACTTACGCATTTGAGTTAAAAGATTTGTAAGTTTAGCATAATTTTATTTCTGTTTTAAGATTTTGCATGCTTAAGTTAGTCTTCTGCTTGTAGCCATCCAGGATGAAGGTTTTCTTAGGAACCAGAAATGGTCTTTGAGTGACAACCACATTCAGGGTGTAGACTTGGGTCATGATAAACTTGGTATTAGATCACAGAGTTTATGTGTCCTAGGGTGTCTATGAATTCGTGCCAATAAGATCTTATTTATATTTGTGAGGGACCCACTTCTATTAATGAGGTACTATAGGCATTTCAGAAAAGATTCTCCTCTTTCATACTCTTAATCGTGTAGAAGAGCTAAGTCATAGAGATCTACTCGAACTTGTGTTCTCATATTCGTTAGACTACCCATCACACTAGAGGTGGTCGAAAAGTAAAGTTTAAAGATCCTGATGGATAAGTTGTTCTTAGTAAGAGTTTTGAGAAATCCATGAGACTCTAGAGGGGATTAAGATAAGTCCAAGAGTAAGTTAAGTTTTCAGTTTAAGAGGAATGCATCTATATTCATTTGAATCGTGCGTTTGAACTAAAAGTGAGTTGTACTCTTTTCTTTATGTCTTGTTTCAGCTAAGGTCTTTTTTTAAGAAGTATTTTATGAGCTTGAGTAGTGTTTTCAGCCGAAAGGTAGCATGAGCTCCAAGATAAGGAGTAGTAGTAGTGAAAGAGCCCAAAGATAGAGTAAAGTAAGCAAAGGTTTCGTAGTCCTAGAAAAAAAGATTATGGTTTTAAGAGCTATATTACTATACTAATGTATCTAATAATGTATTAATGAAGAGTTTCCCTTGTGGTAGACTACGAAGCAAAGAGTTGTAAAGAGTTCATAATAGGATATAATGTATGTGTTGCAAGTCAATAGGAGTTGGGTATACCTTAACTAGAAAGGGGTTATGATGATATGTCATTGTGTTAGTTATGACCAAGTGTAAGTTGTTAATATAGATAGAATAGCAAGAATATTCATAATGTGATAGATTAAGCTAGGCCTATGAATTTCAAATGGAGAACCTCATGGAGTTCAGAGGATAATAGAGTTATTTGAAAGATAATTCGGAGTAAGTGAGTAGGTAGCACGTAAGTGGAGAAGTGGAATGTGATGGTAATTCGAGTATGCATACTGAGAGGTAAGGATTGACTAATTGTCATGAGGTCCTAGTGGACAAGTGTTACTAAATGTCCATATTAATTAGTATTTAGGTATAGCATAGTGAGCGAAAAATCATATTGATATTAAAGTTTAGTTATATACATTAAGCTTGAACTTGAGATGAGTGTCAAAATCAAAGGAATGGAAATTTTAGGGTGATGATATTAGTCTTGAGATTTGATATAAAAGACATGGCATAAAGTAGGTGAGAAATTGAGGTGATTATCTGCATTAGATATGAGTGGCACAAGTAAGAGACCTTAACCATTAGATAAGGGCAGAGAAGTGTCGCCAAGTGAAAAGAGTAACAAGCGTATTAAGAAGTGTACCGGGAGGGTATGTAATCAGTATAGGTTAAGAAAAGCACCTAAGAAACAGGTCTTGGTACAAACTTATGAGATAAGCTTCTGTCGAGTGTTAGATTAAAAGAGGAAGTAGAATAGTTTAGAGATGATGGAATAGGTCCATTGTTTTCATGTTTCAGCCTTAGACCTAAGGAAGAGATGAATAGATGCGATGTCAAATTAAGTGTTTGACATTAAGATAGTAATGAGTTAGAAGGAGTAGCTGTAACACTCAAGAAATACCATGAATTAGACAAGAGATTTATGTATTAAATAGTGTTTAAAATGATGTTTCCATATCTATATAAATGTAATAAACTCATTTGGAGAAGGTTAGAGCCAGAACGACTAAGAAAAGCCTTGACGTCCGGAAACTAGCTAATTTGAACTAGTTTACGTCCCCATGTTTGGTGAAGTTTTAGATGTGCCAAATGAAGTCCAAACCTTGTAATTAGACCTTGTATAGGTATTATGTAGTACAAAGGGTCCAAACGTCCGGTAACGACACCCTAAGGACCACCTGAAGGGTCCTTGGGAGGACCCAAACATGCGCGGGAAGGCTGCTGACAGCCTGTGAGCAGGCCAGATATGGATGTGTGGTGCGCGATGCACAAGGAAGACGAAGTGATTTGAAAGATATGTTTTCAAGAACTTCAAATACTATGTTTTTTACTCTACAAAACAGATTTTCTTCCTAACCCTAGATTTATGATTTTCAAAGAAAAGTAAGTGTTTTCTATGGTCTATTCCACACAATTTGATGCATGTACTTATCTACATGATGGTTTCATATGATTTTTTTTCTACTATTTGATAAATATGAAAACGTAGGGATTGGAAACTAGAATGAACTCTTAAATGACAATTATCCTTTACCCTACATTATGCATGGATCTTGTATATGATTTGAAGAGTTGTTCTTGATTATAATATTTAGTATTTTACTATGTTATGGTTATATGAATGTTGTAAGTAGAACGTAAGTTCTTGAATAAGGTTCTCGAAAGCAAGAGGTAAGTTTCTAACGTTGTGATTACTCCACAACTCTTATGTTAGCTTATAAATTATTATGATATGTTGTAAAAGTATGTATGATGTTGCTATATGGATATGATGGGCTATGAACATATTCTTTGTGAGATCATGAAAAGCACACGATAATGCAAGTTATGATATTTTCTTGTACGCTTTACACAAGATGACTATGTTAGGTTAATCTCACATATGAAGAGTTGCGATGAAAGGAAATTCTCATCTAATACTAAAGAGATCATGATCATGTTCATACAAGGAGTTAATCTCCTATTACTTATTATAAGTTTATGATAAAAACACAACTTAAAGTTTATTTAAGAAAATGACTTAAGCTAACAACAGATGAACCAGATATGAGGGATGTCCCTTCCCTAGTTGGAAGGTAGGTTCACAGTGGCTCTCATCAGATTGAGGCTGCCATGTAATGTGGACTATACATCTCTAATACATTTCCTAATTCTTGAACTATGTTTCCACCATAGGATACTAGGTAGTGGATCCACCTAGAATGTTATGTCATGTTTCATTCTACTTTGACTGATAGACCACCTTCTTTCGGTGTGGGGTTTTATGACACCGGATTCCATGTTTAGCTCACATGGTCTATGTATTTTAAAGCCTATGTTCCTTCATGTAAAATGAAAGACAAGTAAATTAATGTCGACTAGGGTGACTTGAGAAGTCTACTTAGTAGAGGTAGGGGTATGGGACACTACCTAGACATTGCACAAGTTGACTCTTAAGTGAAATCCTAGGAGATTGTTCTTATTTAATATGATAACATGATAGATATGTTGTTTATGATACATAATGTTACTTTTATATGATGTTGGTCTTTATGATGAATATGTTTTTAGGTAATATTGTTAAATGAGGTGATGACTACTTATGTTACAAGTTATATGAAGCAGAGTTGAAGTCATGGTCTCCTATCTTATCTACTTGGTTGTGTGGGGTTATGGGGCTGCACATGAGTATTGCACTTGTAGGTTTGGGATGGGATCATTAGTAAGTGTTTTGTATGCTATATTACGTGATCTATTGAATATGAAAAGTTAGTATGACTCTGTGATAATATGTCTTTTCTTGCTTTATGTTGACGGAATACTTAACTTGTATATGTTATATGGTATTCACATTGAAGACTTTCATTGACTTAACATGTTTTTTAAAGATATGATAAACGATCCTTTTTCATGCATGTCCTTAAATGTTATGTGCATATACCCATACTTAGTACATGTAGCGTATTAACCCCATTACTTTATATTACTATTTTGTAGGTTCCGTCCATAAAGTTATGGAGGTCGATTTTACAAAGCTTTGAAGTCTTTCTCCAAGTTTTGGTTGGTCCTCAATGTTCAGGGATGCTATATTTTCTACATTCTTGCTTAGGTAGATTTTAATAGTTTTAATATATGCTATTTCCACTACGTTCTTTGGATTCTTTTATATTAAGGACTATATGGCATATTGACTATGTATTAGCTAAGTCCAAGTTTGCACTCTTTAGATGGTTTTATATATATGTGAGACAATTTCTTATAATATCGTATGGTTTATGAATGATAAGTATGAAGTCTAAGTATATTTTAAGTAGAATGTAAAAGTTTTAAATTTCCGCAATTTCTACTGATCACATGTTATGACAAATGCTAAGGGCATCTCTGAGTCCTCTGAGAGGACGACGACAACGGTCTCTTCTGGGGTATGATCTGCAGGTGTGACAATCTTTGTATTAGAGAATGAGGTTAAATATCCTTAGGATCAATGTCTCACTAAATCACGTTACCTAGTGTCTCGGTCATGGTTGTGAAGTGCGCCACAAATATTGATGAGAGGCTATGTGATGACAAGGAAACATCTCTTATTCTTGACACTCCTATGTCGTGCCTTTGGAGTTTCTACTCTATGTGTCTTTTAGCATCTAATCCCTTTCTTGTGGTTATAGAGTATGAAAACAAGAAGGAATATCGTGAGGGGTGTAGGAGAAGAGATTGTGAATGTAGGAGCTACTCCCCAAGGAAATCGAAATGTTCCTCAAGTGCATAGGAGTTCATCAACCTTAATCAAGGAGGTATGAGTTTTAAGGATATTTCTATAAATTCATCAAGCTGTCAAATATGCTTCTTCTTTGGTTTCTAATGCTAGAGATGAACTGAGCCATTTCATAACGAGTGTTTCCGAAGACCTTGAAGAATAATTGCATGCATCCATACTTCATGAAAATATGAATCTTTATAGGTTGATGGTTCATGATCAATGAGTTGAGGGAAATCGTCTAAGAAAGAGGAATAGGGATGATAAGAGGGTTTTTGAAAGTGGTTCTTCTAAGATTAGGCTTGATGTTCATGACAAGCCTAAGTGTAAGAAGCGGTTTTCAAATCAGGTTCATTCTAATTTCTCCATGAATCACAATGAACTAGGTTCTAATCATAAACCTCAAAAGGGGAGAAAAGTTGATCCACCAAAAGAGAGACCAACTTGTGGTAAGTGTGGCAAGATACATGTGGGTTAATGTCTTGTTGGGACTAATAGCTGCAAAGGCAATAAAGGTGACCATATGGTGAAAGATTTCCCTAATGTGAGAATCCAAGCTAAGGGGAATGGTCAAGATCAACCAAGCAACCCTAGTTCTGAAGCTCCAAAAAGGAACCATTTCTATGCACTCAAGGCTAGGGGTGAAGAAGAAAGCACTCCCGACATTGTGACGGGTATGTGACAAGTTTTCTCTGTTAATGTCTATGCATTGCTTGATCCAAGTGCTACTCTTTCTTTTGTTACACCTTTGGTATCTAGTAAGTTTGATGTACTTCCCGATGTTTTGATTGAACCCTTTTAAGTTTGTACCCCATTGGGTGACTTTGTAGTTGCAAAAAGAGTCTTTAGAAAATGTCTCGTAATGCTTCCCAATAGAGTTACTCTTTCCAATTTGGTAGAACATGACATGTTTGATTTTGATATCATCTTGGGTATGGATTGGCCTTATGATTATTTTGCTTGCATAGATAATAGAACAAGGGTAGTGAAATTTCCATTCCCTAATGAACCTATTCTAGAGTGAAAGGGAAGAAGTTTTATGCCAAAGGGTCAAATTATTTCTTTTTTGAAGGCTTGTAAGATGATAACCAAGAGTTGTTTATACCGTATGGTGAGAGTAAAGGACATCGAATGTGAAACTCCTTCTATTAAGACAGTCCCTGTAGTGAGAAAATTCCCTGAAGTTTTTCCTAATGACCTTCCAGGAGTTCCTCCCGAAACGGATATTGACTTTGGAATTTATTAATTACTGAATACAAAACTATTTCAATTCCTTTCAATTGGATGGCATCGATTGAATTGAAAGAGTTGAAGCTCCAACTCAATGATTTACTAGACAAGGGTTTCATCCAACCTAGTATTTCTCCATAGGGTGCTCCATTCTTGTTTGTTAAGAAAAAGGATGGTCCATTAGAATGTGCATTGATTATCGCCAACTCAATCAGGTCACCATATAGAACAAGTGTCCTCTTCCTAGGATTGATGATTTATTTGATCAACTCCAAGGTGCTGGTTACTTTTCCAAGATTGACTTAAGGTCGGGATATCACCAACTTAAGGTGAAAGGTGAAGACGTTCCCAAAATAGCTTTCTGACTAGTTATGGTCACTATGAATTCTAGTTATTTCTTTTGCGTTAACGAATGCCCCGACGACGTTCATAGACGTAATGAATATAGTTCTCCAAGATTACCTCGACTCATTTGTGATTGTGTTCATTGATGATATATTGATATACTCCAAGAATAAAGATGAGCATGAGAGTCACTTGAGGTTGTCCTTGCAAGTCCTCAAAGAACACCAAATTTATACCAAATTTAGCAAGTGTGAGTTTTGGTTAAGGTCGATTGCTTTTTTTGGCCATATTATCTCTGGTAATGTTGTAGAGGTTGATCAGAAGAAGATTGATGCGGTCAGAAATTGGCCTAGACCTTTGACTCCAACAGACATAAGGAGTTTCTTGGGTTTAGCCGGCTATTATAGAAGATTTGTTGATGGATTTTCGTCCATTTCTTCTCCATTGAAAGATTTGACCCAAAATAAGGTGAAGTATGAGTGGTCAGAAGCTTGTGAAAATGGTTTTCAAGAGTTGCAATATGACTTTACCTCCGCGCCGGTGTTGACCTCACTGGAGGGCATGAAGTCTTTGTAGTGTATTGGGATGCTTTTTGAGTGGGCTTGGGATGTGTCTTCATGCATCATGGAAAGTTGATTGCTTATGCTTCTAGGAAACTCAAAGTTCATGAGAATAATTACCCAACTCATGATCTTGAGTTAGCCGCTATAGTTTTTGCCTTAAAAATATGGAGGCATTACATATATGGTGTGCATATTTGTGTTTGCTGACTATAAAAGTCTTCAATATGTGTTTACACAAAAGTAATTGAACCTCTGACAGAGAAGATGGTTAGAATTGTTGAAGGATTACGACATGAGTGTGTTTTACCACCCCGACAAGGCGAATGTGGTTGCGAATACTTTGAGTCAAATGACTATGGGTAGTAAGTTTCATATGGAAGAGGAGAAAAAAGAACTTGTGAAAGATGTTCATAGATTGGGTCGCTTAGGTGTGCGGTTAGAGGATCATCCAAATGGTGGTTTCATGGTCCATAATAACTCCGACTCATCATTAGTAATGGAGGAGAAACCTAAGGAACACCTTGATCCTCTATTGTTAGAGTTGAAGAAATCGGTACTTAGTAAGATGAATGAGTCATTATCCCAAGGTGGGGATGGTGTTCTTAGGTACCAAGGGAGATTATGTGTACCCAATGTTAAGGATTTGAGAAGCCAGATTCTGGAAGATGCCCATGGTTCACGCTATTCTATACATCTGGGTCCCACAAAAATGTATCATGACCTTAGCGAGGTCTATTGAAGGATGGTTTAAAGAGAGACATAGCATAGTTTGTTTCTGAGTCTCCACACTGCCAACAAGTTAAAACTGAGCATCTCAAACCGGGTGGGTTAACCCAAATCATGGATGTTTCTACTTGGAAGTGGGAAGCCATCAATATGGATTTAGTCATTGGGTTGCCTCAAACCCGAAAGAAAAAATTATTCTATATGGGGTATTGTGGATAGGTTGACCAAATCTTTCCATTTTATTCCTATTAAGTCCACTTAGACGACTGAAGATTATGCAAGGATATACATTAATGAGATTGTGAGTCTTCATGGGATTCCTTTGTCCATCATTTCGGATAGTGGTGCCTAATTCACTTCTGGTCTTTGGAAGGATTTACAAAAGGGTTTAGATACTCAAGTGAAACTTAGTACCGCTTTTCATCCTCAGACAGATGGTCAAGTGGAATGTACCATTAATACCCTTAAGAAGATGTTAAGAGCCCGTGTCATTGTTTCAAGGGAAGTTGGGATGATCACTTATCTTTGATCTAATTCTCATACAACAATAGTTATCATTCGAGCATTTCCATGGCACCTTTTAAAGCTTTTTATGGTCAAAGGTGTAGATTTACGGTTGGATTGTTTGAGGTTGGTGAGTCCTCATCCTTTGTCCTGAGATTATCTATGAAGCTATAGAGAAGATTCGAATCATAAAAGATAGATTGATGGTAGCATATAGTCCGCAAAAGTCTTATGCCGATAATAAAATAAGTGATTTTGAGTTTGAAATGGGTAATCATGTCTACTTGAAGAGTTCACCTTTTTTAGTGGTAATGACGTTTGGTAAGAAGGGGAAGTTATGTCCCCGGTATGTTGGCCCCTATGAGGTTGTGCAACGAATTGGAAAGGTTGCCTATGAGTTTAAACTACATAGTGAACTAGCTTTAGTCCATCCGATGTTTCATGTGTCTATGCTCAAGAAATGCATAGTGAACCGATGTCTATTATACCTATTAAAGGTTTAAGGGTTGATGAGAACCTCTCTATGAAGAGGTTTCTATTTAGATCCTTGATTGCCAAGTTAAGAAGTTGAGAAACAAGGAGGTTGCCTCTGTAAAAGTTCTATAGAGGAACCATCTTGTTTAGGGTGCAACATGGGAGACTGAAGCCGACATGAAGTCCCGCTACCTTCATCTCTTTACTTCTTAAGGTTAGACATTCATCTGAATGAAGAAAGTAATGCATGATCATGAAATCGGCTTGTTTTCTAAATAGGTGCATGTCTGGGAAAAGTTGTACCAACTAGAGTTTTAAGAAAATGCCTTCATACACTATTCTTGCACTTATGTGAAACATGTATGCATATGTTTTCTTGAGATTTTGCTATTTTTTTCCATCTTGATATGAACGATTGCATGGTAACTCTTTGATTCATTTTGAGCTTCTGATAAGGTTGAGAAGTAAATCCCTCACTATGTGTTAGGAATATGGAGCTCTTATTTGTGGTGTATCATGAATTGAGTACTGTGTGAAATGTTATGGTATGTGTTGTGAGGAGTTGTTATATACTCCTATGAGATGTGACTCATTATGATTTAATGTTGTTGAATTGTTGTGCTGCTAGTATTGACTCTTTTCCTACCCTCAAAAGATTTTAGTGTCATTCGGGGACGAATGTTCCTAAGGGGGGATAATGTAACACTCTGGAAAATGCAATGACCTAGACTAGAGATTTATATAATAAATAATGTTTAAATCATGTTTTTATAACTATATTTATGTAATAAACTCACTTGGAAAAGGATAGAGAAAAACCGACTAAGTAAGGTCTTGACGTCCAGAAACTAGCTAATTTGAAGTAGTTTACGTCCCCATGTTTGGTGATTGTTTAGAGGTTTAAAATGAAGTCCAACCCTTGTAATGATACTTTGGATAGGTAGTATGTAGTACAAAGCGTCCAAACGTCCGGTAACAACACCCCAAGGACCACCTGAAGGGTCCTCGGGGAGGACCCAAACATGCGTGGGCAGGCTGCCTGGCAGCCTGCAAGCATACAAGATGTGGAGGTATCGTGCGTAACGTGCAAGCAACACAAGGTATTCTGGTTCGAGATTTGAGAGGCAGCCTCGAAACGCGAGGCTGACACGCACCTCACTTCCTCAACTCAAAATTCAACAAAAATAACGGGATTTGGCCCCGCGACGCGCAGCTACGTCCAAAAATCGTAAAAGTCATATTTTTGGTAATTTAACTTATTAAACAGACTCATTTAAGTGGAGGGTCTTTTGGGTAATTCATAGGAAGACTATATATTGATATTATGTCAGTTTTAGACCACTTTTACATGTCCCAAACAAGATCAAACGAAATTTCTCTCATTCTTTCAAGAACACTCTCTTTTCCAAACTCCATTGAAGAACAAGAAAAGCCTAAGGAAAAAATGAAGACTTCAAGTTTTTTCATCCAAATTTCATGGATTGTTCATCTATAAGGTATAGGTTTTCACAATCTTGGGATACCTTTCCCCAAGAGGTTTTTTCAAAGATAAGTTTTCAAGCACTTCAAATACTAGGGTTTTTACTCCACGAAATGGATTTTCTTCGAAACTCTAGATTTATAATTTTCAATGAAAAGTATGTGTTTCCTTAGGTCTATTCCACACGATTTGATGACTATGTTGTTATTTATTTTTGAATTTCGTGTGAAGCATGTTCTTATCTACATGATGGTTTCAGATGATTGTTTTTACTATTTGACAATATGAATACGCCGGAATTGGAATTAAGACTAGAATGAACTCTTAAATGACCCTTATCCTTTACCCTACATTATGCATGGATCTTGTACATGATTTGAAGAGTTGTTCTTGATTATGATATTAAGTATTTTACTATGTTGTTGTTATGAATGTTGTAAGTTCGACGTAAGTTCTTGAATAAGGTTCTCGAAAGCAAGAGGTAAGTCTTCTAAAGTTGTGATTACTCCACAACGCTTATGTTAGCTTATAAATCATTATGATATGTTGTGAAAGTATGTATGATGTTGATATGTATATATTCTGGGTTATGGACATGTTCTTTGTGAGATCATGACAAGCACACAATAATGCAAGTTATGAAATTCTCTTGTACGCTTTACACAAGATGACTATGTTATGTTAATCTCACATACGAAAGGTTGAGATCAAAGGAAATTCTCATCTAATCCCTAAAATATCATGATCATATTTATACAAGGAGCTAATCTGCTATGACATATGATAAGTTTATGATAAAAGTACAACTTAAAGGTTATTAAAGAAAGGGACTTAAGATAAGCACCGATGAACTAGATATGACGAATGTCCCTTCCCTAGTTGGATGGTAGGGTTCACAATAAATCTCATGAGAATGAGGCTGCCATCTTATGTGGAACTATGGGTCTCTAATAAATATCCTAGTTCTTGAACTATGTTTCCATCATAGCATACTAGCTAGTGGATCCACCTAGAAAGCTATGTCATATTTGGTTCTACTTTGGCCGGTAGAGCACCTTCTTTCGGTGTGGGGTTTTATGACACTAGATTTCATGTTTAGTTCACAATGTCTATGTTAGTTAAGGCCTATGTTCCCTCATAAAAAATGAAATACAAGTAAAAGAATGTCTACTAGGGTGACTTGAGGAGTCTACTTAGTAGAGGTAGGGGTATGAGACTCTACCTAGACATTGCACAAGTTGACGCTAAGGGAAATCCGAGGAGAGTATTCTTATGTAATATGATAACGTGAAAGGTATGATGTTTATGATACATGATGTTACTCTTATATGATGTTGCTCTTTAAGATGAATATGGTATTGGTTATATTGTTAAATAAAGTGATGACCACTTATGTTACAAGATATATGAAGCAAAGTTGTACTCATGGTCTCCTATCTTATCTATTTGGTTGTGTGGGGTTATGGGGATTCACATGACCATTGCACTTGTAGGTTGGGGATGGGATCATTTATAAGTGTTTTGTATGCTATGTTACGTGATCTATTGAATATGAAAAGTTAATAAGACTTTATGATAATATATCTTTTTTTACGATCATGTTTTATGTTGATGCAATCCTTAAATTGTATATGTTATATGGTATGTGCATTGAAGACTTCCATTGACTTAGCATGTTTTATAAAGATATGATAAATGATCATTTTAATGCATGTGCATAAATGTTATGTGCATATACCCACACTTAATACATTTGGCGGACTATCCCTGTTACTTTATATTACTACTACTGTAGGTTCCGGCCATCTAAAATAAGGAGGTCGATTTGACGAAGCTTGTAAGTCTTTCTCCAAATCTTTTTATGTCCTCAATTTTCGGGGATGCTATCTTTTCAACTTTCTAGCTTAGGCAGATTTTGGTCGTTTTAAGATATGTTATTTCCACTATGTTCTTTGGATTCTTTTTTATGAAGGCCTATATGATATATTGACTATATATTGGGTGAGTCCAAATTTGCACTTTTTGATGGTTTTGTATATATGTGAGACAATTTCTTAGAATATCATATGGTTTATGCATGATATGTTTTCAGTCTAAGTATATTTCAAGTAGAATGTAAAAGTTTTAATTTTACGCAAGTTTTGCTGATCATATGTTAAGGCGAATGCTAAGGGCTTGTCTGAGTCCTCTGAGAGGACGACAACGCTGGTCTCATCTAGGGTATGCTCTCTGGGTGTGACACTAGCATAGGTATCCCTTCGGAGGCCCTTTAAGTAAAAAAGACATATAAGAAAGAGGAGGTTAATGATTATTGTGTTATGACGGGGTGATAATTCTATCTAAGGTTTTTAATAAGGACGAATAAGTGAATTAGGTTTTACTATGATAAATAATAAAGTGAGAGCCCTTAGTTCGATTCGAAAGAGTTTGTTAGTAGGAGTTCATGGAGCTGTTAGATTACTAAGCTTGAATGTTGTGGTGAAGAATAATAGCCTTGGGAGGAAATTCCCTATAGAGAGGTATAGTATATGAACTTAAGTATTTGGGTGAAGCTTGAATATAGGAAGAGTATACAATTAGACGCATACCTTAGTAAGAGTAACCCATTCCATACCAAGTCCATCTGTCATTTGAAGACGAATGATCCCAAGGTGGAGATAATGTAACACCCCAAAAAAAATTCAGCTAAGACTTGAACTATCCATCGTAGTGAGTAAATTTCTCAGAGGAATTTAAAATTTCTTAAGTATTAAACAGCTCACTAGATTTAGCACATTGCGTTCCAAAGAGAATCAAATTGGAAATCGCAAATTCTGAAATTTTAGAAGTTAAGCAAAGTATGAGATTTGGGTCACCTTCAAACAATCATAATTTCTAGTACAAGCTAAATTAGTTGTGCTACAAGATACCATAGGAAAGATCTTTAAATTATCAATCCAATTCCTCCGAATTTGGTAATTTTCGACATCGGATGAGTGAGATATAACCTTTTGAAGTTAGGATTTCTAGTTTAGGAAAGTTAGCCGAAAATAGTGAGGGGTATTTTGGTCCTTTTCTTGCCTAATAAGATTTGATTCATTTTTAGTAATATTTTAGGGGTATGATCCTTTCAGGTTTATTTTTATAATCCTAATATACTCCTAGGGTTTTAGTTGAGAGTTCAAGAAGAGACAAGAAGAGAAAAGAAGAAAGAAGAGGATAAAAGAAGAAGGATGAAGGCGTTCATCGATGTTCTTGAGTTTTGTTTCGGACTTTTGCCATGGGTTTAATCCGTTAAAGATGTGTGAGATTCCATAATGTAGGGTTATATAATCCAGATGCTAATCATGTTATTTTTTAGCGAAATTTCATTCTTAAAGTTTAAATACTAGAGTTCTTGATGAGTTCTTTATATCTGTCCTTGAGGTTCACTCTAAATCTTGTTGTGTTAGCTTTTTGATGATTTCTTGTGATGAAATTGAGTAATTGAGTGTTTTTTTCAGTGAAATTGTGTGTAATTAACTTAAGTTATCGAATCCAAGTGATCGGGGAAGAAACTGTTCGATTTATGGCGAGTTGGGGGTGATAAAATGAGCAAGGATGATCGGAACATTTTCTGGGTTGGGGCATGGTGAAAATTTCCTACCAGAGCGCCCCAAACTCTTCTTTGTAGTTCAGGGGTTGGCGCCCCGCACCACCGATATCCCTAGGGTCGCCTACCCCATCGAGTTTTCCCCCGTTTGATCTGTTTGAGTTCGTTTAAAGTGCACTTTCACTCATTTTCAATTTGAACTACTCTAAGCTACTTCTAAGCACCTCAAATAAATCCTAACATGATCATAACTTTGAATTCATAACTCAAATTTAAGGTGGAATTGACGGTTAAGTTTGAGATGTTTTTCAAACATTCTAAGAAAACCCCTTTAGTCGTTTTGTGGAGTCTTCTACAACTAATAGTAACTTGTTTCAAGACTCAAGCTAGTGAGTATATGAGAATAAATATAATGTATCTAATTCTACCCTTGTCATCGTGATATCCCCCATTTCATGAATCAAGACTTGAATTCATAACTCATATTTAAGAGAGAGAGTTAAGAGAAGATTTCCAGAAAACGTTTGAGTTCAATAGTGAATCCTTTAAGTTAAACCATTGGTTTGAACTATGTTTTGAGAAAGTAAATATGAGAATGATAAGAGTCGTAATACATGAGTTCTTTATTGATATTTTGACCCTTGAGTAGAATCTTCAATCCCATAACATCCGCATAAACTCCAATTAGTTGAGTACCTTTTAGATGAGTTGTATATTCATGTCATATATCTTCAGTAAAAAGTTTCTAAATCATTGAGAGTATGTTCCTAATCTTGGGACTATTACATGTTACCCATGAAATCCTTGAGATGAGTAGTGCCTGCCCATATTGAACTTTATAAGTAGAATAAATCTTGAGATAATAAGTGTCTTTGAGTCCTTTAGTTGAGAAATTCATGCTCATAATTCTGCATGAACCCTCCAAGTTGAACATCGTTAAATCATCCATAAATATGATATCATGAGCCTTCAATTCATAATCCAACTCGAGGAAGGTTTTGATCAAAATCAAAGGAGATAACAGTGAACTCTAGCTGTTAAGAAGAAAGTAAAAGTAAAGATTCTTAAAGTTTTCAAGAGTCTTATTAAATGTTTAAAAGTAAAGCTTCTTAAAGTTTTCAAGATTCTTATTTAAATGTTTAAATTCGTTTATAAGGCTCAAGTTTCAAGTCAAGTAAATAATAAATTAAGAGTTAAATAAAGTAATATAAGGGAACTAAGTATTCCCTAATAGTTGAGTGCGTTTCTCAAAAGTTAGGAACTAAGTATTCTGTAAAAGTTTGTAATTTTTTTCACATTTAAGTTAAGAGGAAAGTAAGATTTCCTAAAAGAGTTTTGAAAAAGAAAAGGGAACATTGATTCCAAGAGAGATATTTAAAGCTAAAGTGATGAGCAAATTATCTTTACCCAAAGTAAGGATGTTATATTAAAAGCATGTGCTAAAGTATATAGTATTGAGCATCGATGTAGGGATGAGAGTTCATATTAACTCAAGTCTCTATGTAAACAATGTAGCCATCATGGGTATTAACGGGTCATACTTTTTAGATGATTACGTAAGTTCAGCTAATGTATCTACTAAGTTAAGAAGTTCTATGCAACGACAAAATATAGGATAGTTGTGGAAGCATGGGTAAGACGTTGTATCAGCACTTAGGCTCATAGTGGTGATATTCGGTTAGAAAATCTCCCACATATATTTTATTACTATATTATATAAGTAAATTTGAGTTTTTTTATTCCATTTTCTTAAATGATTTAAATTGTTTTAATGTTTTATAAAGATTCATACATATTGCATGCATATTTTTGCTTTTATATTGAGGTGAGTATCTAATCTCTAGTTGAGTATCTTGAGTATTCTTTGAGTTGAGTAAGATTGTAAAATAGGTAAGTATGTTTTTCTTTTTAATCAGGTTCAAACCTATGTTTTAAAAGTTGTATTTCCCCTTAAATGCTCGTACATTCCACATACTGAGTCCATTGACCTGCATCTTCTCATGATGCACACATACGTATTAAAGCCTTTGTTTGCTGCTGATGAGTCCACGATTTGGACTCATTTAGGTTTATAATTTTGTTTATTCAATGTCCTCAAATACATATTTTGTCTTGAAAACGGATCAAAATACCTTTAGTTTTAGGTATGTAGACTTGGAGACTAAGCATGAACATAATTGAACAAAAATTAAAAAGGTAGTTGAAAGATTAAAGAAAAGACAGCCTGAAGATTGCATAACCCATTAGGAGAGTCACCGAATGGATCTATTCTCAACTAATGTTTAAGTGTACTGAGCCCTGAAGCAATGAATTAAGTTGGAATATTCGGCATTCACCGAATAGTTTCGTGAATTAAGTATATCACCCAAATTTATAGCACATAAAGATTCTAAAGTCAAAGGCAAGATGACGATCAGATATACCGAAGGGCGGATCTCTAAGTTGATCGGCGGTCTCGGCTAACTACGCCAAATGGTGCATCACAAACGAGACAAATATCTCCCATACATTCAACTCGAGAGAGTGAATTGGCTAAGGAAAAGGTTGGTTATAAACGAGGAAAATCGGTGTTCGAGAGACACCAATTTGATTTGGGGTAAGTTGCTCAAGACAGAATTTACCCCACTAAAGTCTAGCTTAGTCACAAATTTATAGTAAATTACTATTAATATCTTGTACATTTGGTTTATTTCAGCCCATATTCCTATCACATCCAAGGAATCATGTCACCATATTTGTATATTTTGTTTATATTCTTGTTTTAGTTTATAATTACTCACAAATCCTCCTTGATAATTGACACTCATGACAACCCTTTGATTTTATTATTTTTTTTAACTATAAATGTATTTTTGCTATGACTAATTTGAATTAATTTGTACTTTGCTGATTATTTTCAAAAAAACCTTTACCTTGTGTTAGACCCTCATAGATTAACTAAGATATATAAAGACTCACATGTGACTTAAAGAGTTAATAACATGTTAATCAAGTGTGTCACAACTTGTATAGTTGATTTGAAGAGGTTTGGAAGTCACATGTCCAAGAACGATCGAGACGTTTGAGAACTAGTCGTGTGTTGGCTAGTGTGACTTTCATTGTTTAACATGTGGTTTGGTTTCTAAAATGATAGAAGAATACGCTAACATGTATGTGATCGTATTAAGGGTCGATACGTCCGTGAATGACTCCCCAAGGACCACCCAAAGGGTCGCTGAGGACCCAAAACCTTGTAAGACACTGCCTTGGCAGTGTTAATCGACACCCATGCAAACAACACCCTGTACACTGGTTTACGCCTCACCGATTGGGGGTGTTTCTCCACACTTAGGAATGTGCGATCAGTCTCCAAAAATGAGGTCTCATTTAAAAACGACGGAGTGCAGGATTACCCCATCGTTCCATCGACGGTGACGACCTGCAACTTTATTTGTTAAACCGCTTCTAAGCTAGGGGTGAATTGGGAAATTCACCACACATTCCAAATAAGGTGTAGGCAATTATTTTATCAATTTTCAGATATATTAAGTTGTTTAAAAAGATGATAACCCCAATTAGACTTCATTCTACAAACTAGACCTATCCCTCTCAATAACAAACTCTCTCTAGAACCTCCATTCTAACTCAAGCTTAACAACAACATATGGGATGGATTCTAATGGTTTCTTATCCAAACATTCATGTCTTCATGTGTTTTGGTATGATATTCCTTGATCCTTAGTTAACCTTTCATGTAATAAGTTCTTTCAAAGGGTTTTCAAAGAGATTTCACGATCAAATTCCCTATCTTTCAATTTTACTATGGGTTCATATCAAATTCAGTGAAAAATCATCCTAATGATGTATTTATGATTAATCACTATTTTTAAAATGCATTTCAATCAAATTCCATGAAGAACCTATGATCCTTAAATCTTTCAATTTAGCCTATAGTGTGGGTCTTATGGTCTTGTTTAGATGTTGATGAATTGGGATTTCAATTATGATATATTGCCTATTGCTTTTTTTGTCTATGTGATTTGGTTATGAATTGTAGGGAATCGATCAATGATGATAAATGTTTGGAGAATTGGTAAGTTCACCTTCATTACTATTCTATGGTTGTTGAATTGACATTGTGTGGTATGGTCCACTTATGATGGCGGTGTTTACATTCTCTTGTACTCTTATATGTGATGATCACGGCCTTGAAGGCAATTTATGTTTTTTGAAGTTTGATTATGATGATCACACATGTGAATTTATATGCCTAGTCTTCCCTTCTAGTTCATGATCTAGGGTTCATTGATAATGTTATTATAATGTGAATGAGGTTGTTAGGGTTAGGTGTGGTCTATACGTTTAACATTGAAGATGTACTATTGATGGATGACCCCCTACCTATGTACCCTATATGAATGTGTTGTCTTAACCAAGATTAGGAGTCCTACATTCAAATTATGAAGATGACTTGTCTCCTATGCTATAATGTTTGTGTATGGTCTATAATCCATAATGCTCAATATGTGAGTTGTTCATGACTTGAGAAATATGGTGTATGTAGTCTGACCTTTGGACGTGGTTTCCTAAAAATTATGTGGTTGCTATCATATGATCATATTGACAATCTACACATACATCTCATGCATACATGTAAGTGTTAATATGTTCATGAGGTCAATTACATGAATAAAAGTATGAAAAATGTATCTTATCTAGGGTGACTTGAGAGGTATACTAGTATAGTTAAGGGTATGAGACTTTACTTATACATTGCACAATGTGGACCTTGAGGGGATTCCTAGGGTGACTTCTCTATATGGATACGTTATGAAAGTATGATTTAAGCTATGATTATGCATGTAAAGTATATGAATTATGAAGTATGGATATATGGTGTCTAAATGTGTTCATATGAAAGGGTTCCTCAAAAATGTACGCATACACAAACATGAATGCATGAAGGAAGGATGTTATGATAATCTAGTAAGGTAGGGTCTTTTGAAAGGTGTTCCTAAATTGTACTCTAAACTATACTATACTATGAATATGCTATGACTATGTCAAAGTAAATTCTCATATGAGTAAGGTTTTGATAAAACAACATTCTCATCATTAACATATGAGCTATGCATATGAGGGGTTGATCTCCTAAACCCTATTGTGTGAAGAATGTTAGTAAAGATTTAAATACTTATCAAAAAAGGAAAGTTATCTTAGCACCAAGTGAATTTGAAGATAAGAGGTGTCTCTTCCAAAAATGGAAGATAGGTTTACAAATGCTCCCATGAGGTGGAAACAATAATGCTATTCGGCATAAAGACAGTTTAAGTTATACATCTCCTAGTTCCTTAACTATGTTTCCCCAATAGGACCTAGCAAGTGGATCCACCTAAATGCTAGCATGATGATCATGTTCTACCTTGGCAAGTAGAGCGCCTATTTTCGGTTTGGGGTTCCATGACACCGGATTCCATGTTTAGCGCAAATGGTCTAATGTTGATTCAGGCTAGGTTTCCCTAAAGTAAAATGAACAATGGATGTAAGATGATGAACCCTAACTATGACTACCTAAATGAAGTTGCTTAGTGTAGGTGAGGGTATGGGACTTTACCTATGTATTGGACAAGTAGATCTTGAAGGGAATTCTAGGAGGAGTTCTATATGTATATGCATATTATGCATGACATTGTAGTATTGTCCTACTTGCATGATGACATGTATGATGTTGGTCTTGTTAACTTTATGATGAATGTCTAACTTGATATGCATGTAGTTGGCTATACTTGTCTTGCTGAGGTATGAAGTAAGTGATAGTGCTTGTGGTCTCTTAGTGGGTTTACTTAGTATATGTGAGGTTAGGGGGCTTAACATGTATATTGCACTAGTAGACTTAGATTTGGATAATGAGTAAGGTTTTTGGATGTATTAATAAAAAGAAGTTCAATTATGCATTTGATGACTATTGCCTCATTATGATGATATTGGTAGTATTTACTTGCATGTTGTCTTGAAATGAGTATAAACACTAAATGGGTTATAATAGGAAGAAATAAGTAAATGAGTCTTACATGACGTTCATGAAGTATGTTATACGCTAAAACTTACTTCTCAAATAAGAAGTAAATAGGTCGTATCAAGTAAAGAACCGAACTAATGAGGTTGGGATCGTTCACACGAGGAAAATAGTTCAGACTTAACTTCAATATATTAGTACTATTATTTAGTAAATTATTTCCTTAGAAAACAAAGACAATAAAAGGGGTGGAAGTGTTATTTTTAAATGAATGAAAACAACTAACTAAATTAAAGTAGACACCTAACAAATTCAAATGTTGGAGTTTAATCAATTAATTAAAGTAACTAGGGTTTACGTGTTCCCCACAGGTTCCAAACTTGATAATTCTAACTATAAAAAATTTTTCTTAGTATATTACATGTAAAGTGATAAGTTATGTGTTTCTAAATCCTTGGTCCGTGATCTAGAAATTTCACACCGCACCTTGGTCCGGCTACGTGTGTTGCTATACTAACCCTTACCTTTACCTCATATTAAGCATTGTATTCGATATTTGAGTAAGTTATGACCTCGTACAAATCAATACTAGCCTATTATATAGTATACACTCAATCTATGTAGATAATTCTTTTCCTATTATCTACCTCCTTGATCCGAGAAGTAGCATTAAGGCGAGTTCTAACATTGGCCATCCGTTAAAAAGACTTCTAAGCCAAAGAGTTATCAATACATGCAAGACACTATTCTAGAATTGTTATTTTAGTTTGATTTAACTCATTATTCACCCATGGTTCCTACAACCCTAGTTATGGAGTTTAGTTAGACATAGTCATAACCACAATATTTATATATATAATATAATAATTCATGCACTTACTTCAACGAGAAAGAACAAAATGCAGAAATTAGAACAAAATATAGAAATTTACTAAATTAATCGATAAAACCACCAACAATCAACTTCAGGGAAAAGTGTAACAATCCAAAGTCTAATATACAAAATAATCTACTTACAAAGAATCTAACATGAAAGTGTCTAATAACCAAGACTCTAACCCCCAAAATGAGGTTTTTTGAACTATTTATAAAAAAACAAAAACCTAATCAAAGAAGGACTCTATTTGCTGAAAATCTATCAAAACGTGGCTGGGACGACTGACCTCGCGAAAGGTCGTCATGGTCACAAAGGGCTGTCATGGATTCTGTCATACCATACTTTGCAAATTCTTCTATTGCTCTCTTCATTACCCTCGACTGCAGGTATGATGGATTATCACAGGCACAACGGTCTGTCGAGAGTCTCTGTTCCATAACACTTAAACTCTTGGAATTTGGGTACTGGAAGTACTTCTCTAATTTCACTACAAACCAGTAGGACGGACCGCCACGGCTACGACGGTCTATCATGAACTTCGTAACCCCACACTTGGTCAGACTTTCCCATCTTCCTTCAGCAGCTTCACTACAATGCCACCTACAGACCGTCACAGGCACGACGGACCGTCACAAGCACGACAGACCATCACAAGATCCGTAGGTGGTAACTTTTCTGCATTTCTTGCTCAAAAACTTTGCCTTTATCTTTAGATAGATTTCCTGCATTAGAAACTTACGTAAAAATCAATACACAAAGGCTTTTGGACACACTAAACATAAGAAAAAAGAATTAAAAATATCGTTAAACCACGGTGTATCAACACCCTCAACTTAAATTCATTGTTTCTCCTCAAGCGACGCACTATTGCTCAGTACAATAGTATCCATGTTTTATCTTTCACAATCATTTAGATATCAATCCCGATTAGTCTCATAATATTGATGCATGTTATCACTGTTAGGCTTGAATTATGTTGAATCAGACCATGATACAGACTCACCACGCACTAACCCCTATCCTCTTCAATTTGTCACCAATGTGTTAATATTTCCGGTATTACAACTAGTGTCCTCACTTCAAAACAACATCTTCATTTTTAACACAATGATTCATTTTGAGTATAAGGATTACTTTTCGACACTCACTCTCAGAACAAATTCACAACTCATTCATACACATTGCCATAATCTTGCCCTTATTTTCACTACTTTAAGTTTGCTATACAACTCTTAGGATCAAGATAGGACTTTCTTAGCTAGTAACATAGGCTCAGGGTCAGGTAAGGTATATTTAGGTGTACTTTAGTAACTTTTTTCCCTCCTTGACATATTCGCAAAACATACCGTTTTTTATCATTTTATTTTCCCCAATTTCTTATAAGCTTTCACCTTGCTATTTTCCCTTCTTTCTTCATTTGTGTAAGTGACTCTCTTCTTTTCTTTCTTGTATTTATTGTCTTATTATTTTTTAAAGTTTTTTAATTTCACTTATCTTTCACCTGGTTCTTGAGTCACTTTTATTTTGTTCTTTCTCTCTCTTTGTTCTTTCAACCACACTTTCTAGAGCATTCCTCATAATAGCCACCATCAACTCATGGCTTTTCCATGAGCTAAAGTATACAATACCCAAAGTTGGGTCAGGGACATAAAAAGGTTGTTTACTGCATTAGCCACCCTCAACTTATGCTTTTGGCATAAGCTGAGGTGCAAATGTCCAAGGAGGGACTAGGGCCGAAACATTATTCCCAGAAAAGATCAGGTGGGGTTAAAAAGAAAGGTCTAGTTTAAGCTCAAATCATTTGTATCAAAGAAGGATTAATTTCATTTGTTTTTTTAGGCTAAAAATGGGCCATATTGAAAAAGGGCCTATGATCCTTTCCTAATTGTCAATTACAACTTACTTTTAGCAGGACTAACCAGGAAAGTTCTAGCTTAGTACAAATAGTGCACTATTCAAATTTTCCTCACACTCACTTGACATCTCATTACTCTACCAGATTATCTGACACCTAATTCAAATTTTAGAGTTAGGGTCATGCAGTTGGGTATCTCTATGTCATGCATAGAGACACATTTATCAATTACTATGCCTAGTCATGCATCATTGTCATTTCATCAGGATATCGTTTTAGCCATTATGCTTCAGAGTAAAACTATGTACAGAAGGAACACCCCAAAAGAGGATAGTGAATTGGGCTACTCAGACATCACCCTAGCACTCACTTTCCATTTACCCCCCCCCCCCATCAAAAAGACATACAATTGTCCCCAATGCATAAAATATTGAAATACGAGAGTGGTAGGTGAGGCAAACCTGGGGAGTAAAGCGCCGATGGTTAGCAAGCTGGTGGGTCCAGTTCCCCGGAACCCACTACATTTGTAGTCTGGGCACCCTTAGTAGTGTGCTTATCAGCAACAACACTATCAGCAATGCCTCCCGCAATCGCAAAATCTCTGGAGCTAGATGCCCCTACAACTGATTCTACAACCCTGATCTGATGTGCCTCTTCATAAGCAAGCGAGGCTCTCATCGCAACCTCCATATAACGGTGCTCCTTCTTCGGTGCTCTAGCCTCATCCTCCTCTCGACCCTTACGCCTCTTGGCATGCTCTCGAGGGGAAGGTGGTGGAATTTCAAAAGTTGTGAATAAGGTCGCCATCACTGTGTCCTTAGCAGGCTCTGTAGAAGGGGCCTTAGCCTCATGCTCCTTATCCTCTAGGATCATATCAATGTCCACTCGAAGACTCTTGACCGCAGCCTTAAGGGTTGACACGTCCACTTGAGGGGCTTGCAAGGGCTAGCACCCGCAACTCAAAAGCATCCAAGCGCTGATGAACATTAGCGATCTTCCGCTCTCTGTGCTGGACCATTTTCCACTCCAAGCTTTCTTCTGCCTCAGCAATAGACCTCTTCATCCAAGGCTGGATGTGATACAGAAGTGTAGCCATCTGTGCCTCTAGTTTCAGGACCCTAGCAAGCGGGACCAGAGCGGGGAAAGGGGCTGATGAGAGGAGCTCGGGGTAGTGCTACTACCCTGGATACACTTGACCGGTGTAGTGTCAGTGGTTTCAAAAGTAGACTGCATAGCCGTGCGAGCCTGTACTACCGTATCAGCCAGATTGTCACCAAGTGAGAGCAACTCATTGGCCTCATCCCTGATGAGGCCGATACCAACAGTGCCTAGCGGAGTCTTGAGCTGATCAATGTGCCAGATGGGCACACCTGTGGACCTGCATAAAGAAAATATCATGCACGGAAAAGGGTAAGTAGTTTTGACCTTAAAAGACCTCTCGTGCATGACCGCCTGTAAAAGCCAAGCAATGTACACCTCAAACCCGGCTATCAGCGCCACCATCAGAACTGCACGATCCCATGTGACTACATTATCAGCCGTTGTGGGGGAAAGGTAGTGGCGGACAATCAACCATAAGAACATAGCCGTGAAGGTCAGCTTAGCCTTTTTGATGGCTCCCTTCGGCTTGGTTACCCAGTCGGCACTCTCTCCATCAACAGACAAGTGCAGGGCCATCCACCTCCGGGTGGTCTCTCTTAGCGATGGTTCACGTAAGAATTGGCCATCTTTGACAATTTGCCACTGGTAGTCAAACTCGGCGGTGAGAGGCATCCGGTTGGCATCAACATCCTCATTGTTAGATACCGGCGGATGGCAGGAAGGGAGATATCAACCTGAATGCCTCATACTCGTACATGCTCAAGTGAGGCCTGTTTGGCAGGGGAAGCCCGCCTATCAATCTGTGATATGAGAGTAGCCACGTATGAGGCGCAGAACTCTCGGACCAACTTTTCACTATAACAGCCAAAAGAACGCATTGTCAACTCAAGTCGGTGTCTGGTGAAGAGGTTGTGAATCTCTGGCATGGTAGGGATACTTCTAGTAAGGACCCGCCTCTCTAGTTTAATGGTCTGTGACATGAATCCTTTATCATTCAGAAACTTTGTGTCTAAATGAACTTGATATTGCCCGTTGACACACCATCAGTTGGGATGGTCAGCAACCGAGATGAGAGCACGAGTCGATGTTCCAGGAGTGGATTCAAAACTATCAGCCTTATCAGATGAGGCAGACTATGTAGCTGTGGTGGGTGTAGGGACTTCAGCAGACCCGGAGGCTGCATCCCACAATGAAACTCCTAAGGAGCCAGACACTCCTTCTTCATTAGTGGCTGACCTAGAAGGTGCTCGGTCAGTGTGAGCTCCCCATCAGAGTGGGAGGCAGTGACTATGACGGATGTCACCTTTTTGGGTGTAGCTTTTGTAGCACGTGCAGGTCGTGATAGAGTTGTAGTGCCTGGGGGCATGTACTCGGGGTCACGGTCATCATCAGTACCAATGACCAGGCGGGCAGATGGGGCGACAGACTTTAATCGCCCACGTGCGTATACTCAATCTTATTTTGGTGCCATAAGAGATAGTACCTGTAAATAATCAATCTTAGTACGAGAAGGAGAAAACAAGACGAGCAAAAATGAAACAAAATAAATATAAGAGCTAAACTGTAATGAATTTTCTTCAATAACAATGAAACGCGATGGACCAGGTGACGACTCGTCATGTCTTACTTCAAATATGTTGATCTGGAGACCCCTGAAGGCAAGTCTCTGAAAAGTATGACGGATAAGCAGGATGGACCGTCGTGACAATGACGGTATGTCATCAATTTACGTCGTGGAGACCCTTTGAAGAGGAATCTCTGACCGTCACAATGGTTGTGCGGGATGGACCATTGAGGGTATGATGGTCCATCGAAGATGTCCGTCAGAGGACACTTAGAAAAAGTATAGAGACCCTTAGGAGAGTGGTCTCTGACCGTCACGACGATTGTGCAGGATAGACCGTCGTGGGAATGACGGTCAATCGTAGATGTCCGTAAGAGAACACTTGGAAAAAGTGGGAGACCCTTAGGAATAAGGTCTCTAATAACCAGAACAGTTGTACAGGACGGACAATCGTGGTGTTGACGGTACGTCGCTTGTGTCCGTTGGTGGACAATTGGAGAAAATTTGACAGCGAGGTGTTGGGGGTGTTGGAACGGACCCAATGACGGTTTGTCGTTGGTACGAAGGTCCGTCATCGGGGTCTCGTTCTATCATGCAGTGACAGAACTAGGGATGCCACAATCATCCCCTATGAGTCAAATGGATTTTTTAGTGTTAACCTACATGTGTCTAACCCAATTACCTAGCAAACTAGAAATGCTAAAGCACATATTTCTAGAATTTTAACAATGCAATTTAAGGATTCTTAACATAGGTCAGACAAAATTAGATCAAACAATGAACACCCACCAAAACGAAATAGGCTAATACGAATTTAAAAAAATGCAATGTAAATAGGTAAAGATCAGAGACACATACCTGAGAATTTGAGATAAACAAGCAAGGAAGGTACTTTGTTAGCAAGAACAGAACCACTGCAGCAGACTCCGACTAGTAGAGGGTAGATTTTTGAGATTTGGGGAATTGGGGAAGTGATCGGTTAATAGAGAAGGGAGGTGGGAAGTTGGAAGTTGAAAAGGGGGGGGGGGGGAAATGGGAGAAAGATGGAAGTAAATGGGTGAAATGAAGGAGTGGGGGATTGAAAGGATGCCAATTTTTTAAATTACCCCAACCGGGTCGGGTCGGGTTGTGTACGCTCATTAATGTCGCAACAACTCCCCGACGACAGTTCGTCGCATATGCGATGGTCCGTTATTGGTTCCGTCACGTGTGCCCTAGTTTTGAGAATAAATGACAGACGTACCTAGTACGACGGACTCATGCGACAGTCTGTCGCGTGCATGATGGTCCGTCGCGTTCTTGACGCTCCGTCGATATGTCCATTAGTGTCTTTTGTAGAGTGATTTTATGCAGAATTTCTTTTGTGATGTGCCTGCAACTTTAAAATCCATTACTAGAAAATGCTACCAATACTAGAAAGAAAAACTATAAGTATGGGATTACCTCCCAAACAACGCTTGATTTAACGTCGCATCACGACTGAGTAAACTTGATTACTCAAACTTCATCAAAATGGTATTCCTCGATCACTTCATTCGACGATTCAGCATGCCCAAAATAGATTTTTATGCGTTGTCCATTTACCTTGAACCGCACACCCTCCTTAGTTTCCAACTCAACTGCTCCATGAGGACATAGTTGGGTAACCAAGTAAGGAGTAGTCCACTTGGACTTGAGCTTGCTCGAAAACAAGCGCAACCTAGAATAAATAAAAGTACCAAATCGCGAACCATAAACTCTTGTTTTTCACTTTTTAGGTCATGGTCCTTCTTCATCTTTTCATTGTAAAACATAGAAGATACCAATTGGAGCTCATCACTCTACCTCATGGACCTACAAATGTTGAAGGTCGCTTTTTCATTGTTCAATCGAAATTTAATCTTCCCCTTTTCCATATCAACTAAGGCTCTACCTTTAGAAAGGAATGGCCTCCCAAAATAATATGCACTTCAAAATCGACTTCACAATCAAGAATAACAAAATCTGCCTGAAATATGAATGACACCACTTTTACTAGCACATCGTGAAGTATCCCTATAGGCCTTTTCAATGTTCGATTGGCCATCAGTAGCTGCATCGCAGTGGGATTTGCATCACCCAAACAAAACTTCTTGTAAATCAAGAGGGGCGTGAGATTTATGCTTGCCCCTAGATCACATAATGTTTTTGCAAAATGTAATGACCCGACTTTACAAGGAATACTAAACGCACCAGGATCTTCTTTCTTTTGTACGAGAGATCTTGTAGCAATAGCGCTACAATGCTGCATTCTATCATCATCCTCGATAGTGACCGATCTTTTCTTTGTAACAAAATTTTTCATAAAATTTGCTTAATCAGGCATTTTTTCTAGAGCTTCTTCTAAAGGGAAATTGATAGAAATCTGCTTGAACATTGTTATAAAATGCCGATATTTACCATCCTCAGTCTTTTTCACTAATCTCAAAGGAAAGGGGGGAGGGGGTCTAGGCACGGGAATCAACTTAATAGGCACTTCAGCATCTTTTCTAGTGTTATCTTCTACTTCACCACTCCCATCTACCACCTTATCATTATTTTTATCACCTTTTCCTTCTTAGACGACATACAGTGTCCATCGTTTTCTGGATTTTGGATAGTGTTGCTAGAAAGAGTGCCCGGTTGCCATGTGTTCACAGTCGCAGATAATTGGGCCATTTGCAACTCAATTTGCTTAATCAAAATTGCAGGTGTATCGACTTTTTGCCCAATACCCGCTAAATCACTCCTTGAATCTTTAATGTGCTCATCATTAGCATCAAACCTCCTCATCATTTTATGCAACATATCCTCAACTCGCGCCATACTATCTCCAGCATCCGTAAGAGTAACTTCACGATTTTGAGGAGGGACATAGGGCCCGTTGCAATCATTTTTGTTCCCATAGTTACCCCTGTTGAACTTGTTGTCGCGGTTGTAGTTTCCATCTCGGACATAATGACCCTCACGGTTATAGTTACCATAGATCTGACCTTGTTTTCCTTGACCTTGGCGTCAATTCTCCTGATTTGAGCCTTAGGCACTCGGTCAGGAACCCCCGTTTGTTCATTTACTGCATAGGAATTCTCCTCATAATAACACTCATCATTTGGAGGTGGTGGTTTAGACAAGTAGTTAACGACATTTATCTTTTCTGCACCCCAGTGATATGTTTTAATACCAACCCAAGCTCAGTTCTCATTTGAGCAATCTCTTCAAAAATCTTATCTGTGGATGGGTTGTGAGTGGATTGCACTGCGAAAGTATTTCTCCCAGTATTGACTTCCTTGTACACCAAGATTTATTGTTCCGGGTGATTTTCTCTATTTTTCAGCAATCTCGGCATAAAGACACTCTCCATATGAACCACCCGCTATAGTATCCAACAATGCTTTATTATTATCATCCTATCCCCGATAGAAGTATTCCTTCAGTGACTCATCATCTATACAGTGATTTGGGACACTTCTAAAAAACAAGGTGAATCTATCCCAAGAACTACTAACTGACCGGGTAGTAACGTGCTAAGAAAACGTCCCTTACTTGGTTCCAAGTGAAAATTGAGTTATAAGGGAGCTCAGTAAACTAAATAGCAACTTCTCCCGTCAGTGAGAGAGGAAAGTCTCTTATCCCTATTACATCCAAATCCATGTCATGCCTCCCTACACAACTTTTACACACTGCCCTTACCTTAGTTATATGGTCATATGAATCCTCAGAAGGTAGCCGTGAAAACAAACCTCTTGCAGTGAGCATTTGCATCAGGCTACTTGTTTCCACAAAAATGTGGCCTAGTGGTAAAGGGGACAAGACAAGTGGCCCATCGGAGTCTGCTATATTGCCATAGCCTCTGTAGTATTCTTGAGGACATGGAGCGGGATTTCTTCTTCTCTGTTGGTTTTCACCCAGAGCATCGGGTAATAAATCACCATGAACATCAACTGGAGCTGGGATGTTCTGGTTTGGATCATCATCATTAATACCCAAGTTTTGATTTATATTGCATAGTGTTCGCTCTTATTCGAGATTGTAAGGAAACAAAGGTTCTCTTCCTCTCTGTGTATTTGACATACATGGAAGATAGTTCTGCAAGAATAAAAAATAAGAAACAAAGTAAAATCAAGAAAATATTGACTAAAGTTAGTAAAAAGTTTAAGTTAATCTAAAAGCTACTTTCCCCGGTAGCGGCGCCAAAATTTGATACGATCAAACTTACTTCTCAAATAAGAAGTAAAGCGGTCGTATAAAGTAAATAACCCAACTAATGAGGTTTGGATCGTTCCCACAAGGAAAAATAGTTCAAACTTAACTTCAATCTATTATTACTATTATTTAGTCAATTATTTCCTTAGAAAACAAAGACAATAAAAGAGGGGTTTTTATTTATAAATGAACGAAAAAAACTAACTAAATTAATGTAGACACCTAACAAATTAAAATGTTGGATTTTAATCAATTAATAAAGGTAACTAGGGTTTACGTGTTCCCCACAGGTTCCTAACTTGATAATTCTAACTATAACATTTTTTTCCTAGTATCTTGCATGCAAAATGATAAGTTATGCATTTCTAAATCCCTTGTTTGTTATCTAGAAAATTTCACTACGCACCTTGGTTTGGCTACGTGTGTTGCTATACTAACCCTTACCTTTACCTCATATTAAGCAATGTATTCGATATTTGACTAAGTTATGACCATGTACCAATCTATACTAGTCTATTAGATAGTATACACTAAATCTATGTTGATAATTTGTTTCCTATTATATACCACCTTAATCCGGCAAGTCCCATTAAGGCGAGTTCTAACGTTGGTCATCCGTTAAAAAGACTTCTATGCGAAAGAATTATCAATATATGGAAGACACTATTCTAGAATTGTTATTTTAGTTAGATTTTAATTCATTATTCACCCATGGTTCCCACAACCCTAGTTATGGAGTTTAGTTACCCGTAGTCATAATCACAATATTCATATATATATATATATAAGAATTCATGCACTTACTTCTATTAGAAGAATAAAATCAAGAAATTTACTTGATTAATCGATAAAACCACCAACAATCAACTTCAGAGAAAAGTGTAACAATCCAAAGTCTAATATCCAAAATAATCTACTAAAAAAGAATCTAACATGAAAGTGTCTAATAACCAAGAGTCTAACCCCAAAAATGATGTTTTTCAAACTATTAATAAAAAAACCAAAACCTAATCAAAGAAGGAATCTATTTTCTTAAAATCTGCCAAATTACGGGTAGGTCGACAAACCTCGCGATGGGTCGTCGTGGTCACGACAGTCCGTCATGGACTCCGTCATCCCGTACTTTGCAAATTCTTCTGCTTCTCCCTTCATTTCCCTCGATGTCAGGATGGAAGATCATCACAGGCAGAACGGTCCGTCGAGTGTTTCGGTTCCATAACACTTAAACTCTTGGAATTTGGGTACTGGACCTACTTATATGATCATCACGACGATCCAACACGACGAACCCTCATGGATACCAAGGTCCGTCATGCACTTCCTAACCCCACTCTTGGTCATACTTCCCCATCTTCCTTCAGCAGCTTCACTATGATGCCACCTACAGACGTTCACAGGCACGATGGACCGTCACAAGCTCTGTAGCTTTTAACTTTTATGTATGTCTTGCTCAAAAACTTATGCGTTCATCATTAGAAAGGTTTCTTGGAAATAAAGAGAAACTTACATAAAAATCAATACACAAAGGCTTTTGGACACACTAAACGTAAGAAAAAAGCAATAAAAATACTGTGAAACCACAGTTTCTCAGTATGTTGGTTCATATGTGAAGTGTGTTTCATGATATGTTATGCATCTATTAATATATATTTTTGAGTTAAGGAAGGTTGTATGAATGTTCACCTTGGTGACCTTAACGTGATGATGGAATGTAGATGGTGGAATAGGACCCTATTCATGCATTCCACAAAGTATTACTTGAGGGTAATTCTCGGGTAAATGTGTTAAGGTAGAAGAAATACAATGTTATGAAAATGTTGAATAAGCCTTAAATGTGATATGTGGCTTTATGTGGTGTTATGACTATTGTAGATACCTATATGAAGTATGTGAACAACATGATATCTATTGTAGTAATTTTTATGAAGTTTTACAAAAAGACATGATGCATGCTTTCTAACTAAATGTCCTTTTTAAATGCATATATTTTGCATGGTTGTCATGCTTAGTGCATTCTTGTTAAAACCATTCTTCTTCATCTTTTACACAAAGTGTAGGAGGTGATGGCTAAAGAATGTATCTTAAAGCGAAGATCTTGATAAATGTTTCCCAAGCTTCTAAAAGAGATTCATAGGATTCAAGGATTTCCTACGTAAAGATGTTATTTAAAGTATATGTAATAGCTTAGATTATTATTTTATATTGTCAGGGGTGATGTCCCTATTTTACTCTATTGATGCTTTGTCTATGATGTAAAAAGAGACTCAGAGTCTAATTATATACTTATGATATTATATATATGTTAAGTGATGTCCTAGCATTTGATATGCTATAAGTAGTTTTAAACTTTATGCTAAATTTCTATAACAATGGATGAATGATTTCTATGGGCTTGTATAAGACCTCCGAGAGGTCAAGTACGCCATGTTACTTCTAGGGGATGCTCTCTGATCGTGAAAAATGTGGTATCATAGAATCATATTTAGGAAAGTGGTTTTAGGGTCTAAAATCTCATAATTCCCCGTCTAATAGTGTCATGATCATTGGTGGTGATTCGTGACACATCTATGAGCGAGAGGGTATAGGATTATAGAGTTTCACTTTCTTCACTATTCTTGTATCGCGCGATGGAACTTAACTATATATATTTCTTTCTTATGTTTTCTTGTCAGGTGGTCTTTTAGGTATGATTTTTTGGATGGGATGTTGTCGCAATGCTTGAGGATAAAAGGTGAGGTTTGATGCTTACTATGGTTTTGTTGCTTCATGAGTATATGTGAAGGTAAATTTTGATATATTTTGATGTGATGCCATTTATGGATATATTTTATTTATGATAAATGATCTATTATGTTGAGAAGTTATGTTATGATGTGGTTATAGCTTCTTTATAGTTGTTATAGTTCAATGGAGTCCCCTTTGGAATGATAGATTGTTTTATGGTTATGCATTATGATAGAATAATGTGATGGTATAGGCTTTAAATGATTTGAAGAAATATGGGGAATAGTGAACGATGAATGTTTCCCTTGAATAATGCTTCATAGTTTTCCTTTTGTTGATTGGAGTCTTCTGTATAGGATTTCTCCTAAGGAGGGAAGATGGGTGCTGAACCTATTAAGGAAGTTTTGAAGTAAGCTAGTTAATTAGAGAACCAATGTGATTAGTTGATGAGTCCCTATATGAAGCTATTCGAAGAGTGGGAAAGAGGGAAGAAAGGGTTTTATTCCATAAGTTGGAATTATGATTTGCCCTAAAGTGAACTTAGAGGGATGTATGTACCCCTTAAACCTTAAATAGAAAGAGACAATGGATTTGACCTTCTTTAAAGTTGTTAGTTGTCTTTTAAGTTTGATCTTAAGTAAGGTCATCCTAAATGTAACACTCCGAAAGTCCAAGACCTAATATAGAGCCTCACATGAGTGTCTAAGAGTTGTACACTATTTTAAGGTCAATAATAATGTATAAAAGTTATTTAGGAAGTTTTAGAGTATAAATTTCAAGGAACGTCCATGACGTCCGTAAACTAGTGCAAAAGGTGTTAGTGTGCCTTAGCCTATTTCATGGAGTTTTAAGAGTCGAAATTGAATAAAATTTGGTGAAAAGGTGTCTAACACATATTAGAGTAGGTTTAGGTTCAAAACGTACGAGTAAGACTACCCAAGGACCACTCTAAGTGTCATTACGGAGGACCCTTCTAAAGGTCCTTGAGGAGGACCCTTCCATTTTGACCCAAAAGTTGCCAATTGAGGCAGTGCAGGAAGTAGCCATCGACAGATGCAGGTGACGAAGCATCGATTCCTCCATCGATGGTCTCTTAGACATTTTCACAAAGGGGTAAATTTAGAAACTCTCTGATAAAAACTACGGTTGCGCAAGACGGTGGGGTTCGTGGCTGTCAAGTGACCTACAACCCCTAAGTCGGGGGCTCATAGATCAGGCCTGTGGCTTTCATGTGAAGTTTAGTTAGGTTCATTTAATTAAGTTAGTTAGTAAGGGGTTTAATTATTTATGAGGGGTGCTTAATTAGATTACTTAATTAAATGTATAACCCACCCTAAGCCTAAAACCACTAAATACCTCTCAATTCCTGAACACAAATTGCTCATCCTTCTCTCCATTTTCTCTATCCCAAAGAAGAAATCCATTGTAGGTATAGGTCAAGGTCATTAGGGAAGCAATAAAGATACTTTTATCCATCAATATTAAACAAATAACAAGGTATGAGAACCTTTAAGCTTTGGGATTCCTTTCCACAAAGGGTTTCTTGGTTTTCAAAATGATGAATTTGTATGGATTTCTTCCTAATACGAAATTGATGTTCTAAACTATATTGTTTAAGGTTTTTTAATAATTATGATTATATTAGGTTGTATTATGATTCAATTACATCAATTAACCTAATTTGTGGAATAGATCATGAATTAAACCGAATTCCCTAACCCTAGGTTGTGAACTCATGTTAAATTGATTAGCAATGATTCAATTGAGTTAGTTCTTGTATTAATTACTATTGAATGATACTATTACACCTATTGATGGATGAAATTGGATTGGCTGAGGGTAAGAGCAATGATGACGACTTGATAAAGGAGAATTGGTAAGATTTTGTGATCTCAAACCTTTACTTCAATTGTGATGGCTTTTACTTGGTGATGAAATTCAATTGAAGCATGTCTTGTGATTACATTGATTAGGTATTGTCCTGATGATGTAATTGAAATGTCTTGAGTATATGAAGGTTTGAGATTATGTTTAAGATTAAATGATATAAGGTTGGTTATGAATGGTTATGTGTCTTATTATAACATGATGATGATAATTTTTTGATCTCACATATAAGGATTGTATTGAAAGGACATTATGATGCATATTCTAATGAGCTGATGATTATGAATATACAATAGTTTAGTCTCTTATGATCTATACAAAGTTTTTATGATTAATAAAGGCTTAATGATATTTTAAAAAGGGACTTTAGCTTAGCACCGAGTGAACTAGTAGTGAGAAGTGTCCCTTCCCATGTACGAAAGGTAGGTTCACTATTGTACTCATGAGATTGGAGACTATAATACAATGTGCATAAAGAGGGTCCCAAGTATATCTCCTAGTTATTGAACTATCTTTCCCCCATAGGAATATTGGCTAGTGGATCCACCTAGAATGTTATGTCCATGTTTTGGTACTACCTTGGCAAGTTTTCCTCCTTATTTCAGTGTAAGGTTTCATGACAGTGGATTCTACATTTAGCTCTTCTAGTCTATGTCAATTAAGGAAAGTGTTACCGAAAGGTAAAATGAAGTAATAAAGTGAATACTAACTAGGGTGACCTAAGGGGTTTGACTTAGTCTAGGTAGGGGTATCAGACTCTACCTATAACATTGCACTAGTTGGCCTTGAGGAAAGTCTTGGAAGGTTGTTCTTGTGAGTTATAAAATAAATGTTACGAATATGTTTACTTTATATGTTGATGAACCTATATGATGTTAGTTTCAATTATGAACATACTATTGGTCTATATTGCTAAATATGATGAATATTACTCATGATGCTATGCTATACGAAGTTAGACATTACTTGTTATCTCTTATTTGATTTACTTGGCTCAGTAAGGTTATGGGGCTTTACTTGGTCATTGCACTTGTGGACTTGATAATGGGTTGTTCATAAGGGCCGTGTACATGTTGTAATGGTATGAAATTTTATAAATGATTTGTTGTTATAACATGATGACGGAGTTGGTTTGGTTATGTACTCAATTATGATATGATACATGTTTACATGATTATACTTGATGATGTTGGTCTTGTGTTGTTCATGGTATTTTCTTATGGAATATATGAATATTGGCTTAAATGGGTTCTTAATTGTGGATAAACATTTTCAAAGTAACTTAGTAGAAGTGATGTACTAAACTTATTTATCCATTTTTCCCAAACATTTTAGGCTCCGGTCGTTGAAGGGTTCGTGACTAATTTGCAAGGAAGGGTTGGATCTTTTCTTCAAGTGTACGTATGTCCTTTAGATTCGAGGATGATGCCTTTTCTCATTCTACTTATGTGACTTGCTATAATCTAAGGACATTCGTTTCAATCTTATTATTCAAGACATTGTTGTAAGACCTAAGTGGCATTTATACATTAGTGTAAGGGTTATGCCCCAATTGTTCTATATCGACTTAGATGGTTTTATATAAGACATTACTATTAGAATCAATATTATGTATATTGTATATGCGCAATAAAATTAGAAGCCTAGGTAAGATTCCTAGGCGAGAAGTCTATATAAACTCCCTATGTATATAATATGTATATGCGACAGGTCTATGTAAACCTCAATCTACAAGTGGATGAAATTTTTTAAATTTTCCGAAAATTTAACCTATGAAAGGTAGGTTAGTCTTAGTCCTCTTCGAGGAGGACGACACTAGTTAATTTATTAGGGGGTGCTCCCAAGTTGTAACACTAAATATTGTGATTAGATTGTACCTAGGCATAGTTGGTTGGAAGGTTCCACCAAAGGTGATGATCGCTGTAAGCTTGAATCCGTAACTACTTACCTTTTTAGGACTTGGTGGTAGAATGTGATGAGATTTTGCATTTCCCTTGGTATGCATGGTATAGTAAGGCCTCATGCGGTTGGATAGCATGACCTAATTTGATTGTTATGAGATCCTTTAGGTGATTAAAATAGAGGAGTAGTGATTCTTGAGGAGTGCATCTTGAAGGTTTAGTTAATAAGCTCCCTGACATAATATTCGGAGTGAAAACCCTCAATGATTTCATACCATCTTATGATAGGAGTTTATAGGTTTGGTCTTGACTAACCTTGACCTTGGTGTTTAAGAGGATAATGTGATTAGGCTTACTCCATGTGGGGGAAAATGTGCCTAGATGGTTAAATTTTGAGTGCCCTTAATATTCCTATGTTGAGTTCCCTTTAAATTCTCTATGTTGAGAATCACTTCTTGGAGATGTTAATAAAGGGTGTGCATAAGCTTAGATACAAAGAAATGGATGATGTGCTTAACTATTAAGGTTAGTGAGCTAAAGTTATCTTAAGTTTGAGACAAGTTGCTCTTAAATGCATTTACCCTAAATGGGGGATGATGATGTGAGCAGTAATGTGGCAGATACCCCTATGTTTTCCTTTATTTCTTACTCAACCTTGAAACTAAAGAGTTCCTATTATCTTGTTCATGATTGTAGTATTGCATATAATATAAGTTGCATGTTCTCCATATGTTATGTATGCCTTGAATGATACTATGTTATGCATGTTATGAAAATTTATTCCATGAAAAAGGATTTTAATAAAATTAGTGTTTCTCATGTTGTTTTGCCTCTTGATATGATAAATGTGCATTTGACATCATGAGATAATGAAGGGAACATGCTTGATGTCCCTATAATGTGTGGTGTTTTGGCCCCACAATGGGAAGTTGTGTTTTCTTTAAATAAGAAATGATGATTCCCTTTAAAAATGTGTGACATTTATGACTTGGGAAGTGTTGATGTAGGCTTACTCTTGAGAAGAAATGGTATGTCTATTCAATATTATTGAGGTGTGCCTATGAATTGTAATAATTTATCCAAGATGATGCATGTTTATAAAAGCTATTGTTATGTTAGAAATAGGAAATTGTGAATTTACTTCCTATGTTTATGATGCGTGTGATGCGATCTACTATTTTGACTTCATGAGTAAGGGAGTATGAGCATGCCTTGTATAGAATTTGTGGAATTCTCCTTAAAATAAATTGACATTTGTGCATTGCATGTATATGAATTTTTTATGGCATGTAAGTATGTAGAAGTGAATAACATTCCTCCTTAAACATAACTAAGCATGAAGATTTTATGTATTGCCTTAATGGTATGTTGAATAAATTTTAGGGATTTTGTATATCTACAATATTGATGACCTATGTGCAATTAGTATGAGTTTCTAATATGCCTCATGAGTGATATTGTTGAACATGTCTATGTGTAATTTAAAGAATATAGCATGTTAAGATCTAAATGAAATGAAATGTAAAGACCATGTCATGATTAGGAGAAGGATGTTCCTTCTATGAAAATGAGCAATGCCTATGTCTTTGATGCATTAAGGAGTGAGTTAATGAAGGTTTTACTTACTTGTGTTGCATTGAGTGCATGATGGTATGGAGTTGGTGTTCCTGTAAGTTTGTTGAATTGAATTTGACATGAGGATATGTTGAATGTTGTGATCTGATATATGGGTCATTGATTCCATGAAACGGTTTAAAATGTTCCAAGTGTGATTCGAGGGCGAATGTTCCAATGTGGGGGAAATTGTAAGACCCTAAAAATAAATTATTATGCCTAGAGCCTCACATGTGACTTAAAGAGTTAATTAAATTTTAATTAAGTGTTTCACAACTTGTATTGTTTACTTGAAGAGGTTTGAAAGTCAAACGTCCAAAAACAACCTAGACATTTGGAAACTAATCGTGTGTTGTGCTAGTGTGCATTTGCATGTTTTACGTGTATTTTGGTGTCTAAAATGATAGGAGAAGTCCATAACATATATATTGTCGTATTAATGGTTGAAACATCCATGCGCGACTCCCCAAGACCACCCAAAGGGTCCTTGAAGAGGACCCAAACGCTAGCAAGACAATGCCTTGGCGCTGTTAATCGACACCTATGTAAATGACGCCCTGTACACTGGTCTACGCCCAGTCGATTGGGAGAGTTTCTCTACAATTAGGCGTGTATGCTCAGCCCCCCAAAAATATGTCTCAATCAAAAACGACAAAGTGCAGGTTGGCCCCATTATTCCATCGACGATCCGTCACCCTGCACGTTGAATGAACAAACTCTATCTATTAAAACGCTACCAAGCTAGGGGTGAATTGGGAAATTAAGACCACGTTTCAAATAAGGTGTGGGTAGTTATTTTATCCATTTTGTGGTATACTAAGTTTGCTAAAAATATAAAACCCCAATTAGACTTCATTCTTCAAACTACACCTTCCCCTCTCAAAACAAACTCTAAGCTCAAGAACAACATAGGGAATGGATTCTAATACCTTCTTTTAGAAAATATTGTGGCTTATCATGTGTTAAGGTATGATTATCCTTTATCCGTAGTTAACATTTCATCTAAGGATTTTGTTTAAAGGTTTTTCAAAGATTCTTCATGATCAAATTCCCTATCTTTCTATCTAGCCATCGGTTCATTGCCAAATTGATTTCAAAAGCATTCTAATGATGGATTTATGATTAACCACTTTTTTTATGATTAATTTCAGTCCAATTCATAAAGAACTCATGATGCATATATCATTGAATTTAGCTTATAATGTGGGTCTTGTGATTTTATTTAGATGTTTATGAATTGTGATTTTGATTATGTTATATTGCTTATTTCCATTGTTAATAATGTTAATTGGTTATGAATTGTTGGGAATTGATTAATGATCATTAAAGCTTCTTGAATCGGTAAGTTTATCCTAATTCCTAGCCTATGGTAGTTGAATTGACATCACATCGTATAGTCCATTTATGGTAGCAGTGTTTACATTCCTATGTATTCGTGTATGTTATGATCATGTACTTGAAGGAAAAGATGTTTTAGAAATGTTATTATGATTATCACACATGTGAAGTAATATGCCTAGTCTTCCTTTCTAGTTCATGATCTAGGGTGCATTGATAATGTTATCATAATGTGAATGAGGTTGTTAGGGTTAGGTATTGTGTATACGTTTAACATTGATGAAGTGTTTTTCATGTTTGACCTCCTACCTATGTAACGTCATATAAATGTGTCGTCTTAAGCATGATAGGAGTCTTAGATTCAAATAATAAAGATGTCTTGTCACCTATTCTATAATGTTAGTATATGGTCTATAGTCCCTCATAAGCAATATGTGAGTTGTTCATTACTTGAGGGATATGATGTATGTAGTGTGACCTTTGGAGGGTGGTTTCCTCAACATAATGTGGTTTTTATTAAATGATCATGTTGACCAATGTACACATACATCTCATGCATACCTTTATGTGTAAATATGTTCATGAGGTCAATTGAATGAATGAAAGTATGAAAGATATATCTTATCTTGGGTGACTTGAGAGGTGTACTAGTATAGGTATGGGCATGAGAGTTTACCTATACATTGCATATGAGGACCTTGAGGGGATTCCTAGGGTTATTTCTCTATATGTACAAGTTATGTAAGTATGATTTAAGCTATGATTATGCATGTAAAGTGTATGAATGATGAAATATGGATATGTGGTGTCTAAATGTTTTCATATGAAACTTTTCCTCATAATTGAACGCCTACACACATGAATGCATGAATGAAGCATGTTATGATATATAGTAAGGTAAGGTCTTTTGAAAGGTGTTGCTGAATTGTACTCTAAACTTGACTATACTATGAAAATGTTATGACCATGTGAAAGGACATTTCTCACATGAGTTAGGTTTTGATGAAACGACATTCTCATCATTAACCTATGAGCTATGCATATGAGGGGTTAAATTTACTAAACCCTATTTTATGAAAAATGCTAATAAATATTTAAAGTCTTTTCAATAAAGGGAAATTAAGCTTAGCATCGAGTGAACTTGATAATGAGAGGTGTCCCTTCCCAAAAAGCAAGATAGGTTCACCATTGTTCTCATGAGGTGGAAACTATAGTGTTATTTCTTATAAAGAGGGTTTCAATGATACATCTCATAGTTCCTTACCTATGTTTCCCCCCATGGTACTTATCAAGTGGATCCACGTAAATGCTAAAATGATGTTCATGTTCTAGCTTGGCAAGTAAAGCGCCTCTATTCGGTATGGGGTTCCATGACGACGGATTTCTTGTTTAGATAACATGGTCTAATGTTGGTTAAGGCAAGGTTTCCCTATCGTAAAATGAACAATGGAAGTAAGATGATGAACCCTAACTATGACTACCTAAGGTAAAATTGTGTAGGTGAGGGTATGGGACTTTACTTACACATTGCACAAGTAGCTCTTGAAGAAAGTTCTAGGAAGGAGTTTTATATGTATATTTATAAACCTATTATGCATGACATTGTAGTATTGTCCTACTTTCTTGATGATATGTATGATGTTGGTCTTGTTGACTATATGATGAAGGTCTTACTTGATATGCATGTAGTTGGCTATACTTGTCTTTTTGAGGTATGGAGTAACTGATAGTTCTTGTGATCTCTTTGTGGGTTTACTTATTATGTGAGAGTTTACGGGGCTTCATGTGTACATTGAACTAGTAGACTTGAATTAGGAGTATAAGTAAGGTTTTAGGATATATAAAATAAATGATGTTCAATTATGCATTTGATTACTATTTCCTCATTATGATGATATTGGTAGTACTGACTTGCATGTTGAGTTGAAATGAGTATAATGACTAAACTTATTTCTAATAGGAATGAGTCTTATATGAGGTTCATGAACTATGTTGGTTCATATGTAAAGTATGTGTTTCTTGATATGTTATGCTTCTGAGTTAATGAAGGTTTTATGAATGTTCACCTTGGTGACCTTAAGGTGATGCTTGAGTGTAGATGGTGGAATGGGACACTATTCATGCATTGCACCAAGTATTACTTAGAGTATTACTTTGGGATAAAGGAGTTAAGGTAAATGAAAATAATGTTATGAAAATGTTGAATGTGCCTTAAATGTGATATTTAGCTTTATGTGATATTATGACTATTGTACATGCCTATATGAAGTATGTGAACTATATGATGTTTATTGTAGTAATGTTACAAAATTTTTCTATAAGACATGATGCATTGTTTTTAACTAAATGTCCTTTTCAAATGCATGTGTTTGCGTGGTTGTCATACTTAGTGCATTCTTGTACTAATACCATATTTTTTCATCTTTTACACAAAATGTAGGTGGTGATGGCTAGAGGATGTCTCTTAAAGTTAAAAGCTTGTTAGATGTTTCCCAAGCTCCTAAAAGGATCCTTAAGATTCATGGATTTCCTATGTCAAGATGTTATTTAAAGTATAGGTAATAGTTTAAATTATTATTTTATGTTGTTAATTGTAGTGTCCCTATTCTACTCTATTTATGTTGAGTCTAAGATGACAAAAAGAGACTTAGATTCTAATTATGTACTTATGATATTTTATATATATGAAGGGATGTTATAGGATTTGATTTGCTATGAAAAGTTTTAAATTTTCCGTTAAATAAGTATAACAATGTGATGAATGATGTCTATGGGCTCCTATAAGACCTCCAAGAGGTCAAATACGCTTGTTACTTCTAGGGGTGTTCCCCGGTCGTGACACCATGGCACTCAACCCAACCTTTTGTTGGGTTATATTTTTGACTAATGATTTTCGACATTTAGAATTTGAAGAAGTGTCTTAATACATCAATTCAAGCAATGTGCCGCTTCCGTGGAGTGGTGTAACTTTATTATATTTAGTTAATCCAAATTTGTCTTGTTTTTTGTAGTGATACTTACCTTATTTTTGGTTTTGTTTTTTCTTTTTTTTTATACCATAAGAGAAGACTTTGAAAATGACCAAGAGATATGGTGGAAAATTTCATTAGAAGAGCCAAGAAATCGAGAGGGACTTCATGTTAAATGCACTTGTGACTCAGCTGGACGAGTTGGCTGCCAAAATTTCTGAGGGAGAAGTCCAGTGAAAAATCAAAGGGAGGTACATACCCCCTCATGAGCGAAAGAAGTCTAGATACCCAGAGAGCAGTCGTGTTGAAGATACACTAGTAATAAATCTCCAAAATATTATTAAGAAAAATAGAGTGTAGGATGAAATAAAATACAATATTGAAGTGTTTAATTAGATGGTTGGCTCTCACTCTAGATCTATCAAGCTGATCAGAATACTCATGCATCATGAAGTGCCTCATCTCCACCCAAATGAAAAATTAGGGTTATCTAGTGATACTAGGGCCAACTTCAATAATGGCAAGTGAGTCAGGATATACATCGTGCCACAACAATAATTAAAGAACTTTTTGGGAGGCAACACAAGGTTTGATACCTTTGTGTTTAATTTAAGATAATGTTGTGTTGTTAGTGAAGGATAAAGTGTGGTGAAGATTAGAAAAGAAGGAGATTGAAAAGCAAAAAAGGTCTTGTTGGAGCATCGCCGGATATGTCAGTGAGCCAGACCTAGACCGCTTTTTGACCCAAGATAACTTTAAAGTAGAGTCTGTAAAACTCGTTGTGTCCAAGAAATTATTAGCAAATCGCCGATCCAGTTGGCGATCTTATGTTTTTCTGCCGTTTGGACTCTTAAAATAGACTGGGCTTCTATAAAACTCAGCCAGATAGGTAATTTCTTGGTGTTACACCAAATGTTTTGGTTACCTTAATTAATATGTCTGAATCGGCGAGAATTGGACGGTTTCTTAAGACAAAGGTTTAAATGATTAAATTTTCTTTTCTTTTCCTTATTTTCAAGCTTTACAAACTCACACCTAGTTCTATTTTCAATATTCATATAATTTTGGGGTATTTTAGTTGATAATTCATGCTCGAAATTTGTAGTACATTGATTCGTAGATATTCAATCTAAATTTAGTCAGTGCAAAAGGATGGAATCTTAAACATGAGTTCTTTTTATCGATTTTGTACTTAAATGCAATAATATTATCTTGTTTATGTGTGTTGTGCCTATCTGGTCTATTTTTATTTGATATTCTTGCCCCTATTATGTTAATAGTTGATTCCTAAAAATTCGTTTCTTAAATTGGATGAATTTTGTGGGGTTGGGCATAAGTGTCGTTGGGTCGAGTCTTAATTTAAGTTGTGTAATGTGATTTTGTTTTTGGGGGTTGAAATATTGATTTCGATGAGTTTTGATGAACGTACGCACGTATGAGTCATTTGGTGAGCTAATTCACGCTCGAAAAACCACTCGATAGTCCACCAAAACTCCCTTCCTCGCCTACAAACTCATGCCTTTTTTCCCATAAGAATGTGTAATTTTTGGAGAGATTCTTGAGGTTACCAAAAGCACTTGTCTACTCGCTGAAAGTTTTCTTGTTCACCCATTGTCTACACCTCTCTATCCACCGTGCACTATACTCTAGACCCTCCTCAGTAGTTGCGTATGTCGTTGACTGATTTGGTGAGTTTTATTTGTAGTTTATCTTTTATTCTTTTGTTAGATTAATTTCTAACACTTTCTCGTAGCTTTGCAGATATGGCTATACTAAAAGTAGCTAGACGAATCATGCCACCTCGACACATAATAGAAAAATATTTTAGGAAAAATACAAAGGAAATAAAACCTTCCAAGACTGATAGTGAGGGAAAGAAGCCCAGTTCCAGCAAGAGGACTAATCCTTGAGACCCCACTGTTCCTTCATGGACCCGTGGAATCCACAAAACTATACGCGCTTTTTTGGTTGCTCATGACTTGGACAATATTAGCAATTCAGTCACCGTTTTATCTTAGAAATTGACTACATGATTATTACTCAAATATAGGATGACACATCAAGTATTTATGCCCAAACATATAGAGCAACCGCGTAGACAAGATTTTTAAGCTCCCTCTCTATCTTTCTCTATTTTGATCTTTGGATAATTGTTATTTACATTTGAGTACAATTATTTGTTATTTTATGGTGGGGTGAGTTCCACGTTTTCTATTTAATGTGTGATTTTATTTTGGTTATGTATTTGGGTTTTTATGCTTAAAATTGTGTTTTATACTGCTTTTGTGGATGATCGCAGTCGTTGCTCTTTTTGTTTTAATTGCAAATAGTTTTGATCCGTCTAAAAACAATTCCACACCTCTTGTTGTAACACCCCAGAAATTCTATGACCGAGAGTAGAGCCTCACATATTGAGAAATGTTTAAAATTATATCTCCCGACCTAGACTAATATAATAAACTTTATTTAGAATTATTAGAACCTGAACATCAAGGGAATATCATGACATTCAAAAACTAGTAAAATTTAAGGAGTAAATGTTCTTAGGTCTTTTAATGGTTTGGGGGTTCTGTATGAAGTCTAAAACTTGTAAAAAAACATTATATAGGTAAAATAATATTTTTAGAGTCAACAAGTCCAGGTCCGAACCCGAACGACCGCATTAGGGGTCCTTGAGAAGGACCCAACTATTGACCAACAAGTTACCAAAGACAGCAGGCCTTTGTTCGTGGAAGAAAACAGTCTGCGTTGCGGACTTTGTTCACCTTAGACAAAAAAGATTTGTTTGAGTCACGGAATATACTATCTCAAAAATTAATTTTAGGAATCTTGTAGGAACAGCACGCTACTCGAACTTGTTTCTCGACAAAAAAATTGAAAGTTTAAGTGAAGTTTGAGTTCACAAAAAGGTCAATTCGAGGGGTACTTTGGGTATTTTAGGTAAGGGTTATATATTGATTTTAAGTCAGTTGTATACCACATTTACTCACCCAAACCAAATCCCCGAGTTGACATCCAAATTTCTCCCACTTCTCTCTAAATTCTCTCTCTACTCAACCTCCACTAAAGAGCATTCATGTTTAAAGAAGAAGAAGAATTCCCCAAGTTTTCTACCAAAATTCATGGCTATGTTCTTCATTAAGGTTTGGATTCTTTTACTCTTGGGATTCCTTTCCCCAAGAGGTCCATTCGAGGATGTTTTCAAACTCCCCCAAATCTAGGGTTTTTCTCTACATATGGATCTTCTTTGAAAAGTTAAATTATGATTCAATTTTGATGAATTATGATCATTTATGTTGTTTAAGTATATAATGATGGTTAATTTGTTTTATTCACTTGAGATTCCTTTCCACCCATGTTCTTTCACAATTTCATAAAAACCTTGAATTGATATGGTGAATTGTTGAAAATGATGAATATGGCAATTCACTACATTGATGTTAATTATGTTATTAATTCTTGAATAACCTTGTTTTATTTATTGATAGTGCATTCTTGGGTGATTGAAGTATGAAGTCCCATTAAGTGCAAAAAGGTATGGATTTTGGTTCTTTCTTGAGCTCAATTATGAAAGATGAGTTACTTCGATAGTAATGATATTGTAGCTAATGTATTGTTATGGTGTTGATGACAAGGTCCCCTCACCCTTAACCCTATACACTTGAATTATCTATGAAGCATTAATGTATGTTATGATATGATGGTTATATAATTGAAAGGTAGTTCTCATTATTACAATGAATTGTTAAAGTAAAAGGTTGAATCACTTGCTAGTGCTTCTAAAGTGAAAGGATTGTTATTACTTATGATCACCTATGAGTTTTTATAATGATATGTTTGCATAGAGGTGTAGTAGAGGCTAATGTTAACTTAATTGATGACTAAAGATGCGTACTAAAAGTAATAGATTCTTAGCACCAAAAAAGAATGTAAATGAGATGGGATCTCATGTTTAGTAACTACGACTCCCCATATGGGTTTTCTCATGTTTAGTCTGTTCGGACTCCCTAAGATATGTGTTGTCTCACAAAAAGGAAACTCCCACATGTAGAAATTTAAGGTTTCTGTAACAATCTCCTTGACCCTTAATTATTTGCCCACATGGACTCTAGCTTAGTGGATCCTCTTAAAGAGTTATGGACGAAAGGTTACACCTTAGGCAAGTGTTAACCCTCTCTTTTAAGTGTTGGAGTAGGAAATTGGATTCCATGTAGCTCACATGGTCTAATGTTTGTTATTTCACCTCTTTCCCTAATGTAAAAGTAAATGTATGGACTCTCACAGGATTTTTCTTGAGGGGTTTTCTACATAATCTGATGGAAGGTATGGGACTTCTCTTACACATTGCACTTGTGGGATCCTAAGGGATGGTTCTAGTAGTGTTCTTTTGTGATTATGTTGAGTATGAATCATGTATGTTAATCTATGTATTATCTTTCTAAATATATCATGTTATGATGAAATATAAGATGATGAATGTATGTATGAAGTAGGTGGCTTAATGTGATACATAGCTTTGAATAGGGATATGAGATTCTATACATTGTATTGCACAAGTGTTTCTTCGATTGTGTACACATTGAGATGATATCATGTTGGATTGGCTTATGATGCTTACTTTATGTGTATATTGGATTACTTGGTAAAGAGCATATTTTAACTAGAATGTCCTTCTATACATGTATCCATGGTTTTTATGCATAGAACCCATACTTAGTGCGATTGATCTACTAACCCATATATCCTTCCTTTTTTCTCAAACAGTGCAAGTTCGGGCCATTGAGGAATCAAGGTCACTTTTCAAGGATACTTGGAACTTCTTTCTCCATGTTTATGATTCCTTATGTTCAAGGACAAGACCTTAATGATCAAGCATTTATTTCTTTGCTTATGTTGGAAGATATTATTATATTTCTTAATTATAGACTCCTTGATGGTGTAAGAGCTAAGTCGCAAATTTCTATATTCCAATGATTAGATGGTGTGAAGTAACGAAATTAGATTATATTTTCATATATGAAGCAAAGTTAAACTTCCAAAGTAAAACTTTAAAATTTTTCACATTTTTATTCAGTGAGTACATGCTATGACGAATGCTACGGGCTTATCTAAATGCTTATTGAATATGAATACGCCGATTATGGCTAGGGGTTCTTCCTGGTCACTACACTTGAGTGTATTTAATCTGTATGTTTCTTGCCAAATTGGAGTCTCGATGTTCATCAACACCAATGACTTGAATAGTGCTCACAATTAAGTGAACAAAAATGTGCATCTACAACGAGGCCAAGTAGAGTTGCATAGTCAATATGTTAACTTTTTTCATCACATTGTGACTAGCAAAATATCAAATGAAGTTTCTTGCGATGAACATTGTACACTGGCGAAAGTGTGAAGTTTTGTTTGACTTTGGTGTCAATGTCTTATGTGATGAGTTTACCATGAACAATGAATGATAAGACCTACAATTTGACCCATTGTTATGGTTGATTAAGTTATGTGATCTTATGATATGATCTTAGGAGACCTTGAAAGAGTGTGTACTAATTCGACATATACCTCTTTTGTGGCCTACCCTGTGAGTATTTGAACCTCTTTTGAACACTCCTTGAACCTTATCTTACTTTGGAAGAAACTTGATCAAAACATGATATTTCTTAATTCACGTCTTATAATCTTCTTAGTTTGTGGTTGATTGAATAGCCAACTAAGGCCAAAAGCCTAACACATGGTGTTAAAAAGAGAAGGAAAATCAAGAAGTGCAAGAAAAGACCCTTTTAACACATGGTGTTGAAAAGAATGGAAACCCTCCATATAAAATATTAAGAGAGAAAAAGAAAACAAAAATAGAAAGAATGAAATAATGTTGAATAAAGATATGAAATTTAAAAAAAAAATGGGATTTACGATCATACGAAGTGAATAATGGGATGACTTATGAGCACATAAGAAAATGATGAAAGAAGAGAAAAGGAAGTGTTTAGAGCACCACATATCAAGAGGATAAAAGTGACTGAGCCTAAATGACCATGCCTTTACGGTCAGCCCCATTACAAGCCCCGAAAAGACCTTTTAATCTTGAGTGAGCTGAAACAAAGGTTGATTACAAAAAACATCCAAACATATGGGTAAAGTCATGCATTGTGTTCATAATTGTGAGTGTGAGTGTTGCATTTGAGTTCGGAACATAAATTTCTTGAGCCATTGTCTGTAAAGATGGAATCATTCTCTGTGTGACGGCATTTGATCATTTTCTTCGGGTTTGAACTTGCATTTAAAGAAAGTATCAGTATCTTGAAAATAATTGATAATGGTGTGCCATAACTTGAGTCTTTGCATAAATAATTGATCCTTGCATGAGTAAGTTGAGTCTTGTTGTGTACATTCATTATTGTGTCTTGTGTAAAACTATTCGAAACATCCTTTTTTGAACTGTTAAACTCGAGTTTTTCTTGAGGACAAGCAAAATTTTAAGTTGGATATGTTAATGAGTCCCCAATTTGGACTCATTTAGGGCTATATTCTGGTAGAATTAGTTTACACAAATATATATTTTATCTCGAAAACTAATGAAAATGCCTTCACTTTTAGGTTTTTATTCTTGGAGAAAAAGCATGGACACAATTGATCAAAAAGGAACAAGAGAAGTTTAAAGAATGAAGAAAAGAAAGTTTGAGGTCGCCTAACCCATAATGGGCGTCACCTTATGGACTTATTCTCACATAATGTTCCAGTGTGCTGAGCCCTGAAGAAAAGAATTGAGGGTAGTGAAACGGAGTAGTTGGTGTGTCGTTGAATAGTTCCACAAAGCAGTAGTGTATTAGCAAATTAAAGCACACAAAGATGCTAAAGGCAAAGGAAACACGACATGATATATACCAAAGGGAGAATCGCCGAGTCGAAAGACGATCCCGACCAACTATGTCGAGTGGTCTTTCATTGAACACTTTTCATAAACTATAAATACTTGTTATTATTTTTATATTTGAATCAAATTTTATTAGAATTTTACATTTGAGACTGTATTATTCAGATCATTTCCTAGATTTAGTTCTTAGAGTTTTTGTTCTTAAGCTTTGAAGACTTGAAGGTTTCCAACTCTAAGAAAATGGAAGTGGGTATTGAAGAATCTTCATTGTGGACCCATATAATGAAATTTTCTATCGTACCTAGTTGATGGAAAGACTAGTAGGTTTTATTTATATCTCTTTACTATGTCTAGCTAAAACCCCAACTCTTGGGGTGTGATTATGTGAATATTGGTTAAATATACTATTGTGCCTTGCTAATTGATGGTTTATTTGTCCTTTTAATGTTATTTCATTCAATAGTTGGGTATATGTTTAATGGTGTTGTAGTTGTAAGTATGATTTCACCATCCTGTCTTTGACTTTCTCGAGAGAGAGTTCTGAAGATTAGAACTACTAAATCGATAGTCATTGGTTATTGGGTTGACGTGGGTTCTATAACAACCCAAAAATGACTATGTGAAGTAATGCCTAAACGTACGTAGAATTCCTAGATTAAATTGAGTTCACACGGCTTGATGCGGGTGGAACCATACCTCAGAACCTATGCACCAGCCAAGACAACCAACTTGGTGACTTAGTTGAGATTGCAAGGTTGGGTCCAGCCATGTAGGGCACTTAAATATTAAGATTCACCCAAATTAGTCTTAACCGGACTTGAAAGGGGTAATCTTAGGTTTGAAGGGTCTAGGTGTAAAATGGTCTTTTGCAGGATAAGAGTAGTATTGTAATTACCCTAAAAATTTAATTAAGTGATTAATTAATGTAATTAGGGGACAGTTTGGGTCGGGTCGACCCGGATTGACTTGGTTCGCGAGTTAGGCTTCACCCGTGTTTGATCCTTAATGGAAGCAATATTAAGTTTAATTAATTGGTACTTAATGATCTGATTTAAGTAAGGGCATGTTAGTCATTTCACTTAAGCCTTAGAAAATCAGATTTTTAATTTAAATAACAAAGAGTCCTAGTTTGACTAAGTCTTTACCTAAAACTCCCACTCCTAAACTTACTCTGACATCTCTCCACTCTCATTCTCACGTATCTCAACTCTCATACTCTCGCTTCATCATCAGTAAAAGAACAAAATCAAAAGTTCATCACTCTTGAAGAACTTGTATGCAAAAACTAAAAACAAAAACTAAACTAATAATGAAAAGCAAAAACATTTTTCTAGAAGAGTTGCGCATGAGGTTTCGGTGGTGAAGAACTATTTTTGTGGTAGTTGTCAGCGCATTGGATTAGGTTTGGAACGGTGTCGAATGACGAAAAAGGTATGGGTTTCTTCCTCGTGTTCCATTTCCCAAGAGACCCATACGATTCAATCATATTCAAATTCATAAACTAGGAATGTTTCCCCTTCGTATGTCCCTGTCACTAACTCCCATCGATTGTTGTAGGTTGAGTATGTTTGCTTGTACAGTTTTGGGATGTAACATTTTTTCGTGATGATTATGTTCATGTATGTATTCTTGGATTTATGTGGTTGTTATGTATGTCTTTTCCAAAACTATTTGAAAATGGTATGTTAAATCCTGCGTTTTTGTATGCAATTACTTGTAGAAATCGTCATGTTCATGGGAGGTGTGATGTTGATGAATTGAGTGAAAACTCTTGCCCAAATGTAACCAAGAAAAACGCACATAATAATGTACGAAATATCTACCGAATTGCCCAAGCATATAACGTATAAATGTTGAAAAAAGGTGTACTGAAAAGGTAACCAAATTTCCACAAATTTCCAGAAACATGGCACAAGCAGCATTGAGGATTTGGGTTTCAAAAAAAAATTATAAGTGTGAGGTCATTCAAAATTGAACCCGAGACCTCACTATATGTAAGCTGCTGAAAATTCAATACTAAAAATGAGGTAAGGGGGATTCAAAATGGGGTAGGCGCAAGAGAAGAAATAAAAGAGGGAAAAACAAATAAAATGAAGCGTGTGGGGGTCGAACGCACAACCTCTCGGATACGTGAAGAAATTAGGAGAATAATAAAATAAAAGTAAATATAAGGTTGTGGGGGATCGATCCCACACCATCTCGTCCTCAAACAAAAAGGAAATAAAGAAAAAAAAACAAGTGTAGGCATTGGGGTAGACCTCAGGTACCCAAGCCAAATTATTAAATCAAAAATTAATATAAGACTAAGTGTTGATCAAGGGATTTTAAATCGGGTTCCCTTGCCCAATATCGTACTGAAACATAAGTCTTACGTGACTAAATAATTAATGAATGCCGCCTATAGGAATTGAACTCGAGACCTTGGGATACTTACAAGATGCATAAGTCTTGTACTACAAAAATCTTGGGTGAGTATAAGTCACTTAGAAGAATTGTGAACGAAGCCTCATGGCTTTTACATATGGGTTCAGAAGTCCAGCGTATGTTTAAAAATAAGTGAAACTAAGATTTATGTGATGACATGATGTGACCCTAGGAGGGTTAAGTAAGAGTGTGAAACATACTAAAAGGCCAAGTGCATTAGCATATGACGAAATGAACATTCACGTAATGGGGTGAGTAATTGTGAAGAGCTAATATGCTAAATTTAATTAATGTGGTGACAACATGATAAGAGGCTAATATGAAGATTATATCAATCTCAAATGAGACTAATAAGTGTTATAAAAAAAAAACGTACTCACCTATGAGAGTGTAAAACTAATAAAGAGACAAGTCTGTAAGAAATGCTCTAATGAAAGTATCGAGATCAGTGCACACTTAATACTAATGATAATATTAGAAATCATCTAATGAGAAATGATGCCCTCGTGATAGAAGCAAGCTTCTATGATGTGTGAGATGAATGTAATGGAAATTTATACGGAGCGCCGACAGGCTAGCTATGAGTCGTGATTCCTTCTTTTGGGAAGGTGGAGGTTCATGTATATCTCATAAATGATATTGTACGGTTAGGCGGGTATGGATCTCCTTATATTTCCTAGTCTTTGAACCTACGCTGCCAACATAGGGTTCTAGTATGGTTTGTTTTCGTATATACGCTAGCATGTTTTGGTTTCCTTTTGCCAGTTATTCCACCTCTTTTCGGTGTCGGGTAGGCACTGTATTTCATGAAGCTCACATGATCTATGTCGATTATATTTAAAGTTCCCAAAGAAAGAATGAGGCCATCCTCATGTAATGCACAAAATGAAATGGATGATACCGAAGGTGTTTGGTTAGGATAATCAAGTGGTAAACTAGACTCAAGTTATGACACTAGGTCATTCTTGATTATTGCACAGTGAACCCAATGAGACTCCTAAATAACATCCTAGGTATATAAATGGATGAAAATGAAGTACGTATGAATTAATGAAGTGGACTCTGTGTTTGCTAAAGAATGCTCCCTAGTTGACGTCCCATATGTTAAGCCCTCATTTAAGAAGTCCTAATGTTAAGTTCGTGATTCCAAGGTCTCACGGCATATGAACGAAAGATATGTGATATATCTATGTGATAAATGAAATGTGTTATGTGTTGTGTGCATTATGAAAATAATGATGATGCATGTTACTCTCATAGCATTACTTTCCTAGTCTGATTTGGCAAGTCCAACTGACTTGGCTTTCCATAACTCATATCGATAGGAGAGATCTCTTCTTAATCATGCATGTCCTTGGTGTGCACTTGCATACACCCATACTTAGTACAAATGTGTACTAATCCCATAAAACCCTTTAATTTTAAGTGCAGATGCAGGTGGATGATAGAGCTTACGAGACTATATTGAAACTATCAAGACGTGGAGCATCCATCCGAACTTTGTAGGCCCTCATGCTTTCGAGGATGCTTATCTCTTATATTCTATATTAGACGTAGGCATGAGCTAGTGGAGGATGTTCCACTAGCGTTTTTTTCTTACTTATTTTCAGACGTCGTATTGGTGCCATTTTGGCAACTTTACATTAATGCAGTTATGAACTATTTCTTTTGTTTGGATATCTTATTGGTAGATGGTTGTTGTGAAATGATGTCATGTAATGCAAGTCTATGTATACTTCAAAGCAAAGAAAAGATTTAAATTTTCCTCTAAAATTAACCTTTATGATATAATGATGACGTATGTAGGCTTGTTTGCGATCTGTGAGAAGTCAATGCCGTTGTTTACGGCTAGGGTCTACAACCCGGTCGTGAAAGTTTTAGCTCGAGAGAGTGAATTCTAAATCTTGTCCCACACTTTTAGCTCGAGATAGTGAATGGGCTAAGGAGAATGCTGGGCATAAACGCAACAAATTTAGGTCTTCGAGAGAAACCAATTTGATTCAGGGTAAGTTGCTAGAGAAAAGATTTACCCCCACTAAAGTCTAGCTTAGTCACAAACATACAACAAATTACTATAAATATCTTGTACCCGGTGGTTTATTTGAGCACATATTCCTATCACATCCCTTTAATCACGTCACTATATTTGTATTTTTTTTTATCTTCAGTTTTTAGTTTATAATGACTAACAAACCCCCCCCCCCTTGATAATTTACACTCGTGTCACCACCTTTTATTTATTATGTTTTTTTACCATAAATGTCTTTTAGCTATGACTAATTTGAATTAATTTTTACTTGACTGATTATTCTCAAAAACTGCTCCCTAGGAGTCGACCCTTAGCCTTGGTTGGGTTATATCACTAACTAAGGACCATAGACACTCAAAATTTGAAGAAGTATCCTGATATATCAAGTCAGCTCCTCTCGAAAAGATACAATGCCTCACCTTTATTTTTATTCAAACACCAGTTGGCCTTTTTTTGTTGATTTTGGTAATTTCGATTCAGGCTCTTAGTATGCTTATTTAGATTTCGTCTTATACGTTAGAACAATTGAGTTTGTATTTAACAATGATATACATATCCCCTATTTTTTTTATTGGAATATATTTTTTGATGTGCATATGAATGGCTGAGAATGTTCATCTAATTTCAATTTTCTCGACTACAATATAGCATACTCTCATTCTGAAAAGTCCTGGTTAATTTTGATTATGAAGTTTCTCTTCGAGAGTTCTTTTTTTATTTTTAATCTTTAAGATTTTATCCTCTTAGTTGAAAAGATGAATGAAGAACAATATAGAAAATTTTCTTTCTTGTTTTTTTGAATGAATAAAACTATATAATTAGGTTGTATTTATACACGTATGATGACAACTAATAGTAAATCCTAAAAGAATAAAATATTCTCAAGATCACATGAAAAAGGAAAAAAATATCCAAATAATATTTACATGACAAAATCAGAAAAAGGAATATCTCCCAATCTCTTATGTATGTGCAGAATATGTGAAAATAAACCCAACATCCTCCTTTATGTTGGAGGGGAGAAAGGAACCCCCAAATAGTCTAAAAGCTAATGATGCATGGGTCTGGTCAAGGACTTGGTAACGATGTTAGTAAGTTGTGAAGAAGATTTGATAAAAGATATAAAGAAAATTAAGTCAGTGACATACTATTGACAGACGATGTGACAGTCAATCTCGACATGATTTGACCTTTCATGGAAGACAAGTTTTTTTTGTGACGTGAATTGTAGTAAGACTGTCGGCATGGATATTGGAACTGAGAGATCATCAAATAGGCGAACCAAACAAGCAAGATCAGCTACAACCTTCCACATAGATCTATATTTATCTTCAACAGAACTAGTATAAATTGATGTTTGTTTCTTAGATTTGAATGAAATAGGAGAAGACCTGAGAGAATATAAAATCCACTTACTTATCTTCGTGAATCTGGACAAGTATCCCAGTTGGAATCACAAATGGCCATCAATTTGAAGGAGAAGATACATACATAAATAGACGAAGAGCAAGATCTTTGAGAAAATAACAAAGAACCCGTAAAGCAGCTGCAAGATGAGGTTCATGAGAATCTTGAGTAAATTGACTCAGATGTTACACTATAAAGGATAAATCATGCCTTGTATGTGTGATATAATTAGTCTTACCTTAAAACACATGTATAAAGTAGGATCTTTTATGGGAATCCCTTGACTTGCTAGTAACTTGACATTAGGATCCAAAGGCGAAGAAAGAAAAGATAAATGTAGGGAATCAAAAACCTGAAGTAAGTCCAATGTGAATTTCCTTTGGAAAATAATCATACATGTGGGTTCTCTCATAACATCCATCCCAAGAAAATAATGCAATTGACCAAGATCTTTAATTTTGAATTCTTTGTCCAGAAAGAGCTTTAAAGCCTGTAATTCAACTTCATTGTTTCTTGTCAACAACATGTCATCCATATATATTGCCACAATAGAAATAGAATCAGCAAATTTCTTTTAAAAAGAGAATAATCATTCATAGAAAGAATAAAACCTCTAAAATTGAGAGCAGAAGTGATTTTATCATACCATTGTTCGGATGCTTTCTTTAGTCCATAAATGGATATTTTAAGCAAACAAACATGGTTAGGAAAAGAAGGTGTGAAACCATGAGGAAATTTCATCTAAACCTCTTCATTTAAATCACCATATAGAAAACAATTGTTCACATCTAATTGAGACACACCCCATCCTTTATTCAGTGCAAAAGCTAAAATAGACATGTTGGTGGTCATCTTGACTACTGTAGAAAATGCTTCATTGTAATCAATACCTTCTCTCTTCACATCACCTCTAATGACTTATCTAGATTTTAGTCTTCTACTTCCATCAGTGTGTTGCTTTACCTTATAAACTCTTTCAAATGGAAAAGCCTTCTTATCCTATAGGCAGCACAACAACATCCAATTTGTTGTTAATGTTTAAGTCTTTAAGTTCTTTATCCATGGCTTCTTGCAAACTAGAATGGGGAGCTTCCTGAATATATCTAACAGGATTTGTATACTAGTAATGGAAATGAGCATGAATTTATTGTTAGAATATAAATCACTAAAATATGAAGACTTAGGAGTAATAGGACTTTATCAACACGAAGAATTCACGTTAATAAATGTCACGACCCACAAGAACCCCAGAAGCTAGGGAGAACTCTTAGGTCATCACAAGGTGTACTTGACCCTTTGGAGTCTTGTACAAAACTCTTAACTATTGTTCATTCTATAAGAGATGAAAAGTAGTGTGGAATTAAAACTTTTGACGAATAATATAATAAAAGAAACATCTTTCATAAAATACTAAGGAAGTCTCGTTGTCATAAACTAAACTGAAAGACACGACATAATATCTTAGGGACACGACCCTTTACATTTGAAAGAAAAACATAATAATTCTTTAAATAAAGAAACTAAGAAAATCGGACTATGCCCTCGGATATATGAGGACATAATTTTTCTTGAGAGAGTATATTCCCAAGCTTCATCTACAAATCTTCAAAAGACTCCAACCTATACTTATAGAGTATAGAAAAGTATGGGATTTGCACAAATAATGTACTAAGTATGACATATGCAAAAACATGCAAAAAGGGACATGTTAGTATAAAGAAATTTCCACACCAATTAAATAAAACATTCATGAATATAGAAGTAAGCCATTAAATAGATCATCATTGAACACTTAGGAAAGGATTTCCATAATTTTCAACAAAGGAACCATTTTACAGTGAAGTATCAAAAATGTTACAATGCATCCCTTAGAATTACAATGAAACCATTTTAGAGTTACAGTCAGCTATTTTTAATCCCCAAAACAGTGAACTCCCAAGTCAAGCCAAGAGGAAGTGAACTTATTTCTGTAGGAGTTTCCCTAGCTAAGTTTATCCTTAGACTTAACAAGGTAAGACATGAAGGAAACTCCCATATGCCTCCTTCAATACACACCTAGGTGATCCCCAAGACTACCCCATCTAGGCTTACTCGCCTCGGGATAACAAGTCCCACTCCATAACAAGACATCAGCCGGACACTCAAACAACATAACAAAACATTGCTTTCGGAATGCCTACTTAGTGCAATGAGTACATGGCGTCCCATTCCACCACCTACCCTAAGTACTACACTCTTTTAGAAGACTTAGCTCATTCAGTTCATATAAGACTCACCAAGATTCCCTTTTTGGAACGCCTACCAAGTGCAATGAATATATCTCGTCCCATTCCATAACCTACCCTAAGTAGTACACTCTTTTAGAAGACATAGTACTTTAAATTCATATAAGACTCACCAAGACTCCCCTATAGGAATGCCTACCTAGTGCAATGGATAAATAGCGTACCATTCCATTACCTACCCTGAGTAGTACACTCTTTTAGAAGAATTAGTACTTTCAATACTTTTGTGGGGGTATGCTTAACCGACATAGACCATGAGAGCTAGACATGGAATCCCTATACTCCCCTTATCGGAGAAGGGTCCCCCCACTTGCCTATAGTGAGGTCTTTTCTTTTAGATTTTATACGGATTTCCCAATACCTACACCTATACAGGCGCATAGTTAAGGGATAAGGAAATTGCTATTAAGTAACTCATTCTCTACTAACGAGGAGCACTCATCTTAAGAGGTACTTTGGAATACAACATCTCAAACTCACAAAGTGTAACCACCTTTCCTTTATATCCTTGGTGTTAAGCATAACTCTCCACGGATTCAACATTTTATACTATAGGTTAAGGATAACTAGTGGACACCACATCTCAACTCACGAAGGGTATCCATCCTCCTATCTATCTTAGAAAGATCTTAGAAGATAATGATGTTGCTACTAAACACTTCATCTCAACTCACGAAGAGTGTTCACCCCAAAACTCCCTTTTTCATTCACATTCTTTAACTTCATTCATTAATTCATTCAAAGGGTGTGTATGTGTGTGTTCATGTGAGCAAACCTTTAACAATAGCATCATTTCATTTACATTCAATTCTATACATGCTTAGACCTTCATTCATCACATTACACATATTAAATGCTTCACATAGTCATATAATTAATTTAGACATAATCTAGCATACTTCACATAATAAGCTTCAAATGTCTCATTAACAAGAATAACATCATAATCATCTTACTTCACATAATATACCTTCATGGCCTCTTTCAGAATACACAAGTAACTTCACATGCATTCAATTCAAGTAAACACCGCCACGAAGAACGTGGACCATACCACTCAAGAGAAATTCACAATGAGAGTTAATAATGAGACCAGCATACCATTCATCCAAAGACTTCACACCTATTTTTAATTTACTCAAGAATTCATCATAAAATAGCCCTTAGGGCAGTAGCTAAAAGACAATGTTAACACAAGGAAACCACAAACTAACATTAGAAACATAATATTTGAACCATTTAAAAAATTTTCATGCAAGACTCATATTTAGAGTTAAAGATAGAAGAAGTTCGGGTTGAAAACCTTTTTTGAAAATTCATTAGAAAGGACTCCTTGAATGGAAGAGAATTCAAGGATGACTATCATACCTTGAATAGAAGAAACCTCAATGATTTTGATGATGAACATGACCACCAACAGCCCTCGTACCTCCTTCTTGACTTCTAGCTACTATGGAGTTTGAGAGAGTCTTTTAAGAGAGAGGGGTTTTGAGTTTTAGGAAATGAGGTATAAAATCAGGTATTAGGGTTTGAAACACTTTAATATATCTAAATGACCGTAAACTATCACCGTAGGTTCATAAAACACTTGGGGTGAATTTACCAAATACCCCAAGTCAAAAACAGAAAAGTTACAGCTTTTTGGAAGCCTCACAGACGACTCCAACCAACGGACCATTTGTGCATCAATGGCCCATTGGTGGTGGTTCATTGGTTGGGACTTGGTCTCTATCCTTTAAAGACTTTCTTACCTGCAGGTCCAGTCGACGCCTAAGGTCGATTAACCGTTTGTTGACAAGCGGACCGCCCCTGGTGGCCGTCGTTGGTCACTTCATGGCAGCTTCTAGCAAAAGGGATGTGGTCCCCTTCAAGGGCCCCTCGTGGATCCTAGGTGGAATCGTACTCGGATGTTAAACCCCTAAACATAGTCGTCTAAGTCTTAAGAACATCCACATCAATTTTGATTAAAACGAACATGTAAAACTCACTCAAACACATGAAGACACACAAGTACTTTCTAAGGCACACCCTGCTAACATCATGGATGTTCTTGAACGCACTACAAAAGATAGGCTAATTTGCAGAGGTTTATTTGTGGGGGTTTTAAAAAACTCCTCTTTAAAATTATTTTGTAGTGTTTATTTAAACCCTTGAGATATAATTTACTTGGTGACGGTTTTATCGTGGAGGCTTGAGATAACCTCCGCAAATTGCATCAATTTGTGAGGTTTTGTGAACGTTGCAATATATTATAATTTTTAGCGGTTTTATTGTGGAGGTTTGTGATTACCCATGCAAATTACATCAAATTTTGATGCTTTGTAAATGCCAGAATTCATTATATTAGCTACTCGTGTATAAAATAGGAAATAAATATAAAAAACATGCAATGTAAAATACACTTTAGAAAACAAGGTAATCATGGAAAGTAAAAATACAACTTATTATATGCATTGCATGTTTAATTAGTATGAGTAGAGCAAATTAAGTTCTAAATTGAATTGTATTATCAAAGTACACACAATTTAGATATTTAGGTTCATTTTCTCAAGAAAATGAAATAATAGATGAAAATGTTACTTCTAGAATATATAATTGAATGGTTAAAATGATATATATATACATATAATTATATATATATATATATATATATATATAAAACTAAAGTAAAAATATATTTATATGTGACAATTATATGATAATAAGCAGTTAAGCACTAGGTCGGTAAAAAACATAAATATTTATTACTTCTAAATTTTTTTAAAAATATTATTTAGGGGTATATATGATTCTTCTATCAAAGTTCAAGGTATATTTTAATTTTTGTCAGACATAAATTATTTTTTGACTTCTTTTATTATAATTATTTGAATTTCTTTTTCTTATTTTGTTTTTTTCTTGCATTTCTTAGTTTAAAGAAAAAAATTAAACTATTTTTTTTGTGTGTATTGTAATTTAATTTCGTATTCGAAGAAAACATTTGGTCATCTACAATAAGTTTTACAAGAATATTAGTGAAATATAATTAAATTTGATAAGCAAAACAAAAAATTGTAAATACTACATTGAAACAAAAAAAGTCAAAAAAAATATTTGACGAGGATGAAATTTTCTCATATGGGATTATATTTTTTAGAATAAAATAATAAAAATTTAGATTAAAATTATTTTTTTTCATTTCCGTTAGAGGAAAAGGGTATATGTGAGCCATTTGTTTACAAATAGGGGTATATATGAGCCACTTTCATAACAAAGGGTATATCAGCTGAATGACAAAGTTGAAGGGCATATCAGACCGTTTTCCCTTTAATATTTCACTTTAAATACAGGTTTTAAATATTTGGATGTTCTATTAAGAACGAATTACTATATAGTTAATATTATTTTTACATATGAATGTATAAATTTGTCTTTATCTAAAAATTAATGAATAAAAATTTATCAAAATGTGAAATTCATCTAATACTATATCAATAAAATATTATTATGTTATAACAATATATGGTGTTGTTGTGATGAAAGAAATATGAAGTAAAAATAATAAACTCAAATCACTATAATCAAGTTGCTACATTACCTTTTTTACATTTTTTTGATGTGAAATCACTTGTTTAAAGTTTTAAACTTTAAGTTATCAAACATAGTTACTAATTATGCCAATTTGTCATGAATTAAGATTTCTGTAGTAGTCAATGTTATAGATGACAAAATTCAAGTTTCTTAATGACAAGAGGAAGTTGGTCCGATGATAAGCAACCCTCACTTCCAACACAGAGGTTGCTAGTTTGTGTCACCAAGGGAGCAAAATGGATGGGAGCTCCAAGTGAGTGTAAAAAAAGTAATAAAAAATGGTAAAAAACCTTTAAAAAGAATTAAATAAGACATTGAGAGTATATTGTGTCTGTTATTAAACCCTTGTACAGTGTACTTATTAAAGTTCTAAAATCATATTTAAGAGGTTACGACTTACCACAATTTGCAAATACATTTTGTGGCGGACGTAATGGAGGTTCAATAAAATCGTCACAAATATATTCTTGGCATATGTAATTGTGGCGGTTTCTAAAACCGCCTCAATTAACTTTGTGTGGGTCAAAAACTCCCACAACTCGATAAAATACCCTCCACAAAATGAACCTTCATTTGTAGTGACGTTTGACCTCCAAACTTAAACCAAACTTCACACACTGCCTAAGAACATCATTATAACTTAATTTAATTAACCAAAAATTAACTCAAGAAACATTCACAAAACTCTAGTTCACCTTAGTTCATTTTAGGGTGTTACACTAAGATGGAGATTTATAAAGGCTGGTAGATATGGGGACACTATCAAAATCATAAGAACAGTCAATGTTTGAATTTGATATGGAAAAAATGAGATTCTGAGGGATAATAAAAGGAGATGGTAATAGTAGAAAGAAATAAAGTATAACGTAAATAAGATTGTGAACATACTCTTCATGGAAAATAACATTTCTAGAATTTGAATTTTTTTTTGTTTGTAGAAACACTTTGTAGCCTTTTTCCCATATGAATATCAAAAAATACACAAGGTGAATCTTAAGGATCACATTTAGTACTATGTTAGGGAGGAGTAAATACAAAACACAAGCAACCAAAACACTTTAGATGAGAATAAAATGGTTTAACTTTGAACATAACCTCAAAAGGGATTCTTGAATTCAAAAAACTGGAAGGAAATCTATTTATAAGATAAGTAGGAGTAAAAAAGTATTTCCCCAATAGCCGATAGTAGGGTGAGATTTATATAAACGGTCTCTTGATTTTTCTAATAAATGCTTGTGTTTTCTCTCTCACTACTACATTTTGTTGTGGAGTGTGGACACAAGTATTTTGATAAATAATTCCCTTAGAAAGAAAAAATGATATTTTTCCCACAACCTAAGTCAAAATCATTGTCAATTGTGATAATATTAACTTTGGAATCGAGTTCTCTTTCAAACCATAGAAATAGAAGATTGAAAGACAAAGAAGGAACTTGATTTAGTTCGAAGCAGATGAGTCCAAGTAGCTCTACTAAAATGATCAACAATTGTAAAATAGTTATGCCAATCATTTGTATTAGATTTATAAAGACCCCAACTATCCACATGAATTAAGTTAAAAACAGACTTGGTAAAAATAGCACTAGAAGGAAAGTATAATATTAATTGCCTTGCATAGGACAAACCACACAAGGAGAAGATAACTCTGAATGAGATTTAGAAAAAAATTCTTCATATTACTCATTGTCGTATGGCCTAATCTATTGTCTCATAACTTCTCTCTTACATTGGAACCAATGAAACTAGAACAAGAAATAGACACATTTATTACAGAGCTTGAAAACGATATACTATGAAGACTAGAACTGGGAAGGCTTTTTGTAAAAACTGTTGGCTGACATGACTTGAAGATATATAGACCTCCTTATTTTTTACCAAGCAACAGATGCCTCTTAAGTTAAGGTCCCTATAAAAGAGATGAGTTTCTCAATGAGTAACATTTACTCTATGAGAATTAGGTAGAGTTACCATGATAGGTTTAGGTAAAAAGATTGAAATTAGTGAAAAAAATTTCTACCAAAAGTCATATTCTCAGATGCTCCACTATATAATTTCCAAGAACAAGTGTCAACTTTAAACAGGTAAGCATAAGAATTAAAGAGCATGGTCATACCAGCACAAGCGAGGTTCGCAGATGCATTACTAGACCTATAATTCTTTTTGTTCAGTTTTAACAAAAGTTACAGAAGTTTTGCCACATTTTCTTTACAAAGAGAGTCACGTCTGAATTATTTTCCACTCTTTGATGAGTACCTACTCATGTACTAAAGAAATTATCGGCAATAGTACCCTTTTTATACTTCTTAGATTTAATAAACTTAAAGTTTGAAGGAAAACAATGAATTTTATTGCACTGGTGAATAATGTCCTATCTTCTTACAATTGTTGCACACCACATGAGTTTTCTTAATGATATTTCATTGTTGAGTTTTTTAATAATTGAACTCTTTTCTCTTGCATTAACAACAAGAGAGGATGATGTTTCTCCTGGATAAGCAGGAGTAGCATGAATTTCCTTTGTTTTTCATCTTGAATAACAAAGAGAAAAAGCCAACCAATAGTAGGAAGAGGGGAAGAGAACAAAATATTACATCAAACCCATTTTAAAGTGTCATTTAGACCCATAAAAATGAATCAACCTTTCCATCTTGATGAGCTTTTATACTCTTTTCTTTACACATACACACTCACAACTAAAAGTAGAAAAAGTGTCCAGTGCATCTAACTCTACCCACAAAATCTTCATTTTTGTGAAATATGCAAAAATACTAGAATTCCCTTTAACTACAACATTTAAGTATTTTTGATGTTGAACAAATTTGGCACCATTAGCTGACCAGATCTATATTTTAAGTAAGACCATAAGTCTTTAGCGCTTTGGGAGTACAAGACAAACTCAACAAAAAAAATTTGAGAGAGAATTGAGTAACCAGGACAAGAACATGTCATTACATCTTGACCAAGACTTTTGAAAAGTATATCAGTAGGAACAACTAGGGACCCATCAATTAAAATCCTAGCTTGTTCTTCAACAAAAGGGATGTAATAACAACCCCTTCTCCATCTACCATAACTACTACCGTCAAAAACAGTGAACACAAGATTCATGCTGGGATATTCAAAGGTGAATAGAGAAAGCATGTGATAATCCACTCCATTAATTGCTGGAACTGTATCGCTCGGTTATCTGATTTGAGTATTGGATTATTTAATCAACCATTTGTGAAAATAGAGAAGGAAAATGAAAGCCGGAGAATTTAAAAAATTGAAATTAACACTACTCTTTTACCATGAAAGAATAAATGAAGAATAGTATAGAAAATTTTCTTTCTTGTATTTCTGAATGAATAAAACTTTACAATTAGATTGAATTTTTACACTTAAGATTACATCTAACGGTAAACCCTAAAAGAATAAAATATTCTCAAGATCGAATGGAAAAGGAAAAAATATCAAAAGAATATTTACATGACAAAACTAGAAAAATAAATCCAACATTAGTCAACACCCCTGCCAGTTCTAAATTCGTAGTCACTTTGTTTAACATTCTCATCAGCTATACTTTGATGTTGCTGTGATCTTCCATTCTTAAATATGTTTTCTTGAATATTTGAAGGATCTGGTTGGCCAATAGTGTTTTCTTTTCAAATTTTATCAAATTTGAATTGTTCGGCTTCAGTCACAAAGCTTCATTCTCATAATTTAAGGTTTCACAAATCAAACTTGCATTCGTCGAGGATATTAGATTCCCTGCATGTGTTTTAGAATTTACCCATTATGGCCTGTTTAAAGTATAAAGTAGGTAGATGGGGTTTATATGTTCCATAGCTCGAGTGTTTTAAGTTTGATTAGAACTATATGTTTAGTTAGTCTACAAATTTAACAAAATACTCTAGATCTTATCAACAACGACATGTGAAACTCAATAAAATTAAATAAATGGCGGAAAATACTTTATTTCCATTTTCCGATTGTATCATATAATTGTATACTATTCCATATATATACACCATTAAGCCACTATTCTAACAAACACCTAATAGAGCTTACAAAAAGCCGAGAATGATAATTAGCCACAAAGAAAAGAAAATCGACATTTGTGGTTCAACATGTTTTCTCAGATGGGAGAAAATGTTGGTATTGAGGGTATCAAATTGCGTTCACGTTTAGAGGCTCCCTATTCTCTGTATCCTGATTGGCCATAATGAAAGTTCTAGCTAAATACCCATGACAGAGACGGAGACTTAGCTCTTCCGAAAAAATGCGTAGTGGTTGATTCCAGTCTTTTATGCTGAAGTTTATCAATGTCTATGTTTGATCTGTACTCAATGAGTTCCTAATTGTACATTTATAAAAAAAAAATCGAACAAGCAATAGTGAAAAAGAGTTTATTGATTTTCTTACGATATGAACTAATGGCTAGACAACAATATCATGTTCTTGTATTGCCTGCCTGAATTGACAGAGTATTGGAGATGATATGTGTAATTCCTGATCAATTTGGGATCAGTCAAGTCGGCAGCTATGTCCAAAGTTATTAAGAACTTTTTTTTTTCAGTAACAACTGCTCATGCATAGATATGTTATATAGACCTCTTAAGCTGAATGGTCTTAAAATTTAAATTAATGAATCTGTTGTTTTATACCTAGTTTCTTAAATCTTGGTTGTGTCCTAACAATTATTTCATTCTCTACAGATCAAATAAATCGTTGAAGGTCTTGTTTTGTTTTAGGAACTTGTTGTACTTTTACGTATTTACTCTAGTTGTACATTTGGAATATAATTATCTTCTCCTTCACACTTTGAACATATATGATCAGGATATTTTTTTCCTATTATTTTACAATATATTGTCATTAAATTAGAAGAAATAAAAAAAATTTGGATTGCTCTGGTTATAGGTGTTTGCTTTGATTTTAATAGGCTTAATATCCACTGCCTTAGGTCTTCCATATCTGCTGCTCGGATCCACTTCAATAGAAGATGACCCGTCTTTCATCAAGACTTAATCAAACTTTTTGTGCCAATGCTTAGGAGCTTGATTAAGGCCATAAAGAGATTTAACTAATTTAAAAACATTATTTTCTTTTCCATAAATTTCTTATTCTAAATCACCATTTTAAAAAAAAATGTTTACATCCATTTGATGGATAAAAAGCTAATGAATTGATGTTAAGGCCATTAAAATTCAAATAAAAGAAATTCTAGTCATAGTTCAGAATGTATAAAAATAAACGAACTTTCTATTTATAAAAACCTTTAGCTACTAACCGAACTTTATATTTATATATGGATCCATCATAATTAAGTATCCTTTTAAAAATCCATTAAATCCAATAGGATTTGCATAAGGTGCAAGATTAATTAAAATCCGTGTATTATTTTTCATAATTTTGTTCAAGTTTTATTGCCACTTTCCGAAATTTAGTACAGAAGAAGATATAGGTACAAAATAACTTAGTGGTTCATTGTCAACAAGAAAACTTTGAAAATCATTTCCATAAGTAAAATATTCTTTCCTAGGCCATTTACTCCTTCTTACTTCTTTAATATTAAAAATAGACTCATTGTTTGTTTAAACGGGTACATGAAATTTTATTACATAGTGAAAAATATGTTTGAAGAATTCAACATTTTTTGTCTCAATAATCGTATCACAAGCAAGCAAATCACTCTTTAAAACAAGACATCTATATGCAACAATATGTTCAACATATACAATAATCATGCAATCAACTGTTTTAGAACCTATATTTCTCTTATTAAGCTCAGGCGGGAAACCTTTAGCAATACACTCCCATACTTTTAAATATTTCAAATTAGATTTATAAGATTTGCACAATTCATAAGGTGTTTTGCAAGTTCTATTATGAGACATTCTATTTTTGTAAGTGACATGCAAATAATGTAGCTCTAACCCACAAATTATTAGGTGCATTAGAACTTATTAACATAGAGTTCATCATTTTAATTAATATTCAATTTTTCCTTTCAGCTACTCCATTAGATTTTGAAGATGTGGTGGAGTTACTTCATGAATACTTCCTTATTTTTCACAAAATTCATTTAAGGACAAATATTCTCCACCTGTGTCAGATCTAATTCTTTTAATTATTTTAGTAAGTTAATTTTCAACTTCAGTTATAATAAGAAAATACATTAAAAGCATTATCTTTATTTCAAAGTAAATATAACTTAGTAAATCTAAAAAATCATAAATAAAAGTAAAAAATATCTTTTATCACCTCTAGTCATTGTTTTTTTAAATCACCTAGGTCAGTGTGAATTAAAGACAATAATTTATTTTCTCTGTTTACCGAAAAGCATGACTTTTAAATAGTTTTAACTTCAACACATATTTCACATACATCAATATTATTTGAATCTAAATCAAATCTCAACCCAAGTAATTTGATATATTTTATACAAGAGAAATTAACACGTCCTGTTCTAAAATGTCATAGAGAAATATATTCGATCATATAAGAATTAGTAGATGTTTTTTCTTTCACAACATCACAAACACTAAGTACAGAAAGTCCCTGGTTACAATAACATTTTCCCACAAATACATTATTTCTTGTCAGTTGATCTTTTCAAATACAAATGACACTTTTACTCCACCATTATTAAGCACAACTATGGAAATCAGGTTTGCACGCATTGTCAAAACATGTATCACATCCATAAGGGCTAAAAAAATTTCCTCAAGTAAATTTCAGGAGAACACCCTTACCCAAGACTTTGGTAGTTCTTAAGTGCCCAAGGTAGACTACTTCAGTGTCATCCTTTATTGATTTATAGGAGGCAAATGCTTCTCGATTCACACAATTGTTCCAAGTAGCCTCAGAGTCTACCACTCTTTTGTATGTGCTGCAATTATTACTTGAGAAATGACAGATGCAATAATTTAATCTCCTTCAGCTAAATTAGCCTTGGGATGATAAGCCTTTGCTTTGTCTTTTTTTATATTTCTCTTACATTGTGTGCCACGATGACCTGCTTTTTTTTCAAATAAAACAAGAGCATTTGTTTTGCTTGAAATTGGAACGATAAGTCTTGTAGCCATTAGAAGTATTACCATACCTTTTGTTATTGCGCCTTTGACCTTTTACTATGTTTTCTTTAAATGCCAAGTTATTTGCTTTGAATGACTCATTTATGTTGGTGTAACAACCTAGGGTACACCCTTGATGTAACATGATGTACTTGATCCGGAAGGGGTCTCATACAGGCACTTAGCATATCAGAACATAATATAATAGAAAAGTACAGATTGTTTTAAAACTTTAATCAGTACAATTGAAGTCATTTTCATAAAAGCAAGTGGACTCTATACTACACTTTTGTCTCAAACAATCTAATACAATTTTAGAATAAAACTCCTGGGACATAGCCCATACAATAGTCTCAACATGAAAATGAAAGACATAAAGGTACTAGTGGATTTTGTCCTCGAAGCTATAAGGATTCACCAAGATCTTCAACTCCTTGCAAATTCTAGGAACCTATCTCCAAGAGTAGAACTCAATCTCAAAACCCTACATTTGATGAGAAAGCAGGAAAAGTATGCGCTAATTTAAAATGTACTAAATATGTTAGCTAGCATAATCATAAAATCATAAGACAAGGGTTAGTCAACAAAATACAAAATCCAAAATTCTATGAAATACTTCATGAAACATAAACTATAAGCATAAGAGACAATATTTTCATAATAAGAAAAGTCTCCTACATAAGCATCATAAAAGTATCATTTGACTCTTAGTCATCTATACCATAGTAGAACTATTGTAAACTATACTAAAAGAATATTTTTGCTATGCATGAATAGCATCCCATAATACAACCCAAGGTACGCATCCATTTTTGGTCATGTCAATCATAGTCTATATACATGGTAAGGTTTTCTACCATGAAGGTACCATACTCCTAAGTAAACTCAAATCACTTTTGTACAATGCGTGAAAGGCATCCTATACTACCCTTCACACTAAACTTAACCTTGAAGTCATCCTAATCATAATTACGCTTCTTTGATTTCATTATTAGCTTACTTATTATAGACAAGGGACCTACACCTTTAGTCAATCATATCTTGGAAGGCACCTATACAAACAACCCAATCTAAGTCTATGTTATATAAGAGAACACTTCATAAGTAGCTTCAAGTTATACTTTTGTAATGTCTGAATAGCATCACATACTACTATCCATACTAAGTACCACTTAAGGATATCATATATACTCACTATTTGGGGACTAGTCCCACTTTACTATTTTCCATTACTCATTTAAGGTACTTCTCTATCTAGTACAAGTCAAGTCTTTCCATATGAATGCATTTTGTTTTTGAATTCAAGGGTACCAAAGAATAACACTCTAATAGGCTAAATCATGCTATCATATTGACAACATAACTATATTATGCTAAGCTAACTACCTGGATGGCACCCTAGCATGAAAGTCCAAGCTAATCTAGGAAGCGTACAAGCGTTCCATCCTAGCTACCATGAAATATCCTTACACCAACTAAGTCATGCTACCCTTACAAGAACACTATGATGCTAATGCAAGCTACCCTTAGGAAAGTGTGATTCTCAATCCTAAGCTACTCTTAGGAGAGTATAAGTCCTCAATCCTAAAACATCCATGAAATGGTCTTTGCTAAACTATGACATGCTACCATGAATGTATACGAATAATGCTATTTCAAGATACCCTTAGGAGAGTGTAGATCATTAATCCTAGATTACCATGACTTTCCCTAAATCAATTTACTCTTGACATGCATCTTACAATTCCAAGTTAAGCTATCCTTACGAGTATGATTCCTTAATCCTATGCTACCCTTAGGAGAGTATAATTCCCTAACCATAAGCTACCAATCTTGTCCTTATCTTATCAATTCAACATATACATGAAGGGAACATATATAAAAACTTGAAGATATTCTAGACTAACACGATTTGATTTATTTTGGGTTACTAAGTCAACGTAGAATCATTCTATGTGAGAGAACCTTGGATATCCTAGCATATTTATACCTAAGTGTGTAAAAGAGAAACAATACACAAGAAGATCACATAATATTTGCTTCACATCCGAAGCCCTAACATTGATGACTACAAACCCTATTCTTAATAATTAATTCTTACTATCATCTTTATACCTAGATTCAAGGTATTCCAGTCACAATTTTCATTAGTAGGTGATTCGAGTCATAATTGATCATAAAGATTCAATTCATCATTACAAGTCATGATACATCAAATTAAATATAGTCTAATTCAATTTACTTCTATGTGTTCCTAACCTTGAACAAGCACTACATATGACATTGATGATACAAGATATATTATAATTCTTTAATTTTACTTTTTATGGCATAAAACCACACAATATCAAATTCATCAATTAAACTAGGGTTTACCACATGAATCACATGAATTCACCATAATATTATAACTCAATGCTAATACAATCATAATTAGATATTATCCACTAGATTGGAATCATACCTAAACACTACCCACAATGTAGGAAGAAACCCTAGCTAGAATTGTGTTTTAACTTCACGATTGAGGGAAACCCTAGGGTATTATGGGTAGAAGAAGCCATAGAAGATTAAAATAACATACCTTGATTGAAATTCTATTAAAAAAAACTTGAAAATATGGAGGAATTCACACCTAGGTTGCTTCCCTCCTTCTCCTCCTTCTCCTCGTCCTCCTCCTCCTCCTCCTCCTCCTCCTTTTTCATCATCATCATCATCTTCTTCTTCTTATTCTTCTTCTTCTTCTTCTTCTTCTTCTTCTTCTTCTTTTCTTCTTCTTCTTCTTCTTCTTCTTCTTCTTCTTCTTCTTGTTCTTCTTCTTCACTTCTAGAGATAGAATTATTTGGAGAGAACTTGGGTTCTTTGATGAATGAATTAAATCACTTAGTTTAGGTCTATATTAGTCTTATGTATGTGGTTTAATAACTAAATAATTGACCTCCCTAAACCCTTAACAAATTATTAGTCAACCCTCAAACCCTTAACTTAAAAACTAAAACCCATAAACTGCCATGATCCATGCAACCCCCACCCACGGACTAAGAGCTATATTGGAAATTCACTAATGGTTTAGGGACTAGTAGAGGAATAGGTTAGGTCCATATTTGACCGATGATCCGGACCTACAGGACATAAGTCCACCCATGGCTCGGGGGTGCCCAGTTGTAGGTGATGCTGTTTTTTTTTTACAGCTTTAGGGGCTGTTTTAAAGTCCTTCTCAATGATCCTTAGGGTGGTCCTTGGGAGTCGTACCATGACACCCTAACCCTAAAAGCCTCATGCTATGTACGGGGATAATTTTTACGACTTAAACCCTCTTATCAAACTCTAAAACTCTCACAAAAAACTCTAGACCTCTAGTCAAACTTAATAGTTTATGGAGTATTACAGTATCTCCCCCTTGAGATCATTCATACTTGAATGACAATTCTAACCACTTCATGAGGTGACAACTCTAAATTGCTAGCTGTCTAAATGCAATTTACTCCCAAAAAGCATTTTGTCAAACAAAGAATCTTGTAATTCCAAACTAAGGCGTGATCATTAACTCATCTCATGAAGTGAATATTAAACTCTACTCAAATGCACTACAACTTGGGGAAAAACAATGAGTATAAGTAATTTTTATAAAGACTTAAGAATTTTCATGAAAATGCGTATAATTAAATCATGGCAACACATAAAGCACACAATAATCCTACTAGATAGGCACACTATCTCCCCCTCGGTAGTAAGCCTACACAAACTCTTCTAGACTTAATGCATACCAAAAACAACTTCAAAGTAAAACATAACAAGTCATAAAGGACAATAAATTTAGAAATTAATAAAGCATAAAATATATATATCATGAAGTTTCACGACCCAACCCACCAGGCCATGCGATCCCCACTCTAATACCTAAGTAGGAGAACCCTTTTATCTCAATATTCAAAACATGAGTAATATTTTAATAAATGGAAAATTTGGTTAATACTTGTAAAGTAATTAACAACCCAAAGATCTAGTCTAAACAGGTACAAGAGCTACTAAGAATATAACACGAAACATGATAATGAAAAGACATAGCTCCCATCATGCAAAATAAAGAATAGAAGTTATTGGAGATTTCTTTGCCTTCACTTAATGAGATGTGACACTCGGAAATATGGTAGGTTTGACAAGAGCGTAAACGTGGGGATGAATGCCTTGAATGGGAATTATAGGAGTCAAGGCCATGACGCAACTTCTATAGAAAAGGGAGCAAGCAAGGGCCAAAGGCCAAGTCATCCCCTAGCCTTAAGCATACCGCCAAGGGGGGCATGAAGATGCCTTGGCAACGAAAATGTGGCAACTAGTTTTACTAAATACTACCCCAAACATCAGGGCCGCCACCACGGTCTGTGGTCATGACCATGACCATGGGGGTTCGCGTGAAGTTGCCTTAGGCAAATTAACCAATGGTAACAAATTGCAATGTTGCTGATTCAAGGACCACGATAAAGACCACAACTCATGGTCTTCACTACGACTCGTGAAGCCCCTCGTGGTGATGCCTTGGGCTTGTACGCCTTGTACTGCCTTGAAGGGGAAACTTCTTCAAATCCTCATGAAAAGGACCACGAGTCATGGTTCTCACCACTGCTCGTAGAGGTGCAGGTAACACCTAGCTTAACTTTTAAATTAGGATTAAATGAGTCTATTACATTTTAGGTCCAATCAAAGTGATGTCATTTTGAGTAATTTTAGGGGTAAAATATAAGTTGATTTTGAGTCAAATTCAGAAAATATAATTCATTAATTCAAAACACCCAAATAATTCCCAATATCCTCTTTTCTCAAATATTTCTCTCTAGGGTTACTCCTTTGAAACACAACAAGAACATGAAGGCTAGGTCCAAGAGCCAATATTCTTAAATCCAATTCAAGGGAAAAGCTTCCATTAAGGTATGAGAGTCTTCATTGAAGAAACACTTTTTTTCCTTGAAGCCCTTCAACTCCTAATTTCAAATTTGATGATTTTTTCAAAAAACTAGGGTTTTATTCTAGCCATGTGTTCCATCTAAAAGTAATTTGATCATGTTAATTGTCCTATATTATGGATTATTTGATGTTTAATGGTAATTTTTATTGTAAAATTCCCTGTGAGCCCATGAACACCCTCCATGACCTAAATTTCATGAATTGGGATAAGTTTATTGATGCAGGATGATTACTACGAATTGTATCTATGTTGATTTAATTAATTAACCTTGTTTTATTCAAGCCTAGTGTAGTAATGTTGAATATTGAGACATGATTCATGTCCCTTGAAGGGGTAAATTGTTAGGGTTTGTAAATGTTTATGAAACTTATGTATGAATTTTTTGATTCACGTAGAAAGTGAAGGTTCTATGACTTTTATGCAAAAGGTGTTATTGTTGAAATATTAGTCTCCCTTACCCCTACACCTGATTATGTATTAATTGTTTAGGATGATGCTAATGATATTGTGTTGATTGAAAGTCTATTATCATTAAAACACTACAAATGAAATATGAAAGGATCACTCACATGTATATGATGATTCTAAGGTTCAAAGTTAGTTCTCACTTTATTGAATCTATGAGCTATGTTATAAGTTTTATTGAATGAAGGGTAAAGTATTCCTTCACAAGTGGAAATTCAATTCACTATTAACTATGTAGAATTTAATGAATAATTCTTGGCAATGAGACGATATGCAAATGATATGGAGGCCTTCCTGCATATATAATAGGTACATATGCTCTCATGAATTGGAAACTCTCCCACTAATACAATAGGCCAGGTTTATAGATGCAATCTCCCTATCTCATAACTATGTTCTCACATTGGTCTTAGATAGTGGATCCACCTTAGAGATATATATTTGGTTGTACCTTAGGAAAGTAGGAAACCTTCTTTCGATGAGGGTTATACAACACCGGATTCCATGTAGCTCACATGGTCTATGTTAGTTATGTTATTCTCCCTTTGTAATAGGTAATAAATATGACTTAAGCTATGCTTATGATTTCTTGATGAGTTTCACTTAGTTGGAGTGGGGGTATGAGACTCCATTTTTACATTGCACAAATGGACTTCGAAAGGAATTATGGGTTGGTTCCTTATGCTATGGTAAGACATGAATGCATTCATGTTTGTTGAATGGATTGTTGCTAATGTATAACTTTCCTTATGTTAAAGTAATATGCATGATTATTTCTCCATTTATGAATACTGCTTATGATTATGTCCAACTATGATATGTGTTAGTAAGGTGACTTCAAGAGGTACTTCGTATATTTTGTACTATGGGATGCCAACCATACATTGCACAAGTATACCTTACGGTTGTTAAGGTGATGATTCTAGTATGATGTATGTATTTATGTGATGATGATGTTATGACTTGTATTTTATTTAAAATGCATAAATCGTTTCTCAAACTTGATAAATTCATGTTTTACTAAAATATCATTTTTATCATATCTGAAGAATTTTATACATGCTTCCATGCTTAGTACTTTATGAGCTAACCATTTTTTCTACATTACTATGAGTGTAGGTTTGGGTCCTCTATACACACTTCTTCTTTACTAGTAAAGATTAGGTCGACTATGCCCTAAGTTTAGTTAGTCCTAAAGTTCAAGGACAAAAGAGTACAAGGCAGTTGTGTCCCCCACTTCTACACGTACACAAACCATGTGTTAAGGCGCTCCCTATGCTGGGTGGTCCCCATTCTACGGTGCCCTCCTTTTTGTCCTTAAACCCTCACATGGTTGCCTAAAAAAAAGGTATTGGTTCAAGGAAGATTCTAAAGATGGTGAAGCCTTTCACCTTCTTGAACCCTCCCTTAAAATCATACTAAGGAAAAATTTTGGACGTCTTCATATTTCCCATTTATGCATAAAATTCTGAAACACAAAAGTTAGGCTCTAGTTTCACCTATTAATTTTTCGAGTGTTACATTTTATCCCCCTCGAAAACATTCATCCTTGAATTACACCTTAAACTTTGCCAATGAGTAACGACTCAAAACAACAAGCCATCATGCATGAAATCTCAAATAATGCACAACTCATAGATACATTATTCACAATGAGCATCATTCGAAGGACCACACCTCAATTCCAATTTAACATAGCCAATACAACAATGAAGTAGTATATCTATCAATCCCACATTGATATGGTCTTATGTTGATAATATCCATGTTGACTTGACTTTATCATAATATTGGTCTTATGTTGTATATGGAATTGTATTTAGTGATGTGGTGCCTAATGACTTATATGTGTTCCTTATTGTGCATGAAAACTTTTTAAAAGTGATTTAGCATGATGTTGAGATAAATGTCCCTTTAAGCATTATTTCAATGTTATATGTTCATATGTTTCCTTACTTAGTACAAGTAGATGTTCTAACCCATATTTCTTTTCCTTTTCCCTAAAAATGTAGGTTCGGGCTGTGGAGGTATCAAGTCCAATTGCCAGAAGAATTATACATCTTTCCCACGAGACACTTTTCACAAGTCGTGGTGAGGACCATGACCTGTGTTCTTGCCTGAGAAAAGTGAGGCAGTGTCCATGTTCTTGGAGCACAAGGCTCCCTTGCCTAAGGCATCATCAATAGCACCTTCACGATCCATGAAGTGGACCATGACTCGTTGAGGCTGATCATGAGAAACGACACTAACGATGATTCGAGTGTCTACTATCGTTGATAATATATTAATCCAACCGAGGGTTGGGGTAATTTCCCCAGGAAGAAGTTTCAAGAATATGTAGCTAATTATAATTTTAATCTAATTAGTCGTAGCTAATGAGATTTACAAATAAAAGTATTATAAATAAAAAAAGGTGACACCACGGTGTCAAATATTGATGGGGGTTTGTCACAAGTAGTAGTGGAAATTAAAGGAAATCAAGTATAGGGAGAAGTTCTTGGTGTGTGACTGCAATAAAAATTGATATAAATCATTGGTTACATCCTTTTGATAGGAAAATTTCAAGATAGTAGTGACTAGGATAAGCTTTAGATGGAAATAAGTTCTCTCTCGAGCAACTTACCCCGTTTCAAATGGGTTCCTCTCGAACACCCATTTTTTTAAATGAAGGCCAGCCTATGTATTACCCCACACACTCTCTCGAGATGAGTGTTATGATATGGGACTAGGGCTCACTTTCTTGGATTGAAACTCATGTCAACCCACTCCATAGGTCATCAGTCTAGCGGTCTTGATTTTGTGACCTCTCTCTCGAGCAAGACAAAAACACATTAGTGGTTTTGAACTTGAAACTTAAAACCCATTAAATTAGACCACAACCACTAGGTGGGATCACCATGAAAATGCATCTAACCTATCAACAAGCAAGACCTAATAATAATATTAACTCATATATGCTAAATTACACTCCACGAATAGGGTTTAAGCCATACATCAACAAATAACAAATTACACCTAAAATGATATTAAAATTCAAATGGGTATAAGAAATTAAACCTTGATTCAAGCAAAAGACGAAGAATGGAGATGACCCATTTCAAACTTAGGAAAGATGAACTCCTTCTTTTTTCGAGTCTTCCAAGCAACATTCTTCAAACTTGAGACAAATACAAGAAAATAAGAATTCTAAAGTAAGCATTATAATAATGTTCGTATTATTAAAAATAATGACTGAGGCTAGTATTTATGGTTTTCAGATTTATTATTGTGGCGGATCATTCGGCAAGGTTAGTCGAGGTCACCGAATGACTCGGCGATTCGCCCTTCTTCTAGTTCATCACCTTTTTGTGCTTTCCCATAAAATTTTTAAGTTATAGACCATTGGGAGGCATATTACTTCTTTGCGTAAACGTTTGGCGGTGCAACGACTTTTCTTTTTTCTGCATTTTTTATTCTCTTCCTTCAGGGCTTTGTGTACTGAAACAAAGGGTGGAGTATGTCCCTTCAGCGACTCGCCAAGTGTACTTGGCGACACCCGGGCTTCAGTTTTTGTATTCTTTTCAGCCTCCCTTGTTCCTTTTTTTTCAATAGAGACATGACTTCCTTAAATATTAAAATACCTTAAAGAAAAGAGTTTTTATCAGATATTTGAATAAAATAAGCACTTGAGGACATTATTTCAATAAAAATAAAGCCATAAATGAGTCCAATTTGTGGACTCGTCAACACCCCTAACTTAAAATTTTGCTTGTCCTCAAGTAAAATTGAAGTTCACCGGTTCAAATAGGATGTCTACAATAGTGCTACCCAAGAATTAATCATAAACATACACAACAAGACTCGTACTACTTATGCAAGGATAAATTGTGTACTGGAAGATACAAGTTGTGACACACCATTACCAAAGATTCTCATGCTCACAATACTTGCTACTAATGCCAGTTCAAGCTTAACAAAAGTATTTGAATGCCCTCACACAAAGAGTGATTTCATATATATCAAGAGGGTTAATTAATTTAAGATCAAGAATCAAATACAATGCTAAACTCAAAAAGATGAATGCATTGCATGCTTTCACTGATAGGATTGCCCTTATTTTTTAGTCTACAATCATTTTAGCTTTCCCAAGATCAAGAGGTCTTTTCAAGGATTTTAATGGGTCTGAGTGCGAAGGTATGGTAATTTAGGCTTAACGACTAAAGATCCTAATGAATTGTGGTTCTCACAACACTTCCTTTTCCTCATCTTCATCTCTCATTTTTCTTGTAGTGCCTCTAAGACATCCTATTATTCACGTTCATGATTGCTTGGAAACCCAAATTCCTTTTATACTTTTATTCCACAACTTTCTTTTCTTCTTTTCTTTTCTATTTGTTATTCTCTTTCTTTTTTTTAATATATAGAGGGTTTCATTTCTTTGCAACATCATGGTTTAAAGGAGAATTTTCTTGCACTTCTTGTCTTCTCCTTGTTCGTTTACACCACACCCCAACTTAAGCTTTTGGATTAAGTTGGTTATTCACTAATCACAAGAATTGAGGATTATAGGTAGTGGTTGAATACAGGTCTAGGTTTTAACAAATTTCTTCCAGAGAAAGTTAAAGTTCAAGGGGTGTTCAAGAGAGGTTCACACACTCACAAGGGAGGTCATAAAAGAGGTATATGTCGAATTAGACCACACTCTATAAAATTTCCTAAGATCATATCAAGAGAAAACGTCACTAAGTATGTTATATTAACGGGGCTAATTCTAGGTTTATTCATGCATGGTTGATACGCTCAAACTTACTTCTCAAATAAGAAGTAATGTGGTTGTATCAAGTAAAGAACCCAACTAATGAGGTTAGGATCATTCCCACGAGGAAAATAGTTGAGACATAACTTAATTCTATTATTACTATTATTTAGTCAATTATTTCCCTAAAAAACAAAAGACAATAAAGGGGGGGGGGTGTTATTTCTAAATTAATGAAAATGATTAACTAGATGAAAGTAAACAACTAACAGATTCAAATTTTGGACCTTAATCAATTAATAAAAGTAACTAGGCTTAAGTGCTCCCCACAGGTTCCTAACTTGATAATTCTAACTATAACAATTCTTTCCTAGTATCTTGCATGTAATGTTATAAGTTCTGTATCTCTAAATCCTTGGTCCGGCATCTAGAAAATTTCACTCTGCACCTTGGTCCGACTACGTGTGTTGTTATACTAACCCTTACCTTTACCTCATATTAAGCATTGTATTTGATATTTGACTAAGTTATTACCTCGTACCAATCCACACTAGCCTATTAGATAGTGTACACTAAATCTATGTTGATAATTCTTTTCCTATTATCCACCTCCTTGGTCCGGCAAGTAGCATTAAGGTGAGTTCGAATGTTGGCCATCCGTTAAAAAGACTTCTAAATGAAAGAATTATCAAAACATGCAAGACAATATTCTAGAATTTCTATTTTAGTAAGATTTTACCTCATAATTTGCTCATGGTTCCCACAACCCTAGTTATGGAGTTTAGTTACCCATGGTCATAATCACACTATTTATATATTTTATATAAAACTTCATGAACTTACTTTAATGAGAAAGAATAAAATCCAAAAATTCACTTGATTAATCAACAATAGCACCAACAGTCAATTCCAGAAAAAGTGTATCAATTGCTGAAATTAATCCTTCAATACTTCAACAAGAGAACTAAAGATTATCAAAAAGTCCAACTCTCCAAAAGTCTAACCCCAAAAACGAGGTTTTTCATACTATTTATTATAAAAACAATAACCTAATAAAAGAAGGATTCTAATTACTGAAAATTTGTCAAAACACATCTGGGTCGACGGACCTCGTGACGGACTGTTGTGGTCACGACGGGTTTTTATGGTCACGACAGGCCGTCATGGCCTCCGTCGTCCCATACTTCACAAATCTTCTGTTGCTTATTTCATTACCCTTAACAGACAGGTACGACGGACAGTTCCAAGCACGACGGTCCGTCAAAGCTTTCCGTTCCATAATACTTTAACTTCTTGGAATTTGGGTGTTGGACTACTCTCTGATCATTATGACAAACCATCAGGAGCGACCATCGTGGTTATGACGGTCCGTCGTGGACTTCTGTAATCCCACACTAGGTCAGACTTCCCCATCTTCCTTCAGCAACTTTTCTTCTCACTACGATGCCACCTACGGACGGTCAGAGGCTTGATGGACTGTCATAAGCTCCGTAGGTTGTCTCTTCTGCATTTCTCGCTCAAAAACTTCCGCTTTCATCTTTGGACAGATTTCCTACAAATAAAGAGAAAGTTACGTAAAAATCAATACAAAAAGGTTTTTGGACACACAGTAAACTTAAGGAAAAACCATTAAAAATATCGTGAAACCACGGTACATCAACACCCTCAACTTAAATTCATTTTTATGTCTTCAAGCGACGCACTATGACTCACTACAAAATCATTGTACAATAGAATCCATATTTTAGCTTTCGTAATCATTTGGCTATCAATCCCGATCAGTCTCATCATGTTTTTGCATGATATAAGTATTAAGCTTGAATTTTGTGGAATCAGACCATGACACAGACTCACCACGCATTTATACCTATTCTCTGCAATTTCTCACCGAGGTGCTAATATTTTCGGTATTGCAACTAGTGTCCTTACTTCAAAACAACATCCTCATTTTTCACACAGTGATTTCAGTTTGAGTATAAGGATTACTTTTCAACACTCACTCTCAAAAAAAATTCGCAACTTGTTCATACATATTGCCATAAGCTTGCCCTTATTTTCACTGCTTTAAGTTTGCCATACAACTCTTACGATCTCGATAGGACATTCTTAGATTGTAACGTAGGTTCAGGGTCAGATAGGGTATATGTAGGTATACTTTAGTTACTTTTTCCCTCCTTGACATATCGGCTAAAAGTACCACTTTTTATCTTTTTATTTTGCCCAATTTCTAATATTCTTTTACCTTGTTATTTTCCCTTCTTTCTTCATTTCTGTAAGTGACTCTTTTTATTTTCTTGATTGTATTTATTATTTTTTTGCATTTCACTTTTCTTTCAACTGGTTCTTGAGTCACTTTACTTTTGTTCTTTCTCTCTCTTTGTTCTTTCAACCCCACATTCCAGAGCATTCCTCATAATAGCCACCTTCAACTCATGGCTTTTCCATGAGCCAAAGTTCACAATACCCAAAGTTGGGTCAGGGCCACGAAAAGTTTGTTTACTGCATTATCCACCCTCAACTTATGCTTTTGGCATAAGCTGAGGTGCACATGTCCAAGGAGGGACCAGGGCCAACACATTATTCCCAGAAAAGATCAGTTGGGGTGAAAAAGAAAGGTCTATTTTAAGCTAAAATCATTTGGATCAAAGAGGGATTAATTTTATTAATTTTTTTTAAAAAAATAGGCTAAAAATTGGCTATATTGAACAAGGGCCTATGATCCTTTCTTAATTGTCTCTTACAACTTACTTTTAGCAGGACTAACCAGGCAAGTTCTAGCTCAGTATAAATAGTGGTCTATTCTAATTTTCCTCACACTCACTTGACATCTCATTATCACTATGTCATGCTTAGAGCCACACATTTATTAATTACTATGCCTAGCCATGCATCATTTTCATTACATCATGATATAATTCTTGTTTTATCCATCATGCTTTACAGTTATACTATGTACACAAGATATATCCATGCTGGTTCAACAATTAAAATAATCAGTCTCTTGGGAAAAAGAACACAGGCAAGAAAACCCCAAAAAAGGATCGCTAATTGGGCTACTCTTACTTCATCCTAGCACTCACTTTCCATTTACCCCACCCCCCAAAAAAATGATATGCAATTGTCCCCAATGGAAGCGTCGGCGATCAGCAAGTTTGTGGGTCTTGTTCCCCGGAACCCACTACCTATGTAGTCTGGATACCCTTTGTAGTGTCCTCATCAGAAACAACACTATCAGAAGTGCCTCCCGCTGTCTCCACGTATCTGAAGCTAGATTCCCCAGCAACTGACTCCACATCTATTGCTCTAGCCTCATCCTCCTCTAGACCCCTACGCATATTGGCATGATCTCTAGGGAGAGGTGGTGGAATCTCAGAAGTGGTGAATAAAGTCGCCGGCACTGTGTCCTCAGCAAGCTTTGTAGAAGGGGCCTCAGACTCAGGCACCCTAGCCTCTAGGATCATATCAATATCTGCTCGCAGACTCTCTACCGCAGCCTGAAGGGTCGACACGTCCACCAGAGGGTATGTTTGGGCTAGCACCCGCAACTCAAAAGCGTCTAAGCGCTGATGAACCTCAACGATATTCCGCTATGTGTGTTGTGCCATCTTACGCTCCAAGCGCTCCTCTGCCTCAGCAATAGACCTCTGCATCCAAGGCTGGACCCTTGCAAGCGAGACCAGAGCGGGGAAAGGGGCTGAGAGAGAGGAGCTAAGGGTAGTGCTACCACCCGGGATAGACTCGACCAGGGTAGTGTTAGTGGTTGCTGAAGTAGCCTGCGTAGCCGTTTGAGCATGCGCTACAGTATCAGCCAGATTCTACCCAAGTGGAGGCACCTATGGATGGGGCCCTCTACGTGGAGCCAACTCATTGGCCTCATCCCTGATAAGGCCGAAATAAATAGTGCCCAGCGGAGTCTTGAGCTGATCAATGTGCCAGATGGGAACACCTGCAGACCTGCATAAGGAGAATATCATGCACGGAAAAGGTTATGTATTGGTGAGAGGCAGTGGCTGACAATCAACCATAAAAACTTAGCTGTGAAGATCAAGTTAGCCTTCCAGATGGCTCCCTTCGACTCCATTACCCAGTAGGCACCCTCTCCATCAATAGATAAGTGCAAGGCCATCCACCTCTTGGGGGTCTCTCTCAGTGATGGCTCACGAATGAATTAGACATCTTTAACAATTTGTCACCAATATTGGAACTCGGCGGTGAGAGAGGTCGTGATGGCATCAACATCCACGCGGTACAGATACAAGCGGATGGCTGGCAGGGAGATGTCAACCTGTATGCCGCGTACTCTGACATGCTCAAGTGGGGCCTGTTTGGAAGGGGCATCCCGCCTATTGATCTGTGATCGGAGAGTAGCCACATAAGAGGCGTAAAACTCTCGGACCAACTCCTCACTGTAGAGGCCCAAAGAACAATTTGCCCACTCAAGCCGGTGTCTGGTGAAGAGATTGTGGATTTCTGGCATGGGGGGGAGACTTCCCGTAAGGACCCTCCTCTCCAGTGTATGGGTCCGTGTCATGATGCCTTTATCATTTAGAAACTTGGCGTCTGAATACACGTGGTATTGACTGTCGACACACCACCAGTTGGTTGGTCAGTAACTAGTGCTAGAGCACAAGTCGGTGAGCCTAGAGTGGAATCAGGATTGTCAGCCTCATCCAACAAGGTAGACTGTGCAGCCGTGGCAGGTCCAGGGACTTCTGCGGACCCAGAGGCTTCCTCCGACCACAAAAATCCAAAGAAACCATACGCTCCTTCTTATTGTGTAGCTAAACCAGAAAGTGTGCCGGTCAGTGTGTGATCCTCATCAACATAGAAAGCAGTGACTACGTCGGACGCCACCTTTTTGGACGTAGCTCTGGTTGCACGCGCAGCTCATGCTAGAGTCCCAGTGCTTGGGGGCACCTACTCGGGATCATTCTCATCAGCAGATCCTATAACTAGTTGGGCAGACGGGGTGACAGAATTTAAATGCCCACGTGCGTACACTCGATCTTGTTTCGGTGCCTTTAAAGATAGTACCTATAAAGAATCATTATTAGTACTAGAAGGAGCAAAAAAGACAAGCAAAATCGAGACAAAATACTCATAAGAGCAAAGCTATAATGATTTCTCTGTAGTAGCAATAAAACACGACGGACTAGGTGACGGATCATCATGAGTATGACGGACCATCATGGGGTCCGTCATCTCTTACTTATTGATGTTTATTTGGAGACCCTAGAAGGAAAGTCTCTGACAGTTATGACGGATAAGCAGGACGGACCGTCGTGATAATAACGGTTCGTCATTGATGTCCATTGTGGGCACATAGAAAAAGTATGGAGACCTTTAGGAGAGGGTCTCTAACCGTCATTACGGTTGTGTAGGATGGACCGTCGAGGGTACGACGCTCTGTTGTAGATGTCCATTAGTGCACACTTAGAAAAAAAATGGAGACCCTTAGGACAAGGGTCTCTGACCTTCATGAAGGGGTTGCAAGACGGACAGTCGTGGTAATGACGGTCTATTGTAGATGTCTATCAGAAGACGCTTCGAAAAAGTTGGAGACCCTTAGGTCTAGGGTCTCTAACCGCCATGACTGTTGTGCAGGACGGACCGTCGAGGGTACGACACTTCGTCGTAGATGTCCTTCAGAGGACACTTAGAAAAATTTGGAGATCCTTACGAATAGGGTCTCTGACAACCATAACGGTTGTGCAAGACGGACCGTCATGGGAACAACGGTTCATTGTAGATGTTTGTTGGTGGACACTTAGAGAAAACGAATAGTGGGGTGTTGGAACCGACCCCATGACCGTCCGTCATGGGTACGATGGTACGTCATCAGGGTCTCGTTCTGTCATTCAGTGACAGAATGAGGATGCCACAATCATCCCCTGTGACTCAAACGGAATACTTAATGTTAACCTACATGTTTCTAACCCCTAGTAAACTAGCAATGCTAAAGCACCAATTTCTAGAGTTTTAACAAGGCAATTCGAGGACAATGAACCTAGGTCAGAGGAAATTTGATCAAAGAACAAAGACCCACCAAAAAGAAATAGGCTAACAGTAATTGAAAAACAAAAATGCAATGTAAATGGGTAGAGATCAGAGACACATACCTGACAAGAGGAGAAAAACAAGCTAGTGAGACACTTGGTTATCAAGAGCGGAACCGCAGCAGCAGACTCCGGCCAGTAGAAAGGAGATTTTGGGAATTGGGGATTTTTGGAATGTATGTGGAGCAGTTGATAGAGAAGAGGATGATAAGGGTAGGAAGATAGAAATGGAGGGAATGGGAGAAAGAGGGAAAGAAGTAGTTCAAATAAAGGGGTGGAGAGTTTTAAATGTTGAAAATTTATAAAAATTTCCAGCCGGGTCGGGTTGGGTTGCTGGTTAATGACGTAACGAGTCCCCAACGACGATCCATCGCATATGCGACGGCCCATCATGGGTTCCACTGTGGGTGACCTAATTTTGAAAAATAAATGAAAAACGTACCTGGCACGAAGAATTCATGCGACGGTCCATCGCAAGCGTGACGGTCCGTCGATGTGTCCGTCAGTGAATGTTGCGGAGTGATTTTCTGCACAATTTCCTGGTGATGTGCTACCTCCAAATGTAAAACCCATTAGTACAAAATTTTACCATTACTAGAAAGAAAAATATAAGTATTGGGTTGCCTCTCAACCACTGCCTGATTTAACGTCGCAGCACGAGTGAAGATACTTGATTACTGAGACTTCATCAAGATGGTATGCCTCGATCACTTCATTTGCCGATTCAGCATGCCCGAAAAAGATTTTTATTCGTTGTCATTCACCTTAAATTGCACACCCTCCTTGGTTTCCAACTCAAGTGCTCCATGAGGGAATAGTTGGGAAACCAGGTAAGGGCCAGTCCATTTGAACTTGAGCTCGTCTGAAAACAAGCGCAGCCTAGAATTATATAAAAGCACCAAATCCCCAACCATAAACTCTCGTTTTCAATTTTAGGGTCATGGTACTTATTCATTTTTTTTTGTAAACGGTTGAGCTTTCATAAGATTTCAAGCGAAATTCGTCGAGTTCATTCAACCCAGTTAACCATTGTTCTGCAGCTTCGTTCCAATCAATTTTCAACTTCTTCATAGCCCACGTGGCTTTATGCTCTAATTCAACCGGAAGATGACAAGCTTTACCATATACAAGTTGGTATGGGGACATACCTATGGGACTCTTATAAGCTGTCCGGTAGGCCCAAAGAGCATCATCAAGCCTCCTTGACCAATCCATTCTACTAGCATTCACTGTTTTTGACAATCTCTGTTTTATCTCCCTATTTGACACTTCAACTTTCCCACTAGTTTGAGGATGGTAAGGAGTGGCCACATTACGGCGAACCCCATATTTCTCTAATATTCCCTTGAACAACATGTTGCAAAAGTGGGATCCCCCATCGCTAATATTTGCCCTTGGGGTACCAAATCGAAAGAATATATTCTTTTTCAAGAACGCAAAGACACTCTTCCCTTCATTGTTTTCCAGGGCGATAGTATCCTCCCATTTACATACATAATCAACCGCTACTAAAATATACTTAATACCATGAGAACTCACAAAAGGACCCATAAAGTCAATACCCCAAACGTCAAATAACTCAATCACAAGAATGGGGTTTAGAGGGAGCTCTTGCTTTCTTGAAATGCCGCCATCTCTTTGGCATCCATCACATGGTTTATAACTCATGAGCATCTTGATGAAGAGTTAGCCAATAGTAACCACATTGTAATATCTTATGAGCGGTTCGGATACCACTATGATATCCATCAACGGGTGAGTGATGGCATGCCTCTAAAACACTCAACATCTCAACTTCTGGCACACAACGCCGAATAAGACCATCGACACAACTCCTATATAAGTATGGTTCATACTAAAAGAACTTCTTCACATCGTACATGAACTTTTTTCTTTGATGAAAGGACAAGTACGATGGAATAATATCGCTAGCCAGATAGTTCGCGAAATCTGTGAACCATAGAATCAAGTCTTGTGAGGCAGCCAATGCATGCTCATCGGAGAAAGTATCATCAATATAAGTCTTATCCCCTAACTCTCTCATAGCTTCATCTTATAGACGGGACAAGTGATCGGCAACATGATTCTCGGTTCCTCTTCTATCCCTTACCTCAAAGTCAAATTCTTGTAGCAGTAATACCCAATGAATCAACCTCGTTTTCGCATCCTTCTTTTCCATAAAATATCTCGATGCTGAATGGTCAGTATGCACTATAACTCTAGTTACTACCAAATAGGAGCAAATTTTTTCAAAAACAAAGACTACTGCAAGGAGTTCTTGGTCGGTCACTATGTAGTTCTTAAGGGCTTCATTTAGGGCTTTACTAGCATAGTAAATGGGGTGAAGGATTTTGTTCCTTCTTTGTCCCAATACCACACCAAGAGCAACCCCACTAGCATCGCACATCACCTCAAATGGAATGATCCAATCTGGAGAAATAATGATAGGTGGAGACACCAATTTTTATTTTACCTCGCCGATTTCTTTAAGACATGATTCATCAAAATAAAAATTGCAATCTTTCTCCAGCACTTTGCACAACGGATGTGCAAGTTTTGAATAATCTTTGATGAATCTCCAGTAAAAACCTGCATGCCCAAGAGAGCTTTTCACACCTTTTACAGAGATAGGTGGGGGAAGTCTCTCTATTACCTCGACTTTAGCTCGATCAACCTCTATGCCCTTTTCTGAAATGCGATGACCCAAAACAATACCTTCTTTCACTATGAAGTGGCATTTTTCCCAATTTAATACTAAATTGCAGTCTTCACATCTCTTAAGGACCTCAGATAAATGGCTCAAACACCGTTCTAATAATTTACCAACCACAAAAAAAATCATCCATAAAAACATCAATAATATCTTCCACCATGTCAGAGAATATCGACACCATACATCACTGAAATATGGCGGGTGCATTGTACAACCCAAACGGTATTTTTTTGAACGCAAAGGTCCCATATGGACATGTAAAGGTGATTTTCTCTTGATCTTCTGTTGCAATAGAAATCTGATTATACCCCGAATATTCATCAAGAAAATAGTACCATCCTTTTCCGGCAAGTCCATCTAACATCTCATCCATGAAAGGCATAGGAAAATGGTTGCAAGTCCATCTAACATCTCATCCATGCAAGTCCATCTAACATCTCATCCATGAAAGGCATATGAAAATGGTCTTTTTTGGTCAATGCATTTAATTTATGATAATCCATGCACACCCTCCATCCAGTTACCGGTCTCATTGGAACAAGTTCATTTTTCTCATAAGGGACCATAGTCATTCCCCTTTTTTTACGTACACAGTGAACAGGGCATACCCAACTAGTATAGGCGATTTGATAAATTACTCTGGCATCCAACCATTTAATAATTTCCTTCTTCACGACCTCTTGCATCGGTGGATTAAAGCGTCTTTGGTGCTCAATACTTGGCTTATGATCGTACATGAGTTGGATTTTATGAGAAAAAATACCAGGAGGTATCCCAATAATGTCCGCAATAGTCCACCCAATAACTCTTTTGAACCTTTTAAGCACTTTCACCAAACTCTCAACTTGTTGTTCATTCAGGTATGAGGCAATGATTACCGACAAAGTGTCACCATTTCCTAAGAATTCATACCTTAGATGAGGTGGGAGAGCTTTTAGTTCCAACTTTGGAGCCTCCTCTATAGATGGTTTCACGGGTGGAGACTCGCGATTCTTCATGTCTAACTCATATTTCTTCAGTTTAAGCCACACATCACCACGATGAAGAGCCACGACTAATGACCCATACACATTAATACAATCGTCATCAAAATTCATGAACACTGCCGCTAATGATTTTTCACCTAGACGTTCTTCTATTTGTGTCTCGGATTCCTTACAAACTTTGGAGGATATAGCAGATACCGATTGGAGCTCACCACTCTGCCTTTTGGACCTACAAATGTTGAAGGTCACTTCTTCATTGTTCAACAAAAATTTCATCTGCCCATTTTTCGTATCAACTAAGGCTCAACCCGAAGCAAAGAATGGCCTCCCAAGAATACTAAGCACTTTAAAATCGACTTCACAATCAAGAATAACAAAATCTACCGGAAATATGAATCACTCTATTTTTACTAGCACATCATGGAGTATCCCTATAGGCCTTTTTACTATTCGATCGGCCATCAGTAGTCGCATCACAGTGGGCTTTGGATCACCCAAACCAAATTTCTAATAAATCGAGAGGGGCATGAGATTTATGCTTTCCCCCAGATCACATAAAGTTTTCGCAAAATGTAATAACCTGATTGTACAAGGAATACTGAATGCACCCGGATATTCTTTCTTTTGTACCAGAGATCTTGTAGCCATAGAACAACAATGTTGCATTCTATCATCATCCTCAAAAGTGACCAATCTTTCCGTTGTAAGCAGATTTTACATAAACTTGGCATAACCGGGCATTTGTTCTAGAGCTTCTACAAAAAGGACATTGATAGAAATCTGCTTTAACATTGTTATAAAACACTGATATTTACCATCCTCGGTCTTTTTCACTAATCATTGAGGAAAGGGGGGGTCTAGGCATGGGAGTTACCTTTTTAGGCAATTCAGCATCTTTTCCAATGTTATCTTCCACTTCACCACTAACCTCTACCACTATATCATCATCTTTTATCACCTTATCCTCATTAGATGGCATGGGTGGGAAATGGTTTGCTTACTACTGCGAGTAGTGATTGCCATATAGTGTCCATCATTTTTTGAATTTTGGACAGTGTTGCAAGGAAGAGTGCCTAGTTGTCGTGTGTTCACACTCGCAGATAATTGGGTCATTTTCAACTCAAGCTGCTTAATCGATATTGCATGTGTATCTACTTTCTACCCTAAACCCACTAAATCACTCCTTAACTCTTTAGTGTGCTCATCTCTAGCATTGAACCTCATCATCATTTTGTGCAAAATTTTTCCACTCGTGCCATACTACATCCACCATCCCAAGGAGTAACTTCACGTTTTTGAGGAGGAACATAGGGCCCATTCCTATCATTTCTGTTATCATAGTTACCCTTGTTAAAGTTTTTGTCGCAGTTGTAATTTCCATGTCGAACATAATGACTCTCACAATTATAGTTACCATAGATCCAACCTTAGTTTCCTTGAACTTGGCACCAATTCTCCTGATTTGGGCCTTGGGCACTCGGTCAGAAACCCCCTGTCTGCTCATTTACCGCATAGAAATCCTCCTCATAATAACATTCTTCATTTGGTGGTGGTGGTTTAGACAAGTAGTTAACTGCATTTATTTTTTTTTCACCGCCAGTGACATGTTTTAATACCAACCCAAGCTCAGTTCTCATCTGAGCAATCTCTTCATGAATCCATCTGTGGCTGGGTTGTGTGTGTATTGCACTGCAAAGGTATTTCTTCCAGTATTTGACTTTCTAGTACTCCGATCTTTATTATTTCGGGAGATTTTCTCTAACTTTTCAGCAATCTCGGCATAAGGACATTCCCCATAAGAACTAGCTGCTATAGTATCCAATACCGCTTTATTATTATCATCCTGTCCCCGATAGAAGTATTCATTCAGTGACTCATCATCCATGCAGTGATTGGGGACACTTCTAAAAAATGAAGTGAATCTTTCCCAAGAACTGCTAACTGACTCTACTGGTAGTGACACAAAGTTGTTCACTCTGTCTTTGTGATTTATTTTCTTGGAGACCGGGTAGTATCGTGCTAAGAAAATGTCCCTTAGTTGGTTCAAAGTGAAAATTGAGTTATAAGGGAGCTCAGTGAACCAAATAGAAGCCTCTCCCGTCAGTGAGAGAGGAAATATTCTTAGCCCTATAACATCCAAATCCAAATCGGGCCTCCCTACACAGCTTTTACACACTGCCCTTACCTTAGCTATATGGGTATGTGGGTCCTCAGAGGGTAGCCCTGAAAACAAAACCTCTAGCAATGAGTATTTACATCATACGACTAGTTACCACAAAGGTGTGGCCTTGTGGTAGAGGGGGCAAGACAAGTGGCCCATCAGAGTCTGCAATATTATCATAAACTCTGTAGTACTCTTGATGTCGTGGAGCGGGATTTGGTCCCCTTGGTTGATTTTCACTAGGATCATCATGTAATAACTGACATTGAACATCAACCGCAGCTGGGATGTTCTGGTTTGAATCATCATCGTTAATACTCAAGTTTTGATTCATATTGCATAGTGTACACTCTAATTTGTGGTCGTAAGGAAACAAGGGTTCTCTTCCTCTCCGTGTATTTGGCATGTTCTGCGAGAATCAAAAACAATAGAACAGTAAAATTAAGAAAATATTGACTAAACTTTAGTAATAAGTTTAAGTTAATCTAAAGCTACTTGTCCTGGCAACGGCGCAAAAATTTGATATGCTCAAACTTACTTTTAAAATAAGAAGTAAAACGGTCGTATCAAGTAAAGAACCCAACTAATGAGGTTGGGATCATTCCCACGAGGAAAATAGTTCAGACATAACTTTATTCTATTATTACTATTATTCGGTCAATTATTTCCCTAGAAAACAAAAGACAATAAGGGGGGGTTTTTATTTCTAAATTAATGAAAATAATTAACTAGATTAAAGTATACAACTAACATATTCAAATCTTGGGCTTAATCAATTAATAAAATTAACTAGGGCTTAAGTGTTCCCCACAGGTTCCTAACATGATAATTCTAACTATAAAAATTCTTTCCTAGTATCTTGCATGTAAAGTGACAAGTTATGTATCTCTAAATCCTTGGTCCGGTATCTAGAAAATTTCACTCCACTCCTTGGTCCGGCTACGTGTGTTGCTATACTAACCCTTACCTTTACCTCATATTAAGCATTGAATTCGATATTTGACTAAGTTATTACCTCGTTCCAATCGACACTAGACTATTAGATAGTGTAAATTAAATCTATGTTGATTATTCTTTTCCTACTATCTACCTCCTTGGTCCGGCAAGTAGCATTAAGGCAAGTTCTAACATTGGCGATCCGTTAAAAAGACTTCTAAACGAAAGAATTATCGATACATGCAAGACACTATTCAAGAATTGTTATTTTAGTTAGATTTTACCTCATTGTTCGCCCATGGATCCCACAACCCTAGTTATGAAGTTTAGTTACCCATGGTCATAATCACACTATTCATATATTTAATATAAGAATTCATGCTCTTACTTTAATGAGAAAGAATAAAATCTAGAAATTCACTTGTTTAATCAACAATAGCACCAATAATAAATTCCAGAAAAAGTGTATCAATTACTGAAATTAATCCTTCAATACTTGAACAAGGGAACTAATGATTATCAAAAAGTCCAACTCTCCAAAAGTCGAACCCCAAAAACGAGGTTTTTCAAACTATTTATAATAAAAACAAAAACGTTATAAAAGAAGGATTCTGATTATTGAAAATCTGTCAAAACGCGTCTAGGTCGACGGACCGCATGATAGACCGTCGTGGTCACGACGGGCAGTCATGGCCTCTGTCTTCCCGTACTTCATAAATTCTTCTGTTGCTTTCTTCATTACTCTCAACGTACAGGTATAATGAACCGTTCCAAGCATGACGGTCCGTCAAGGGTCTCCGTTCCATAATACTTTAGCTTCATGGAATTTGGGTACTAGGACTACTCTTTAATAATTATGACAAACCAGCCGGACGGACCATCGTGGCTATGACGGTCCGTCGTGGACTCCGTAATTCCACACTAAGTCAGACTTCCCCATCTTCCTTCAGCAGCTTTTCTCCTCACTACGATGCCACCTACGGATCATCACAGGCTTGACGAACCGTCATAAGCTCCGTAGGTGGTCTCTTCTGCATTTCTCGCTTAAAAACTTCCGCGTTAATATTTGGACAGATTTCCTGCAAATAATGAGAAACTTACACAAAAAATCAATAGAAAAAGGCTTTTGCACACACTAAACTTTAGGAAAAAGCATTAAAAATACCGTAAAAACACGGTACATCAATGGTTCATAGCAAGCTCATCACAAAAGGCATAGATACTAAAGACAAACAAGACTACACACTTTCGCAAGTGTGCAGTGATCATCACAAGAGAAATCAATTTGATACATGGCTGATCACAATGAGATGTCAAGAGTTCATATATTGTCAATGCAACTTCATTTGATATCGGCATAGCCGCATATTCATATTTTTTATCAAAGAAACTATTTAAGTCATCCAAATTGATCAAAAGTGAGAGTTATATTTGTACGAGAACAGTTACTTTCGACACAAGAGGTGGAGAAATTTTTTGAAAAATGAAAATTTTTGGCAAAGGTCAATTTTTTTATCAATTAAAATAAAAAAGAAGACATAATCTTAAAAAATCGCCCAAGCAATACAAAATATAGTTTTTAAAACATACACTCCCAAATATATACACAAAAAAAAACAAGCATTAATAAGCACATAAGTGGGCTTCACCCTACCCAAAATAAAAAAAATAGATTTTTTCTCAAATAAATAGCAATAACCCAGAGGTTAAATTAATGAAAGGTAGAGATACGGCTACTGAATCATCCTGGTAAAGCATATAATTTATGTTGGATTCCTTTAACACAGTTAGCATTAGGTTGAAGGTTAGGTGGGGATGTTAGGCAAACTTTGGAGTGATTCAGCATGCTCTTATGCAGCATTACCCAGAAACACCATGCACCTACCTTCAACTCGCATTCTCGAATGATTCATCAGCCACCTTTTTGTGTGTTCGCATACAACTTGTACAACCCGTTCCCATGTGGCGACAACGATTTAATTTCTAGGTTTTTTTGCGGATCGCCAAACGAAGTTCTACTTCACCGAGTTTTAAAGAACTTCACAAAAAATTATATATTCAAATGGCGGTAACCTTTGGGGTCGCCGATCTAGTGGGCGAATCGGCAAAACTTTTTTGAGCTCTCCGAGTTTTACGAACTCTAGGTTTAAAGGGTACCTTCCGTCAAATTGTGGCATAGCATTGATCACCAATGGTGAATCGCCAACTGGGTTTTTTTCCTATCATTTTGAACCTTTTGAGCATCTAACACACTTCAATCTATAAAACTAACAAATAATTATTTTACAATTTTGCAATTATAAGATAACAAAGGGTTTTGGGTTGCCTCCCAAAAGCACTAGGGTAACGTCATAGAATGATGCAAATCAACAACAATTATTTATCCTCGGAGTCACCCATGGTGTAGTTAGGTGAGTACTCGACAAATGGTGGGTATTGACCTATCATCAAGTGTCTTATCGGAGCATCTGTCACCTGAATTGTCATGGAGTTTTCGGTGGTTGTTTCATTAAGCATTTCGATGTTGTCTTTCATGTCATTCAACTTCTTGTCTTGTTCTTTGAGTTTTTTTTTTTGAATGATTAAAAGGGCATCATCACTTTGGACAACTCCCAGCCTCTTTCCGTGTTTTCACTCTCGAAGTGAGAATTTCTTTTCCTTCTCCCTGGCTTGATTCCAATCCATCACCCATTTGGATAGAACGTCTACTTGCACCACCAGTTTATCCCATTCATATTTCTTTTGGGCTTCTTTGTTGGTTTCGACCATTTCTTCAAGTAGTGCAGCAATGACTTCGTAGGGTTGGTTTAGCATTCTTCCGTATTTTTGGGTTCGAAACCTCATGGAAGCAATCCAGTAGTTTCTTATTAGGCATTCTATAAGATGGTCATGTCTGTAAAATTGCTTTGAACCTCAGTAACATTATTGTAATTGTGTCCCCCTGCCTATTTGAACTTTAGTAGATCATCCTTGAGGTTCAATAGCTTCAGGAAAGGATTATCTGTGTGATATTCATAGTGCTCATCCATTTTTGTTTCCTTACTTTGATATTTAGACAAGCAAAGAAAAACTAAAAATAATATTAGTGAAAGTACAACTGGAAAAAAAAACAAGAACTACATTTTTACATAACTCAACTCTCCAGCAGTGGCGCCATTTTGATGCTTATCATGACCACGACACTAACTACGAATCAAGTGTCTACGATCGTATATAAAATAATAACCCAACCGAGGGCTGGGGTCGTGTTCCAAGGAAGTGTTTTTGAAAATATGTATCGAATTAGAATTTAATTCGAATTAGTCATAGCTATAGAGATTTACGAGTAAAAACATTATAAATAACAAGGGGGTGATACCAAAGTGTCAAATATCGATGGGGTTTGTCATAAGTATTAAAAAGGGTAGAAATTAAAGAATATCAAGTATGGGTAGAATTTCTTGGAGTGTGAACGCAATACAAATTGATATAAATTATTAGGTACATGCTTCCAATAGGAAATTTGCAAGATAATATCAAATGGGTTCCTCTCGAACACCCATTTGCCGCATGAAGGCCAGCCTATACCTTATTACACTCACTTTCTCAAGATAAGTGTTAGGATATGGGACTACGTCTCACCCTCTCTAGTTTAACCTCATGCCGATCCACTCTTTAGGATATCAGTCTAGCGGTCTTGATTTTGCAACCTCTCCCACGAGAAAGCCGAAAACACATGGGTGGTTTTAAATTTGGAACTACATACCCATTAAATTAAACCATAACCACTAGGTGCAATCACCATTAAAATGCATCTAACCCATCATCAAGCAAGACCCAACAATAATATCAACTAGTATTTGCTAAATCACACCCCAAGAATAGGAGTTTTTAGCCACACATAAAGAAATAACAATTATACCTAAAATGATATTAAAAATCAAATGGGTATAAATAATTAAACCTTGATTTAACAAAGGAACGAGGACAGAATAGACCCACTTCCAACTTGGGGAAGATGAACTCTTTTTTTCTTCATTTCTTCCAAGAAACCCTCTACAAAATTGAGAGAAAATACAAGAAAAATAATATTCTAAGGTAAAAACTATAATAATGTTTATATTCTTAAAATAATAACTAAGGCTAGTGTTTATAGTTTTCAAATTTAGTGTTGTGGAGGATTATTCGGTGAGGTTAGTCGAGGTCGCCGAATGACTTGGAGACTCACCCTTCTTCTAGTTCATCGCCTTTTTGTGCTTGCCCACAACATCTGCAATTTATGGACTATTGGACGGTATGATACTTGTCACATCCGGGGAGTACCCCCTAGAAGTAACTGGTTTCGTCGTCCTTGAAGAGGACTAAGACTAACCTCTTGGCATTCTTCATTATATTTCATAGGTTAAAAAGTGCAGAAAATTAAAACTTTTCATCTACATCTACTTTATGAGGTTTACTTATACCTCTCACTTACACATATCATATTTATAGAAAATAAACATAGACTCCTCGTATAAGAAGATTACATAGTCTTCTATATTTATGCCACATATAGACAACATACACAATATAGTCTTAAAAGGGATGTCTCATATTAATTCATCTAAATTAAATAGAACAATATGGGCATAGACCTTACAGACAAGTAAAAGAGCCCCTTAGGGCTTACAAAAATGTCTTGAAACAACATGAGTGAAATGAGTGTCTTAGAATATAAAAATGTTACATAGGTAGAGCGATAGAAAGGCCTCATCTCGGAACATAAGCACATACCAAAACTTGGAGAAATGATCCAAGCCAACCTTCAAAGTGATCACAAACCCTTCAACGACGGGAACCTAAAATGTTGGGAAAAAAGGAGAAATAGGGTTAGCATATCACTTGTACTAAGTATGGAATCATATGCACATACAACATACAAATCATGCAATAAAGGAAAACTTTGAAAAGTCTTACGCAGAATCCAGAACACATATAAGAAAATAATCACCTATTCATTAAGACAATAGCAAATTCAACACAAGACCATCCTACTTAAGTTAATCCAAGTCAACATGTTCATATCATAATAAAATTCATAATCAATGTAACTCCAACATCATGTTACAACAACAAAGCATGCATTCAGGACATCATAATCTGAGCAAGACCATTACTCATAAACAAGTCTACAAGTGAAATGACCAAGTAAAGCCCCATAACCTTACTCAATCAAGAAAGCCAAATAAGGAATCACAAGCAATGCGTAACATCACATAACATGGAATTAACAATAGTCATTATCATAGTTTATCAATAGAGCCCAACCACATGGTAATAAGTGAAATCAATATACATAGTGTCATTAACATGTAAGATCAATATACACATATATTTTGCATTCATAGCATATAATCTAAGACTTCCCTCAAGGCTAACTAGTGCAATGTATAGGTAGAGTTCCATACCCCTATCTAGACTAAGTCAAACCCCTCAAGTGATCCTAGTTAGACCTTACTTTATTACTTCATTTTAATTTTGGGAATATCTTGCCTTAACCGACATAGACCACATGGACCAATATGGAATCCGGTATCATGGAACCCTACACCAAAAGAAGGTGGACTACTTTCAAGGTAGTACCAAAACATAAACATAGCTTCTAGGTGGATCCATTAACTAGTATTTCTATGGGGACAACATAGTTTAAGAACTAGGAGATGTAGTTGGGACCCTAATTAAGATACATGGATTCTAGGCTCTAATATCATGAGCAAAATAGTGAACCTACCTTCCATGTGTGGAAGGGACACTCCTCACTACTAGTTCTTTGTATGCTAAGCTAGAGTCCCTTTTGAAATGTCTTTAATCAATAATCATAACTTAGTATAGTTCATAAGACCTACCCCTTATATAGTCATAGTCATAGCTCAATAGGAATTGCATGAGAACACCTTACATTACAACCCTTATATGTGAGATTAGCACAGTAACATCATTATATCATAGTAAGGCACAGAGATACTTTATCACTAACCTTATATCATTACATCTTAAGAAGAATCTCACGATCACATAATCAAGACATTTCAATTCAAAATCATATCAACCCTAATCAATGTCACATTAGTTATACTTCAATATAACTTCATCACTAAACACAAGTACTCATAATTGAAGTAAAGGTTTGAGATCATAGGACTTACCCCAATCTCCTTCACAAGCCATCATCATAGTGTTACCATCAACAAAGTTAATTCAACCCAACAGTATGTGTAATAACATTAATCAATGGTAAATAACACAATAATAAAGTCAATTGCATAACCATAACTCAATTCAACACTAATTCATAACCTAGGGTTAGGTATTTGGGTCAATTTCATCTTTTATTCCACAAACTAGGTTATATCATCAAGAACAAGCATAATTGAATCATAATACATCATAAAATAAGTATAATAACCAAAAGAAACCATAAACAATACAATTTAGAAGATCAATTTCGTAAAAGAAAGAAACCCATATGAAACTCATATTTCTTAAATCAATTTCACAAATGGCCCTTTGCGGAAGGAAATCTCAAAGGTTAAAGGATCCCATACCTTGTTAATTGTTGAATTTCGATGGATAAAATAAGTATTCTTGCTTCTATAGAACCCTGATTGAGTTTGGTCTTCTGTAGAGTTTCTTTGGAAGAGAGAAAGTAGAGAAAAGGAATAGCAAATGGGTTTTGGTAATTATGAGAGTTGGGCTAGTTTAAATAGGTTAGGGGCTTTATATAAGTCATTAACTAACTTAATTAGAACTCCTTTAATCCCAAAATAATTAAATAACCACATAATTAATTAATTGGACTAACTTAAAACTAAGAAGTAAAAAGGGACCTTGGCCTACGAGACCCTGACCTACAGGTCGTAGGTTAGTCTACAATGCCTTAGACCAACCGTCTTGCACAACCGTCATATCGGTCAAAGAGTATCCAAAATGGAACCTTTGACAAAATGGATAAGTGAACATCTATGATGGAAATTTATACCCCGTCGATGGACCACGCCTCGTGGCCTGCCATCCGTCAATGGCTACTGTCTCTAGAAAACTTTTAGCCAAAAAGCAAGGGTCCTCCTCAGAAGCACTAAGTTGGTCCTTGGGGATTCTAACCCAAAAATTTTGACCATAAACAAACTTTCATATGTGTTAGATACCTTTTCACCATATATCATAAAATTTTGACTCATAAATCTTCGGCAAATAGGCTAAGACACTAGCACCTTTTTGCACTAGTCTCTCGACGTCATAAACGTTCCTTGACGTTTTGACTATAATACTTCCTATATGACTTTTATACACTATTATTAACCTTAAAAAGTGTTTAAACTCTTAGACACTCTTGTGAGGACCTAGATTACGCTTTATACTTTTGAAGTATTATAGTACTGCTTCGAGGAACTGTTCGGTGGTACATCGATTGCTCCTTTATCTGCATTTTTTATCCCCTTCCTTCTGGGCTTTACGTACGGGAACAAAGGGCAGAGTATGTAGCTTTGGCGACTTGCCAAATGTACTTGGTGATGCTTAGTATTCAGTTTCTTATTCTTTTTAGTCTTATTTATTCCTTTTTGTGTCATGGTGTCCATGCTTTACATAAATCTCCAAATACCTAGAACCTTAGAGTTTTATCATATATTAGGATAAAATAAGCATTTGAGGACATTATTTAAATCAAAATAAAGCCCTAAATGAGTCCAATTTGTTGGACTCATCATACGTGGTCCTCGTGAGTGGTGAGGTAGAAACTAGCTACCTCCTGCTGTAATTCCACCATTCCTAAGTCTTTTTCATGAAAGGGTCCCCGAATCGTGGTCATGACCACGACTCATGGTCATGACCGCAAGTCATGGTTACTTATTTGAAGTTTCCTACATTAGCTAAGATTTTTGAGTGGATTCTCCCTTTCGGAAAAGACACTCAACGAGGCCTCCAACAAGTCATGGTAATGGTCATGGATATTTTGGCAGTGTGCTCATGTTTGGGGCAGTCGTGGCCTTTGGCCTTTGCTTACCCCTTTTGCTTCGCACTTGTCCCCTATGCCTTGAACCCTATTGATATACTGTGGTTTCACGGTATTATTATTAATACTTTTTCCTTAAGTTTCGTGTATTTAAAAGCCTTTTTGTGCTAATTTTTTATAAGTTTCTCTTTGTTTTGCAGAAAATCTGTCCAAAAATAAATGCGGAGATTTTGACGGTCCGTCCTGCTTGTGAGGGTCCGTAGGTTGCAACGTAGTGCAGCTGCTGAAGGAAGATGGGGAAGTCTGTCCAAGTGTGGGATTACGAAGCTTGTGACGGTCCATCGTGGTTCTGATGGTCCATCCTGCAGGTTCGTCGTGAAGTTCAGAGAAGTGATCCCAGTACCCAGATTCCAAGAGTTGAAGTGTTTTGAAACGAAGACCCTCGACGGACTGTTGTGCCTATGACGGTCCGTCATACTTGCCGTCGAGGGGATTGAAGAGAGCAGCAGAAGAAATTGCTAAGTATGGGACGACGGAGTCCATGACGGTCCGTCGAGACCATGACGGTCCGTCGCGTGGTCCGTCGACCCAGCCGCGTTTTGGCATATTTCCAGCAATAACAATCCTTGTTTAATTAGGTTTTTGTTTTTTTAAAAATAGGTCGAAAAACCTTGTTTTTGAGGTTAGACTCTATGAGATTAGACATCAGATTTTTAGACTTTGTGTATTAGTGTTGGATTTTGAGATTCTTGCAAGTGATTTTTTGGATATTAATCAAGCAAACTTTGGATTTTATTCTTTCTCATTGAAGTAAGTACATGAATTCGTATTTAATATATTTGAATATTGTGTTTATGGCTATAAGTACCTAAACTCCATAACTAGGGTTGTGGGAACCATAGGCAAATAATGAGATAAACCCTAACTAAAATAACAATTCTAGATTAGTGTCTTGCATGCATTAATAATTCTTTCGTTTAGAAGTCTTTTTAACGGATGGCCAACGTTAGAACTCGCCTTAATGCTACTTGCCAGACCAAGGATGTAGATAATAGGAAAAGAATTATTAACATAGATTTAGTGTGTACTATCTAATAGGCTTGTATTGATTGTTACGAGGTAATAACTTAGTCAAATATCGAATACGATGCTTAATATGAGGTAAGGATAAGGGTTAGGATAGCAACACACGTAACCGGACCAAGGTGCGGAGTGAGATTTTCTAGATGTCGGACCAAGGATTTAGAAATACATAACTTATCACTTTGCATGCAAGATACTAGGAAAGAATTGTTATAGTTAGAGTTATCAAGTTATGAACCTGTGGGGAACACGTAAACCCTAGTTACTTTTATTAATTGATTAAAACCCAACATTAAAAGCTGTCAATGTCTCTTTCAAGTTCGTTATTTATTTTCACTTATTTAGAGATATAAACACCCTTTTTTATGTTTTTACTTTCTAAGGAAGTCATTGACCAAACAATAGTAATAATAGGTTGAAGTTAAGTCTAGACTATTTTCCTCGTGGGAACGATCGCAACCTCACTAGTTTGGTTATTTACTTGACACGACCGCTTTACTTCTTATTCGAGAAGTAAGTTTGAGCGTATCAAATTTTGGCGCCGTTGCTGGGGATGTCTTCTTAGCAACGCTACTATCCGGTCTCCAAGAAACTAAACCACAAAGAAAGAGTGAATAACTTTGTGGCACTACCAGGAGAGTCAGTTAGTAGTTCTTCGGATAGATTCACTTCATTCTTGAGAAGTGTTCCAAATCACCGTTTAGATGATGAGTCACTGAAGAAATACTTTTATCGGGGACAGGATGATAACAACAAAGCGGTGTTGGACACTATAGCAGGTGGATCTTATGGAGAATGCCCTTATGCTGAGATCGCTGAAAAATTAGAGAAAATCTCCCAGAATAACAAGGCTTGAAGTACTAGGAAGTCTGATACAGGGAGAAACACCTTCGCAGTGCAGTCCACTCACAACCCAGCCACAGATGAGATTCGGGAATAAATGGCTCAGATGAGAACTGAGCTTGGGTTGGTACTAAAACATGTCACAGAGGGTGCAGAAAAGATAAATGCAGTCAACTACTTGGCTAAACCACCACCTCCTAATGATGAGTGCTATCATGCGGAGGACACTTATGCAGTAAATGAGCAGACGGGGGGTTTCCGACCAAGCGCCCAAGGCTCAAATCAGGATAATTGGCGCCAAGGTCAAGGGAACCAAGGTCGGAACTATGGTAACTACAACCGTGAGGGTCATTATGTCCGAGATGGAAACTACAACCGCAACAACAACTTTAACAGGGGTAACTATGCTAATAGAAACGACAGGAATAGGCCCTATGTCCCTCCTCAAAATTGTGAAGTTACTCCTAGGGATGGTGGAGATAGTATGGCGCGAGTTGAGGATATGTTGCACAAAATGATGAGGAGGTTCAACACTAGTGATGAACACATTAAAGAGTTGAGGTGTGATTTAGCTAGTATTGGGCAAAAAGTTGATACACATGCAATTTCGATTAAACAGATCGAATTGCAAGTGGCCCAATTATCTGCGACAGTGAACACACAGCAACCGGGCACTCTTCCTAGCAACACTGTCCAAAATCCAAAGAATGATGCGCACTGTATGGCAATCACTACTCGAGGTGGTGGGCAAACCATTGACCCACTTATGCCATCTACTGAGGAAAATGTGAGAAAAGATCATGATAATGTGGTAAAGGGTAGTGGTGAAGCAAAGGAAAGTAATGGAAAAGATGCAGAAGTACCTATCAAGGTAATTCCCAGGCCTAGTCCACCACCACCCTTCCCTCAGAGATTAGTGAAAAAGACCGAGGATGGTAAATATCAGCGTTTTATAACAATGTTGAAGCAGCTTTCTATCAATGTCCTTTTGGTAGAAGCTCTAGAACAAATGCCCGGTTATGCTAAATTTATGAAAGATCGGTCACTTTCGAGGATAATGATAGACTGCAGCATTGTATTGTTATTGCTACAAGATCCCTTGTACAGAAGAAAGAAGATCCTGGTGCATTCAATATTCCTTATACAGTTGGGTCATTACATTTTGCGAAAGCATTATGTGATCTGGGGGCAAGCATAAATCTCATGCCCCTCTCAATCTACAAGAAGTTGGGTTTGGGGGATCATAAACCCACTGCGATGCGGCTACTGATGGCTGATCGGACAGTGAAACGACCCATAGGGATACTCCATAATGTGCTAGTAAAAGTGGAGTCATTCATCTTTCCGGCTGATTTTGTTATTCGTGATTGCGAGGTCGATTTTGAAGTGCCTATTATTCTTGGGAGGCCATTCCTTGCTACAGGTAGAGAACTAGTTGATATGGAGAAGGGACAGATGACATTTCGGTTGAATAATGAAGAAGCGACCTTCAACATTTGTAGGACCATGAGGCAGAGTGGTGAGCTCCAATCGGTATCTTCCCTATCCCACAAAGAAAATATGAAGAAGGAGACTGAACAAAAAAATGCAAAACAAGAGTTTATGGTTGGTGATTTTGTGCTTGTAGACAGTTCTGGGGTGCCTTGTCTTCCGGGCAAGCTCAAGTCCAAATGGACTGGCCCTTACCTTATTACCCAAGTATTCCCTCATGGAGCAGTTGAGTTCAAAGCCAAGGAGGGAGTGCGGTTTAAGAGGAATAGAGATAGACTAAAACTCTATTTTGGGCATAAAGCATTGGGGAATAAAGTGATAGAGGCATACCATCTTGATGAAGTCTGAGTAATCAAGGGTCCCCAGTCGTACCGCGACATTAAATCAGGCGCTTGTTGGGAGGCAACCCAATACTTATAGTCTTTTTAGTAATGGTAGCATTTTTCTATTAATGGGTTTTAAATTTGCAGGCACATCACCAGGAAATTCTGCAGAAAATTACTCTGCAGCAGTCACTGACGGACACATCGACGGACCGTTGCGCCTGCGACGGACTTTCATATGCATCTGTTGTACCAGGTACATTTTTCTATTGTTTTGAAACTAGGGCACACACAACGAAACCAACGACGGGCCGTCACAACTGCTACGAACCGTCGTCAGGGAACCGTCGCGTGATTAATGAGGTATACCCGACCCGACCCGGCTGGACCCTTTTCCAAAATCAGACCGTTTAAACTCCCCACTCCTCCATATTTCACCCCATTACTTTCTTATTTCTCCCATTACTCTCTCTTTTCAACTTCCCCATTTCCTCCCACCGATCATTGCCTCTCACAATTCTCCCAAGCCCTAAAGTGTTATTTACTAGTGGAAACTGCTGTTGTGAGTGTCTACCTTGCCACCGAGTACTTTTGCATCTGTTTTTCTCCATTTCTACGGTATGTGTCTCTAATTTATACTCATTTATCTTGCATTTTTGTTACTAGTTAGTATTAAGCTTAGTTCCTCATAGTATTTTGTTTACTTTATACGATTCTGCCTGACCTAGGTTACAAATGTTCGTAATTACCATATTTACCACCCTAGACATAGGTGCTTTTGCATTGCTAGTTTCCTAGGTGGTTGGGTTAGACACATATAGGTCCAAAACACTACAAGGTTGATGTGGGTTCATCGGGGTTGCTTAGGGTACCTTTAGTTCTGTCACTGTCATTTAGAACGAGACCCCGATGACGGACCGTCGTAGCCACAACGGACCGTCGTAGCCACGATGGACCGTCGTAGGGTTCGTTACACAAGCCCTAGCACCCATGTCCTACCGGACACATGTGACGGATCGACGTCCTCGCGACGGTCTGTCCTGCACAACCGCCATGCTAGACAGAGACCCTGTTTCTAAGGGTCTCCCATTATTTTTTTCAAGTGTCCTTCAACAGACACATGTGACGGACCGTCGTACCCACGACGGTCCGTCCTGCATGACCGTCATAACGATCAGAGACCCCTCTCCTAAGGGTCTCCATATTTTTTTCCCAAGTGTCCTACGACGGACATCTACAACGGACCGTCGTAACTGTGACGGTCCGTCCTGCACACACCGTCATGCTAGTCAGAGACTCTTCTTCAGGGTTCTCTATTTATACAGAGTCCAAGTACAACACGACGAACCTCACGACGGTCCATCATAGTCACGAAGAGCCGTCACCAGGCCTGTCGTGTATCACTGTTTCTACAGCAATTACATATTATTTTCACTATTTTATTTTATATTGTTTCGCTTGTCTTGTTTGCCACTACTCGTACTAATAGTGATCCTTTGCAGGTACTATCTACTATGGCACCCAAGCAAGACCGAACCTACGCACGCGGGCGATCAAAGTCTGTTGCCCCGTCTGCACGCTTGATCATCGGCTCTGATGATGAGTGTGACCCTGAGTATGTGCCCCCAGGCACTTCCACACCTTCCTGTGCTGCACGTGCTCCCAGAGCCACACCCAAGACGGTGGCCTCCGGCGTAGTCCCTGCCTCCCAGTCTGATGAGGAGCGCACACTAACCGGCACACCCTGTGGGTCAGCCACAAATAAGGAAGGAGCGTCTGGCTCCTTAGGAGTATCATGGTCCAAGGAAGCTTCTGGTTCTGCTGAGGTTCCCACACCCACCACTGCTGCAGCGTCGGCCTCATCTGATGCGGCTGACACTTCAGACTCTACATCTGGCGAACCAACTCAGGTCCCCACCCCAGCCTCTGACCAGCCAAACCGGTGGTGTGTCGATGGCCTGTTTCAAGTTTACTCCGATGCTAATTTCCTGACTGGTAAAGGAGTAATGACTCGAACACTCACATTGGAGCGGCGGGTACTTACAGGGAGTCTCCCAACGATGCTGGAGATCCACAACCTCTTCACCAGTAATCGCTTAGAGTGGACAGCACGTCCGTCGGGACGATACAGCGAGGAAATGGTCCGAGAGTTCTACGCATCCTACATAGCGACTCTCCGATCACAGATCGATAGGCGAGCTGCTCCCGCTTAACAGGCCCCACTGGAGCAGGTTCGAGTCCGGGGAGTGCAAGTTGACATTTTCCTGCCAGCCATCCACCGGTTTCTATACGGCGAGAGTGTAGATGCTACTCGGACCCCCATCACTGCCGAGTGTGACTACGCTGGCAGATTGTAAAGGATGGACAGTTCTTGCGTGAGCCAGCACTAAGAGAGACCACCAAGAGGTGGATGGCCCTGCACCTGTCAGTAGATGGAGAGGGTTCCGATTGGGTCACTGAGCCGAAGGGGGCCATCAAGAAGGCCAACCTCACGTTCATAGCAAAGTTCTTGTGACTGCTCGTCCGTCACTGCCTCCCCAACAGCTGTTGATAACATCGTGACCTGGGATCGAGCAGTGTTGATGGCGGCGATGATAGCCGGATTCAAGGTGGACTTTGTATTGCTTCTCCAGGCAGTCATACACGAGAGGGCATTCAAGGTCACTACTACCTTCCCTTTCCCGTGTATGATCTTTGCCCTTTGCAGGTCCGCAGGTGTGCCCATATGGTACGTAGATCATCTTAAGACCTCGCACGGTACTGTAGACGTCGGCCTCATCAGAGACGAGGCCAATGAGTTGGCTCCACACAGAGGGCCCCATCCAGAGCTGCCCCCACTTGCTGATGATCTTGCAGATACGGTAGCCCAGGCCCGCACAGCTACACAGGCGTCCACTGACACTACCCCGGTCAAGTCTATCCCGGGTAGTAGCACAGCCCTGAGCTCCTCTCGTACAGCCCCTCTACCGGCACTAGTCCCGATTGCTAGGGTCCAAAAACTAACGCACAAATGTCCACTCTTCTGCATCATATCCAGCCGTGGATGCAGAAGTCGATCACTGAGTCTGAAGAGCGTCTAGAGAGGAAAATGCAGTAGTTTACAGAGCGGAAGATTGCTGAGGTTAACCAGCGCCTGGACGCCTTTGAGTTGAGAGTGTTAGCCCGAACAGCCCCTCCGGTGGATGTGTCGACTCTTCAGGCTGCAGTCGACAGTCTTTGTGCAGACATCGACACGATCCTAGAGGCGAGGGTGCCGGAGTCTGTCGAGCCTGCTGAGGACACTGTATTGGCAACTCGGTTTGCTACTTCAGAAATTCCACCACCTCCCCCTAGAGAGATGGCCAAGAGGCGTAGCGGTCGAGCAGAGGATGAGGCGCGAGCAAGGAAGAAGGAGCACCGAGAGATGGAGGCTGCGAGGAGAGCCTCACTTTTTGAGGAGGAGGCACACCAGATCAGAGCATCACAGTTAGCGGCTGGGGCGTCTAGCTCCCGCACTTCAGAGATAGCAGGAGTCACTACTGATGGTGCGGATGTTGCTGAGGACACCACTGAGGGTGTCCAGATTGCAGAGGACGTCAGTTCCGGGGAACCGGACCCACCAGCTTGCTGATCGACGGCGCTTTGCGCCACAGGTTTGCTTCACCTACCACTCTAATATTTTGATATTTTTTTATGCATTGGGGAAAATTGCATGCTTTTTTGTTGGGGTGGGGTAAATGGAAAGTGAGTGTTAGGGTGAAGTCTGAGTAGCCCAACTCACTATCCTCTTTTGGGGTTTTCTTGCCTGTGTTCTTTTTTCCCCAAAAAACTAATTACTTTTTATGTTTAACCGGCATGTTTATATCTTTTGTACATAGTTTAACTCTGAAGCATGATGGCTAAAAGTATATCCTGATAGAACTGGAAAATGTTGCATGACTAGGCATAGTAACTGATAATTGTGTGGCTCTAAACATGAAATAGAGTTACACCGTTGCATTACCCTAAGTCTTCAATTTGAACTAGGTGTCCAATAATCTGGTATAGTGATGAGATGTCAAGTGAGTGTGAGGAAATCTGAATAGTCCACTATTGGTACTGAGCTAGAACTTGCCTGGTTAGTCCTGCTAAAAGTAAGTTGTAACAGACAATTAGGAAAGGATCATAGGCCCTTATTCAAGATAGCCCATTTCTAGCCTAAATAAAAGAAACCAAATGAAAGTTATCCTTCTTTGATCCAAATAATCTGAGCTTAAAATTAGACCTTTCTTTTTCACCCTAACCTATCTTTTCTAGGAACAATATGTTGGCCCTGGTCCCTCCTTGGACATTTGCACCTCAGCTTATGCCAAATGCATAAGTTGAGGGTGGCTAATGCATAAACAACCTTCGTTATGGCCCTGACCCAACTTTGGGTATTGTGTACCTTGACTCATGGCAAAGCCATGAGTTGAGGGTGGCTACTATGAGGAATGCTCTGGAAAGTGGGGTTGAAAGAACAAAGAGAGAGAAAGAACAAAAGTAAAGTGACACAAGAATTAGATGAAAAGAAAAGTAAAGAAAAAGAAAAATACACAAGAAATACAAGCAAGAAAAGAAGAGAGTCACTTACACAAATGAAGAAAGAAGAGAAAATAGCAAGATGAAAGAATATGAGAAACTAGGCGAGATAAAATGAGAGACTGTAGAAGGTTTAGCCGATATGTCAAGGAGGGCAAAAAGTCACTAAAGTATACCAAAATATACCTTACCTGACCCCGAGCCTATGTTACTAGCTAAAAAAGTCCTATCGTGATCCTAAGGGTTGTATAGCGAACTTAAGGCAGTGAAAATAAGGGCAAGCTTATGGCAAAAATGTATGAATGAGTGTGACTTTGTTCTGAGAGCGAGTGTTGAAAAGTAATCCTTATACTCAAACTGAAATCATTGTGTGAAAAAGGAGGATTTTGTTTTAAAGTGAGGACACTAGTTGCAATACCAGAATTGTTAGCACCCTGGTGAGAAAATGAAGAGGATAGGTGTTAGTGCGTGGTGATTGTGTGTCATGTTCTGATCCCACAAAATTCAAGCCTAATAGTAATAGCATTCATAGATTTGATGAGATTAATCAGGATTGATAGACAAATGATTGCAAAGGATAAAACATGGATACTATTGTACAAGGATTGTGTAGTGAGTCAAAGTGCGTCGCTTGAGGACAAACAACGAATTTAAGTTGAGGGTGTCCCTATGTACCACATTTCAACCCTAAATCAAGTATTAACAATTGAAGAGCCATTTATGATGTTTAACATTTACGTTACTCTCTAGTTTAACCTATTATTTTTAGGGTGTTACGCAAACAACCGATAATAAAACAACAAAGAAGTTCCGAACACTTAGTAGCATAAGTATGAAGGGCATCTAAAATATTTCAAAAATTAGGAATATCTCTCAATTATTTGAAATAAATTAAAGACATTAAATGATAGATGGAGACTAATGGTGATCCAAAAAATAAGATCTCACCACAACTCTGAAAGAGAAGAAATAGGTAGGTCAAATCCACATGTACTCTATAGGTTAGACCGACTAACTATAAGAACTAATCCAACTTAAGAAATAAGCCAAAAAAATGTTTTCACTTGCACGCAAAAAATTCATATTTCGGCATCAGTGTCGCGATTTATATAGTTAGGTTATGAATAAAGTAAAAACAAAAGGATATAGATAAATGAGTCACAAAACACAACAACGCTGGCTAATGCAATGTGATGAATTATGATATGAAAATATGATGTGGTGGAACCAAGGTCGTGACACAACCTCTCATAAACACCTTGTCGAGATTTATTTTCCTGACAAGAATCCATGGGGGACTCATTGTGCATATACAAATATCATAATCTAAGTATCTCATCAACTTGTCACGTATCTCGTGGTCAAGGAAAATAGTAAGGTGTCTCATTTTCTATCTCAAAAATAATATTTCTCCACTTTCTCATATTTCCATGAATAATGATATGTTGAAATGAGGATGAGTGCATCACAAAACATAAAACACAGTCATAATCAATTCGTCAAGGATTTTTAATATAGGAAATTTCCAAACTCACAAGCCATGAAACACATCCTCAAATGATAGGGATAGGGGAGGAATCCATTTGAAATCAATACTTGCCACTTAGAAAGCATTTCCTTCATTTTAAGATGATTAAATATAACTCAATACCCTAATTTAGGTATCTCAATGTCAGACAAGGACAAGTCACACAGCTTATCGCACAGGCAGTTACTCACATATCACATATTTTCAGCAATAATTGAAGGTATTACACAAGCCTCCACATAGGTTAAGCATCACACACGGACTAAACAAGCAAGACATAACTTATAAATATCTAAAACTCATACGACAACTCATTTCATGGTCAGATTTCTAAGAAAGATTAATTTTTTTATCTCGGTCTAAAAGAAAGTGATAGCCAAACTTACCTTTGTAATACTCTGAAAGTTTAAATCCTAATCTAGAGAATAACATGATAGTTTGAGAGTTGTATAAATGTTTTAAGTAAATTATAATGTACTTAGGTCAGTTAGGAATTATTAGAATCAAAATGTCTAGGAACGTCCATGATGTTCGGAAACTAGTTAAAGAGGTACTAGTGTGCCTTAGCCTATTTGACTAAGTTTTATGAATATAAAAATGATAAAATTTGGGGGTAAGGTGTCTAATACATATAATTGTTGATTAATAATAAAAATTTATAGGTACGACTCACAAAGTACCAACCAAGGGACCTTGAGGAGGACCCTTGAAGAATGGCTAAAAGTTTTCTAGGACAGTAGCCGTCGACGAGGGGCAACCCACGAGGCGTGTTCCAATCGATGGGGCATCGATGGACACCATCAATGGACACTCAAAAAAGTTCTTGGGAAGTCATTTTGGACAGGCTTATCTGCAAACGATGACTGCACAAGACGGCCATGAACCATGTCTGTCGATTGACAAACGACCCGTTGGTCAGGGTTTCGTCTGTCAACACTGTTTTGTTGTACATTTTTAAGTGGGTTAAGTTAATTTAATTAAGTGGTTATTTAATTAGTTAGGGGTCAATGGAGTCCTAATTAAGATATCTAATGACCCCTATAAGGACCCCAAACCTAATTAGACTAAACCTAACTCTTATGATTCCCAAAACCAAATTGCTCCTCTGTCTCTCCTCTTTATCTCTCCCAAAGAAACCCCATTGAAGACAAATAAAATGAGGGTCTTAGGTATTAAAAATATCGAGTTTATCCATCGAACTTCATAAATTAGTGAGGTATGGGATTCCTTTCACCTTTGGGATCTCTTTCCCGGAAGGCTTCCTTCAAAATGATTTCAAAAATATGAAATTCAAGTGGTTTCCTTCAAATACTAGATTGATCTTGTGAATTTCTTTGCTTATGATTCCTTCTGGTTATTTTGAGTAGATTAAAATGTATTGTGGTTCAATTAAACTAATTCTTGATGTATTGACCTAGTTTGTGGAAGATGATCTTTTCCCCTTAACTCTAGGTTGTGATCTTGAATTTAATTATATAGTATTGATACAATTAGCTTGGTTAGTGAGTGAATTACTATCTTATGTTGTTATTATGTCAATTTACAAGTAGATTGTGATGTATTTTAATCCAATTATGCTAATTCTTGATTATTTACCTAGGTTGTGAAGTAGATCATGAACTTGACCTAAGTCTTTAATCCTAGGTTATGAACTAGTGGTAAATTGTGTGTAGTGATTTAATTGACTTTACTATGATATTGGTTATTATGGTATGATGATATGTAACACCTTGAAAATCCAAGACGAGTCTCAGATCCTAACATAGGTACCATGGGGTTTAATTACTGTTTTAAATCCATTTTAATGAATTAGGTCATTAAGGAAGTTTAAGAACAAAAATGTTCAAGAACGTCGATGACGTCTGAAAGTTGGTTCAAAGAGGTACTAGTGTGCCTTAGCCTTTTTGACTAGATTTTAATAGTTGGAAATTTATTAAAAATGGTAAAAGGGTATCTAATAGGTGTTTGAGAAGTGATCTAGGTTATTGAAATTGGCCTAAGTAACCTTGTTTTAAGCATTGAATCGATATTTAATTATGGTGTAGTGACTCTTCTAGTGTTGTTAAAATTGTGATTACTGAATTATGATGTTGAACATCTAAATTGGCTTTAATTGTGGTCTTATGGTAAGTCCTTCATGATGAACTATGAAGAAGACTTGGTATGTCTTAGAATATCTATCTTTACTTCCAATTGTTATTAATTGTGGTTAAGTCATTATGTTATATTGGATTATGACTTGTATTAGGATGATAGGGTGGTAAGACGTTGAATTGAAATGTCTTGACTATGTTGTGAGGTTTATTAAGGTGTATGTGATATAATGATGGTGATAACTATCAATATGCCTTGATATGCCATGAAATGCTAATGTGTTAACCTCACTTATATGAATTGTGATGAAAGGACTATACTCATATATTTCTTATTGAGCTATTGATGGTGACGATAATACAAGGGGTAGACCATATGACCTACATTAATCTACGATCGATAATTAAATGATTATAGGCATTTCAATAAAGGAACTTAGCTTAGCACCAAGTGAACTTGACAATGGGAGGTGATGAATTCCCAAAGAGGAAGTTCACCCTATAGTTCTATATGAGATGTTGACTTCCCAAAGAGGAATACTCATCAAATAGATTCCTATGAGAGGAGGACCTAACTACCAAGTGGTATTAAGATGGAATATTCTATCTCTTAGTTCTTGAACTATGTTTCCCTCATAGGAAGAGTTACTATTGGATCCACCTAGAAAGCTACGTTTATGTTTGGTCTACTTTGGCCGGTATACCACCTTCCATCGGTGTAAGGTTTTACAACACCGGATTCCATACTTAGCTCTTGTGGTCTATGTCGGTTAAGGAAAGAGTTCCCTAAATTAAAATAAAGTAATGAAGAATAAACTAACTAAGGTGACTTGAGAGGTTTAACTTAGCCTAGGCAGGGGTATGGAACTCCTCTTATGCCTTGCACTAGTTGACCTCTATGGAAGGTTTAGGAAGTTGATATTATGTATGTATATGATAATGATGTATATGATTATAATATGTCGATGCTACAATGTAAATGACTATATATGATGATGATTATCCTCTTCATATATGTAGTTGGAATATATTGTTAAAGATAGACATTGGTTATGTTTTCTTGTTAAGTCTACTTGGTTTAGCAAGGTTATGGGGCTTTGCTTGGTCATTGCACTTGTTGATTTGATGAGGATTCATGAGTAGTTGTCTTGATTATTATGATATGATTAACTCTTATTCATACTTGTGATGTTATTCCTTGATGATAGGGTTGTAGTGAGTCATGGGTTCATGTTTGTTAGGATACGTATTACTTTTTTGAGTTAGTAAGCATGTTTGGTGGGTTGGTATGACTTGATTGATTATGTATGAGGTTTTTGAAGGGGTAAAATGGCATGTTTTGACTAAATGTCCCTTTTTAGCATGTTTTCCTATTGTATGTACATATGGTCTCATACTTAGTACCTGGGGAGTACTAACCCCGTTTTCTTCCCTTTTCCCAAATATTTTAGGTTTCAATCTTTGAAGGCTCATTCAGGACGACTTGAAGAAGGCTTGGATATTCTCTATCATCCAAGGTTGTAAGTCCTCACTTTCCGGGGGAGATACCAATATCTTGCCTATGAAGTTCGTTTGTTTTTCTAAGACTTTTATGTTTATTTTATTTTCATTGTTTACGACATGTATAAGACTGTATGTGGGTTCTTTACATTTGACGTAGGGATATGCCCATATTGTGATAATCTTTTAGATGGTATGAGATGAGACAATCTTTGAGACTATCTTTCTATTTTATATATATAAATATGCAACAAAAGTAGAAGGCTATGTAACCTTCCTATATGAAGGGTCTATGTATACTCGATGCGATTATATATTATTTGTATATAGAGGTCTATGTAAACATAAAAGTAGATGTAATGAAAAGTTTTAAATTTTTCTGCATTTTCAAACTATGAAAGTAATGATATGAGACTAAGGGGTTAGTCTTAGTCCTCAAAGAGAATGACGACGCCGGTTACCTCTAGGGGGTAAACCCAAATATGAAAAACTTGGTATCAGAGCATGATATTGAATAACGTTGAGTTATATCTCTCTCTACCACATCTATGTAGGTTTGTACTCATAATTGTGAAGCGCGCCACACTTATGAGAAGGAACCTATGTGATGTCTAAGAATCGCTCTCTTTCTTGGAAATCTTATATCATGTCGTTAGATTATTCCTTTGATGTGCTTTTGCATCTAATTTTATCGTTGTGCTTATAGGAAGCATGAACACTCGAAGGAATGTGGCTCGAAGACTTGAAGAGGAAATTCCCAATGCGGGAGCTCCTCCTCGTGGTGAGCAAGTTCCTCCACTTGAAGAAGATGATAATGTTGACCAAGCTCTGGTCAATCCTCCACCCTTGACGGATGGACATATAAGGGGTTCCCTCATTTAATTGACTCAAGGTACCACTGACCAATTCTAAGCTCTGACGGCCCAAACCAACCGGGAGCTTGTACCTCGTCCTCAACAACAAGTCACTATTATGGCTTCCCGTTTAAGGGATTTCACTTGGATTAATGCTCCTACTTTCTACGGGTGTAAGGTTGATGAAGACCCCCAATAATTCATCGATGAAGTCTATAAGATACTTTTGGCTATAGGGTTGTCCACAAGTGAGAAGGCCGAGTTGGCTACTTATCAACTCAAGGATGTGGCACAAGCATGGTATGTATAATGGAGGGATAATAGGCCTTTGAGGGGTGGTCTGTTGACTTTTGACATATTTATGAAGAATTTTCTAGATCGGTTCTTTCTTAGGGGATGAGGGAGGAAACACTGGTGGTGTTCATCAACCTTCACCAAGGAGGAAGGATTGTCCATGAATGTTCTTTGGAATTCATTAAATTGTCCAAATATTCTCCTTCTTGGGTTTTAGATCCTAGAGACCAAATGAGTCATTTTGTGACTATAACATTCCAGAAAATGTACTTGTCTAGTGAAGGTTCTATTAGGTTTTAAGAATATGCAGTGGAGTACATAGACATCCCAATGCCCAATATTGAGTAATATTGGACATGTTAGAGAATATTGGCTTAAGGGTGTTAGCCAATTTCTATGTATTAACAAGTAACATAAAATATAATTTAATATTGAGATGCTCCAATCCAAGCTTGTTTAGGAATTGTACTTGTAATGAAGACCCTAAGCTAATAGCATTGAATTCTTAGCACATTAAGTACGAGGAATCCAAGTGTCAAGCCTAGGTACCATGGCACATGATAATTTAAAATGATCATGTATATTAAGCAGGGCCCAAGGACATAGTGAGGGTCCTTGGACAAGAAATGTGCAACAACACATGTGCAAGCACATGTGCTAACCGGCGAAGAGACAATCAACCAAGCCCAACCGAATTCGGTTAGGGAGGTTATGTGGCAGGCGCACGCACGGGTAAAGCCATGTGGGGCCTAGATTCTTAACAAAATCTAGTCTCTAACTAACGTACCTAACTATCTAAATAACGTAGGACTAACCGAAATAAACTACCTAGTGTACCCAAAATCCAAAAACCTAACCGGGTGACACTAGGCGGGTAACTAACTACAGAAACACCCTAGTACCTAACTTAGGATGGTCCAAAGGGGTTTGTTATGGTCCTAATGACTTAGGGATACTTTAGTAATTACCTTAGTTTAATTAATTAAAGCAACTTAATTAATTAATTAAAAATCATTATGTTAGCCGAGACCCTTAGCAAATTTTCAGATTTGTCTAAGTCAAATGTTCTCCTATTTTTAGTCAATTTAGGAGGGCCATTTTGGTAATTATCTAATTGATTATTTAATTAAGTCAACTAGAATAAGTTGAATTAGTCAATATTCAGTCCCTAAGACCTAGAAACTCATGACTAAAATAGAAACCAAACGTGAGAAAAACAGAAAATTCTCTCAGTTCTCCTTAGGCGATTTCAAGGCACATTGTTCAAGGTTTTCGTGCAAAGTACAAGGTGATATTCCTAGCTTAAACTATATAGTAAGGTATGGGTTCTATATTGATCTCCTTACCCCAAGAGGCTTTTAAAACGTTTTGAATTCAAGAGATCTAAAACAAGGGTTGTTACCAATGAAATTTTTGAATTTTCATCTTCCTAGTTCTCCCTATTTTGGACTTCTAGTGGTATGTAGAATGAAAATCTCGAGCATGTTGTTGATATGGTGTACTAACTGATCATTATATGTAGGTTTCTATGATTTGATAATGTCGAATGAGACCTATAGGTTAGATCTGTATGATTAATGCCTAATTGTGTTCGAAAAGATGAAATTGTTACAAGTATTTTATGAAATTCAGATTAGTGTTGAAAAGAATGAAGTTTTCAAATTTATTGTTTGTGTTTACAGTAGATATGTTGTGAGTATTTGGAATACAATTTTTCCAAGAAAAAACAAGATGTGAAGCAAAGCTAATCAATGAATCTTCAATGCCAAATCAACTTTATAGCTTGGTTGATCTAACAGAGAATTGTTCCTATAAGCTATTTAAATGTTAAAAGTTGGCTTGCTTAAAATGAAGGTTTAGATTACTATAATATGTGAAAGTTTGGCTTATGCCAATAAATTGGCCAACAATGTTATTTCCAAAATATGATAAAGAATTGGCTAATGACTAAGTTATACCAAATTAAGAATGGACAATGTAACTCCATGAAACTCATCACCAAGGGTATGCCAATGATCGGGAGAAGTCCCAACATACCCTATCTAAATGAACTTGTGAACAAAGTATCACAATAAAGAGTCTCCATAACTTTCATAAAGAATGGTACAAGACTACCAAAGAACATTGAACAACATAAGGTGATTAATGACATAAATAAAAGCTTATGAGTTATGAAATTGACATAAAATGGGATGTTAAAGAAAGTGAGACAAGTCTCACTTGCACCTAAACAATTATGCTAAAGATACTCACATCAGAGGATGTTAAAATTTGTGACACAAGTCTCACTCACAACATAATGATAATGTAAGACTTAAGTTCACATTAATCAAGTAAATAAAGGGATAAAAATTCATCCTTTGAGTTAAGCATACCTCATATTAGAAGAAAGATTCCATTATGTATGAGTCAAGTCTAAAAGTTATAAAGTATAAGAAATGAGTGAAGCATTGATAGACTAGCAATGATCTTGTGAAAGCACATGTAAGCCTTAAGAGATGAGGCTACCACCAGGGTGTATAAGGGTCTCCGAAATCTCCTAGTCTTTGGACTATGTTGCTAGCATAGGAACTAGCCAGTGGATTTCACCTAACAGATCTAGGTAGTATTCGATTTCACTTTGGACGGTGAACCTCCTCTTTTCAGTGTGGGGAAGAAAATGGATTTGATGTTAAGTTCACATGATCTATGTCAGTTAAATGCTCAAGAAAGTATTCAGATTCACTTTAGCCATGAACCACCTCTTTTCGGTGTGAGGGAGAAACTGGACTTGGTTTCACTTTAGCCGCTGAACCACCCCTTTTCAATGTGGGGCAAACATTGGATTTCATGTTAACTTGCACGATCTTAATGCTAAAGATTTCTTTAAGAAAGTAAGAAAGAAAGAAGAAGAGATGTAAGTTCATAGTGAACTAAGTAAAAAAAGCATAAGTATATCAATTCATCGGTGTTTGATAAGAATGGATTTTAAAAAGTTATTGGCTTATGCCAACAAAGATAAATATTGGGTTATTATGACTCCTTATATTATGCAAATGAACGAGTAATAGTCATAGCCAATAAAAATTGGCTTATAAAGACTTCATGCCCAATTGTAGTAAAATCATTTCCTAAATCTCTTGGATTACTTACTTGATTCATTGTAGGTATGGGACTATAATTAACATTTCACTTGTAATTAAAACATAGGATTGAATGATAGCATTGAACTACAAAACGAAAGACTGAAAAAAATAAACTAAAGTCTGGAAAGAGAGCTCTCGGCCTAAGAGGGAGCAAAAATATAAATTTTCGTTTGAGTTGTTCTAAAATTATATTCATGATTCCAAGGTCTTATATTCATATAGAAAATGAGTTTTGTGCTTTAAATTCATGAAAAAAATTTCATATGCATAGCATAAATCACAATTAACGAATTCGGTAAGTATAGTGACTTCACTTTCCAAAAACGGCATGTTGCTATAGGAAGAGCTTTCCTTGATCATGCATAGTCCTTATGTGCTTATGTGCATACACCCATACATAGTACAAGTAGTTACTAACCCCTATGTTATTACTATTTTTATAGGTGCAGGTTCTTGAAGTGGATTGAAGATTTGTTGAAGCGGTTCGGACTAGTATCTCCAGACCTCTGGTAGGTCCTCTTGAGTTCGAGGATGATACGTTTACTTTCTAGATTAAGTACATTAGACATATCTAGTTGATGTTGTCCCTAGACTTTCCTTTCAAACAGTTGTTCAATGCTTTGTATTAAGGTCATTTGACAAACTATTATTATATTATGAATTCTTTATTTCAATTGTTTAATCTATTATAGATAGTTGTTTAGTTTGAGTCGTAGCATATCACACTTATGCAGTAATTATATGACGTCTAAGTATACTTCATTAAGTTTTAAAACTTATAATTTTTTTGGAAATTTAACTGTATGATTGTGATGAAAGCTAAGAAGAGGCTTGTCTGGAACCTTTGAGAGGTTAACGACACTAGTCTCATGTGGGGTCTATATTCCGTGTGTAATAGTGATGGGGGTATCAGAGGACATACAGGAGGAGTGTCATTTGGCAATGCTACATGACAACATGAACATTTTCTGTCTTATGTTACATGCAAGAAGGGTTGAGGAGGTAAGGGCTAAGAGAAAGAGTAGAGATGCTAAGAGAACAAAATCATTTGATGGAGGTTCTTCAAAGAATAGTCTTGAAAAACAAGACAAGCCTAGATTTAAGAAACAGGTTTCTAATCAAGTTTCATCCAAGTTCCCGAAGGCTCATGATGACAAGGGGAATAAATTGAGATCTAAAAAGAGAAGGAGTGGAAACTCACCAAATGAAAGCCTACATGTGCCAAGGGTGGAAATGGTCATCTTGGTGAGTGCTTGGTAGGAATAGGGAATTGCTTTAGTTGTGGCAAGAGTGATCACAAGATGATATATTGCCCATACTTGAAGGTTAAGAGAGGCATAGTCAAGGTAAATAAAATGGTTATAGTGATGCTCCCAAGAAGAACTGCTTCTATGCTCTCCACTCTAGGGGTGAGCAAGAGACTTATCCCGACGTGGTGACCAGTATGGAGAAAGTCTTTACCATAGATGTATATGCTTTACTTAATCGGGGTGCTACCTTGTCAATTTTTACCCCTCTAGTAGATAAAAGTTTGATATTTTACCCTATATTTTGCATGAACTATTTATAGTGCCTACCTCGGTGGGTGAGTCGATTGTTGAACCAAGGGTGTATAGAAACTTTCCAATAATGTTGCCCAATAGAGTTTCTTATGTTGATCTAGTATAACTACATATGCTAGATTTTGATATTATATTGGGTATGGGTTAGTTGCATGCTTGCTTTGCTTTTATTGATTATAGGACAAGGGTGGTGAAGTTTAACTTTCCAAATGAACCCGTTGTACAGTGGAACGGGGGAAATTCTATTCCTCGAGGTCATATTATCTCTTGTCTAAAATCCCTCAAAATAATCTCTAAATGTTGTCTATACCATATTGTATGAGTCCAAGATCTAGACTCCGAAATTTCTCCATTGAGTCAGTCCACGTAGTGAGTGAATTTCGGAGCTTTTTCCTAACGACCTTCCGGTATTCCTCCCAAACGGGAAACTGATTTCGGTATCGATTTGTTACTGGATATAAATCCCATATCAATTCCTCCTTATCGGATGGCCCCGACCGAATTGAAAGAGTTGAAGGCTCAACTCAAGGATTTACTAGATAAGGGTTTTATAAGGCCAACTATTTCTTCGTGGGGTGCTCCAGTTTTTTTTGTAAAGAAGAAAGATGGGTCCTTGAGAATGTGTATTGATTACCGCCAACTCAACATGGTCACCATTAAGAATGAGTACCCACTCCTTCAGGTTGACGACTTGTTTGATCAACTCCAAGGGGCGATCTACTTTTCAAAAATTGACTTGAGATCAGGATATCACAAACTTAGGGTGAGAGGTGAGGATGTACCAAACACGGACTTTTGGACTAGGTATGGGCACTATGAGTTATTGGTAATGTATTTCGGTCTCACTAATGCTCCGGTCGAGTTTATGGACCTAATGAATAGGGTGTTTCGAAATTACCTAGACTTATTTGCCATTGTCTTCATTGACGACATCTTGGTATATTAGAAGAATGAGTGTGATCACATGGCTCTTTCGAGAATGGTATTGCAAACCCTTAAAGAACATCAATATCGCTAAGTGTCCAAATCTCCAACAAGTAAAGGCCGAACATCAAAAGTTAGGTGGCTTACTACAAGAGATCAAAATTCCTATTTGGAAGTGGGAATACATTATTATGGACTTTGTAATGGGTTTACCTCGCACTCAAAATTCATATGATTCAATATAGGTAGTTGTGGATAGATTGACTAAGTCTGCTTGTTTTATTCCCGTAAATTCTATATACTTGGCGGAGGATTATGCAAGAATCTTTATAGATGAGATTTTCTGTCACCACGGTATTGTGTTATCCATCATATCGTATCAGGGTGCACAATTCACATCTAGGTTTTGGAGGTCATTACAAAAAAGATTAGGTACTAAAGTGAAATTGACTACCACTATTCACCCCCAAACAGATGGTCAAGCAGAACGCTCTGTTCAAACCCTTGAGGATATGCTTAGGGCCTGCATTTTTTATTTTAAAGGGAATTGGGATAAACATTTGCCTTTGGTGCAGTTTGCTTTTAATAATAGTTGATTCATCCATTTCCATGGCTCCCTATGAAGCATTGTATGGTAGTAGGTGTAGGTCTTCTATTGGATGGTTTGAAGTGGGTGAGCCTTCGCTTCTTCGTCCTGATTTTGTTTATAAGACTTCAGAAAAAGTTCATATCATAAGGAACCGGTTGCAAACGGCCTATAGTCGGCAAAAGTCTTATGCCAATCATAGGAGCAGAAAAATGGAGTTTGAAGAAGGCGATACAGTGTATTTAAAAATTTCACCAATGAAAGGGGTGGTTAGATTTGGCAAAAAGTGGAAATTGAGTCCTCGTTATGTGGGTCCCTATCAAATCTTGCAAAGGGTTTATAAGGTGCCTATGAATTGAAACTTCCTAGTGAATTGTCTTCGGTTCATCCGTTTTTCCATGTTTCCAAGTTGAAGAAGTGTTTCGGTGATCCCGAGTCCATTCTTCCTATTGAGGGTCTTGGTGTCAAGGATAACCTCTCTTATGAGGAAATTCTAGTTCAAATTCTTGATAGGCAAGTCAAGAAGTTAAGGAATAAAGAGGTGGTTTTATTAAAGGTGTTATGGAAGAATCATCTAGCTGAGGGTGCAACATGGGAGGCCGAGGCCGACATGAAGTCCCGTTACCCTCATCTTTTTGATAATTAAGGTTATTTATTCTTTTTAATAATATAAATATGAATAGAAATTGAAGTTTCTTGATTTTTTGCGATGTCTTGCAAAAATATGTATTTTTGAATACTTCAAAGTGAAGTTAATTGGACTTGAAAATTTTATTTTGCTTGTTTTGAGTTACGTTGTGCATCTTTATTCGGTGAGACTTTATGAAATTATATGTAGCATGTTGATAAGTTTAACTTATGCTAATTGACTCATGTAATGTATGTTGAGCTCATGTGTGTTGTGAGAAGGAAATACCTCATGATGAAGTGTTTTGAGCCTTATGTGTGGTAATTACAGTTTTCGTATTTTCTTGTGGAAATGATATGGTTTATGTTGATTTGATATTGTTTATTTGTTGGGTTTCTAGTCTTGAGTCTATTCCTTACTTCAAAAGAGTTTTAGTGTCATTTGAGGATGAATGTTCCTAAGGGGGGAGGGGGATAATGTAACACCTTAAATCAAAGATGAGTATTAGAGCCTAACATAAGTCATAGGGTCTAAGTACTGTTTTTAAGTCCATTTTAATGAATATAGGTCGTTTAGGAAGTTTAAGAACCAAAACGTCCAAGAACGTCCATGACATCTGGAAGTTGGTTCAAAGAGGTACTAGCGTACCTTAGCCTATTTGGCTAGCATTTAGCAGTCGAGAATTACGAAAAATGGTAAAAAGTTAGATAATATGTGTTTTAGTTGTTTCATAGTCGAAACTTCCGGGTACGACTCCCCAAGGACCAACCAAAAGCCCTTGATGAGGACCCCTGCAGTTTTAGGCAACACTGTCTAAACAGTGTGCATTGATGGGATGGTCCGTGTGTGGATCGGTGGGGCGTCGATTCCACCGTAGTCCGACACTTAGTCAATTTGAGGAATCCCCCGCCTGCACAAGTCTCTGAACTTACATACGGATGTGCAGGAAGGAGGGGGGGCCAGTCCGTCGACTCACAGACGGCCAATCGACGGGGTTCCGTCTGTGAGGGTCTTAACTTTGCTGCAAGTTTTAATGTTAATTCATTTAATTAATTAAGTTTCTTAGTGATTAGTTGGGGGTTTAGGGGAGTCTAATTAAGTTGATTAAGTCCCAATATAAATACCCCCAACCCTCATTAATCTAAACACAACTCACAAATAAACTTCTTCCTTATCTCTTCTTTCTCTCTTTATTGGAAACCACCATTGAAGACAAGCTAGGGGGAGGTTTTGGGGGCTGTAAAGGGACGAATTCACCATAAATTCTTTATCAAACGTTAAATTATGGGATCTAACTCACGTTTAAGAGTCTTTCCTCAAAGGGTTCCTTCAAAATGAATTTCAAAAATTGAGTTTTCATGGGGGCTTCATCCAATTACGAAATTGATGTTGTGAATTGAGTTGTTTATGGATTCTTTAGGATATAATGAATATATTAACATGTGATTGAACTTAATTATGATTAATTTTCCTGGTTAGATTCAAATTGAAGAATGTGATCTTTAGCCCCTAACCCTAAGGTTGATCTAGATGTAAATTGGGTTGTGATTGATTCAATTGTCTTGATTATGGGTTTAATCACTATAAGATGATATTGTTAGACAAATACTTAACTACTTGGAATGAATTTTTGTCTTTTATTCTAATCTTGAGAAATGATCTAGGTTATGGAAATTGGCCTAAGTAACCTTGTTTTAAGCATTGGATTGATATTGAATTGTGGTATAATGAGTCTTCTAGTGTTGTTATCACGGTGATAATTGAATTATGATGTTTAACATATAAATTGGCTTGAATTGAGGTTTTATGGTAAGTCCTTTATGATGAACCATGAGGAAGACTTGGTAAGTCTTAGAATCTCTATCTTTACTTCCAATTGTGACTAATAGTGGTTAAGTCATGTTGTTATATTGGAGTATGCCTTGTATTAGGATGATAGGGTGTTATCATGTTGAATTGAAATGTCTTGACTATGTTATGATGTTGATTAAGGTTTATGTGATATAAGGATGGTAATAACTATCAATGTGCCTTGATATGCCATGAAATGCTAATGTGTTAACCTCACTTGCACGAATTTTGATGAAAGGACTATACTCATGCAATTCTTATTGATCTATTGGTGATGATGATTATACAAGGGGTATACCCTATGATCTCAACTAAGATATCATTTATAATTAAAGGATTAACTACATTTCAATAAAGGGACTTAGCTTAGCACCGAGTGAACTTGACAAGGGGAGGTGATGACTTCCCAAAGAGAAAGATTCGCCCTATAGTTCTATATGAGATGTTGACTTCCCAAAGAGGAATAACCATCAAATAGATTCCCATGAGAGGAGGCTCGAACTACCAAGTGGTATCAAGAGGGAATATACTATATCTTAGTTCTTGAAATATGTTGCCCCTATAGGAATACTAGCTAGTGGATCCACCTAAAAAGTTACGTGTATGTTTTGTTCTACTTTGGCCGGTAGACCACCTTTCATCGGTGTAAGGTTTTACAACAGCAGTTTCCACACTTAGCTCTTGTGGTCTATGTCGGTTAAGGAAAGTGTTCCCCAAATTAAAATAAACTAATGAAGTATAAACTAACTAAGGTTACTTGAGAGGTTTAACTTAGCCAAGGTAGGGGTATGGGACTCTACTTATGTCTTGCACTAGTTGACCTTGATGGAAGCTTTAGGAAGTTGATATTATGTATGTATATGATAATGATGTATATGATGATAATATGTTGATGCTACAATGTAAATGACTATATACGGTGATGATTATCCTCTTGATGTGTGTAGTTGCATAATATTTTTAAAGTTGGACATTGGTCATGTTTTCTTGTTAAGTCTACTAGGTTGAGCAAGGTTATGGGGCTTTACATGGTCATTGCACTTGTTGATTTTGATGAGGATTCATGAGTAGTTGTCTTGATTATTATGATATGATTAACACTTATTCATATTTGAGATGTTATTCCTTGATGATAGGGTTTATGTGAATCATGGGTTCAAATATATTGGGATACGAAATAGTTGTTTGAGTTAGTAAGCATGTTTGGTTGGTTGGTATGATTTGTTTGATTATGCATACGGTTTTTAAAGGGGTAAAATGTTATGTTTTGACTAAATGTCCCTTTTTAGCATGTTTTCCTATTATATGTGCATGTGGTCTCATACTTAGTACATGTGGAGTCTAACCCCATTTTCTTCCCTTTTCCCAAACATTTTAAGTTTGAGTCATTGAAGGCTAATTCATGACGACTTGAAGAAGATTTGGATATTCTCTATCATCCAAGTAGGTAGGTCCTCAGTTTCTGAGGGTGATGCCAATATCTTTCCTATGAAGTTCTTTTGTTTTTCTAAGACTTTCATGTTCATTCAATTTTCATTTTGTACGACTTGTATAAGACTATATGCAGCTTCTTTACGATTAATGTAGGGTTATGCCCATATTGTGATAATCATTTATATGAGATGAAACAATCTTTAAGACTATCATTCTATTTTATATATAGGAATGTGCAATAAAAGTAGAAGGCTATGTAACCTTCCTATATAAGGGTTTATGTATACTTGATACGACTATATATTATGTGTATGTAGAGGTCTATGTAAACCTCCAAGTAGATGTAATGAAAAGTTTTATGTTTTTTTGCATTTCAACCTATGAATGTAATAACATGAGACTAAGGGGACTGTGTTAGTCCTCAAAGAGGACGACAACACCGGTTACGTCTAGGGGTAAACTCGGACGTGACATGATATGACACCCATTGTTGGGTTGAGTTGAATTGTTGATGGTAAGACCTTGATGATGGCTTGTAAGGATATTGGAGTAAGTCTTGTGATCTCAATTCTATACATTAACTATGATTACTTGTGATTAAGTAATGATTTTGTATTGAAGTATACCTTATATTAAGATAGATAGGGTTGGTATGATGTTGAATTGAAATATCTTGAACTATGGTTCGTGAGTTGTTGGCTAAGATGTAAATGTTACAAGGGTGGTGATAGCTTATCAATGTGCCTTTTATGATGTGATATTTCAATGTGTTAACCTCACATATATGAATTGTAATGAAAGGAAAATACTCGTGCAATTTTTATTGAGCTATGTTGATGATGATTATATAAGGAATAGACCCTATGACCTACATTAAGCTATGATGATTAATAAAAGCATTAAAGACATTTAAAAAGGGACATTAGCTTAGCATCGAGTGAACTAGAGTGAGGTGTGTCCCTTCCTACATAGGGAAGGTAGGATCACTAACGTACTCATGAGATTGGAGGCTATAATACATGTAGCACAAAGAGTGTCCCAACTATATCTCCTAATTCTTGAACTATGTTGCCCCCATAGGAGTACTAGCTACTGTATCCACATAGATAGTATGTTCATGTTTTAGTAATACCTTGGCATGTAGTCCGCCTTCCTTCGGTGTAGGTTTTCATGATACCGATTCCACATTAGTTCATGTGATATAAATCAGTTAAGGTAAGAGTTGACCAAAAGGTAAAATGAAGTAATGGAATGAACTCTAACTAGGATTATCAAAGGGTTTTAGCTTAGTCTAAGTAGGGTTATGGGACTCAACCTATACATTGCACTAGTTAGCCTTGAGGGAAGTCTTAGAAGGATGTTCTTATGTATATATATTCTTATAAATGTAAATGATGTGTATATGATGATATTACATGATGATGACACTATATGACATTTGTTTCACTTATGAATATCTCTATGGTCTATATTGCTAAGGCATGATGATGATTAGTCTAAATGATATAGTATGTGAAGTTGTACATTGGTTATAATTCTTGTTAGGTTTACTTGATTGAGTAAGGTTATGGGGCTTTGCTTAGTCATTGCACTAGTAAATTTAATGACGGTTCATGAGTAATAGTCTCCCTGTGGTTATGATTTTATGAACTCTTATACATGCTTGGTTATGTTATAACTTGATGATAGAGTTGTCATGACTATGTGCTCAATTATGTTGATATGTATGTTGACTTGACTAGACTTAGTATTATTGGTCTTGTGATAAACATGGTCATGACTTAATTAATATGTACTCTTGACTTGTATTGATTCTTGAATGTGCATGGTGCTTGTCATAGGAAATTGCATGTTTTAATGAAATGTCCCTTTTTAACATGATTTTGTGTGTGTCTGCATATGGTCCTATATATAGTACAAGTGATGTTCTAACCCCATTTTCTCCCTTTTCCTCCAACATTTTAGGTTCCAGTCGTTGAAGGGCTTGTGATAACTTTTGAAGGAAGACTTAGAATTCTCACTCTCCAAGTTAAGTAGGTCCTCACCACTTCGAGGACAATGTCATTTTCTAGCTTCGAATATTGATTACTCTTGAAGATAATATATCATTCCTTTCATTTGAGTATTAAATATTGTATAGCCGATATGTGGCTTTTATTGTATTGATGTATGGGTTATTCCCAATTGTTATACTCTTTTTTAGATGGTTATGAGATGAGACATCCGATTTTAAGACTATGTTATGAATATATATAATATGTGTATGCAAGAGGTCTATGTAAACCTCATGATAGATAAAAGAAAAGTTTTAAATTTTTCCGCATTTTTAACCTATGAATGTAATGATGTAATCTAAAAGACTAGTTTTAGTCCTCGATGAGGTCGACGATGCTGGTTACGTCTAGGGGGCGCTCCCTAGATGTGAAAAAAAAATTATCAGAGTATGAGGCTGAATATCTTTAGAGTCTATTCTGAACTTAACAACTTATATGTAGATTCGTAATCATAATTGTGAAGTGTGCCACACTTATGAATAGGAATTTATAAGATGCTTAGGAAATTTTCCTTTTCCTGGAATCTAATATTGTGCCTCGAGAGTCTTAACTCTATGTGCCTTGCCATCTAATACTTTTATTGTCATTATAGGCAATTAATACTTGAAGAACATTGACTCAAAGACTTGATGAAGAGATTGACAATGCGGGAGTTCCTCCCCAAGGCAATCAAGTCCCTCATCTTGAAGAAGTTTCTAATGATGATCAAGCTTTGGTCAATCCTCCTTCTTTGCCGGATGGTGATATCAGTGCAACCTTTATCCAAATGGCCCAAGCCATTACTACCCAGGCACAAACCGTCACAAATCAGGCTCAAGCAATTACGGACCAAGCTAACCGGGAGGTTGTACCCCGAGAAAATCAACATGTCGGCACCATGGCCTCCCGTTTGAGGGATTTCACAAGGATGAATCCCCCTACTTTCTATTGGTCCAAAGTTGAGGAATACCCCCAAGAGTTCATTGATGAAACCTACAAGATTCTCCATACTATGGGGTTGACTACCATTGAGAAGGCCATGTTAGCCACTTACAAACTCAAAGATGTTGCTTAAACTGGTATGTCCAGTGGAAAGATAATACGCCTTTAAGAGGTGGACCAGTGACATGGGAGACCTTCAAGAAGGCTTTTCTTGATAGGTTCTTTCCTAGGGAGAAGAGGGAAGAAAAAGTGGAGGAATTCTTCAAGGAGGTACGAGTGTACTTGACTACTCTTTGAAATTCACTAAATTGTCAAAGTGTGCTCCTTCATTGGTTTCTATCTTAGGGATGAAATGAGTCATTTTTTGATAGGGATGTCGAATGACTTGAAGGAAAAATGTCATTCGGCTATGCTACATGATAATATGAACATTTATCGTCTCATGATTTATGCTCAACAAGTGGAAGAGACAAGGTTTAAGAGAAAGAGTCGTGATGCCAAGAGGGTAAGGATATTTGATGGTGGTTATTAAAAGGGTAAGCTTGACATTCAAGACAAGCCTAGGTTCAAGAAGAGATTTTCTAATCAAGTTCCTACCAAATTTCCAAAGGCTTATGATGATAGGGTTTCTAACCCAAAGTCTCAAAAGGGAAGAGGTACTAGCTCACCAAGCAAGAAGCCAACTTGTGGAAAGTATGGCAAGAAGGATTATGGTAATTGCCTTGTTGGGATGAACAATTGCTTTGGGTGTGGCAGTAGTGGTCACAAGGTTAGGGATTGCCCAAATGTGAAGGGGAAAGACAAAGTTAGTGGGCAAGCTCAAGCTAGTGGTTCTAGTGTGGATCCTCAAAAGAAGAATCGCTTTTATGCACTTCGCTCTAGGGGTGAACGAGAGGGTTCTCCCAATGTGGTGACCGGTATGTTATGAGTCTTCTCTATTGATGTATGTGTTTTATTTGATCCAGGTGCTACATTGTCTTTTGTTACTCCCTTGATAGCTACAAAGTTTGACATTTTAACTGATATCCTAAATGAACCTTTCATGGTAACTACCTTGGTAGGTGAGTCGGTGGTTGCAAAGAGGTATATAGAAATTGTCCTATAATGTTTCCCAATACAGTTACTTATGTTGAATTAATAGAACTTTATATGGTCAATTTTGATGTCATTTTGGGGATGGATTGGTTACATGATTGTGTTTCTTCCATTGATTGTAGAACTAAAATTATAGAGTTCAATTTTTTAAATGAACCCGTTTTAGAGTGGAAGGGGGGAAATTCTATTCCTAGAGGTAGTATTATTTTTTCATAAGGCTTGTAAAATGATCTCATACTAAGGAATTTGTTGTGTATTATGATGCATCCCAAGTGGGCTTAGGGTGTGTTCTTATGCAACACGGGAAAGTAATAGCCTATGCCTTTAGACAACTTAAGGTGCATGAGAAGAATTATCCAACTCGTGATCTTGAGTTAGCGGTCGTGGTATTTGCCTTATAAACATGGAGGGATTTTTTTATGGTGTTCATATTGATGTGTATACCGATCACAAGAGCCTTCAATATGTGTTTACTCAAAAGGAGTTGAATCTCTGACAAAGAAAGTGGTTGGAATTGTTGTAACACTATGACATGAGTGTTCTTTACCATCCCGGCAAGGCCAACGTGGTTGCGGATGCTCTAACTCGTATGACCATGGGTAGTGTGTCTCATGTAGTGGAAATCAACAAAGATATTGTGAAAGAGGTTCATAGGTTGGCTAGATCGGGTGTAGATTGGAAGATTGTCCGAATAGTGGTTTAATGGTCCATCATAACTCCGAATCATCTTTGGTGATTGAGGTGATTCCTAAACAACACCTTGATCAATCATTGATAAATTTGAAGAAATCGGTTCTTAGAAAGATTAATGGGTTATTCTCCTTAGGGGGGATGGTGACTTGAGGTATCAAAGAAGATTGTCTGTGCCCAAGGTTCATGACTTAAGGAACAAGATTCTTGAGGAAACTCATGGTTTGCGTTATTCCATTCATTCGGGGTCGACTAAGATGTACCATGACCTTAGGGATGTGTTTTGGTGGGAAGGCTTGAAGAAGGACATAGGGGAATTTGTTGCGTGTCTAAATTGCAAACAAGTGAAAGCCAAACACCAAAAGTTGGGTGGTCTACTTCAAGAAATCCAAGTCCTTACTTGGAAGTGGAAATACATTAATATGGATTTTGTGGTAGGATTGCCTCGGACACAAAAGCAATATGACTCCATATGGGCGGTTGTGGATAGGTTGTCCAAATCTGCTCATTTTATTCTAATAAAGTCTACTTACTCGGTGGAGGATTATGCAAGGATCTTTATAGATGTGGTTGTGTGTCGCCGTGTTATTCTGTTATACATCATATCGGATAGGCGTGTACAATTCACATATAGATTTTGTAGGTCATTTCAAAAAGGGTTGGGTACCAAGGTGAAGTTAAGCACCGCTTTCATCCTCAAACGGATGGTCAAGCGGAGCGTACTATTCAATCCCTTGAAGATATGCTTAGGGATTGTATAATCGATTTCAAAGGAAATTGGGATAAACACTTGCCTTTTGTTGAGTTTGCTTATGAGAATAGTTACCATTTATCTATAGTTATGGCTCCTTATGGAGCCTTGTATTGTAGGAGATGTAGATCTCCAAATTGGATGGTTTGAAGTGGGTGAGTCATCACTTTTGGGTCCCAAATTGATTTATAAGACTTTGGAGAAGGTATATATTATAAGGAATCGTTTGAAAAGAGCCTATATCCAGCAAAAGTCTTATGTCAACCATAGGAAAAGAGAATTAGAGTTTGAATAAGGTGATAAAGTGTATCTAAAAATTTTGCCTATGAAAGGGTTGGTGAGATTTGGAAAGAAAGGGAAGTTGAGTCCTCCTTATGTGGGTCCCTATGAAATTTTGCAAAAGATTGGCAAGGTTGCATATGAGTAGAAGTTGCCTAATGAACTTGGTTCGGTTCATTTGGTATTCCATGTTTCCATGCTTAAGAAGTGTATCAGTTATCCTGAGTTCATTCTTCCTATTGAAGGTCTAGGTTTTCAAGAGAACCTCTCCATGAGGAGGTTCCGGTTCAAATCCTTGATAGACAAGAAAAGAAGTTAAAGAACAAAGGGGTGGTTTTTGTAAAGGTGTTATGGAAGAATCACCTAGTTGCAGCATTAGAGACCGAGAACGACATGAAGTCCCATTAGCCTCATCTTTTTTTTAACTAAGGTTAGTTATTCCTACTTGTAGTTAAAATAATGATTTTATTTGAAATTGCCTTGATTTTTGGTGAAGTTGTGCAAACAGTGCATGTTACAGTGAATCACACTGAACTTTATACATAAAAAAATGAAAATGTTGTCTTTTACTTATTTTGAGTTTATGTTGTGTATTTTGTATATTTTTCCTTACTGAATTGAATTGAGCATGTTGATGTGTGTTGAAGAAAGCCTTGGCATAAGGATTAAGCATGAAATGAATGTTGAACTCTTATGAGTTGAAAAAATGATGTCTTGAGTTGCATTGTGTAAAAGGTCGTGTGCTATGATGATATTCATTTTGACTCATGTTTTGATATGTTGTTGTTGGTTGGGCTGCTAGTCTTGAGTCTATTTCTTCCTTTAAAGAATTTTGGTGGCATTCGGGGTCAAATAATCATAAGGGGGGATAATGAAATACTCCGAAAGTCTAAAGCCTAATATAGATCCTAACATGAGATTTTAAGAATTGCAGCTGTTTTTAAGCCAATTATAATGTATTTAGGTCAGTTAGGAAGTTCTAGAATCAAAACGTCAAGGAACGTCTATGACGTCCAGAAACTAGTTCAAGAGGTGCTAGTGTGACTTAGCCTATTTGACTAAGTTTAAAGTGTCGGAAAAGGATGAAATATGGGGGTAAGGTGTCTAAGACCTTTTAGAGTTGAATCATAATTGAAATGTCCGGATACGACTCCCCAAGGGCCAACAAATGGCCCTTGAGGAGGACCTTGAAGAATGGCCAAAAGATGTCTAGGACAGTAGCAAATGACGAGGGGCAACCCACGAGGCGTGGTCCAATCCACAGGGCTTCGGTGGACACTTATTCAATTTTGTGGGAAGTCATTTTGTCCAATCTTAGTCACAAATTACGACTGCACAGGATGGCCATGAACAGTGCCTGTCGATTGACAAATGACCCGTTGGTCGGGGTTTTGTCTGTCAACACTACTTTGCTGCACATTTTTAAGTTGGTTAAGTTAATTTAATTAAGTTGATAGTTAATTAGTAGGGGTTAAGGTAGACCCAATTAATTTATCTAATGACCCCAATAAAGACCCCAAACCTAATTAGACTAAATTCAACTCTTATAATTCCCAAAACCAAATTGCTCCTCCGTCTCTCTTCTTTCTCTCTCCAAAGAAACCCCATTGAAGAACAAGCAAACGAGGGTTCTAGGTCTGAAAAATATCGATTTTATTCATCAAACTTCATCAATTAGTGAGGTAAGGGATTCCTTTCACCTTTGGGATCTCTTTCTCTGAAGGGTTCCTTCAAGATGATTTCAAAATACGAAATTCAAGTGGTTTCCTTTCAATACGAAATTGATCTTGTGAATTGATTTGCTTATGATTCCTTTTGGTTATTATGAGTATATTAACATGTATTATGTTTAAATTACTAATTCTTGATGTATTGACCTAGTTTGTGGAAGATGACATTTTCCCCTTAACCCTTGGTTGTGATCTTGAATTAAAATATATAGTATTGATACAATTCGCTTGGTTAGTGTTTGAGTTACTATCCTATATTTTTATGATGCCAATTTATGAGTAGATTGTGATGTATTTAAATCCAATTATTCTAATTCTTGATTAACTTACCTAGGTTATGAAGTATCTCATCAACTAGACCTAAGTCTCTAATCCTAGGTTATGAACTAATGGTTAATTATTGTGTAGTGATTCAATTAACTTTACTATGATATTGGTTATTATGGTGTGATGATATTACACCCATTTTTGGGTTGAGTGAGTGTTTGATAGTAAGACCTTGATGATGTCTTGTGAAGAATATTGGGGTAAGTCGTGTGATCTCAATTCTTTACTTTGATTATGATTAATTGTGATTAAATGACGATGTTGTATTGAAGTATACCTTATATTAAGATTGATAGGGTTGGTATGATATTGAATTGAAATATCTTGAACTATGGTTTGTGATTTTTTTTGCTAAGATGTAAATGTTCTTAGGGTGGTGATAACTTACCAATGTGCCCTTTTTTGATGTGATATGTTAATGTGCTAACCTTACATGTATGAATTGTAATGAAAGGACAATACTCATGCAATTCTTATTGATCTAAGATGATGATGATTATATAAGGTATAGACCCAATGACCTACATTAAGCTATGACTATTAATAAAGGCATTAAAGACATTTCAAAAGAGACTCTAGCTTAGCATCGAGTGAACTAGAGTGAGTAGTGTCCCATCGCACATAGGGAAGGTAGGATCACTGACGTACTCATAAGATTGGAGACTATTATACATGTAGCATAAAGAGGGTTCCAAGTACATCTCCTACTTCTTAAACTATGTTGCCCCCATAAGAATACTAGCTAGTGGATCCACATAGATGATATGTTCATGTTTTGGTACTACCTTGGCAAGTAGTCTGTCTTCCTTCAGTGTAGGGTTTCATGATACCGGATACCAAATTAGCTGATGTGATCTATGTCGGTTAAGGCAAGAGTTTCCCAAAAGGTAAAATGAAGTAATGAAATGAACTCTAACTCGGATGGCCTAAGGGGTTTAGATTAGTCTAGGCAGGGGTATGTGACTCTACCTATACAATGCACTAGTTAGACATGAGGGAAGTCTTAGAAAGATGTTCTTATGTATGTATATGCTTATCAATGTAAATGATGTGTATATGATGATCTTACATGATGATGACACTATATGACATTTGTTTCACTTATGAATATGTCTATGGTCGATATTTCTAAGGTATGATGATGACTAGTCTAAATGATATAGTATGTGAAGTTTGACATTGGTTATAATTCTTGTTAGATTAACTTGATTGAGTAAAGTTGTGGGACTTTGCTTAATCATTGCATTAGTGGACTTAATGAGGGTTCATGACTAATAGTCTTGTTGTGGTTATGATGTTATGAACTCTTATACATGCTTGTTTATGTTATGACTTGATATTGTTGTCTTGGCTATCTGCTCAATTATGTTGATATGTATGTTGACTTGACTAGACTTAGTATTATTGGTCTTGTGATGAACATGGTCATGACTTCATTAATATGTACTCTTGACATGTGTTGGTTCTTGAATGTGCATTGTGCTTCTCAAAGGAAATTGCATGTTTTAATAAAATGTCCCCTTTTAACATGATTTTCTGTGTGTGTGTGTGTGACATGGTCCTCTACTTAGTACAACTGATGTGCTAACCCCACTTTCTCCCTTTTTCCCCAACATTTTAGGTTCCGGTCATTAAAGGACTTGTGACAACTTTTGAAGGAAGACTTGGAATTATCACTCTCCAAGTTAGGTAGGTCCTCACCATATCGAGGACAACGCCATTTTCTAGCTTCGGATATTGATTAGTCTTAAAGATAATATGTTCATTCCTTTCATTTGAGTATTAAAGATTGTATAGCCTATATATGGTTTTTATTGTATTGACGTATGGGCTATGCCCAATTTTTATACTCTTTTTTAGATGGTTATGAGATGAGACATCCGATTTTAAGACTATGTTATATCTTATATATATTTGTGTGCAATAAAAGTAGAAGACTATCTAATCTTCTTACACGAAGGGTCTATGTATACGTAATATGAATATATATAATATGTGTATGCGAGAGGTCTATGTAAACCTCATGATAGATAGAAGAAAAGTTTTAAGTTTTTCCGCATTTTTAACCTATGAATGTAATGATGTAAGCTAAAAGACTAGTCTTAGTCCTCGATGAGGACGACGATGCTGGTTATGTCTAGGGGGTGCTCACCGGATGTGGTCAACCTCGAAGGCCGAAACTTCACTCAACCAACTCTATTGGAGCGCTTCCTCAACCACGCGGTCACTGAGAGGACCCCAACTATCAAAAATGGAAAGATTTCATCAAAAGGACCTCAATCATACCCCTATTGATAGGATTAGAAATTGATGGTAAGATATTCCAAATATCACTCCTGAAATCAAAAGGATAAAATTAGATTTTTAGTTGAAAAACATATTCTACAAGCCAAGTGATTTTGTGCTTGAGAATAATTCACTAAATCAATCAAGATTCGAGTTCCAATTTATGAAAATACCAATTTCAAACATAATGGAACCCACCCCCACCCACCCCTAAAAAAATCCAAATCGAAATCATAATTTAAGGAGGCTTTTGGGAGACAAAAAAAATTGATGAAATCAACGAGGAATAGGTAGAGAAATATTAACGACATGAATTTTCACAAAATGCAACCAACAAAAGGTTTTGCTCAGGAAAAATTTGGTCGTCGCAATCGCAAGACACAAACTCTCATGATCGCAAAGGTCACAAAGGTTCACATTGTGATCGCGAAGGTCAAAATGACTTGCACTAGAAAACAAACAACTCTGCTCAAAACACTAGGAAAAAATCCCCGACTGGACCCTTGAATTTTTTCCAAGTTTGATGAAAATAAACATACTACTCCACCAAAAATTGGTGTTTTGCACTCAACGAAATCGTTGAATTTATGGAAAAAAATAAAGGTCGAATGACACAATTACCTTCATAGACTACTCTTATGACTTTAAATTCAACTTCTTATCTAAAGACCAAAAACTCAACCTAAGGTCTCAGAAACATTGCCAACCACCTTACTATCGCAGACTCGACGTTCTAGACTTGTTGGAACTGAAAGAGTCCCAATCCAATGCTGGGGACTCAAAATGCTAACCAAAGTCAATCATACTAATGATACTCAACTCAAAAGGGTCAAAACCACTAAAAACACACTCGGTCGCACAAGGGACCACACTAACCATTCCCACAAGACAAACTAAGCATGAAAAAGGTATGTGGATGGAAAAAATGGTCAATTCATAAGAAATGGTAAAACTTCGTGTCTCTTCCCTTTTACTCCCTTAGTTTAATATATGTTCATTTGAAAGAAATTTTCTTGATGTTGTAACCGCTAACTTAGCCTCCATCCTTGCTGCCTTACAAGTTTCCCTTTTACCTGCTTCTATGTCACATCCTTGGAGCACTTCCTAGACGTAACCGGCGTCGTCGTCCTATTTGAGGACTAAGACTAGCCTCTTAGTTTACATCATTACATTCACAGTTTAAACATGTGGAAATTTTAAAAAAAATATATCATTACTTCTAAATTGAGGTTTACATAGACCTCTACATACACATAATATTTATATCGAGTATACATAGATTTTTCCTATATGAAGATTACTTAGTTTTCTACTTTTATTGCATATGGATATATATAAAATATATCATAGTATCAAAAGCATGTCTCATCCCATAATCATATAACAAGAGTCTAATAATTTGGGCCTAGCCCATACATCAATTTAATAAGACCACATATAGGTCATACAATGTTTTGTACTCAATTAAAAAGGAAAGATGATATACCGTGGTTTCACGGTATAATTAATACTTTTTCCTTAAGTTTAGTGTGTCCGAAAGCCTTGTTTGTGCTAAGTTTAATATAATTTTCTCTTTGTTTTGCAGGAAATCTTTCCAAAGCTGAACGCGGAGATTTTGAGCAAAAATTGCAGAAGAGACCACCTACGGAGCTTATGACGGTCTGTCGTGCTTGTGACGGTCCGTAGGTGGCAGCGTAGAGAAGCTGCTGAAGGAAGATGGGGAAGTCTGACAAGTGTGGGGTTACGAAGATTATGATGGTCCGTCATGGCTATGATGGTCCGTCCTGCAGGTTCGTCGTGAAGATCAGAGAAGTGATCCCAGTACCCAGATTCCAAGAGTTGAAGTATTTTGAAACGAGACCCTCGACGGACCGTTGAGCTTATGACGGTCCGTCACACCTGCCGTCGAGGGGAATGAAGAAAGCAGCAGAAGAATTGCACCAAGTATGGGACGACGGAGTCCACGACGGTCCGTCATGACCACGACGGTCCGTCGCGTGGTCCGTCGACCCAGCCGCGTTTTGGCAGATTTCTAGTAATTAGAATCCTTGTTTAATTAGGTTTTTATTTTTTTATAAATAGTTCGAAAAACCTCGTTTTGGAGGTTAGACTCTGTGATATTAATCATTATATTGTGAGACTTTGTGTTTTGAGTGTTTGATTGTTAGAGATTCTTACAAGTGATTTTTGGTGATTAATCAAGCAAATTTTTGGACTTTATTCTTTCTCATTGAAGTAAGTACATGAATTCTTGTTACCATATCTGATTATTGTGTTTATGGCTATGAGGAACTAAACTCCATAACTAGGGTTGTGGGAACCATAGGCAAATAATGAGATAAACCCTAGCTAAAATAACAATTCTAGAATCGTGTCTTGCATGTATTAATAATTCTTTCGCTTAGAAGTCTATTTAACGGATGATCAACGTTAGAACTCGCCTTAATGCTACTTGCCGCACCAAGGAGGTAGATAATAGGAAAAGAATTATTAACATAGATTTAGTGTATACTATCTAATAGGCTAGTATTGATTGGTACGAGGTAATAACTTAGTCAAATATCGAATACAATGCTTAATATGAGGTAAGCATAAGGGTTAGGAAAGCAACACACGTAGACGGACCAAGGTGCGGAGTGAGATTTTCTAGATGTCGGACCAAGGATTTAGAAATACATAACTTATCACTTTACATGCAAGATACTAGGAAAGAATTGTTATAGTTAGAATTATCAAGTTATGAACCTGTGGGGAACACGTAACCCTAGTTACTTTGATTACTTGATTAAAACTCAACATTAAAAGCTGTTAAGTGTCTCTTTCAAGTTCGTTAGTTATTTTTGTTCATTAGGAAATACAAACCCCCGTTTATGCTTTTACTTTCTAAGGAAGTCATCAACCGAACAATAGTAATAACAAGTTGAAGTTAAGTCTAGACTATTTCCTCGTGGGAACGATCCCAACCTCACTAGTTGGGTTATTTACTTGACACGACCGCTTTACTTCTCATTTGAGAAGTAAGTTTGAGCGTATCAAATTTTGGCGCCGTTGCCGGGGAATTTAGCTTTTAGATTAACTTAAACTTCTTACTATAGTTTAGTTGATATTTTCTTGATTTTACTTTGTTTTATTGTTTTTTATTTATTTTCAGAACTATCCTCCTTGTATGCCAAATACACGGAGGGGAAGAGAATCGTTGTTCCCCTATGATCACGAGCTAGAACGTGCACTGCGAAACATGAATCGTAATTTGGGAATCAATGATGAGGATCCAAACCAGAACATCCCAGCTCCGGCTGATGTTCATGGTCAGATGTTACCCGATGCTCCGGGTGAACATCAACAGAGGGGACAGAATCCCACTCCACGGCCCCAAGCATACTACAGAGGCTATGATAACATAGCAGATTCGGATGGGCCACTGGTTTTGCCTCCTATACCCACAGGACACACTTTTGTGGTAACTAGTAGTCTGATGCAAATGCTTACTGCCAGAGGTTTGTTTTCAGGGCTACCTTCTGAGGATCCACATGCCTATATAGCTAAGGTAAGGGCAGTGTGTAAAAGTTGTGTGGGGAGGCCTGATTTGGATCTAGATGTAATAGGTCTCAGAGTGTTTCCTCTCTCACTGACGGGAGAGGTTGCTATGTGGTTTACTGAGCTCCCATACAACTCTATTTTCACTTGGAACCAACTACGTGATGTCTTCTTAGCACGCTAATATCCGGTCTCCAAGAAATTAAACCACAAAGACAGGGTGAATAACTTTGTGGCACTACCAGGAGAGTCAGTTAGTAGTTCTTGGGATAAATTCACCTCATTCTTGAGAAGTGTCCCAAATCACCGTATTGATGATGAGTCACTAAAGGAATACTTTTGTAGGGGACATGATGATAACAATAAAGCGGTGTTGGACACTATAGCAGGTGGATCTTATGGAGAATGCCCTTATGCTGAGATTGCTGAGAAATTAGAGAAAATCTCTCGTAACAACAAAGCTTGGAGTACTAGGAAGTCCGATACAGGGAGAAACACCTTCGCAGTGCAGTCCACTAACAACCCAGCCACAGATAATATTCGGGAAGAAATGGCTCAGATGAGAACTGAGCTTGGGTTGGTACTAAAACATGTCACTGGGGGTGCAGAAAAGGTTAATGCAGTCAACTACTTGGCTAAACCACCACCTCCAATCGATGAGTGTTATTATGAGGAGGATTCCTATGCAGTAAATGAACAGATGGGGGGTTTCCGACCAAGTGCCCAAGACTCTAATCAGGAAAATTGGCGCCAAGGTCAAGGGAACCAAGGTCGGAACTATGGTTACCTCCCCAAAACTCGTAGAATGGTTACCTCCTAGGGATGGTGGAGGTAGTATGTCGCGAGTTGAGGATATGTTGCATAAAATGATGAGGAGGTTCGATGCTAGTGATGAGCAAAATAAAGAGTTGAGGAATGATCTAGCGGGTATTGGGCAAAAAGTTGATACCCATGCAATATCAATTAAGCAACTTGAGTTACAATTGGCCCAATTATCTGCAACTGTGAACACACGGCAACCAGGCACTCTTCCTAGCAACACTGTTCAAAATCCGAAAAATGATGGACATTGTATGGCAATTACTACTCGCGGTGGTAAGCAAACCACTGATCCACCTATGCCATCTGCTGAGAATAAAGTGACAACAGAATCTGATAAAGTGGTAGAAGTTGATACTGAATTAGAGGATAACACTGCAAAAGATGCTGAAGTGCCTAAAAAGGTAACTCCTATGCCTAGGCCACCAGCCCGATTTCCTCAGAGATTAGTGAAAAAGACCGAGGATGGTAAATACCGGCGTTTTATAACAATGTTGAAGCAACTTTCTATCAATGTCCCTTTGGTAGAAGCTTTAGAACAAATGCCCGGTTACGCCAAATTTATGAAAGATCTAGTTACAAAGAAAAGATCGTTCACTTTTGAGGATGATGATAGAATGCAACATTGTAGTGCTATTTCTACAAGATCTCTGGTCCAAAAGAAAGAAGATCCGGGCGCGTTTACTATTCCTTGTACAATCGGGCTATTACATTTTGCGAAAGCATTATGTGATCTGGGGGCAAGCATAAATCTCATGCCCCTCTAGATTTACAAGAAGTTGGGTTTAGGTGACCCAAAGCCCACGGCGATGCGGCTACTGATGGCTGATCGAACAGTAAAATGACCTATAGAAATACTCCACGATGTGCTAGTAAAAGTGGAGTCATTCATCTTTCCAGCCGATTTTGTTATTCTTGATTGTGAGGTTTATTTTGAAGTGCCTACTATCCTTGGGAGGCCATTCCTAGCTACGGGAAGAGCCTTAGTAGACATGGAAAAGGGGCAGATGAAATTTCGGTTGAACAGTGAGGAAGTGACCTTTAATATTTGTAGGTCCATGAGGCAGAGTGGTGAGCTCCAATCGGCATCTGCTATATCCTACAACATGGGTGAGACCTTTGAGACACAAATAGAAGAACGTCTAGGTGTCGAAGCATTAGCGGCAGTGATAATGAACTTTGATAGCGATTGCATTGAAGAGTATGAGTCATTAGTCGCAGCTCTTGACCGAGGTGATGTTCGGTTTAAACCGAAGAAATTTGAGCTTGATATGAAGAATCGCGAGTCCCCACCCGCTAAACCATCTATAGAGGAAGCTCCAAAAGTTGAATTAAAAGCTCTCCCACCTCATCTTAGGTATGAATTCTTAGGAAATGGTGACACTTTGCCAGTAATCATTGGATCAGACCTAGATGAACAACAGGTTCAGAGTTTGGTGAAGGTACTAAAAAGGTTCAAAAGAGCTATTGGGTGGACCATTGCGGACATTATTGGGATCCTTCCTGGTATTTGCTCTCATAAAATCCAACTCATGCATGATCATAAGCCGAGTATTGAGCACCAGAGACGCTTGAATCCTCCTATGCAAGAGGTTGTGAAGAAGGAAATTATCAAGTGGTTGGATGCTGGAGTAATCTATCCAATCGCCGATAGTAGTTGGGTATGCCCGGTTCAGTGTGTACCTAAGAAAGGGGGAATGACTGTGGTCCCCAACGAAAAGAATGAACTTGTTCCAATGAGACCGGTTACTGGATGGAGGGTGTGTATGGATTACCGTAAACTGAACTCATGGACTGAAAAAGACCATTTTCCTATGCCCTTCATGGATCAGATGTTGGATAGACTTGCCGGAAAAGGGTGGTATTGTTTTCTTGATGGGTATTCGGGGTATAATCAGATTTCTATCGCACCAGAAGATCAAGAGAAAACCACTTTCACTTGTCCATATGGGACTTTTGCGTTCAGAAGAATGTCGTTTGGGTTGTGCAATGCACCCGCAACCTTTCAGAGATGTATGATGTCAATATTTTCTGACATGGTGGAGGATACTATAGAGGTTTTTATGGATGATTTTTCTGTAATTGGTGATTCATTTGAGCGATGCTTGACCAATTTATCTGAGGTTCTTAAGAGATGTGAAGACTGCAATCTGGTACTAAACTGGGAAAAGTGTCATTTCATGGTGAAAGAGGGTATTGTGTTGGGTCATTGCATTTCAGAAAAGGGTATAGAGGTTGATCGAGCTAAAGTTGAGGTAATAGAGAGACTTCCCCCGCCGATCTCTGTGAAAGGTGTGAGAAGCTTTCTTGGGCATGCAGGTTTTTATCGGAGATTCATCAAAGACTTTTCAAAGATTGCACACCCATTGTGCAAATTACTGGAGAAAGAATGTAAATTTTGTTTTGATGAGTGCTGTCTTAAAGCATTCAGTGAGCTAAAAGAGAAGTTAGTGTCTGCACCTATCATTATTTCTCCAGATAGGAACAGTCCATTTGAGGTAATGTGCGATGCTAGTGGGGTGGCTCTTGATGTAGTATTGGGACAGAGAAGAAACAAAATCCTTCACCCAATTTACTATGCTAGTAAAGCCCTAAATGAAGCCCAGAAGAACTACACAGTTACTGAGCAAGAACTCCTCGCAGTAGTCTTTGCTTTTGAGAAATTTCGCTCCTATTTGCTAGGTACTAGAGTCATAGTGCATACTGACCATTCATCACTGAGATATTTGATGGCGAAAAAGGATGCGAAACCAAGGCTGATTCGTTGGGTATTACTGCTGCAAGAATTTGACTTTGAAGTGCTGGATAGAAAAGGGACTGAAAATCAAGTTGCTGATCATTTGTCCGTCTAGAGGATGAAGCTATGAGAGAGTTAGGGGATAAGACTGACATTGATGATACTTTCCCCGATGAACATGTATTGGCTGCTTCACAAGACTTGATTCCATGGTTTGCAGATTTTGCGAACTATCTGGCTAGTGATATTGTTCCATCAGACTTGTCCTTTCATCAAAGGAAAAAGTTCATGTACGATGTGAAGAAGTTCTTTTGGGATGAACCATACTTGTATAGGAGTTGTGCCGACGGGCTTATTCGGCGTTGTGTGCCAGAATGTGAAATGTTGAGTGTATTGGAGGCATGCCATTCTTCACCTGTTGGCGGACATCACAGTGGTATCCGAACCGCTCACAAGATATTGCAATGTGGTTACTATTGGCCAACTCTTCATCAAGATGCTCATGGGTTTGCTAAATCATGTGACAAATGTCAACGAGATGGTGGTATTTCAAGAAAGCAAGAGCTCCCTCTAAACCCCATTCTTGTGATTGAGTTATTTGATGTGTGGGGTATTGACTTTATGGGCCCTTTATTGAGTTCTCATGGGATGAAGTACATTCTTGTAGCAGTTGATTATGTATCTAAATGGGTCGAAGCCATAGCTCTCGCAAACAATGAAGGGAAGAGTGTCACTGCATTCTTGAAAAAGAATATATTCTCCCGTTTTGGCACTCCATGGGCCATTATTAGTGATGGGGGTTCCCACTTCTGCAACAGATTGTTCAAGGGGTTATTGGAGAAATACGGTGTTCGCCATAATGTGGCCACGCCTTACCACCCTCAAACTAGTGGGCAAGTTGAGGTATCGAATCAGGAGATCAAACAGATATTGTCCAAAACAGTGAATGCTAGTAGAACAGATTGGTCAAGGAGGCTTGATGATGCTCTTTGGGCCTGCCGGACAGCTTATAAGACTCCCATAGGTATGTCTCCATACCAACTTGTATATGGGAAAGCTTGTCATCTTCCGGTTGAGTTAGAGCACAAAGCCATGTGGGCTATGAAGAAGTTAAAATTAGATTGGAGCGAAGCTGCAGAGCAACGGTTAAATGGGTTGAATGTACTTGATGAATTTCGCTTGAAAGCCTATGAAAGCTCAGCCCTATATAAAGAAAAGATGAAGCAGTATCATGACAACAAAATTGAAAAACGAGAGTTTATGGTCGGGGATTTAGTGCTTCTATTCAATTCCAGATTGCGCTTGTTTCCAGGCAAACTCAAGTCCAAATGGACTGGTCCTTACACGGTTACCCAACTATTCCCTCATGGAGCAGTTGAGTTGGAAACTAAGGAGGGTGTGTGGTTCAAGGTGAATGGACAGCGCATAAAAATCTATCTAGGGCATGCTGAATCGGCGAATGAAGTGATCGAGGCATACCATCTTGATGAAGTCTGAGTAATCAAGTGGCCCCAGTCGTGCCGCGACGTTAAATCTGGCGCGTGTTGGGAGGCAACCTAATACTTATCGTCTTTTTAATAATGGTAGCATTTTTCTATAAATGGGTTTTAAATTTGCAGGCACATCACCAGGAAATTCTGCAGAAAACTACTTCGCAGTAGCCACTGACGGATACAACGACGGACCGTCGCGACTGAAATGGACCGTAGTATGCACCGTCACACCAGGTACGTATTTCTATCATTTTTGAAATTAGGGCACACACGACGGAAACCACGACGGGGCGTCGCATGTGCGACGGACCGTCGTCGGGGAACCGTCGCGCGATTAATGAAATTAACCCGACCCGACCCGGCTGGACCCCTTTTCAACATTTGACCATTTATACTCCCCACCCCTCCATATTCCACCCCATTACTTCCAACTTCCTCTCATCTCCCCTCTCTTTTCCACTTCCACACTTCCCCCACTGATCATTACTCCCACAATCTCCCCAAACCTTATTACTATCAGTTACTTGTCGGTGCTGCTGCTTTTGGTATCTACCTTGCCACCTGAATCATTCCCCACTTGTGTTTTCTCCATTTCCAAGGTATGTGTCTCTAAATTTATACTCATTTCTCTTGTATTTTTGTTTATTAGTTAGTATTAGATTCGTTCTTAGTCGTATCTTGTTCCTTGATATGATTATGTCTAGACCTAGGCTCTAAATGTTTGAATTTGCCATGTTAATAACCCTAGACATAGGTGATTTCACATTAATAGTTTCCTAGGTAGTTGGGATAGACACATATAGGTCCACAACACTACAAGACCATGTGGGTTCATTGGGGTTGCTTAGGGTACCTACAGTTCTGTCTCTGATATTCAGAACGAGACCCCGATGACGGTCCGTCGTATACACGACGGACCGTCATAGGGTCCATCGCATAAGCCCTAGCACCCTCCCCAACGACGCCTGTGATGGACCGTTGTCTTCACGACGGTCCGTCCTGCACGACCGTCATGATGGTCAGAGACCCCTCTGAAAAGGGTCTCCAAAGATTTTCCAAGTGTCCAACGACGAACACTTACGACGGACCGTCACACCCACGATGGTCCGTCCTGCACGACTGTCATGATGGTCAGAGACCCCTCTTCTAAGGGTCTCCCATCATTTTCTAAGTGTCCTACGATGGATTCCTACGACGGACCATCATACCTACGACGGTCCGTCCTGCACGACCGTCATGATGGTCAGAGACCCCTCTGATAAGGGTCTCCAAAAATTTTCCAAGTGTCCAACGACGGACACTTACGACGGACCGTCACACCCACGACGGTCCGTCCTGCACGACCGTCATGATAGTCAGAGAACCCTCTTCTGAGGGTCTCCCATCATTTTCTAAGTGTCCTACGACGGACCCTTACGATGGACCGTCATACACACGACGGTTCGTCCTGCTTGACCGTCATGATGGTCAGAGACCCCTCCTTCAGGGTTCCTTATATATACATATACCAAGTATAACACGACGGACCTCATGACGGTCCGTCATAGTCACGACGAGCCGCCATTGGTCCCGTCGTGTGATACAGTTTCAATATTACTAACACACTTTTTTCAAAGTTTCATGTCATATGATCTTGCCTGTTTTGATTCCCACTACTCATACTAATATTGCCCCTTTACAGGTACTATCGACTATGGCACCCAAGCAAGACCGCACTTATGCACGCGGGCGATCTAAGTCTTTCGCCCCGTCTGCCCGCATGGTCATCGGCTCTGATGATGAGCGGGACCCTGAATACATGCCCCCAGGCACCTCCGCCCCTTCCCGTGATACACGTGCCCCTAGAGCCACACCCAAGACGGTGGCGTCCGGCGTAGTCACTGCCTCCCATCTGTTGAACCGGCACGTTATATCTTTTGTACATAGTTTAACTCTGAAGCATGATGGCTAAAATGATATCCCAATAAAACTGGAAAATGTAGCATGACTAGGCGTAGTAACTGATAATTGTGTGGCTCTAAACATGAAATAGAGTTACGCCATTGCATTACCCTAAATCTTCAAGTCAAACTAGTGTCTGATAATCTGGTATAGTGATGAAATGTCAAGTGAGTGTGAGGAAAGTTGAATAGTCCACTATTGATACTGAGCTAGAACTTGCCTGGTTAGTCCTGCTAAAAGTAAGTTGTAACAGACAATTAGGAAAGGATCATAGGTCCTTGTTCAATATAGCCCATTTCTAGCCTAAATAAAAGAAACCAAATGAAAGTTATCCTTCTTTGATCCAAATAATTTGAGCTTAAAATTAGACCTTTCTTTCTCATCCCAACTGATCTTTTCTGGGAACAATATGTTGGCCCTGGTCCCTCCTTGGACATGTGCACCTCAGCTTATGCCAAAAGCATAAGTTGAGGGTGGTTAATGTATAAACAACCTTCGTTATGGCCCTGACCCGACTTTGGGTATTGTGTACCTTGACGCATGGCAAAGCCATGAGTTGAGGGTGGCTGTTTTGAGGAATGCTCTGGAAAGTGGGGTTGAAAGAACAAAGAGAGAGAAAGAACAAAAGTAAAGTGACTCAAGAACTCTTTAAAAAAAGAGAGAGAGAGAAATATTCAAGAATTACAAACGAGAAAAGAAAAGAGTTACTTACACAAATGAAGAAAGAAGGAAGACAGCAAGTTGAAAGAATAGGAGAAACTGGGCGAGATAAAGTGATAGAAAGTGGAAGGTTTAGCCGATATGTCAAGGAGGGTAAAAAGTCACTAAAGTATACCTAAATATACCCTACCTGACCCTGAGCCTACGTTACAAGCTAAAAAAAGTCCTATCGTGATCCTAAGGGTTGTATAGCGAACTTAAGGCAGTGAAAATAAGGGCAAGCTTATGGCAATAAGGTATGAATGAGTGTGACTTTGTTCTTAGAGCGAGTGTTGAAATGTAATCCTTATACTTAAACTGAAATCATTGTGTGAAAAATGAGGATTTTGTTCTAAAGTGAGGACACTAGTTGCTATACCGGAATTGTTAGCCTCTCAGTGAAAAATTGAAGAGGATAGGTGTTAGTGCGTGGTGAGTCTGTGTCATGTTCAAATCCCACAAAATTCAAGCCTAATAGTGATAGCATGCATAGATATTATGAGAGTAATCGGGATTGATAGCCAAATGATTGCAAAGGATAAAAACATGAATACTATTGTAAAAAGATTGTGTAGTGAGTCATAATGCGTCGCTTGAGGACAAACAACGAATTTAAGTTGAGGGTGTTGATATACCGTGGTTTCACGGTATAATTAATACTTTTTCCTTAAGTTTAGTGTGTCCGAAAGCCTTGTTTGTGCTAAGTTTAATATAATTTTCTCTTTGTTTTGCAGGAAATCTGTCCAAAGCTGAACGCGGAGATTTTGAGCGAAAATTGCAGAAGAGACCACCTACGGAGCTTAGGACGGTCCGTCGTGCTTGTGACGGTCCTTAGGTGGCAGCGTAGAGAAGCTGCTGAAGGAAGATGGGGAAGTCTGACAAGTGTGGGGTTACGAAGATTATGACGGTCCGTCATGGCTATGACGGTCCGTCATGGCTATGACGGTCCGTCATGGCTATGATGGTCCGTCATGGCTATGACGGTCCGTCCTGCAGGTTCGTCGTGAAGATCAGAGAAGTGATCCCAGTACCCAGATTCCAAGAGTTGAAGTATTTTGAAACGAGACCCTCGACGGACCATTTAGCTTATGACGGTCCGTCACACTTGCCGTCGAGGGGAATGAAGAAAGCAACAGAATAATTGCACCAAGTATGGGACGACGGAGTCCACGACGGTCCGTCATGACCACAACGGTCCGTCGCGTGGTCCGTCGACCCAGCCGCGTTTTGGCAGATTTCTAGTAATTAGAATCCTTATTTAATTAGGTTTTTATTTTTTTATAAATAGTTCGAAAAACCTCGTTTTGGAGGTTAGAATCTGTGATATTAATCATTATATTGTGAGACTTTGTGTTTTGAGTGTTTGATTGTTAGAGATTCTTACAAGTGATTTTTTATGATTAATCAAGCAAATTTTCGGACTTTATTCTTTCTCATTGAAGTAAGTACATGAATTCTTGTTTACCATAACTGATTATTGTGTTTATGGCTATGAGGAACTAAACTCCATAACTAGGGTTGTGGGAACCATAGGCAAATAATGAGATAAACCCTAGCTAAAATAACAATTCTTGAATTGTGTCTTGCATGTGTTAATAATTCTTTCGCTTAGAAGTCTTTTTAACGGATGATCAACGTTAGAACTCGCCTTAATGCTACTTGTCGGACCAAGGAGATAGATAATAGGAAAAGAATTATTAACATAGATTTAGTGTATACTATCTAATAGGCTAGTATTGATTGGTACGAGGTAATAACTTAGACAAATATCGAATACGATGCTTAATATGAGGTAAGGATAAGGGTTAGGAAAGCAACACACGTAGCCGGACCAAGGTGCGGAGTGAGATTTTCTAGATGCCGGACCAAGGATTTAGAAATACATAACTTATCACTTTACATGCAAGATACTAGGAAAGAATTGTTATAGTTAGAATTATCAAGTTATGAACCTGTGGGGAACACGTAACCCTAGTTACTTTGATTACTTGATTAAAACTCAACATTAAAAGCTGTTAAGTGTCTCTTTCAAGTTCGTTAGTTATTTTTGTTCATTAGGAAATACAAACCCCCCGTTTATGCTTTTACTTTCTAAGGAAGTCATCAACCGAACAATAGTAATAACAACTTGAAGTTAAGTCTAGACTATTTTCCTCGTGGGAACGATCCCAACCTCACTAGTTGGGTTATTTACTTGACACGACCGCTTTACTTCTCATTTGAGAAGTAAGTTTGAGCGTATCAAAAGAACATAAGAGTCTTAAAACTAAAACAACATCATAAGATTGATAGTGGCATTGCCCGCGGAAAGTAAGGACCTACCTAACTTGGATAATTGAGAATTCCAAGTCTTCTTCAAGTTGTCTTAAAAGCCCTTCAACGACCGGAACCTAAAATGTTGGGGAAAATGAAGAAATGGGGTTAGACATATTTATTAAGTCATAGGTATGTACATCACAAGACCAACAACACTAAGTCTTGCCAAGTCAACATGTACATCATATAATTGAACACATAGTCAAAATAACTTTATCATGAAGTTATAATAGCAACAAGCATGAATAAGAGTACATTTCAACATAACCAAAGCAAGACCATTACTCATGATCCTCTTCAAGTCCACTTGTGTAATGAATAAGCAAATCCACATAACCTTACTCAATAAAGTAAACCTAGCAAGAACCATAACCAATGTCCGATTTCACATAACATAACATTAAGAATACATAATATCATACTTTAGCAATAGAGACCAAGTAAATGTTTATGAGACTAATCAACATCAAATCTTGTCACTAACATGTAAGATCATCATATATATATCATTTATATTTGTAAGCATATAGATACATAGAACATCCTTCTAAGACTTCCCTCAAGACTAACTAGTGCAATGTATAGGTAGAGTCTCATACCCCACCTAGACTAAGCTAAACCTCTTAGGTCATCTTAGTTAGAATTCATTCCTTTAGTTAATTTTACCTTTTGGGAACATCTTGCCTTAACTGACATAGACCACATAAGGTAATGTCGAATCCGGTACACCAAAAGAAGGCGGACTACTTGCCAAGGTAGTACCAAAACATGAACATAGCAACTACGTGGATCCACTAGCTAGTATTCCTATGGGTTCAACATTGTACAAGAAATAGGAGATATAGTTGGGACCCTCCTTGTGCTACATGCATTGGAGTCTCCAATCTCAAGAGTACATTTGTGATCCTACCTTTCCTATGTGGGAAGGGACACTCCTCACTCTAGTTCACTCGGTGCTAACCTACCCTTTTGAAATGTCTTTAATGTCTTTATTAATCATCATAGCTTAATGTAGGTCATAGGTCTAACCCTTGTATAAACATCATCATCGTCATAGCTCAATAAGGATTGCATGAGTATTTTCCTTTCATTACAATCCATATAAGTGAGGTTAGCACATTAACATATTCACATCATGATAAGGCACATTGGTAAGTTATCACCATCCTTATAACATTTACATCTAAGCCAACACCTCACAAACCATACTCAATACATTTCAATTCAACATCATACCAACCCTATCAATCCTAATACAAGTCATACTTCAATACAACATCATCACTTAACCACAAGGAACCATTATTGAAGTAAAGATTTGAGATCACAAGACTTACCAAGTCTTCTTCATAATCCATCGTCAAGGTCTTACGATCAACTCTTGATTCAACCCAATAAGGTGTAATATTATCACATAATAGTAACCAACATGATAACAACACCAATTGAATCACTACATCACAATCTATCTCTAGTTCATAGCTTAAGATAAGAAACTTAGGTCAAAGTCATAATCTAGATCAATTACTCAAGAACTAGTATGGTAGGACTATAAATCACCCTAATCTATTAATAATTGATACCATATCATCATCTAGTAGTAATTCAACCAATAACCAATTTATTTGAACCAACATTACACAATTTATATCAAAGTCATAACCTAGGGTTAAGGGGAATATGTCATCTTCTACAAACTAGACCAATCCCTCAATAACATAATTGAGTTTAAATGCATGTTAATATATTCATAATATCCAAAATAAATCATTTACAAAGTAATTCACAAGATCAATTTTGACATTGGAAAAGACCCACATGAAAACCCATATATTGAAATCAATTTGATGGAACCCTTTGAGGAGTGTAACGACCTGTTTAGTCGTTTTGAGCAGCAGATTTTATTTCTGGAAAAACAGGCTGAGGCAATGGACCCCACGACGAACCGTCATGGGCACGACGGACCGTCGCAGGGTCTCGTTTCAAAACACTTAGAAAATCTGAGATTGGGTACTGAAAATCGACTCTCTGAACTTCGTAACGGAATAACAGGACGGACCGTCACAGGTGTGACGGACTGTCACAGACCCTTGGTGGAAATTTGGGTCTCTGAACTATGCGACGGACAGCAGGACGGACCGTCGCAGGCGCGACGGCCCGTCACGGGCTACGCAATCCCAGTTCGGGTCGGATTTCTTTATACGTTTTAAGGGACGTTTTTGACTATTCCTGCTTTAATTATAAAGTTAGTGGGTTAATGTTAATAAGTCTAATTACTTGGGGGTTAAAAGAGGTAACCTTAAGTTAATTAGTGGGTTATTATTGCCATATTTTATTCTTAATTATATACTAATTAGGGTAAAAGAAAGAGGGTTTGAATAAGAAAAATAAGAAAGAACAAAGAGAGACAGAAAAAGAAAGAGAACGAGTAGAGAGAGAGAGAAACGAAGAGGATAGCAAGGATTCTGAGAAGGTAGCTTGTTGATCGCAATTATTCGGTGGAGGTAGGTTATGGTTATTTTCATGCTATTCGTAGTAAACTCTTAATAGTGAATGATATGTGTTAGTAGTATTGTAAACCCTTCTATATGCTTGATTGTATGCTTGCATGAATGATGTGATTATGTAATTATGATATAATAAGCATGATGAAGCTATTGAATCCTGAATCTTGAAAAGAAACCCTAATCTACTTTGTTAATGATGATGCCTTGGTATAAAAGAAGGCTTGATGAACGAAAGTAGTGAGATTAGGGGATCGGGTGCCACGTTCCGGTACCAAGATAGTATATGAGGATCGGAGTGTCACGTTCCGACACCAGGATAGTATATGGATCGGGTGCCATGTTCCGGTACCAGGATAGAATATGAGGATCAGAGTGTCACGTTCCGACACCATGAGAGTGTATGGATCGGGTGCCACGTTCCGGTACCAGGATAGAATATGAGGATCGGAGTGTCACGTTCCGACACCAGGATAGTATATGGATCGGGTGTCACGTTCCGACACCAGGATAGTATATGGATCGGGTGCCACGTTTCGGTACCAGGATAGAATATGGATCGGGTGTCACGTTCCGACACCAGGATAGAATGAGGATCGGAGTGTCACGTTCCGACACCAGGATAGTATATGAGGAGCGGAGTGTCACGTACCGACACGAGGGGAATAAAGATAATGAATCTTGAAAGATGATAATATATTCAAATCTAATGAACCTAATTCCCAAATGAGTATGATGAGGAGGCGTGAGTCCTCATTGATATGCTTGGTGTTGTAACCAAGGGTTATGGTAACTGTAAATGCTGCATGCTAAGGATATTAGTTGATTTTATAATATTGCTTAATATATATTGTTTTCTATTTTGAGTTGGCCGATGATATCTACTTAGTACCCGTGTTTTGTACTGACCCCTACTTTTATGTTTTCTTCTTGTTTATTTGTGGAGGGAAGCAAACGTGCCGTCGTCTTCGACTCAACAGTAATTCAAGCCAGTCTTACTACATCGGAAATTCAGGGTGAGCTAATGCTTCTAGCTTGGACTGGATCTTCTTCTTCAAGTCTTGATGCCTTGAACTTCCGGCATGGACTAGCTTCTTATGTATTTTTAGCTTTTAGAATACTCTTAGTTTAGTCATTTGATCATAGATGTTCTTGTGGTGATGACTTCCAGATTTTGGGGATAATAATAGTTATTGATTTTATTAATGAGTTAAGTCTTCCGCATTACTTTCTGTTGATATTATATTGAAATGTCAAGGTTTAGATTGGTTGGTTCGCTCACATAGGAGGGTAAAATGTGGGTGCCAGTCGCGGCCCGATTTGGGTCGTGACAAACTTGGTATCAGAGCATTAGGTTCGTTGGTCTCATCACACAAGAACGAGTCTAGTAGAGTCTTAAGGCGGGGACGCCTTTACTTTTCTTTGAGGGGCTATAAGACTTTAGGAAAATTCCATTCTTTCTTTCTTTCTTTCGTGCTACTACTTGAATCCAATTGGTATCTAGGTGATACAAATTGGTATCTGACCATCTTCACTCTATTTCGCAAATGGTTAGAACTAGAGCAACGACTGTGCCAACGCCAACACCGGCAAGACAAGAAACGTCTGAGCCAGCCACTGGTGCTGTGGCTCAAGAAAGAGCAACGGCAAGAGGCCGTGGTAGAGGTCGTGGGAGGACGTCCTCTAGAGGAAGAGGACGAGCACCTAGCCTGTCTGATACTAGGGCAGTGACTCCTCCACCGACCGAAGAGGTAGTGAGAGAGGGTGAGGAAGGGGAAACTGAACAAGTACAGAATGAGGAATTGCCTCCCCAACCCACCCCAGACATGATCAATCAGGTTCTTGCTTATCTTAGTGGGTTATCTGATCAAGGTCAAGCACCTCCAGTGTTTTCTGCACCAGCACCTCAGGCTCCGGAGATACAACATGCGGCTACTATGGCTCCCCGCATGGATGTTCCATTGGAAATAGGCACATTTCCTCGTCTGACTACAGGGCCTATAATGACAAGTGATCAGCATGATCTTTTCAGTAAGTTCTTGAAATTGAAACCTCCAGTCTTCAAGGGTGTTGAATCTGAAGATGCTTACGATTTTCTGGTTGACTGTCATGAGCTACTACATAAGATGGGTATAGTAGAACGGTTTGGTGTTGAGTTCATGAGTTATCAGTTTCAAGGGAACGCCAAAATGTGGTGGCGGTCACATATTGAGTGTCAACCAACAGAGGCACCACCTATGACTTGGGCCTCATTCTCTAGTTTGTTTATGGAGAAGTATATCCCCCGGACTTTGAGGGATAGGAAAAGGGATGAGTTCTTGATCCTAGAGCAGGGTAGGATGTCGGTCACTGCATATGAGGCTAAGTTTCGTGCCCTATCCAGATATGCCACTCAACTTTGTTTCAGTCCACAAGAGCGGATTCGTCGTTTTGTGAAGGGATTGAGGTCAGAGTTGCGGATTTCAGCCTTACAGGTAGCGGCTACGGCAAAATCCTTTCAAGAAGTGGTAGACTTCGTAATAGAGGTAGAGGGAGTGAAGCCAGATGACTTCACCATGGCAACTACATCAAAAAGGTTTCGAAAGGGAGGTGAGTTTAATGGTTCTTACTCTAGAGGACAAGGTTCCGGAGGTTACTCAGTCCGACCAATTCAGTCTTCACTACAAACTGTAGTTGGGGGTCCACCTCCGACCGGTCAACACTTCTCTGAGAGACCTATGTACGAACCCAAAGAGTGCTATGGATGTGGGGAGATTGGACATATTAAGAGATATTGTCCAAGACCGAGTTACAGACCTCCAAATGTTAGAGGTAGAGGTGGTCATGGTAGAGGCCGTTATTCTGGAGGACGTGGTGGTCGAGGTAATGGTGGTCACCAGAACGGCCGAGGTGATGGGCAACCTGTAGCCACTACATCACAACATGGTAGGGGCAACGGACAGACGGGTGAGAGGGCCCATTGCTACGCTTTTCCTGGGAGATCTGAAGCGGAAACATCAGATGCTGTCATCACAGGTAATCTTTTGATTTGTGATTGCATGGCTTCTATATTGTTTGATCCTGGATCCACATTTTCTTATGTATCTTCCTCATTTGCTAATGGTCTAAATTTACATTGTGAATTACTTGATATGCCTATTCGTGTTTCTACTCCGGTGGGTGAGTCTGTGGTAGTTGAAAAGGTATATAGGTCTTGTTTGGTGAACTTTGTGGGGAGCAACACTTATGTAGATTTGGTTATTTTAGAAATGGTTGACTTTGATGTAATTATGGGTATGACTTGGCTTTCTCCGCAATTTGCGATCTTGGATTGTAATGCTAAAACGGTGACGTTAGCCAAGCCTGGGACAGATCCGTTAGTGTGGGAGGGTGACTACACTTCCAGTCCGGTGCGTATCATCTCTTTTCTTCGTGCTAAGAAAATGGTTAGTAAAGAGTGTTTAGCTTTCTTGGCACATCTCAAGGATGACACTACCCAAGTGCCTTCGATTGAGTCGGTTTCGGTGGTCCGTGAGTTTCTGGATGTGTTCCCTGCAGATCTTCCTGGTATGCCACCAGATAGGGACATTGACTTCTGTATTGATCTTGAACCGGGTACTCGCCCCATTTCTATACCCCCTTATAGAATGGCTCCCGCGGAGTTAAGAGAGTTAAAAGCCCAACTTCAAGAGTTGTTGAGCAAAGGCTTCATTAGACCAAGTGCATCTATTTGGGTGCTCCGGTTTTGTTTGTAAAGAAGAAGGATGGGAGTTTTCGGATGTGCATAGACTACCGGCAGTTGAACAAGGTAACTATTAAGAACAAGTATCCTCTTCCTCGCATTGATGACTTGTTCGATCAGTTACAAGGTGCTTGTGTCTTCTCTAAGATTGACTTGAGATCCGGTTATCATCAATTGAAAATACGGGCAACGGATGTGCCAAAGACTGCTTTTCGAACGAGGTATGGGCATTACGAATTTGTAGTGATGTCTTTTGGTCTTACGAATGCCTCTGCTGCGTTCAGGAGCTTGATGAACGGGATTTTTAAGCCATATCTGGATCTATTTTTGATCGTATTTATTGATGATATATTGGTATACTCAAAGAGCAAGAAGGAACATGAAGAGCATTTGAGAATGGTATTGGAAATGTTGAGGGAGAAAAAGCTTTATGCCAAGTTCTCTAAGTGTGAGTTTTGGCTAGATGCAGTGTCCTTCTTGGGGCACGTGGTTTCTAAGGATGGAGTGATGGTGGATCCTTCTAAGATTGAGACAGTGAAGAATTGGGTAAGACCTACTAATGTGTCAGAAATAAGGAGCTTTGTTGGGTTAGCTAGATACTATCGCCGATTTGTCAAGGGATTCTCTTCTATTGCTTCCCAATTGACGAACTTGACTAAGCAGAATGTTCCATTTGTACGGTCAGATGAGTGTGAGGAAAGCTTTCAGAAGCTCAAGACTCTGTTGACTACTGCACCAATTCTCACCTTGCCAGTGGAAGGTAAGAATTTCATTGTCTATTGTGATGCATCCTATTCGGGTTTGGGTGCAGTGCTAATGCAAGAGAAGAATGTGATTGCTTATGCTTCAAGGCAATTAAAAGTGCATGAACGTAACTATCCAACTCATGATTTGGAATTGGCTGTGGTAGTGTTTGCATTAAAGCAATGGAGACACTATTTATATGGGGTTAAGTGTGAGGTCTATACGGATCATCGTAGCCTACAATATGTCTTTACTCAGAAAGATTTGAACTTGAGACAGAGGAGATGGATGGAACTACTGAAGGACTACGACATTACTATTTTGTATCATCCGGGGAAGGCGAATGTTGTAGCGGATGCTTTAAGTAGAAAGGCGGGAAGCATGGGAAGTCTAGCTCACTTGCAAGCTTCTAGACGCCCATTGGCTAGAGAAGTTCAGATTCTGGCTAACGACCTTATGAGATTAGAAGTAAATGAGAAGGGAGGATTTTTAGCTTGTGTAGAGGCAAGATCTTCCTTCCTTGACAAGATTAAGGGAAAGCAGTTTAATGATGAAAAATTGATCCGGATCCGAGATAAAGTGTTGCAAGGAGAGGCTAAAGAAGCGACAATCGATGAGGAAGGTGTTTTGAGGATTAAGGGAAGGGTATGTGTACCCCGCGTCGATGATTTGATCAACACTATTCTGACAGAGGCTCATAGTTCAAGGTATTCGATACATCCGGGCGCAACCAAGATGTATCGTGACCTAAAGCAACACTTTTGGTGGAGTAGAATGAAACGTGATATTGTTGAGTTTATTGCCAAATGTCCAAACTGTCAGCAAGTAAAGTATGAACACCAGAGGCCCGGAGGAACACTTCAGAGAATGCCCATTCCTGAATGGAAGTGGGAAAGGATTGCAATGGATTTCGTGGTTGGTCTTCCCAAGACATTGGGAAAGTTTGATTCTATTTGGGTAATTGTTGATAGGTTAACTAAGTCTGCTCACTTCATTCCGGTCAAGGTGACTTACAATGCAGAGAAGTTAGCCAAACTTTACATCTCGGAAGTGGTGCGATTGCATGGGGTTCCACTCTCCATTATATCAGATAGAGGTACGCAGTTTACTTCTAAGTTTTGGAAAACATTGCATGCGGAATTGGGTACTAGGTTGGACCTTAGTACTGCATTCCATCCTCAGACCGATGGTCAGTCTGAGCGAACGATTCAAGTGTTGGAGGATATGCTTCGTGCATGTGTGATAGAGTTTGGTGGCCATTGGGATAGCTTTTTGCCCTAAGCGGAGTTTTCATACAATAATAGCTATCACTCAAGTATTGATATGGCCCCATTTCAAGCATTGTATGGGAGGAGATGTAGGTCTCCCATTGGTTGATTTGATGCATTCGAGGTTAGACCTTGGGGTACTGACCTTTTGAGGGATTCGATAGAGAAAGTGAAGTCTATTCAAGAAAAGCTTCTAGCGGCGCAAAGTAGACAAAAGGAATATGCAGATCGAAAAGTTAGAGACTTAGAGTTCATGGAGGGTGAACAAGTCTTGTTGAAAGTTTCATCAATGAAAGGAGTGATGCGGTTTGGTAAAAGAGGTAAACTAAGCCCAAGGTATATTGGTCCCTTCGAAGTACTTAAACGAGTAGGGGAGGTGGCTTATGAGTTAGCCTTGCCTCCAGGGCTGTCCGGAGTACATCCGGTATTCCATGTGTCTATGTTGAAAAGATATCATGGGGATGGAAACTACATTATCCGTTGGGATTCAGTTTTGCTTGATGAGAATTTGTCTTATGAGGAGGAACCTGTTGCCATTCTGGATAGGGAAATTCACAAGTTGAGATCAAGGGAGATTGCATCTATCAAGGTGCAATGGATGAATCGACCCGTTGAAGAAGCCACTTGGGAGAAGGAGGCAGATATGCGAGAAAGATACCCACATCTGTTTACAGATTCAGGTACTCCTTTTCGCCCTTGTTTTCCTTCTTGTGATCGTTCGGGGACGAATGATGGGTAAATTGGTATCTATTGTAACGACCTGTTTAGTCGTTTTGAGCAGCAGATTTTATTTCTGGAAAAACAGGCTGAGGCAACGGACCCCACGACGGACCGTCATGGGCACGACGGACCGTCGCAGGGTCTCGTTTCAAAACACTTAGAAAATCTGAGATTGGGTACTGAAAATCGACTCTCTGAACTTCGTAACGGAATGGCAGGACGGACCGTCACAGGTGTGACGGACCGTCACAGACCCTTGGTGGAAATTTGGTTCTCTGAACTATGCGACGGACAGCAGGACGGACCGTCGCAGGTGCGATGGCCCGTCATGGGCTACGCAATCCCAGTTCGGGTCGGATTTCTTTATACGTTTTAAGGGACGTTTTTGACTATTCCTGCTTTAATTATAAAGTTAGTGGGTTAATGTTAATAAGTCTAATTACTTGGTGGTTAAAAGAGGTAACCTTAAGTTAATTAGTGGGTTATTATTGCCATCTTTTATTCTTAATTATATACTAATTAGGGTAAAAGAAAGAGGGTTTGAATAAGAAAAATAAGAAAGAACAAAGAGAGACAGAAAAAGAAAGATAACGAGTAGAGAGAGAGAAACGAAGAGGATCGCAAGGATTCTGAGAAGATAGCTTGTTGATCGCAATTCTTCGGTGGAGGTAGGTTATGGTTATTTTCATGCTATTCGTAGTAAACTCTTAATAGTGAATGATATGTGTTAGTAGTATTGTAAACCCTTCTATATGCTTGATTGTATGCTTGCATGAATGATGTGATTATGTAATTATGATATAATAAGCATGATGAAGCTATTGAATCCTGAATCTTGAAAAGAAACTCTAATCTACTTTGTTAATGATGATGCCTTGGTATAAAAGAAGGCTTGATGAACGAAAGTAGTGAGATTAGGGGATCGGGTGCCACGTTCCGGTACCAGGATAGTATATGAGGATCGGAGTGTCACGTTCCGACACCAGGATAGTATATGGATCGGGTGCCACGTTCCGGTACTAGGATAGAATATGAGGATCAGAGTGTCACGTTCCGACACCAGGATAGTATATGGATCGGGTACCACGTTCCGGTACCAGGATAGAATATGAGGATCGGAGTGTCACGTTCCGACACCAGGATAATATATGGATCGGGTGCCACGTTCTGGTACCAGGATAGAATATGGATCGGATGTCACGTTCCGACACCAGGATAGAATGAGGATCGGAGTGTCACGTTCCGACACCAGGATAGTATATGAGGAGCGGAGTGTCACGTACCGACACGAGGGGAATAAAGATAATGAATCTTGAAAGATGATAATATATTCAAATCTAATGAACCTAATTCCCAAATGAGTATGATGAGGAGGCGTGAGTCCTCATTGATGTGCTTGGTGTTGTAACCAAGGGTTATGGTAACTGTAAATGCTGCATGCTAAGGATATTAGTTGATTTTATAATATTGCTTAATATATACTGTTTTCTATTTTGAGTTGGCCGATGATATCTACTCAGTACCCGTGTTTTGTACTGACCCCTACTTTTATGTTTTCTTCTTGTTTATTTGTGGAGGGCAGCAAACGTGCCGTCGTCTTCGACTCAACAGTAATTCAAGCCAGTCTTACTACATCGGAAATTCAGGGTGAGCTAATGCTTCTAGCTTGGACTGGATCTTCTTCTTCAAGTCTTGATGCCTTGAACTTCCGGCATGGACTAGCTTCTTATGTATTTTTAGCTTTTAGAATACTCTTAGTTTAGTCATTTGATCATAGATGTTCTTGTGGTGATGACTTCCAGATTTTGGGGATAATAATAGTTATTGATTTTATTAATGAGTTAAGTCTTCCGCATTACTTTCTGTTGATATTATATTGAAATGTCAAGGTTTAGAATTGTTGGTTCGCTCACATAGGAGGGTAAAATGTGGGTGCCAGTCGCGGCCCGATTTGGGTCGTGACAAGGAGAGAGGTCTCAAAGGTGAAAGGAATCTCATACCTTACTGTTTGATGAAGATTGATGGAGAAACCTTGGTAATTGCAGCCCTAAAACCCACCTTGACCTTTTTTTTCTATGGAGTTCTTCAACTAGAGTGAGAAAGAAGAGAAAAGGAAGAGAATTTGGGTTTGTGAATTATGAGAGCTTAGGTTAGTCTAATTAGCTTAAGGTATTTATATAGGATGTTAATTAACTTAATTAAACCTCTACTAACCCCTAATTGACCTCCTAAATAAGCCAACTAATTAAATGAATTAATTCAAAACGTGTAGTAAAAATAGTCCTCATAGACGAGATCACAATAGACAGATCGTGTATCCATCGACATGCATTGTTCCCTCCGTGCTGCACACTCGTCGATGAGTTCAGAGACTTGTCAAAACAGACCCTTGGACAAAAGTTCTAAGTTTCCATCGACGCGCTATTGATTGGACCACGAGTCGTCTGGTGACATTCGTTGGTAACACTGTCTATTGACAACTTTTAGTCACTTTTGGGTCCTCCTTAAGGGCCCTTAGTTGGTCGTTGAGGAGTCGTGCATGGACATTTCGACTATGAACTAACTCAAATACGTATTAGACACCCTTCCACCAATTTTCATCATTTTTCGACTCCTAAAAGCTATTCAAATAGGCTAAGGCACGCTAGCGCCTCATTGAACTAGTTTTCGGACGTTCTTGGACGTTTTGATTTCTAAACTTTCGAAATGACTTATATTCATTGAGATAGACCTTCAAACAGTGTTTAAACCTTTTGACGCTCGTGTTAGGATCTAGAAGACATCTTAAACTTTCAAAGTGTTGCATTCTCGTCCTAATTTGTGCAGCCCACCTACTTCACATACACAACTTTCCTTGGTTGCACTTTGTCTTAAACTTTTCCATTCCACTATCTATCTTTTTGGGTCAACCAAAGTCATCATTTGACACCTATAGCACCTCTTTCCATGTTTTTTCTAATGTAACTAGTTGTCCTACTCCATATTCTTCCCACATCTCCATTACTCCTCCAAGCCTGCATTGCTTGCTCTCCAGTTATACAACGGAGGACAAATGTCAAACCATCCTATTTAGTCCTGGGCTAGACATATAAATTCTTGTGGCTCCTTTGCATTTAATTTCCAAGTTCATCACCAAAATAACCCACTGTCAAAAAAAAATAAAAAAAAATCGCAAAGTTAATATTAATTCCACTCTCCATAAAGATAAATGAGAATGCACTAAAAAAAATGGAATACATTATCAATAAGCAACTGGTGGGCGAATCCCAGTTGAAAATGGCATTTGCATTAGTGCAATTGCAGCCTGCCCCATTGCCATCTCTTGTTAATCTCCGAAAAAGAACATTAAGTAATCTTTGTTTGCAACCCCTCTGTACTTGGTCGGCCGCTCCTAAATTGCTCAACGCTCAATTCTTCACCCGGAAAGGGAATAATAATTGTTCTATGATTGTAAAATCTTCTGTGGATTTTTCCCCTATTGTGTCTCCGGGGGATGAATGGGGTATTTGGATGTCTCTTTTTGCAACTGGCACTTTTGGTCTCTGGTATATATTCTCATTATACTGTTACATTGTTAATTATATAACAGTTCAACAATCATAATTGTTTCTTCATTGGTGATGCTCATATTTGAACTTACTATGTTTGATTCAGAGGCTTAGTGTGCATTAGTCCATGTTTCATTGTGAAATCAGAAGAAAAAAAAAGTAGTTTTTGTTTTCAAAGTGGAAGTAATTGAATTTGTTGCCTTTGGCCATGAATACATACTGTAGTTGTTTCTGACTTTTTGTGACTAATTTGGAATGAAAAAAGTGAAAGCACCTTTCTTCTTTTTTGTTTTTTAATCTTCAAAATTCTGGATTCTTGAATTCTAGGATTTTATGGACAAAAGTGTTTGAAGTTCAGCTTTGGAAAAAAGTGAAAATTTTTATATCTACATATCTGATGATTTTTTTTATATATTTACATAGTGAGAACAAAATCTAATGGGTTCACATGAACTCGGAAGTGGGTCTCTAGATTTCCCCCTGGTTTGAATTGTATAGCCAACTCATCTGGCTAATTGTTTGAATTGTTTCAACACACATCTTCAGTTCCCCATTTTTGTTTTTTGTTGTGTCAAATTTGCATAGTAAACATTTATGTGGAATTCCAAAGAGTATATGTTTATAGGAGATTATGGAGGTCACTTATTAGGATAGGAGGTTAGTTCGATAGTGGAGAGTCCGAGTTATTCTTTTAGACTATTAGCCATGCCATTAGTCATAATATTACTGTTGTAGTTGCTTGTCCTTTGAGTTTGGTTATTATCTGGAGTTTCTTGTACACTTTGATTATCATTTTATATGTGATGTCTATTGTTAGGATGATTAGTCAGTTGTTGATAGTATTTTTTCACAACTTCCTTCATTTTGGTTATTTCTTTTCTATATATTGCTTTGGACTATTTTTTTATGGAGTTGAGGTCTACCAGAGACAGTCTCTCTAGCTCTAAGGTAGTTGTATGGTTTGTGTACACTCTATCATCCCCATACCCCTTTTTGTGGGAATACAATTGATATGTTGCTGTCCAAAGAACCTATGTTGGTTTGACATCTGAAGTATGAAAATGTTCTGAACTCTGAAGGTCAGAGAAGACTAAAATTGGGAGTATGGTTAGTGCTGCATTGGTTAGCACATTGGTGGGACTGACTGCAAGTAATATGGGCATTATTCCTTATGAAGCGCCAGCATATTCAGTTGTGTTGAAATACCTGCTGCCATTGACAATACCGCTACTGTTGTTCAGAGCAAATATGCAGGATGTGATACGCTCTACCGGTCCTCTACTCTTGGCTTTCTTGCTCGGATCAGGTCCTTTTGCTAACTAAAAGTACCGCTCTTTTCTCTTATCTCCAATATTGGTTTATATCCTTTGCCTGATTGCTGAAGTTAATGCAGGCAGTTGTTTCTTCTAGTTCTAGTTGAAAATGTACTCTCTGATGGACTAAACATTGCTAATTTCAGGATTTAGTTTCATTAATTTTTTCCGATGGTTGCAAACGAGCTTGAATTTTCAGTAAATACGATTTGAACGAAGCTAAATGGATATGATCATCCAATAACTTGATAAATTAAATATTACTTGTTCTATTAATTCATTAGATCATTGTTTGTCCTGCTTCTTAGCATGCTACTTGTGAGTCTTTCAACCAAGGATGCGCATATATCCGCTGTTTACATTTTTGGGAGCAAAGGGTTAACCATTAAACCTGTATTTTAAGAACTTTCTTAAGATAATGCTTCACAATGACAAGTATTTCACAAAGGCTCTTCCAATTTTTGATAGTAAACCATTTGTGACTTATCTTTTTTGTGCTAAAGTGGTGTTGGAAGTACTTAGTCAGTGATTGTTATGAATGAGCCATGTTTAACAAGCCCAATCAATTAAAGATGACTAGTGATGCATCGTTATCTTTGTTCGAACATGATAGAACCTAAAGATGCCTTAGTAGATGTAGAAGCACGTACAGTAGTAGCTAAATTTCGAAATATTGTTTCAGAAATGTAACAAACACAACTCTTCAATTTTTTGAAAAATGTTTTCTAATACTCATAAAAAATACGCAGGGTTTACGTTATTTTGAGAAGCTCCGTGCCTGACTTAGAATCAAGATATTCTTGTTTTTTAACATGAATAGGCACTTGCAGTTCAGTGGTGGATGTCCCATAACTTTTCAAACATGGTGAATTCTAGCCACCACGTGGGCACAAATTGACAGATAAATGTGTGTCATCTTCTTTTTATTGTATATGCAGGGCAATCTACTAACTTTCAAGTAGTGTGAAAGCCTTATGTTGTTTTCATTTTTTCTTCCAATGTGACAGCCGGGACGATTATTGGGACCGTAGTGGCATATATGCTGGTGCCTATGAGATCACTTGGTCAAGATAGTTGGAAAATAGCTGCTGCCCTCATGGGCAGCTACATTGGTGGAAGTAAGTAGTACAACTAAAACTTTTTTTTGTTAGGGCCTCCATGGAGGGTAGATGTTCCCTGTATGTTTCATTTGTTTTGTTGTCATGAATGTATATTTAATTGGAACCCAATCTCAGAGATGAAAATTAAGCCGCAACACAGGATGGATATTAGGTAAATTGGACTAAATAAAGGAAAACATGGGTGGCAGGTTCACTAAATTTAGTGGCTTATTTTTGGTCAATGGAAATATTTTCAATAGATATTTTTAAGCTGACTGAACTTTCCTACTGTTTGTACATGTAATTTTTGAAATTAACTAAAGAATGGTTTCTGATGCCGTAATGACAGGAATCCAAGAACATAAATCACCAAGAATGAAAGAACTCAGAGTTTGCTATTCCAATTATGTATTTCTGAACAAACTTTTTGAAGAATATGTAGATTTCTAGAAGCAACGAGAAGTCTAGGATATTAGTACAAGAAAATCAACAACAACAAAGCCAGTGTAATTCCCAGTGTAATTACCCTACCTTTATGGGGTAGAGAGGTTGTTTCTGATTGGCCATTGGAACTTCCTCCTTTTATCTGGACTTGGACCAGCAGTATTAGCAAGCTCTCCTAGGGGGAGTTTAGGAAAATCAGTACAAGTATTCCATTTAAATTTAGTTTTGTTTGATAAAATTAAGAAATATTTAGGATAATTTTTTACACAGTAACTTTGTCATTGCCGAATTTCCAGTTTAATATTGAGTGAGTTATTTAAGAAGAGATTTTTTATGAAGGATATCTTGCAAGCGGAAATAACTATTTGGAAGTCCTTTAATTTTTTAGAAACAAAGCTGTATATCTTCAGATTGTTCTTCCTAATTCTATATTTTCCAGTGTAGGTATCATGTGAAATGACATGCTTATATTTGATGTTCATGCAACAAAACTGAGACAATCACACATACACGTGCACACATACATAGATTTATGTATATTATGTACATGTAATACATTGGAATCACTTTCTGTTGGCGTGGGAATCTATTTGTGCAAGATTAATAGTTTCTCAGCAGAAATACATCATAGATAGTTCCACGCCTTTGTGCTTGTCTAAAGCGAAAGAATGTATTCATTACAAGCACTTCTGCAGCTTCGTTATTATCCATTAATGTTCTCCCTCTGGTTTTGCAGCCATTAATTATGTTGCTATCTGTGAGGCACTTGGTGTGTCTCCATCAGTTATGGCTGCAGGTGTTGCTGCAGATAATGTTATTTGTGCAATATATTTTATTGCACTGTTTTCATTTGCCTCCAAAATACCTCCAGAGGCTTCGGCATCAAGTGATGGTAAGTATTATTTAGGACATAAAAATGATGTCATGAGATGTTTCATGTTGCTCTTCGCGTTTGTATGTGTTTCCGTTGATATTTTGCTTAGTTTCTCTGCTTATAATCAACTTAGTTCTGAAAAGAATTTTTTATTCTATTCCTTGTAATTCATCATCACTGGATTCTGATTTTCTCTTTGAAGTCGTAGTTATAAAGATATGGGCATGGTTGTATCCTTTGTTGGTGATCATCTGCTCTCATAAGCAAGTTTAAGTTGCCTAAAAAATTAGGCAAGTCCAATTACCGAGTAGTTTACTGTTGTATTATTTTGGCAGATGCTACTGAGGTTGTGAACTTAGACCCTAGCAAGAAACCTGTGCTGCAGATTGCTACATCAGTTGCCGTTTCGTTTGCTATTTGTAAATTTGGAACTTGGGTTTGTCGGTTTTTTGGAACTCAAGGATGTGATCTTCCTGCTATTACAGCAATTGTTGTTGTTTTAGCGACATTATTTCCTGCATATTTTAGAAACCTTGCAAATGCTGGTGATGCAGTTGCAATAGTGTTGATGCAGGTAATTGAAGTGCCTCAGTGGTTTTTTATTCTAGTGTTTAAAGCATATGTAATTCCATTGTTTGTTGTGTGAAACAGATATTCTTTGCTGTTGTGGGGGCGAGCGGGAGTATTTGGAATGTGATGAATACAACACCAAGTATATTTGTGTTTGGTTTAGTTCAAGTAAGTGTACATGTTATTGTGACTGTAGGATTAGGGAAGTTATTTGGGTTGGATGTAAAGATGTTGGTTTTAGCATCGAATGCTAATGTTGGAGGGCCTACAACAGCATGTGGAATGGCGAATGCAAAGGGATGGTCCTCTTTAGTTGTTCCTGCTATTCTTGCTGGCATATTTGGGATTTCTATTGCCACATTTCTTGGCATTGCTTGTGGAATCTTTCTTCTCAAACACATGTACTAATTTCTACTTTCCTCTGCTTCATTTAGCTGCTATATGTTGCCTCTTGTTTATCTAATGAAATAAATGTAGTAAGTTTTCCACCTGGGCCCACTATCTACCGCCAATTTTCACTTTTATTAAATCCTAAATTTTTTATGTCAATCTTTATTTGTTAATCAAAATTAATTACTCTCAAAATCCTAATGTGCATCATAAAATTGGATTGAAAAAATAACGTATATTATTTGAGAATGCTCTAAAAATTACTATAAATCATAATAATTAATAATTTCAAACATTTAAAAGATATAAAAAAATTTGGTTTAATTTTTGAACATAATAAAAAAGTAACATATGTTATTTAAAAATTACATAATTACAATGATTAATAACTTAACATATCAACAAGATAAAAAAAAAGGCTAATTTTTTTTACTGCTTTTGTGACATCAATTAGGATTTGGATGATTTTAAAAAATTTAATTTTGATTATACATTATAAAATAGCTGAAAAATTAAAATGACATATTTAAAAATAACCCATCGAATTGTCCTATTGATAACCCTTATGTTACTTATACTCTATTTGTTTTCACTTAAATATAAAAAGACCTGCATTATTTCTACCCTCAATTTCATAACTACATTTATTTGCTATTTCAAATTGAAATTAAAAAGACAAATATGTTTCTAAATTAGCTCACTTATGAGCAAAATATACTATAGCAATCTTTATAATAATAAAATAAAGGTAGGATAGTAAAACATGAATAATAAAACTAGAAAAGAAGAGATTGGAATAATATTGCAAGAGAAAAGCAAAAAGGAGTAATAAAAGAAGAGAGATTTAAAAAATAAGTAGTAGCTTAGTATCATTTTGTGTGTTTTGTTTACGTTACTTCTCAATGCTTTTTATAGGCATTATTACTTGGAGTGGTTAGTGCTACGGTAATAAGGTGAGGTCATCCATGACATACACCAAATAATATAATTATAACATTTTCCCTTTGATGTTTGTCTATATATATACACCAAATAATATATTTATAACATTTTCCCTTTGATGTTCGTGTATATATATGTATATATATATATATATATATATATATTTGCTATTTTGGTATATCCTTACAATATATTTGTGTATTTATTCTTGGAAAAATTAGCAATTAAGATAACTTTAAGAACATAATTAATCAAAATAACATTAATTTAAAAATTTTAGTGAAAATGACAAAATAGCAATATGTTATATTAATTATACGTATTTTTTTATAAAAGATGTGTATTTCAGATTTTAATGTATTTTAGTATTATTAAATTAATATATAAATGGAAACACATTGATTGGACCAAAACATGGTCCAATAACATTTAATGAAAAAAAAAGAAATTAATGAAATAACTTTTTCGTGTAAAGTCCAAGAAAGGCAAAAATTAAAATCAATTCAAAATTATCAGCCAAAATTTCAAGTTCCTTGTTCAAATTTTCCATAATCAAAGCCATTGTTATCAAGGATTTAAGTAGATTTTCGAGTTAGGTTTATTATAAAAGCAGATTTCGTGGAGGAAAGGGTAGTTTAAATTTTGATTTCGATTTTTTGAGCCTTTTTTGGTCAAGTTCTGACATTGTTCAAATTTTCCAGAATCAAAGCCATTGTTATCAAGGATTCAAGCAGATTTTAGAGCTAGGTTCATTATTAAAGCAGATTTCGTGGTGGAAAGGTTAGTTTTAAATTTCGGTTTTGATTTTTTGAGCATTTTTTGTTCAAGTTCTGATTTTGTATATCAAGAATTTATGGACAATATATGAAAAGCCATTGATTATCAAAGATTTAAGAAGATTTTTGAGCTAGATTCATTATCAAAAGCAGATTTCGTGGTGGCAAGGTTAGTTCAAATTTTGGTTTCGATTTTTTAGCGTTTTTTGTTAAAGTTCTGATTTTGTATATCAACACTTTATGGACAATTTATGTGATTTTTGTTTTAATATACATTTATGATTTTGTATTTTTTTTGTGATTTTCTTTCAATTTATAAGATTAGGTAGATTATGAAAATATATATATATAGAATCATTGTTGTTTGATGTTCAATACGCAGTTGTTAAAAGATTTTTTTTCTTCTTCAGATTTTTTAATTGTTGGCAAAAAAAACAGTGTATTTTATGCAATGGCTGATTCAGTCAGAATTACTAGAGGTATAAACAACGACATTCAAAAATTTTCGGAATTACCGTCATTTGATTTGTGCATTACTCAAGGATTGATCGAAAATGTAGAATCTGCGGCGAGAATGGCACAAGAGTATGAAATGGCAATTGATAGCTCTTCAAAAAAAAGGAAAGTGTCGTGCTATAAAACAAATGTTGATCAACAAAAATATCCAAGTGATGAAGTATTACGTCATGAAGATGAAGAGGTAATAAATTATTAACGAAACTAATTTTTATGCTATGTATATAGTTGGTTTTTGTGTTTGAAATTTCATGACTTTCAGATTGGAAACTCATAGTATTAATACATAAAAAAAATTGTATCCTAAATGTGATGTGATAAATATCAAAAGTAAGTACAAATCATATGATTCATATATTACCATGAACCTGCCCCTATAAGTGTTTTTGTATTATAGTAGCCATTGTTTTTGCCCATAATTTCACTTTGTAAAAAAAGAAACTCTTAACTTATATTAGTTAATCTCAAAATTAGCTTATAATGTGTTATACTAACAGAATTAACTTAAAATTTGCAAGTTTTCGACCAATTAACTGTTTTCAGACTCAATTACTCTTTATTGGTGAATTTTTGTTTTAGATATTTCAATATTTTTATAATGTATACTTTAATTTATCAATTAATTGAAACATAATAAATATATTATAATTATTAAAATCATTTAGTCACTTAATTATCCAGGTATAATAGGCAGCTTAAATATTATTACCCACAATAAACAATAAAATAGTTACAAAAGTATTTCTTATATATAAAATGTACAAAAGCAAAAAATGTACTAATTTTTAATCAATGGAAGATTATATGTTATTGAATAATACTAATAAGTAAATTCATTAGTAATATAATAATTGAAGGACCAAATGCGTTATTATACGAAGATGATTGAGAATTAGTGATAACAGTACAGTAATTAATCATGTTACTACTATATTATTGTTACACCAGAAATTGATTAATTAATTAATTTAATACTATATTATTTGTTGGATACATATATATAGATTGTTGAACAATGTAGTTATGTTCTCTTCAGCATATTTATGTATTTAAATGTTGATAGACTTATTGTATCAGCTTAGTTGTTGTTTGTTGTTTATTTTATTTTATTTTTTATGTCATCAATATTCATGATTATGAATTAACATTCACTATTTTGTATACAATGTAGTTTATCATATTCTATTTTTTTAACTAGTAATAGATTTATATATCAGAAATTTCTTAAGTATGTATTTATTTTATTGTTGAACATGTGCATGCAAATGAATTTTATGTCAAAAATAAACCAAAAAAAGCTCCCCACATTCATTGTTTCTTTAATCATGACATAAAAGCTGACTTGATGAAGTATTTACATGGACATGTATACAATGTATTCTGTGAAAGCACCTGCTTTGGTAAATATATGCAAATGCATCAATGTCGTGCTCGCGGACAAATACATAGGTGTTGCATGGCTTTAGAACTCAACTGTAGTTCTCGCCAAGCATTTGTAATGCGTGTAAATGGATCTACGTTGCGTTTCACTTTGAGAGAATTTGCTTTGATCAGTGGATTAAATTGTGTCAATGAAGAAACTGATTTCATCTTTGATCAGTCAGAACCAAATAGTTTCATGGAAAAATATTTTGAGGGTGTTAAGTTGATCAGAAAAATTGATATAATGAGGAGTTTTCATCGAAAAGTGTGGGGGGAGAACGATCAGGATGGCCTGAAGTTTGCAATTTTATACTTCATTCAGACAGTGATTTTTTCCGGTGAAAGATCAACAAAAAAAGTTCCTAGATTATATTTTGATCTAGTTGAAAGTGGAAGGTACACCCAGTTTCCATGGGGGAAAAAAGCTTTCTATTTGCTGATAAAGAGCCTGAGCAAGAAGTTAAATGGTAAAAAGCAATTTTACAGAATTGGGGGAATGCCTATTGTATTGCAAGTATGGTTGTTTGAGTGCAGCTCGAGTAATGATTTCCAGGTCGCTCAAAAGGTTGATGACCATATTCCAAGGTTGCTCAACTGGCAGACGACCAATGAGAGTCGTAGATACAAGAAACTTATGAACACCATATTCAGTGATGTTAATAACAAGGTACTTAACTTGACATATATTTAATAATCACCAAGTTGTATGTTCTCTTATTGGTTTTATTTGTAATAGTAACAATATGTTTGGAATTCAGATTAAATTCAGGAACATTTCACCAAATCAAAGGGAACATGCAGTATTGCAACTGCCACCGGAGGGTATCGAAAATCAAGCTCCACCTCAGTATTCAGATTCATCAGATGATGAGATAGATGATGAAATAATTGATACAGATGATGATCAACGAGAGGGAAGCTGTGACGACAAAGATTCTGAAGATGATTTTCAAGCACCTCCCCCACAAGCAGTAAAGGTCAAAAGGAAGGAAAATGTTTGTTCCTCAACGTCGCCTCTTAGAAAAAGGACAAAGAAGCTGGTGACTGGTGGATCAAAACAGGATGCGAAAAAATTGGAACCTCGAATTGCTCTTAAACAGCCGATGAAAAAGAATGCTGAGTCAAAAAAGGTAATAAACAAACTTAAGGTTATTTTAAAACAAACTGAATGTCTACATGCATATCTAACAAATATACAACTTTCGAGTGATTATGATTTTTTTCAGAGAACAAGCGGACCTGAAGTGGAAGGCTGGGTGAAAGAGCTGTCAGATTTCAGAAAAGAAGTACTTACCATATAGTACATCCTTCATAATTATACACTTATTATAATTATAAATTTTTAATAACGTACATCATTATGTCATATTTCTAGGTTAAACAAGAGTTTGTTGAAATTCGCAATTTGATCAACGACAACTTCAAAACTGTTCTGGCAGCCATCAATTCAAAACGGGATGAGCAGGAGGTTTCTTATAAAAAATAAAATGATGTAATGTATTTCAAATTTACATTTTTGTTAATGATTTACGTTGTAATATAACACAGGCAGAGCATTCTGATGATCATGTTGTACCTCCAAAATCAAATGATGAAGATGGGTATACACCACCATTCACTTTCAATAAAGAATCTCCAACAAATCAAGTTCTTGTATCTCAGTGTGACAAATTGGAATCTGGAAATTCAGAGGTACTCGTAGTTTTTTATTATTAATTTAGATTGTAAATACGATCCCTATTTTGGTGTTTTTACGAAAATTTTGAATTTGTTCACTGTTTATGAAGTCGTAACTTTTAATATTTGTTTACACGTGTATTGGATTTTTTCATTTTTACAAGACACTCAAGGATTCAAACGACAGTAAATCAACAAATGTTGTGCCCCATGTAAGTCAAGAATTTGTGTATCATTTTTTAAACTCAATACTTGTCTAATAAATATAATTAATAAGCCTCCCATATTTTATATAATTATACATTTATATGATTATGATCAAACTGTATCTGGCAATCTTAACTCGTTTTATGATTACATGTATTATAACAGTTATCGTTTACAACTTTAAATGACTTTTCATTATTTGTATCCATTAAAAAAAATTCATGTTTCTTGTTATTTTTATTTTTTTTAAAGACAATCAACAATACAGATGGAATATATCCCACCTCTGATGATCATGAGGTAAGTCAGTTTTTAGACAAGTTTATGTTTTTTTTCCGTACATCCTAACGTGTGATCACAAAATACAAATTTGCCTTAAATTCCAGTCTCAATAAATGTTCATTTTCATATCGACAATTTCATTTTATAAGGTTTTTTGTATCAACACCCCTGTTCGGAATCTGATTGATGTGGATTATGAGTTAAGTGCACCAAGACCTACAATTCCTAGAGTATGTTATTTAATTTTATAAGTACATTTGTTATACCATTATTTGGGTCATTACTTTTTAAGGTGTTGTTATTTTTACGAAATTAATAGGTAAGTCAACCAAGTTTTGTATTTGATATACCCCCACAAAAAGTGCTTGGAGTATCTGAAAAATCTCATGAGGATGATGTTGAACAAATGCCATGTCCAGTCCCTATCCGGATTTTGGATCACATGAAAGTGACAACCGATTCACAGTTTGAATTGGACGATCAATTCATGCCTAGTCTCAACTCTATAAAGAGTAGCATCACACCACATTCAACTGTGATAAAAGGGCACACCGAACAGTTGCCAACAACAATTGCAGGATGCAGTACAACAAAGGCAGATCAGTCCACTATCGATGTCCAATTGGGTACGAACGGTGAAAATTTGATGATAGATCAACCTATCAGCAATAACGAATAGACGCCATTACCTACGCGTAGGAATAGACGTCCAGGTCCTTATAATACATCTCCGTATCTGACCAATTTTGGATCATCTGCTGGTATAGTATTCCATTATTTTTAATACTTTTGTTGATGTAATCATTTTTTTTGTTGCTACTGTTAGTGTGTACTTAATTTATAGTTTTTTGAATCATTTCAGGTAGTTCATCAAGTCAGGCTCACATTTTTGAATTGAAACACCCTTTTATATTTGATTTGATATCCGGCGATTATGATATAACGTTGTGGGATGCGTTTCGTTCATGGATCCGAGATGGCTTACTTACAAAGCATGACAGAAAGTAAGTCATTGGTGAATAATTACAAGATATTTTAAAAACATAACTGTTTAATTTTTTTGTATCCGGTTAAATGTTTGTTTGTGTTTCAACAACAGTTATTGTTAGGTGCTGCACATATATAGGTTTTGTTGATTTTTTTTGTATTTAAATGTTGATAGTAATTGCTTTACCTTTTTAATGAATGGTATACTGTTTATATTTTTATTCTGTTTTTAGGAAGCATGATCAAGACCATTACAAGAAGAATCTAGCTGAAATTTCTGTGCCCATTAACCTTGGCGTTCTCACAGTGGACAATAAGAATTGGTTCTATAATCTGTTTTTCAAAGGACAGTTATTGAACAATTCGGTAAGAGTTGTTTAGCATTTATATTTACAAACAATGATTCATTAGTAGTTATAGTATTTATACATTTGTGTTTAAATTTGTCAGCATGTTGATGTGATTTTATATTATCTACGGAAAAAAGCCAAGTATGATGTTGGAGGCAGCTATAAATACACAACTGTGGATTGTGTTTTTAGTTCAAAGATATCTGCTATTTGGGGAAAATATTTGGATTTAGATAGCGATGTTGGTTGTGCCGATGAAGAGCATGTCATTGGTGAATACATTAGAGGGTACAAAATGCATGCTGCTACACCTTGGCATAAGATTGATTATGTTTTTGTTCCTGTCCACGTCAAGGAGAAATTTCATTGGGTGTTGGCTGTGATATCATTGAATGAAAAGTATATCAACGTGTATGACTCATATAGGACAGCAGGTCACGATGCAGCTATCAGGGCAGAGATAGTTAAATTGTCTCAGTTGATCCCTTTGAAGTTATCAGTCAATGATTATTACAACAATAAAGGAATTGATGTATCGCAAGCTCAACAAGAGAACGAGTTCTTTAATGTAGTATTCATTGATAATGTTCCTCAACAGGCACATGGGTCTCTGTAAGTTTGTGTTTCTTTTTATTTTAATATCACCAAATTATAAATATTATATTGTGTACTAACTTTTAATTTATAGGGATTGTGATATTTATATGCTAGCGTTTGCCGAATACCTGTCATACGGCCAAGGTATTCCAGCGAATATTTTGGATGCATCGTGTTTACGGTCAAGATATGCTACACTTCTTTGAAATTATGGCCAACAAAAGAATGATGCCGGAGCAATAAGTGACAATGAAGCACCTCCACGATATAGCAGATTGAATGTAGCAATGGAGGAGATTGATACAATTCAAATAGATTAGTTATTGTCCATTTTTTGGTTTGTACTTGGACATTAGTTTTTGTATTATATGAAACGATTTTAAAGGGTTCCAGTTCTTTTGTGTTTATTAATGTATAAAATCTTGAAGTTATGGTTTCAAAGGTTTTGGGTCAATATTAAAGTGTTCAAGCTTAAGTATTTGCATGTGGGGTACACAAAACTCATTTTTTATGTTTAAATGCAATACAAATGAATCTATCAACATGCATACGATTCTACCAACATACAATATATATATAGAACAAATATAATGTAGATTAAAAGCATGGATACGCATACATTTCGGTATAAAAGGTATACCAAAACAATTACAAATAATCTAACAAAATGTATGCATTCATGTGTTTCAAATGGATGTAAGACTTGATATTAAATTGTAAATACAATTAATAATAATAACAACATAAAAAAGATAGAATACGTATAGAGAATATGAATACTTTTAGAGATAACACGTATACCAAAAAAAATAAAATTGTATGCTTTAAACTATTACAAAAAATATTTTATAATATACTATAAATACAATTTAACTTGAATACAAGTAACTACACTGATTTTGTTTCTTAAACATACAATTTAACGCATACATTATAGATAGAGCAAATACAATATAGTACCCAGGATACAAATACATTTCAATAGGAAACACAGAAAAAAATATGTATTCATTAAAATGTTGATATTAGTACCCAGGATACAAATATATTTCAATAGAAAACGCAGAAAAAAAATCTGTATTCATTAACACGTTACAAAATATAATTTGTATTATATTATTCATACAATTCTACTGGAATACAAGTAACTGCAAAGATTTTGTAGTTGACACATACAAGTTCACACATAAAATTTAGATAGGACAAATATAATACATATTGAAAACATGTATATGAATGAACACTTCTCGATATAAAACGTATCCACAAAAAAATATTTGCCGAATTCAAAATAGGAGAATCCAACAATTGTATTCATTCATATCCAATCAGATTTGGAATACAAGTAATATTATTCGCGAGAAGACGTAGAGCGATTACATTTAAATATACAACCATGAACAAAGAATTCCATGTTATTTTGTTACCCAGAAGGCATTAGAAGTCTGGAAGAAACAAAACTCTAAAAATAGCCAAAATTTGAAACATCATTAACTATACAATACGCGGTCCATTCCTACATGAACGCCTATTGTGCCCTTTTAACCCACACGTACTGCAAGAATTCTTTCTCTTCTTACCATATAGCTCGCTATACGTCTTGTCACGATACTTTTTGGATGGCCTTCCAGGGAGCTTTTTGTGATTTGGAGGCTGCACTATCTGGTCCTTAATATATCCAGGTACATTCCACTCGTTTTGATCAGGTAACGGACGAATTGAAATGCTATATGTATTCAACAAGTTACTTGGCTTGTACACGTCGGAACAATAAGGCCCAACATCAAAATGTTTCTTCTTTAAAACAGCCGAAGCATGCGAACATGGTATTTCATCTATTTGAAACCTCTTGCAAGTACACGTTTTATTTTCCAAACAAACAATGTTGGTTCTACCTTCGTGATGAACACTAAACACATAGTTATTTGACGGCACAACCTACAAAAATAAAACACTTATGTCATATAATTTTGATGAACATATAAATCGTAACAACATACCTTCATACGTAATGATGCTTCTTCATTAGCAACAAGCATCTCTTGTGGTCTACCACAAAGTGTGGTGAATGTATGCGAAGCAGACGTATGATTTTTCAAATTCCATCTTGCAAACATATGTCTTACTTCCTCAATAAAATCGTATACTGGTAATTCCCTTGCTTCAAATAGACAAGCATTTATGCATTCAGCTATGTTTGATGTCATAATCATTCCTCGATCAACTATTGCATATACCCTAGCCCATTTTTCATAACCTGCTGATTCCGAGTAATTTTTTACACGAACATCAACTTGTTCAACCTTTTCCATCAGTTCATCAAATTCAGATTGTTTGTATGCCTTTGCCATCCCATAAAAAACTTCCGACAGACGGTTGTGCGACCTTTTAAATAGTGTTTTCACATTTTTCCACAAATGCCAAATACAGGCATAATGAGGAACTCCATCAAATACCCTCGAAACTACCTTTATAATACTTTCGTTTCGATCAGACACAACGCACATGTTATATTTAACGCCATGGGCTTCTCTAAACTGTTCAAAAAACCAAGTCCAGGATGCATCATTTTCAGAATCAATAATTCCATATGCTAGCGGCAATATATTTCCTACACACAAAACATTTAACAAATTTTTTATTTCATGTAGAATAAATATAATAATCAACAAAACAAAGTGTATATATTATCATTCCAATACCTGCTCCATCAACAGTACTTGCAGAAACAAATACTCCATTGTAAGTACCCCTGAGGTGGCTGCCATCAACTACGACAATTGGTTTACAAAACTCAAAACCTTTTATGAACGGGAAGAGCGAAATAAAAAGATAACGAAATTGATTTTCATTGGTTTTCTTCATCCTTATATGAGATCCAGGGTAGGTAGCGTCCAATACGTATAAGTAGCTCGCAAGTTTACCATAAGAACCAGATGGGGTACCCCTTAAAGAAACTAAAGCCTTTTCTTTAGCATTCCACGCTACTGAGTATGATACATTTACTCCAAGAGCTAAGCTGACATCTTGTTGTATATCCTTCGGCGTCAACTTCCTTTTATGATCAACTAACTTGGGTTGTATCATACCTCCAATAAGACTGCTTGTTGCTTGACGTTGTTCATAAACCTTATCTTTCAATGGACACGTGTGATCATCTACGAATTTTCTAATTCTGAACATTCCAGATTTATTGATACTTGACGACTTCAACACCCACCCACAATTATCAGAGACACAAACAAGTGTATAACTGTTTGAATAACACAATATTAGAATTAGGTAAAATACAAATAAATATTTTGATACAATGTAAAAAAACATAATGAAAAAAAAATTATAAGAGAATCCAACCCAAATACACATACCATGTTTGACTCGATCTGTCCGTTTTCCATTGGAATCTATGATCAATAGCGTATTGCGTCATCACAGCCTTTAAAGTTCCCTTGTCCTTATAAACTTGATCTTCCAACACTACCTTATGTTTGACGTTTGTAATAATGTCGCAATTCACGTTATCGCTATTGTTCGGCACACTAAGCACTAATGATTCTGTATCAACTATATCTATTCCACCAGGCCCACACATTTCGAATCCATCTTCAAACATATTTCTATCAGCTAATTGACAGTCATTCACAAATACGGATACACATATAGGATACTTTGACAATTCTTTGTTATCTTTTTTCAACGACACATACACTCTCACGCCCATGTCGTTGTGTATTTCCAGAGGTGCAGTACTACCCTCTATCTTATATTTAAGTTTCACAATGTTGAAGCTCAAGTCAACACAAATTTGCTTTGATACAAGATCCATTAGTTCTCTAAATGTCGCATACTCTTTTAACACAATTGCTTCGGTACTGTAATCAACATAGCAATTTTCATTGTTCCACCTCCCAGAATGCATGACCAATAAACTAATGCTTCCCATGGCTACAATGACAAATTCTATATAATCAACATAGCAATTCGCTAACGAATTCGTACTGTATTAAACGTAGCAATTTGCTAACATCTCACTTGGAGACATATAATACTATTAGCAAATTGTTAACAAAACAGCCATTTTCAGAAGAACAAAAATACTATAACTTTTAAAATAAAATCACTGACAAAGCAGAAAATTTGCAGGAAAAAAAATGAAAATCAAATTTTTTACATTGATATAAACGGAACATACCATGAGCTTACAAAAAATTTCAAATCGTACAAACATTTCATGTATTCATATTAGAAAATTTAAAAAAGATACCCGATCTCCAAAGTATGAATAAAACCGAAAGGAATAAATTGTTGTTGTGGGATTCGAAAATTTCCGCTTTAAAATAATTTCCGTATTCGATTATATTGGCAGAATTCGATTTGTATAATAGAGCATCTTTACCAATTCAATAAGAGAGGAGATAAATTTGTTTGTAATCTTTTTTAAATATGAAGAACAGAGAAGAAGAAAAAAAACGTTCAAATTAATATATGACAAAAATACAGCTTTTAAAAAGTAACTGAAGGATTGTTAATGCTACTTACCTTTTTTATGTTTTAATTTCCATCTTTTCTATAATTTTTCTTTTATAAATATACATACCATATTACAAGAAAAAATACGGTATTCCTATATAAAGTAATTAAAACATGCTAGTATTACTAAATATTGAAATATTGTTAATGTGTCACCAAAAAAACTAACATATTGTTGTTTTGATAAAATTCCCCTTTATTCTTTTAGCTTTTCTTTACATATTATGGGACATACAAAGTTGACTCAGTCTATTTCTAAGGAAATTTATTCTCTGTCCAAGAGTATCTCCTTTTTTATTTTCTTTTTCGTATTCTTTTCTAAAATATTTAGCCCAGAAGCCTGGTAATTTTTTATAGCACTTTTCTAAATAAGGCATCATTTCCTTACTGCTATCAAATATTTTATAATAATATTCTTCGAATTCACAAGTGTATTCTTGAATATAATTTTATATTCAAGAATACACTTGTGAATTCGAAGAATATTATTATAAAATATTTGATAGCAGTAAGGAAATGATGCCTTATTTAGAAAAGTGCTATAAAAAATTACCAGGCTTCTGGGCTAAATATTTTAGAGAAGAATACGAAAAAGAAAATAAAAAGGAGATACTCTTGGACAGAGAATAAATTTCCTAAGAAATAGACTGGGTCAACTTTGTATGTCCCATAATATGCAAAGAAAAGCTAACTATCCTAACAATTTTTCGTTTTAGATCTTCATCTAAATCTTTTATTGCATGTAAAATTGATACAAGAATATCAATTTCTATATACCAATATGGTTTTATATTGTTAGAATCATAATCCATGGATTAGTTACTAGGCTCTGATACCATTAGATTGTTGTTGTTTCTTTTAACAGGGTAAAATTTGTAAAATATTTTATGCATTAAAAATTATATGATTTTTTAAAATCATTAATGCATTCTTATACTCAAAATATTCTTGTATTCTATACATTTTCATTTCATGTATTAAAAATATTAGTGAATCATATTTATGACTAGTATGCAAATAAACTTTTTCCATTTCGGATATTGCTTTATTCATGTGAAATAAAGCTTGTTTATGTTTCCAAGGTCTTTTTCTTATGCTATGCAATGAATTTTGTATAAATTTCATCTATAATTATTTATGCAAAAAGCATGATATATTTATGCAAAAAGCATGATATGATAATAACATATATTAACATGATATATTCAAATTTTTTGATTCCCTATAGGTACTAAGTAATTCTTCTTAATGTTTGAATTAAAATAAGTGCATATAGTATGTTTGTAAATTATATAATATGTAATAAAAATTTTGCGTGTATACCTTTCTTCTCTTTTGTCGATAAATAGTCTCTATCAATACCGCAACATTTCTCCTTTCAGGCCATGAATATTGTTTCGCTCTAGCGACCGCAATCTTTGGCTACTTTGATACTATTCCTCCTTAAGGCTGATGATCGCAACCTTCACTTTCGACTATCTATAGAGTTTTAAGAAGAATGATATAAAAACTCACTTATTATTTCATATTGATAATTTTACATACAAACTATAAAATACTTATGTAATACAACATTAATGAAATTACTTTTCCCTAGCGCGAGAAGTTACTACTCACTCTCAAACTTATTCATCCTCTCAAGATATTTTTTGCGTTGTTTTCCTGATTTTTTCTCCTTTCCAAACTCTGCCTTATCAGTATAAAATTCCTCTCCTTTTATAGATATCAGGAGGGATTTATTTACAAAAGAAGTTTATTTCAAGGTCCTCCTTGAAATATTACACAATTATCTTTTCGTCCTTTTGGATAAAAGATTCTTTCCTGCTAATGGACTTTTCACTGTTTTTTCATTATTGGCCGACCTGATTTGACCTTTCTTTTAGAAAAGAAAAGAATTCTCTTTTCTTTATGCTTTCTGACATATGTGATTATGTCATCTTCTTCTTTTTGACGTAAGTGCTGACGTCTTCTTCTTTGTCTTTATTGATCATGATTATGGTCTAACATTTTGCATGCTAGTTTCCAGGTTTCTTCCGTGGCTCCTAACCTGTGAAGTTCAATATCCAATATTCTTTCTCTAAGTTCTTCGGACTTTGATTTTCCTTTGGTAATTAGGACCCAATCACTATCTTGATCGATCACTTTAAAGTCTTCTTTGTAGAATCTGTTTAGAATTGCGTATAGAGCTTTTATCCCTAACGCTCTTCTAGTCTGAATCTATTTTTTATTAAGGTGAGGAATCTTTTTATTAAATCCTGTGGCCTTAACATTGAATTCTTTAATTTTTTCAACTGAGATATAGTTGAGTGTTGGATAATAAGATTGCAAATCCTGGCATTCCATTGATATGTTGTAGAATCTGCAATATATTCCATTGCCTAGACTAAAGTTTTTGATTGCCTCGAACAATCTTGATGGTAAATGGGATATCTCTTTTAAATCTGGTTTTGTGTATACCCGATCTAAATATTCAAATTCAATTAATTGAGCTGTAAAACTCGGTATTCCATTAAGAAATATCGATATTCTAGGAAACAAGCTTGTTGTTCCTAAAACACCATAAGTTTCTCCACTTTCTTTAGGGAGATTATAGACGTATCTAGTAAAGGCCAGATACTCTTCTTCTTTTGGATGTTGCTTTCCTACCTTAAAAGAAGAAAACACTTTTGTTCTAGATAAAACTAGGTTAGTTTTACTTTTTGGTTTCCCAGATATAATCTTTTCAGCTTTGGCTAAGGATGAGCATGTTGCTTCATTTGCTCGGCTTTCTTTCTCATCTTTTGATGATGAAATCGGCATATCTGTGCTTACCATTGAGATGTTTTTGGCACTAGGTGCTAGTGGGACATCTCCTGCCCCTTTGTTGGGATTAATATTCCCTTTCACTTTTGAATTCTGTAATGGACGTGAGTCCAAATGTTCACATAGAATCAGAAATTCTCTCATATTTTCAACTTGATTAATACTTAGTTGATTTAATTCGGATTGTAATATCCTAGATTGTTCAGATAACTTTGAAAGTCATCTCTTATTTTGAACAGCTTTTGCCCCTTTTCATCAATGGATTCATCCACTGTCTTCATTTTTTTGTATATCCTGTTTACTAGGATCTTCGTCTGATTGTCCATATTGGACGTTTCTTGATATAAAATCTGCAAGAAAATTATTATTTCCCTTTATATATTCTATTGAAAATGCATAAAATGATAATAGTACTTGTCATCTATGCAGTCTTCTGTATTGAGGTTCAGAAGGTAGCTTATTATGTATTACACCTGCAACTTGAGTGTTATCAGTTCTAATAACAAATTGTTTTGGTAAGAGAAATGCAGAAAATTTTCTAATTCCCCTAACAATTGCCAGTAATTCTTTTTCATTTGTAAAATATCTTGTTTCTGCATCGTTAAACATACCACTTGTGTACCTGCAAATTTCATTTAAATCTTTTTGCAAAATTGCTCCCCAATGATAATCAGATGCATCAGTTTGTAAAATTAGATTATCATTATCTTCTGGTAATCTATGTTTTGGTAACTTTGCGCATTCTTCTTTTAGACTTTTAATACACTTTGAGTGTTCTTCAGTCCATCCAAGTCTATTGATTTTTCTTATTAGTTTTTGAAGAATATTTTTCTTTTTTGCTAAATCTTGAATAAATTCTCCTGCACAATTTAAGCATCCTAGAAATCATTGAATTTCTTGTTTTGTAGTTAGCTTATCAGGGAATTCTATAATTTTTTTAGCAATATGCGATTGGAGTTCAATTCCATTTTTTGAAATAATCATTCCTAAGAATTCTATTTCATTTTTATTTATATCAGCTTTTTTTCTGACTCAAAATAATTCCATTTTTAAAACATATTTCTAAAAAAATTCTTTCAAATGTTTTAAATGGTCTTCATATGTTTTTGACCATATTAATATGTCATCTATATAAACTATTAAATTGTTCTTTTCTGAAAATACTTTGTCCATTCTTCTTTGAAAGATTTGTGGTGCATTTTTTTTAACCCGAAAGGCATTACTAACCACTCATAATGTCCACTAGGAGTACTAAAAGCAGTTAACTGAACTAATTTTTCTTCCAATTTAATTTGCCAAAATTCACTTTTACAGTCGAATTTTGAAAAATATGTTTTTCCTTTTGCAAGGTTAATTAAATTGTTTTTATTTGGTATAAAATATCCGTCAAATAAACAATTTTTATTTAACTCTTAATAGTTTATTACCATGCAAGTTTTTCCTCTTTTGATTTCAGCATTATTTCTTACCATAAATGTGGGCTACTATGTGGACTTTTACTCATTCTTATGAGTTTTAGATTAAGTAATTCTTTAATTTGGATTTTAAATTCTAATTTATCTTCTTCATTATATAGCATAGGTTTTACTCTAATAATTATATTGGGATCTTTTAGAGTTAAAATTGTTTTTTCATGATTTTGTTCCCATTTTTCTAATGGATTTTCACCATATGATTTCTGTAAATTTTCTTTAATTCTTTCTAGATTAAGACATTTACAAGCTATTTTTGTTAGATTTTCTAAGTATTTTCTTTTAAAATTTCCATTATCTTTTTTCAAGATTATATGGATTTTGTATTCTTGGGATCTTAATGTAATGTCCACAAGGGGATTTTAGATTTATCATATACAGAGTTTGTTCATAATTTTGAAATTGTTGTATAAAATCAATTCCTAATAATAAATTTGTTTCCAGTTTATCATAAGCAAATAATTTATTTATAGAAACAATTTTTTATCCTAAAATTATTTCTACTTTTTCTTTAGATTTTGAAAGTTTTTCTTTATCTCCTGTGATTCCTATCATAGAGATATTATTTTTATTTAAGTCTCAATCTCTTATTAAAAAAGATTTTGCTAGACTTGCTTCAGATCCGTTATCTATTTGACAACAGGTTGTTAATTTGGTATCATAGAAAGTTATTTCTATAAAAATCGATACTTTGAAAATTGTTTCTTTTGGCATTTATATTTTTGGTAAGAAACAAATTTCGTTTTTATATATCATTTCTATTCGATCTCTCCCAATGTTATAATCTTGTAATTTGTTTAGGAATAGATTTCCTAGAATTAGTTCTTGATTACTTTCGTGATTGATGATATAACATGGAACTGTTATTCTTATTGTATCTAGTTGTATAGGTAAATCTACCATATTTTTACAACTAAAATTATTTCCTTCAAAGGTTTTGTAAATATAATGTTCTCCTTCATAGATCGGTATTCCATCTATAAGAATTTCTTTTATGTGATTTACAGTTGCTCCCGTTTGTATCAAGATTTCTTGATTTTTCCATTCTATTCCATTGAATATTCTTCCTTTTATCTTCATTATGTTTGAAGTTTCATTTTTTAAAGAATATTTATTAGATATATTTTTTCTATCAGAGTTTCTTCCATATTCTATTGAAAGCCTAGGATTACTAGTACTTCCTATTTCTTGTGTTTTTTCAAATCGAATTTCATATTCATCTGGAATTTGAGCTTGTTGAATTTCTGCTTCAACTATTCTTGCAATTCCTGCACATTCTTGATCTATTTCGATCAATCCTTTATTTTTATACACATTTCCATAATTTGAATTTGTAACTGTGTATAATGCCTGGTAATATATACTCATTATGTGATTACCTGATTTAAATAGATCATTTCTTTTGATCTGAAAATGTAGACTCAAAGCATCATTAAAATCGGCATCTTTGAGTGATATACAATATCTCGGATAGTATGTAAATAGAAGTTTAGTATATGCTAGATTTCCTTCAACTATACCAAGATTTCCTTCTCTTGCATTTATGAATCTTTCGTCTGAAAAATTTATCACTATTGGACAATTATTCCTTCTTTAAAAGTTGATTTAACTAATATTTGAATTCCACCTAGATGAACATAATTCATTTTCTTCCTTTTTCTTTCAGGAATTTTCCTTAGAACTTGATCTATCATTGATTTTGTTAACAGGTTAAGCTTATGCTTTCCTGTTGTTTGGGTAATTTCTATTACCTTTTCTATTTCTTGATATTCATGATAAGAAATTTTATCTCTTGCAAACATTCTTTGCATTCTGCTTAGTAGATTATCTTCCACTTTAAGATTTAATTTTAATCCTTGGATTTTCTTAAAAGTTTCTCCATCAAAGGTTGCTTTTAAAGCATAACCCTGATGATCTTCTTATGTTTCTAAAATTTGTACAGAATTTTCCCTTTCTTCTATTTCTTTATTCATCTAATCAGATTCTTCTAAACTGGTTGAACATTCTTCAAAAATTTCTTCAAAGAAATCTTCACTTTCTATAGATTTTATCGATTCTAGGTCTGAATCAATTTCTATTCTATCTATTTTTGAGATTTTTACTTTTTTCTTGTTACATTCGTAACTTTTATGTCCTTCTTCTCCACAATTATAACATTTGCATTTATTTTTTGTTTTTGAAAATTCTCTTTTCTTTTTATAATATTTTTTCTTCGGTATATATTTCTGTTTAGAGAAATTTTTTCTTTTTATTAACCCTTTTTTGAGTTGGTTTTTCCTTTTGTATGGTCTATCATCACATCCACATTGAGTAGATGCATTGGTATCCTTGAAATATATTTGTGTATTTATTCTTTTAGCTTTTCTTTGAATAATATGGGACATACAAAGTTGACCCAGTCTATAACTTAGGAAATTTATTCTCTGTCCAAGAGTATCTCCTTTTTTATTTTCTTTTTCGTATTCTTCTCTAAAATATTTAGCCCAGAAGCCAGGTAATTTTTTATCGTACTTTTCCAAATAAGGCATCATTTCCTTACTACTATCAAATATTTTATAATAATATTCTTCGAATTCACAAGTGTATTCTTGAATATAACTCATTTTACAAATTTGTAATTTTTCTAGTTTTTCTTTAGCAATATTTTTTATCACATCTTTATTTTCTTTTATATTTCCTTGACCTCCAAAGAATTCATTTGCAATATATTGCTTAAGATTATTTATACCTTCTTGTAAAGAATTCTTTTATCCTTCTAAAGTATCGTTTTTAATTATATTTCTGCATCTTAAGTTAATCTCGAAAACCAGTCATTTACTTTTCCCATAAAAGTGTTTATCATAATAATATATTTTTCTTCATCGGTGTAATTTCAATTTCCTAATAGGAAGTATAGGAGCATGTTTTGAGACCAAAGGTCTAGGTTATTTTCTGGATCTCTTTTACATTCAAGATCTAGAAATTGAACACCTATATCTCCTGTTGGGAGTCTATAAGGCATAAATCTTGATTTATCATTATTATGATAGTTTTTTGTAAAATCATTATTCTATTTTGCTCTATTTGCAAAATCTTTATTTTCTAGGTTCTTGCCACTCTTCTTTCATAGAAGTTGACGCTTCGAATCTTCCTTGGGGTTTTCCTCTTTATTCATGAAAATATTTATTTTTCCAGAAAGACTTAGATCTTCTAAGGAATAAACTAGCTCATCTAATTCATTCATTTTTATTTTCTTCAATTGATTTTGAATTAATTTCTACTACCGAATTATCTTTATGATTTGTTTCTAAATCATTTTCATTTTCTAAATATAGATCTTTTTCTTTTTGTTTTTTTGAAGGAATCTTTGAAATAAAATTTCATCCATGCTTCCTTTTTGATAAGTGTTTCCACTTGCTGATTTTTTATTTAATAATTCTTTTATATATTTTTGACTTACTTTCTTGTTAATTTTTTCTATTTTTTCTATTAGATTTGTTATTCTCCCTGGAGTATTTTCTCTAATATATTTTATCTCTATTTCTGTCATCTTTAACCGTAATGATAATTATTTATTACTCTCTATGAGATCTTTTAATAAATCAGAAATTCTTTTAAGCTCATTATTCTGAAAAGTAATAATCAGAGGTGTCAAAGATATTATAGTTTATTATATTATATTTTTCTTCTTCTTTTTTATTTTGTAAGGTAACTATCCTAACAATTTTTCTTTTTAGATCTTCATCTAAATCTTTTATTGCATGTAAAATTGATACAAGGATAACAATTTCTATATACCAATATGGTTTTATATTATTAGAATCATAGTCCATGGATTAGTTATATATAATGTACATAGTTATTCATGATATGATGTTGCCTCGTTACAAGTTTCATGAAAGAAGTTACTTGTAAGCTGATTGAAGGAATCCATTTGTAAAATACTTGTAAGTTCTTTATAAGAATATGATTGTGTAAGTTGCTTATAAAAATTTACTTGCGGAGCTGCTTGTAAGTTTCTTAGGAATCTGTTTTTAGAGTTTCTTATAGGTGATCTGCTTGTAAGTTACCTTTTTGATTTCAAGCTTATCCAGAGAATTTTGTAATGGAAATCTATAATATGATGTATTTTCTACTTATTAGAGTTTATCAATAGATAATGTGCTTCGTTAAAACCTTACTAGGAAATATCATGTGGGAAAAAATTCTAGTGAAGGAAAAAGAGTAAACATATATAGTAATACATATCGAGAGTTGCCTCATTAAAAACCTTACCAGGAAAATTCAGTGGGACAAAACTTTGATCAAAGGAAAAAAAGTGAAGCATGTATTTACTCCCCCTTATTAAAACATCACTTAATTCTTGTAAGGATGTCTCTCAATCTTATACTTATCTTTTCAAATGTTGATATTGATTATATCTTTGTGACCAAATCATATTCATAAATACGTTGCATCCTTGAGTTAGTCCTGATATATCGTTTTCTTGTCCATAGATATGTTGAGTCCAACCAATAGATCATTGGCAATAACTTAGTTTGTGACCTTTTGGGTGTAGATAAATTGTTCATTCGACTTGTTTGTAGCAATATCAAAGTGACAAGGATATTCATTATTACAAAATTGATTGTCTTGTTGGGTAATATAAATCTCCACATGAGAGACAAATATCACTCTTGAGATCAAATTTCATTTTAAATCAAATGATTTTCTGCAGTTTCACAACCAATAAACCTGAACAAGATTAGTTAGTATAAACAAACTTATGTCAAAATTTAGTTCACTCTAATATTTTCACGATAGAGTGATGTAATATTTTGCATGCACATTAATAAAATTATTATACCATGAATAATATTAATAGAAGGAAATATAAGTACACCAATTGCACTGTGACATGGTACTTTTTAACTATTTTAATGAGATCATAATTGATCTTCATGTTAACCGATTGCACAACCATTGGATACTATTCAATACAATCGCTTTAAAAACCTTTTAAACCCTTCAGGAATTTTCTTATAATATTTACATTCTTGCTAAATATGATATTCATTCATCATGCGTATTCAAGTTTTTCATATATTGTCAGACTAATCAAAATCTCATTGCATCCACCTTAGAAAAATATATCTCCGTATAATAATGTCAGAATTTTTGTAAAAAATCTTTATTTTTCAAAGCACAAATCATATTTTATATTTTACGATTTTACTTATAGTACGATAAATCATTTGTACCCCCACTAACATTACATTTTGGCATATAAACAAGAAATCCAAAACATCACTTTTTCCAAGTAAAATATAGTATACTTGAATTGAAGTTTCTTTGGCGAATCATTTATCTGTCAACTTTCGACAATTTAATGTCAAGATCTTCATTTCCCATTTATGATTTGAGCGCTGTATCATATTAAAGATATTATCAATGGTTATTTGATATGGATTTTAATGCGACATAACTTATCAAGCTCATATTATTTTTTATTTTCAGGTACCTCAACCTTTGCCATGGTTTTTATTAAGTGTTATATCATAGTGTTGTTTCTAAAGCACTTGCCTCATTGTTATGACCATCTTGATCATTTGCTCCTTTTCTTCTTCAAGAATTTTTATCTTTCGAATGGATTAATTTATCACGCTTCAGAATTTTGTCCTTCAAAAACTTTTCATTAGAGTATTTACAACTGGATTATAACATAGGGTCAGCGAATACGTCTGACAATAAATTTAAATTATGTTTCAACGAGGATCATTCCAATACCAATAATAATTCATTATGTATAACTTATTTTCCAGTTACTTATCATCTCCCCCTGATGTTAGAACACCCAACTTTATATGGAAACTCATATTTATGCATTATGTAGTGATGGAGCAGTTGAATAATATATCTCACATTTAAATTTCTAGATGAGAATCATTTGGTTCTTGACCCTGAACCAATTCTGATAGGGAAATTTTGTTGGCTTGATACAAGTGTTGCTATACTTTAAATAACATATCCATACCAAATTTCTTTTGGGATTTTTGTTCTCATAATCAATGATTTAGCTATAATTGGAGGCATATAATTAATTGTTAAATCACTTGGATATATACCAACATTATCAAAGTAGTTTTATAATTTTAAATATGCTCTTGATTTATTAATTCGAGAAAACAACCTTTGCAAAATTTAAATTGCAAGTTGATGATAAAGCACATGTCATCTAATAGTAAATGATCCACATGGCGGGTGAACGAACTCATATTCACTTTTTTATGCATTTCAAAATTTCATGAGATACAATCTCAACCTTAGGTGGTATAACGATAATTTTATCATGAGAACCAACAACACAGGAGAATTCTTGAAGAATTTACTATTTATTCAATATATATATAACCATATGAATTCTCATTTATTTTCGTATCATATTTGAACCAGGATGGTCGTCAAGCGGTCATGCCAACTGATATTTATTTCAATAAACTTCTAGTTTATTTTGCATGTGATTGCCCATATTTAATTACCACAAACAATATGCAAATATGGATAATCTTTCACGCAAATACTTATAACCTACTTTAATTGTACTAATATAAAGATCTTAAATCTATTCATATTTTATAATCTCAATACAACCCTTTTTTTTTTACTCTTTCTTTGAAACTTGAAAAGTTTCTTTTGGAACTTCTTACAATTTTAATATCATGAGCAATTTTATTTTATTTTGGTAGTAGCACAGTAACTCACCAAAACTCAATTAACATTGTAAACTACCACATATATCATAACACTGTTTGTGTGGCAAACATCTTTTTCAAGGATAAACTTATAACATTATTGTAATGACCAGAATCAGTACAAGCAAAACTTGTTTCTTGATTAACTTTTGTCATTCGTATCTCTTCCCTTTTGTTTAATATCTGGTAAAATAATTTTGATGTACATATAATCAATGACATATTTTTGTTGGTCAAGAATTATTCCTCTTGTCATTTTTGATAGTTCATAATAAAACGTACCACAATATTTGTGATATACTAAAAGTACTTGACTAATGACTATTTATGCCAACATAATTTTTTTTTATCTCTCTAACCTCCCATAGTGATGAGTTGTGGTATTTATTAAAAATCATATTAGCGTATGTCCTTATTTGTAATTTTTTTCTTCTCTTGACTCATTCATTTTCAAGAATGGTTCACTTTTCATGATACTTACCACAATTTCCATTTTGTTCAAGGAATTGACTATAACCATATGTACGTGTTTCATAATTATTTTTTCATTAGAAGTTCATTGTCATACTTTGAAATTGATCATATTCATATGACATGCCTTAACATTACTTTTGAAATTCAAGTGAATCTCACTTTTTCATCATTTTTTTTGATGAAGAATTTATAAACTTATCAAAATTATTAGGTCTCATAACAAAAATAGTTCTTTTGACCTTTCATACCATTTTGATGACAAAAATTATCTTCACTCTTTAAATAGTCATTTTGAGAACTCATAATGTTCTTTCTTTTAAAATTATCACAATAGTAATTTTCTTCATCTTTCTGATTTATCATGTATTGCTACCAAATTCATTTTAGAGAATAGAGCAAAATTATGTATTTTCTTATTTTTTTTAATCAAGATTAATACAAGTTACTCATTCATTATTATCCCATCAATATAGTGCATTGAGATTTGAAATTCAACGTATTACCCATAAAAGGCATCTTATGTTAATGAAATGCAAATCCATTACCCGATCCTCTTAATGCGATAAGACTTGAATCTTTCGCCATAATTTCAATCGATATGATAGACCAAGGTGCAATGAAACTCAACCACCTTCCTTCAAACTATCACCACTTTATAAATATATGCATGATTGAATTAAATTCCAATAAAATATAACCAATAAACTCAAAACATTATAAACAATATTCTATTAGCCCCTTCAACAATTAATATGAATAAATTATAATATAATCAAAAGATCGTATCCACAATGAAAATGAGAAGAAAAATAAACTTATTTCTATGCAATTTTACCTTTCAAATACTAGTGCTCTTTTAGAGAAAGTTCATTAATATGTATAAAGATGCAACAACACTTACCCTTGCAGTAGTTAAAGAGAAACATTATGTTTGATTATTGACATTTGAATAGAAAGAGACTTTGTAATAATAAAATGATACTTTATATTATTTTTCTTCATTGTAAGACACATAATAATCATTATAAACTAAAGAGTCAAAATTTGAAAAAATAATTGACGGTCTTCAAACAATCAATAACAAATGACAAACAATATTCCCCTTTTTTCATCTGGGTTCTTTTGGAATCACAACAAGAATTTGAGAAATTTGAGGAACCCATTTCATTTTTTTAATTTTCATATATAAAATATTTGGCGTGTTAAAGTGATAAGGAGGTTGATGGATTCACAAAGAAAATCTTGAGGAACTCATTTTATTATGATGAATGTGACTTTATAAGTTCATCGGTTATATTTAGCAGATCTCCATCATATATTATCATATCAATAATAAAATACTACTTCCTCCATTTAAGTTAGAATGCTCACTTAGTTTCTAGATAATAACCAAACCAATAAAATTAATGAACTATTTTCAGAGCATATACATGATTTTTAGGATCAATACATGATTTGATTAATCATAATTACGCAGATAACTAACGTGTATGGGCAAATAGGACTGATGACATAGAATGATATTCTTACTAACTTATAATTGATCCCAAATGTAGCAGAAACAAAGATAAATTATTTCTTTAAGCACTAACAATGGTAAGTAGATACTCATACCTTTTTTTCAAAAGAGATGACTTATTTCGAAGAAGAAAAAAACTCAACTTCAAAATAATAAATTTGGTTAGAACTTCGTGCTGATAACATATTATTAAATAAAAATAGAATATTAAAACTTGAATAACAAAATTGGAAAGAAGAAATGGAATGATATAACAAGAGCAAATAAAAAAGGAGTAACAAAGGAAAAGAGATATAAGATATAAGTAGTAGCAGGTTAGTCTGATTTTGTGTGTCTTTTTACATTACTTCTCAATGTCCTTTTATAGGTATTATTACTTGGAGTAGTCATAGTGCTACAGTAATAAGGTGCCTCTCCCTCTGTTCTTCCGTGAAAATAACATTAAACTCGAGTGGAATTTCGATAGTTCAGTATCACATATTTATCTTTCTCCTGGTTCAACCCTAACACCTCCTTTTATGTGAAGCACCGCCACACACCTCCATTTCCACCTCTATTCTCTCCTCTTCCTCTCCAATTCTATTTGCTTTTAGTGGAGTTAGCAGCTTCGTTTTTCACTGATTCTAACAATAATTTCGTTACTTCGTTTTTTGTTGTTCTCAATTTGGTACTTCAGTAACTACAACCTCAAGTAAGTTGTTTATATTCTAAATCCTAATACTGAAAAAAACAACATTAGCAACTTAAACCCCAACCCCAATCCCAACCTACCCCTCCTCCCCCAATTCATTCATCTAAAAGAATCACTTTATTTACACAAAACACAAATTAATCATAAAAAATCACTGAAACGTTCCAAGAAAGAACTGAAAAATCAATTCTTGATAACTGCTACAACTTGCACCAGTTGCTTTTAATTTTGCAACTAGCTTAAATAATGTTGAAATACTTTTCGGGTGTGAAGTAAATAATCAAGAACTGAACTGGTCTTCAAAAAATAGAAAAAAAAAGATACCTGAGATAGTTGAAACTTTGAAAACGAGTTACAACGAAAGTTTTCCGTTAAAAAAATTCAAATTGATTTCGATCATTTTGGAGGCTTTTCACCTTCTAACCTGTAAAATTGAGAGAAAAAAATATCCGGAATCGGAAGAGGACAGTGAGAAAGTGAAGCTGTATAATCTAATGTTTGGTAAAAAAAATATTCAAAAATTGTGCCGAAGTGACATACACAAAACTGAAACAGATGAAAGAAGAGAGGAGAGAATTAAGATGCACTAAGGTGTGTTAAACATTTGACATTTTTTCAGCTTATTATTATTTTTATTTATTTTAATTTAGTGCTTCCTATTTTCTAGCTACACTTAGTCAACTTTAGTTGCTCAACTTTATGAAGTTAGTGGCCCCATTATGGCTGTTAGTGGTTCCCTATGGTAGTAAGTGACACATGTTTATATTTTAGTCTTAATGTTTATGTTTTTTCTTGTATCAATTCAGACTTTTTGCAGATTAATATACACAAGGAATTTCATAAGTTCACTTTATGTTTATTTTTCAAATTAGTTTCTTGAATATTTTTGTTCTAACAGTGGTATCAGAGCCTCTAGTTGATCTTACAAGACAAAAAAACGTTTTAACCTACAACACAAATGACATCCAACAATCTACCTCTAAATCCACCATTCACTTTCACTGGTGAAAATTACCAAATCTGGTCTGTGAAGATGCATGTTTTTTTGGAAGCCTATGAACTTTGGAAAACTGTGACGGAAGATAAACCACTTGCTGCTCTACCAGCAAATCCTACCTTGGCTCAAATCAAATCCAACAACGAAGAGAAGGCAAAGAAATCTAAAGCCAAGTCGCTTATGCAGAATGCTGTGGCAAATACTGTGTTTTACAAAATCATGGCTTGCAAAACTGCAAAAGAGGCTTGGGATAGGTTGAAAGAAGAATATCAAGGCAGTGATAGAACACGTCAAATGCAAGTGTTGAACCTAAAAAGAGAGTTTGAATCCTTGAATATGCAGGATGATGAAACTATCAGTAAGTATGCTGATCGAATATCCTTAATTGTTAATAACACTAGACTTCTTGGTGAAGAATTTACAGATAAACGAATTGTGGAGAAAATTCTTGTGACTCTTCCTGAGAGATTTGAATCTAAGATTTCCTCTCTTGAAGAATCCAAGGAGCTGAGCAAACTTTCATCAAGTGAACTAATGAGTGCTCTTCAAGCACAAAAGCAAAGGAGGACTATGAGACGAGAAAAGTTCATTGAAGGAGCTTTCTCTGTACAAAAGTAAAAAGGAAAGCAACAATTCCACCAAAAGAATAAGGGCAAGCATGATGGAGGGAACAATAGTGGAGATGTGAAGCAGAAGTTCCCTCCTTGCAAACATTGTAAAAGAAATGCACATACGGAGAAGTATTGTTGGCGGAGAGTCGATGCTATATGTGGCAACTGTAAGCAGATGGGACACGTATCCAAGGTCTGCAAATCAAGAGCAAAGGCCTCTGGTGCTTTGCAAGCACAAGTAGCAGAAGCTGACAATGCACATGAAGAGCAACTATTTGCAGTTTCATATTTTTCAATCAGTGAATCCTTTGATTCATGGCTTCTTGACAGTGCTTACACACATCAATAATGTTGAACTGTTCAAATTCCTAGATGATACTTACAAATCTAAAGTAAAAGTGGGAAACGGTGAGGCAGTAGAAGTCAAAGGCAGAGGTACAGTGTCTACTCAACAATATCAGGTATCAAAACTATTTTTGATGTTTTGTACACACTTGATATGAGTTAAAACTTGTTGAGTGTTGGACAAATGCTTGAAAATAATTATTCTGTGCATTTTAAAAATCGTGAATGTGTTGTTTCTGACCCTTCTAGAGTAGAGTTATTTTACGTCAAGATGAGCAACATAATGTTTTCAGTTGATTGGGAGGAAAGAACTGAGCAGGCTTACACTATTACTTCACAAACATGTACAAACCTATGGAACAAAAGGTTTGGTCACTTTAATCTGAGAAGCATCGCCAGATGAAAAAAAAAGCTAGTGGAAAATTGATATACCGTGGTTTCACGGTATTTTTAATTCTTTTTTCTTAAGTTTAGTGTGTCCAAAAGCCTTTTTGTATTAATTTTTATGCAAGTTTCTCTTTATTTGCAGGAAATCTGTCTAAAAGATGAAAGCGGAGGTTTTTGAGCAAGAAATGCAGAAAAGTACCACCTACGGAGCTTGTGACGGTCCGTCTTGCCCGTGACGGTCCGTAGGTGGCATCGTAGCGCAGCTACTGAAGAAAGATGGGGAAGTCTGACCAAGTGTGGGGTTACGGAATGCGTGACGGACCGTCGTAGCCATGACTGTCCGTCCTGCTGGTTCGTCATGAAGATCAGAGAAGTAGTCCTAGTACCAAAATTCAAAGAGTTGAAGTGTTATAGAACGGAGACCCCAGACGGACCGTTGTGCCAGTGACGATCCGTCATACCTGTCGTCGAGTGTGATGAAGAGAGAAGAAGAAGAAATTGCACAAGTATGGGACGAAGGAGTCCATGACGGCCTGTCGTGACCACGACGATCCATCGCGAGGTCCGTCGATCCAGCCGCGTTTTGACAGATTTCCAGCAAATAGAGTCGGTATTTAATTAGGTTTTTTTTATAAATAGTTCAAAAAACCTCATTTTTGGGGTTAGACTCCTGATTATTTTTAGACTCTTTGTTAGACTCTTGATTATTTTTAGACTCTTTGTTAGACTCTTGGTTATTTGAGCTTCTTTTGTGGATTAGACTTGGTGATTATTGTTACACTTTTGGAGAATCTTTAGTCTTCAATTAACTGCAGTAATTGATTCTTGGTGATTTTTGTTGATTAATCAAGTGAACTGTTGGATTTTATTCTTTCTCATTGAAGTAAGTGCATGAATTCTTATATTACATATTTAAATATTGTGATTATGAGTATGGGTAACTAAACTCCATAGTAGGGTTGTGGGAACCATAGGTGAATAATGAGGTAAAACCTAACTAAAATAACAATTCTAGAATAATGTCTTGCATGTATTGATAATTCTTTCACTTAGAAGTCTTTTTAACGGTTGACCAACGTTAGAACTCGTCTTAATGCTACCTGCCGGACCAAGGAGGTAATTAATAGGAAAAGAATTATCAACATAGATTTAGTGTATACTATCTAATAGGCTAGTATTGATTGTTACGAGGTAATAACTTAGTCAAATATCGAATACGATGCTCAATATGAGGTAAAAGTAAGGGTTAGTATAGCAACACACGTAGCCAGACCAAGGTGCAGAGTAAAATTTTCTAGATGTCGGACCAAGGATTTAAAATACATAACTTATCACTTTGCATGCAAGATACTAGGAAAGAATTGTTATAGCTAGAATTATCAAGTTATGAACTTGTGGGGAACACGTAAACCCTAGTTACTTTTATTAATTGATTAAACTCCAACATTTGAAGCTGTTATTTGTCTCCTTTAATTTCGCTAGTTATTTTCATTTATTTGGAAATAGAAAACCCCCCTTTTATCATTTTTGCTTTCCAAGGAAGTAATTGACTGAACAATAGTAATAGTAGATTGAAGTTAAGTCTAAACTATTTTCCTCGTGGGAACGATCCCAACCTCATTAGTTGGGTTCTTTACTTGATATAACCGCTTTACTTCTTATTTGAGAAGTAAGTTTGAGCGTATCAAAAATATGCCAGAATTTCTTTCTAATGCTCAAGTTTGTGAAACTTGCCAATAGGGAAAGCAAACAAAATTGACATTTCAAGCAAATCAAGTACGAAGAGCTAACCAGAAACTTCAACTCATTCATATGGATGTTTGCGGCCCAATGAAAATAGATTCGTTAAGTGGTAGCAAATACTTTCTCCTCTTTATTGATGACTACACCAGAATGTGTTGGGTTTATTTCATAAGATTGAAGAGTGAAGTCTTCGATGTTTTTAACCAATTTAAAGCTTTAGTAGAAAATCAATGTAATCTTAGTATTAAGGCTTTAAGGTCTTACAATGGAGGAGAATACACTTCTTCTCAATTTGTGGAGTTTTGTAATAGCACAGGTATTGAACGCCAATTGATGTTACCATACACTCCACAACAAAATGGCGTGTCTGAAAGGAAGAACAGGACAGTAATGGAGATGTCCAGATGTCTTTTGCTCAAAAGAAAGATCCCAAATCAGTTTTGGGCTGAGGCAGTCAATACCTCTGTATATTTGCTGAACAGATTGCCTACTAAGGCCTTGCAGGACATGGCTCCATATGAAGTTTGGTGTGACAACAAACCATCAATACACCATCTCAGAATCTTTGGTGTATATGTTATTATCGAGTTCCATAAACAAAAAGGAGTAAGCTGGATAACAAGTCTCATAAAGGCATATTTATGAGCTATAGTTTATCTTAAGGTTACAAGATTTTCTGTTTGAAATCAGACAAACTAATTCTTAACCGAGAAGTGAAGTTTGATGAAACAGCTGGTTGGGATTGGAAAAATCAGAAGACCTCTTATTCTGATTCATTTTCAATAGAGCAGCCTCAATTTTCAGAAGATGAACTAGTGGATGATGTACCAGTGAGGGAACTCGATCCTTAAAAGATTTCTATCAGCGGTGTAACTTGGTTAGCTCTGAACCAACAAGCTATGCTGAAGCACAAGACTCTCAAGCATGGAGGAGAGCTATTCAAGAAGAACTAGACATGATCAAGAAGAATGGAACGTGGCAGCTTGTTGACAGACCTAGAAATCGCAAGGTAATTGGTGTAAAATGGATTTTCAAGTGAAAACTCAATATTGATGGAACAATTTGCAAACATAAGGCTAGATTGGTGGTGAAGGGATACACACAACAATATGGTGTGGATTACCAGGAAACATTTGCTCCTGTAGCAAGGTATGACACAATCAAGCATATTCTTGCATTTGCATCTCATAGTTCCTGGCAGATTCATCAACTTGATGTCAAATCGGCTTTTTCTTGAATGATTTACTTGCTGAAGAGATCTATGTAGAGAAACCTGATGGTTTCTCAACTCCTGGAAAAGAGGATCAAGTTTATCTCTTAACAAAGACCTTGTATGGACTAAAGCAAGACCCAAGGGCATGGTATGAGAGGATGTACAATCATCTCATTCAACTTGGCTTTAGTAGAAGTCAAAGTGAAGCTACTTTGTATGTGAAAGTCAATGCTGCAGGTGAGCCCTTATTTTATGTGGATGACATGCTTGTGACAGGAAGAAAAATTGAACTAATTCAAAGGTTCAAGGATAAAATGGAGAAAATCTTTGAAATGACTGATCTTGGAGTCATGAAGTACTTTCTCGGCATGGATGTGTTGCAGTCCAGTGATGGAATTTTCATATGCCAGCAGAAATACATTTTGGATATTTTAAACAGGTTCAAAATGCAAGACTGCAAACCTGTGAGTACTCCAATATCTACTGGTGTGAAGCTTGGCAAGGATGAGGATTCCGAAAAAGTGGATAATTGTATGTATAGAAGCTTAATCGGCAGTCTTCTATATCTAGCTGCAAGCAGGCCTGACATTCGTTTTGTTGTTAGTTTGCTCTCTAGGTTCATGCGTTCGCCTAGAGACACACACCTCACAACTTCTAAAAGAGTGTTAAGGTATATTAAAGGAACTAGCAAGTTTGGAATTTTTTTCTCAACATCTGCCGAAGTAACTATGAACCTGATAGGGTACTCTAATAGTGATTGGGGTGGTGTAGTTGATGATTCCAGAAGCACATTTGGATATATTTTCTGTTTGGGGACAAGTTGTTTTAGTTGGAGCTTTAGAAAACAAGAAATTACAGCTCAATCAACAGCAGAAGCTGAGTACATAGCTGTTGCATTTGTTGTGAATCAAGCTATCTGGCTAAGGTAGATGATGAAGGACTTAGGCCATGAACAAACCAAAGCTACCAAGATCATGTGTGACAATAGTTCAGCAGTTTCAATCTCAAAAAATCCAGTGTTTCATGGTCGAACTAAACATATCAAGATCATATTTCATTTTATTAGAGAAGTCCAACAATCTAATGAAGTGTTGCTTGTTCATTGTTCATCTAAGAACCAGCTAGCTGACATTTTCACCAAGTCATTGCCAAAGGAAAGGTTTGAAGATCTAAGGCAAAAAATTGGTGTTTGCCACAAAAATGCCAAGGAGGAGTGTTAGACAATTGACATTTTTTCAGCTTATTATTATTTTTATTATTTTTTACTTATTTCAATTTAGTGCTTCCTATTTTCTAGCTAGACTTAGTCAACATTAGTTGCTCAACTTTCTGAAGTTAGTGGCCCATTATGGCTGTTAGTGGCGCCCTTTTATGGTAGTTAGTGGCACATGTTCTTATTTTAGTTTTAATGTTTATGTTTTTTGTTTGTATAAATTCATAGTTTCTGCAGATTAATATACACAAGGAATTTCATAAGTTCACTCTATTTAATTTTTTCAAATCAGTTTCTTGAGTATTTTTGTTCTAACAAGGTATCACGCTCGAATCCTACACCCTGGACATGGTCGGCACCCATATTGTTGACCTTGAGCGAACCCTTGGCTAGAATTATCTAACTCATCGGAAGACTTAACTCAAATATAAAGCTGGAAACATTCTCATGAAAAACTCCTTAAATATTAGTCTTAGACCAAAATGACACATAAGTCTCAAAAGTAATATATGTATATCTGTAATTAAAGAGAGACCCAAACTAACTATTTATTTGGTTGTGAAGCCTCTACTACTAATGAGATGAATGTTGAGACAAACCCCACAATATTCTATAAATAAAATATGAAAGAAAACAATTATAGAGTCCTCTGGTGCAAGGAGGCTCACCACTAGCTATGAATGCTCAAGCTGGATCAACGATGCGCTGGATGCTGATTTTGGTTACCTGTGTGTGCATCATAAGACGATTTCAGGTCAACTGGCATCAGTACATTGAATGTACGAGCATAGGAGTTGGATTGATAAACAACAACAATTAAGCTTGAAAGGATTAAGAATGAACTTACCTTGACTCTGGTCAACTCAAGAAGTCACAACTCAATATAAGGCAGTAAAGACACATGTAATATATATGTAAAGCTTGTTAAATAATGTAAACACTTAGTTCAACAAAGGTAATACAATAATACACTCAACTTTAATTATATATGAAAGTAATATAGTTTCTATAGGAGATTCTCTAATTGACAACCATCACTATGGGCTTAAGCGATGGTCCAACATTTTACCTCACATTGCAAGACAACCGCTCTATACCTTGTCGTCGGTATAGAACCTTAATTACCAAGTAGATCCACTAGTCTATGCTAAAAATCACTAAGGAATCATCTAAAAAGCATGATCCTTTATCTGTCCATGATGGCTGCATAGTTTATGGAGATTTGAGTTAATATGAACTCGCGTCCCCATATCGGTGCTCAATACTACTCCAAAATACTTAGCTCATAAGTTCTTAAAACAACTTCTTCTCTGGTTTGAAGTGATTGCTCAAACTTAGGTTTAAAATCTTTCCTAGAAATCATAGTTCCCATGTTCTAAAAATAGCCAAAGTCTCTGTGGTAGTCTAGTTTCCTTCTTTTTTATTCAAAATGTGAAAATATTTGTAACTTCTTTAGTTCTCAATTTGCAAACTTGACAATCTAAAATCTGAACCATAACCTCTTCATATGATAAGATATCCTTAATCCCAACATTTTCAGTTGGTACTATCAATAACGCATCACCCAAGCACTTTTTCAACATAGACACATGGAATACTTGATGAACCACTTCTAACTCATGGGGTAACTCCAACTCATATGCTACATTGTCTACCCTTTTGGAGATTCTCTAAGGGCCAATATACCGGGGACTAAGTTGCCCTCATTACTAAACCTCATAACCCCCTTCATGGGTGAAAATTCAGATACACCCCATCGTCCACTTCAAACTCTAACGACTTTCTCCAAACATGTTTATAGGACTTTTGGCAACTCTGTGCCATTTCCAATCTCTCTTAAATCACTTTCGCTTTCTCTATACCACTTCAAAAATCCAAGGCATGTTCTAGAGACTAACATAAGAGTCACAGGGTTAAGAAACTGTTTTCAGGTCTATTTTAATGAATACAAGTCATTTAGAAAGTCTAGAAATCAAAACATCTAAGAATGTCCAAAAACTAGTTCAATCAGGTGCTAGTGTGCCTTAGACTATTTGACTAGCTTTTTGAAGTCGGAAAAGGGTGAAAATTGGTGGAAGGGTGTCTAACATGTGTTTAAGATGATCCATAGTTGAAAATTCTGGGCATAACTCCCCAAGGACAAACCAAGGGCCCTTGAGGAGGACCCTTGCATTTTTGGGTCAAGGCTGCCTGGGCAGTGTTCACCTAGAAAGGGGCTAACAACGGACTGTAGGTTGATTGACGGAGCGTCGATGCCATCCGTCGACCAAAACTTATCCATTTTGGCTAATGGTCCATTTAAAATAGTCTCTAACTCATTTACGGATGAGCGGCACGGAAGGGTCAATGGTCGTCGACTCACAGACGGGCCGTTGGTCGAGGTCTCTTCTGTGAGAGCTTGATTTGCTGCACGTTTTTAATTAGATTAAATTAATTAATTAGGTGGTTAGTTAATTGATTAGGGGTTTATGGAGGTCTAATTAAGTAAATTAACCCCCTATATAAAGCCCTAACCTAATTAAGACTAACTAAAAGCTCATAATTGCTGAACCCAAAACTCTCTTCCTTCTCTCTTCTTTCTCTCTTTAGTGAAGAACACGATTGAAGGCCAAGCTAGGGGAGTGTTTAAGGGCTATAAAGATTCAAGTTTCACCATCAATCTTCATCAATTAACAAGGTATGAGATCTAATTCACCTTTGAGACCTTTTTCCTCAAATGGTTCCATCAAATTGATTTTCCAAAAGTTGAGTTTAAAAGTGGGTTTAATCCAATCTCGAAATTGACGTTCTGAAGTGATTTTTTATGATTTCTTTTGGATATTACGAATATATTAACATGTATTATAACTCAATTATGTTATTTCTTTATGGATATCTCTAGTTTGTAGAAGATGACCTATTCTCCTTAACCCTAGGTTATGATCTTGATATGAATTGTATTGCTTCAATTGATTTGGTTGTTGGTTGAATTACTATTATATGATGTTGTTGTATCAATTATAACTAAAATAGTATGAATTATAGTTCTATCATGCTAGTTCTTGAGAAGGGATCTAGCTTATGAAGTATGTTGTGAATTGAGCTAAGTATCATGTCTTAACCTATGGACTAATATTAAATTATGATGTAGTGATTATTTTATCCTTGATTATCATGTTGGTCATTGAATTATGATGATGTTACACCATAAGTTTTTTGAATTAAGGGTTTATGGTAAGATCTTAAGGATGGATTATAAAGGAAACTTGGTAAGTCTTATGATCCCTATTCTTTACTTCAAATTGTGGTTAATTGTGATTAAGTCATGATATTGTATTGGAGTATGCCTTGTATAGGATTGATAGGATGGTATGATGTTGAATTGAAATACCTTGACTATGATTTGTGAGATGTTGGCTTAAGATGTAAATGTTATAAGGATGGTGAATGATTTACCAATGTGCCTTATCATGATATGAAAATGATAATGTGCTAACCTCACCTATATGAATTGTAATGAAAGGACAATACTCATGCAATTATTTTTGAGCTATGATGATGATGTTATACAAGGGTTAGACCTTATGACCTACAATAAGCTATGACGATTAATAAATACACTAAAAATATTTTAAAAAGAGACTCTAGCTTAGCACCGAGTGAACTAGAGTGAGGAGTGGTATTTCCCATATAGGAAAGGTAAGATCACTAATGTACTCTTGAGATTGGCGACTACAATGCATGTAGAATAAAGAGGGTCCCAACTATATCTCCTAGTTCTTGAACTATGATACCTCCATATGAATACTAGCTAGTGGATCCACGTAGTTGCTATGTTCATTTTTCGTTATTACCTTGGCATGTAATCCACCTTCTTTCGGTGTAGAGTTCCATGATACCAGATTTCACCTTAGGTCATGTTGTCTATGTCGGTTAGGGCAAGATATTCCCAAAAGTTAAAATGAATTAAAGGATTGCACTCTAACTAAGATGACCTAAGGGGTTTATCTTAGTCTAGGTAGGGGTATGGGATCCTACATATGTTAGGTAGTGGAGCCTGATTAATTTTAGGTTTTCCTATTTATTCTCTATTTTAGGCTTTCCTATTTATTCTCTATAACCAAAAATATTCTGATTTATTAATATAAATATACCTCACCGCCGTGGGAGTTTAATCACGGGGTGTTACCACGAAATATTGGGTTTTCTCTCTCTCTCTCTCTAGATTTCTCATCTCTTTCTCTTGAAAGTTCTTGTGTTCTTCATTTATCTAGTGTGTGTGCGTGAATTCGATCCTAACAACTGGTATCAGAGCTAAGGAGATTTAACACGAGGACTGAAGATGGATAGTTCGAAGCTTGGAATCGAGAAGTTTGATGGATCCGATTTCAGTTTTTGGAAGATGCATATCGAAGATTATCTATACTAGAAAGATCTTCATGAACCGTTGACCGGGGTGAAGCCGGAATCCATGACGGAGGAGAAGTGGAAACTCAAGGATCGCCAGGCTCTAGGGTTGATCCGGTTGACTTTGTCAACAAACGTGGTGTTCAACATCGTGAAGGAGAAGACTACGTCCGGTCTGTTGAAGGCACTGTCAAACATATATGAAAAACCATCGGCTATGAACAAGGTATATTTGATGCGTAGATTGTTCAATTTACAGACGTCTGAAACTGGATCTGTTTCTGATCATATAAACGAGTTAAATATGAATGTGAGTCAACTCAATTCTGTGGATATTAATTTCGAAGATGAAATTAAGGCGTTGATTTTGATGTCATCTCTGCCCGAGTCTTGGGATAATGTTGTTGCTGCGGTTAGCAGTTCCCGTGGATCTGAGAAACTGAAGTTTGATGAAATCCGTGAAGAAACAGAATCAGAAATTTGGAGATGACAATAATTCAGTAAATTTAGCAGAGGACATTGGGGATGCTCTAATCCTTAGTGTGAACAGCCTGGTTGAATCATGGATTTTGGATTCTGGTGCATCTTTCCATTCGTCTCCAAGCAATGAGTTGTTCCTAAACTTCAAATCTGAAAATTTTGGAAAAGTATATCTTGCTGACAATAAAGCCTTAGAGATTGAAGGAAAGAGGGATGTTGTCATAAAGACCACCTTGGGAAACCAGTGGACATTGGAGGATGTCAGATATATTCCTGGGATCAAGAAAAATCTGATCTCTGTTGGTCAGTTGGATAGCACGGGATATGCAGCAGAGTTTGGGAAAGGTTCGTGGAAGATCGTGAAAGGTGCTATGGTACTAGCTCGTGACACCAAAATCTAGAACCTTGTACACCACTGCAGGGTGTATAAACATGGCCGCTGTTGCTGAATGTGCTTCCGGTTCATGTCTGTGGCATAACAGACTTGGACACATGAGTACTAAAGGAATGAAGATGCTGGTTGCAAAAGGAGCATTAGAGGATCTGAAGTCTGTTGATATGGGTCTTTGCGAGGGTTGTGTTATGGGCACCATCTCCAGTATCATCACTTGGAGGATCCACATTCTATGTTACCTTCATTGATGATTTCAGCAGGAAGGTATGGGTTTACTTCTTGAAGCATAAGTCAGATGTTTTTGCAACTTTCAAGAAGTGGAAAGCAGAAGTTGAGAATCAGACCGGTTTGAAAGTCAAATGCCTAAGGTCTGCCAATGGAGGAGAGTATGACAAATCAGAGTTCAAGGCATTCTGTGCAGCTGAGGGAATCAGATTGATGAGAACAGGTCCTGGTAAGGCAAGATAGAATGGAATTGCTGAGAGGATGAACATAACATTGAATGAGCGTGCAAGGAGTATGAGGATACACTGTGGACTGCCCAAAACACTTTGGGCGGATGCTGTGAGCACAGCTGCATACTTAATCATCAGGGGACCATCAGTTCCTTTAGGGTTCAAGATTCCAGAGGAGGTGTGGACAGGAAAAGAACTCAAGTACTCACACTTGAGGACTTTTGGTTACACTGCTTATGTTCATGTTGATCCAGAAAAGAGAGAAAAGCTTGATGCCAAGGCTGTGAAGTGTTACTTCATAGGATATGGTTCTGATTTGTTTGGTTACAGGTTTTGGGATGACAAAAATAGAAATATCCTGAGACATTGTGACGTGACATTTGATGAGTCTGTCCTGTACAAGGACAGAGAGCAGAAGGTTCTAGAGATTACAAAGCAATTGGGAGTTGAGGTTGAGTTGGAGAAGAGTAACCCAGAGATGTCGAAGAAGATATTCAACCAACTCCTACTGAAGAATCTGAAGTGGAGCAAGTTACACCTGAGCAGGTGTTAAGGAGATCATCCAGATCCATCAGGCCACCAGATAGGTATTCACCTTCATTACACTATCTATTGCTGACTGATGAGGGGGAACCAGAGTCTTTTGATGAGCCCCTACAGGTGAGGATTCGATCAAGTGGGAGAAAGCTATGGATGATGAGATGAGGTCACTTGAGAAGAACGACACATGGGTGTTGACTGAGCTACCTGCAGGGAAGAGAGCTTTGCTGAACAAGTGGGTGTTCAGAATCAAGAGTGAACCAGATGGCAAAAGAAGGTTCAAGGCTCGTTTAGTGGTTAAAGGATATTCACAAAGGAAAGGTATTGATTATGCTGAAATATTCTCTCCTGTTGTGAAGTTAACCTCTATTCGAATTCTGTTGAGTGTTGTTGCATCGAAGAATTTGCATCTAGAGCAAATGGATGTAAAAACAACGTTTTTACATGGAGATCTGGACAAAGAGATCTATATGCAGCAACCGGAAGGATTTGTTGTTCCAGGCAAGGAACACATGGTGTGCAAGCTCACCAGGAGCTTGTATGGACTAAAGCAAGCACCAAGGCAGTGGTACAAGAACTTTGACTCCTTCATGACCAAGAGTGGATTCTGCAGAGCTGAAAAGGATCCATGTTATTACATCAAGAAATACACTGATTCATATGTATTTCTACTCTTGTATGTGGATGATATGTTGATTGCAGGATCTAGTATGAGGGAGATTAACAATCTAAAGACAAGGTTGTCTGCAGCATTTGAGATGAAAGATTTGGTTCAAGCAAAACAGATTTTGGGGATGAAGATTTCTCGGGATAGATCTACTGGCACTTTAAATCTATCTCAGGAGTTGTACATTGAGAAGGTGCTGAGCAGATTCAGGGTTAATGATGCTAAACCCAGGACTACTCCATTGGCAAATCACTTTAAATTGTCAAAGGAGCAGTCACCCAAGACTGCCGAGGAGCGTGATCACATGGCACTTGTTCCATATGCTTCAGCAGTTGGTAGTTTGATGTATGCTATTGTCTGCATTAGACCGTATATAGCACATGCAGTGGGAGTTGTTAGAAGGTACATGGTGAACCCTGGGAAAGAGCATTGGGAAGATGTGAAGTGGCTTTTGAGATATCTGAGAAGTACATCCAGTACTTCACTTTGTTTTGGCAAAGGAAAGGTGACTCTATAAGTTTTTGTGGATGCTGATCTTGGTGGGGATGTTGACTCGAGCAAGATTACATCTGGGTACATTTACACCATAGGTGGAACAACAGTGAGTTGGATGTCCAGGCTTCAGAAGTGTGTTTCTCTTTCATCTGCTGAAGCTGAGTATGTGGCAATAGCTGAAGCTGGGAAAGAGATGATATGGGTGGCAGATTATCTTGAGGAATTGGGAAAGAAGCAGAGCGAGAAGATTCTTTACTCAGATAGCTAGAGTTCCATACAGTTGGTGAAAAATCCAGTCTATCATTCAAAGACAAAGCACATCAGAATGCGATACTATTTCACTCGCAGGGCAGTGGAGGATGGTGATATGTTCTTGGAAAAGATAGAGGGTGCAAAGAACCCGGTAGACATGTTGACGAAATGTGTTGATGTTGGGAAACTGAGGTTATGTAAAACCTCAGTTGGTCTTCTGTAATTGTTGCTACAGATGTTGCGGTGCGGTAAAGATGTTGATGATGAAGAGATTTTTTTTTGGGAATGTATTTTTTGGATGACTGAGTCAGTCTCCAAGTACGAGAATTGTTAGGTAGTGGAGCCTGATTAATTTTAGGTTTTCCTGTTTATTCTCTATTTTAGGCTTTCCTATTTATTCTATATTTTAGGCTTTCCTATTTATTCTCTGTAACCAAAAATATTCTGATTTATTAATATAAATATACCTCACCGCCGTGAAAGTTTACTCACTGGGTGTTACCACGAAATATTGAGTTTTCTCTCTCCGTTATTTCTCATCTCTTTCTCTTGAAAGTTCTTGTGTTCTTCATTCATCTAGTGTGTGTGCGTGAATTCGATCCTAACAACATAAATATTGCACTAGTTAGTCTATAAGGGAGTCTTAGGAGGATGTTCTTATGTATGAATACGCTTATAATGCTATATGACATGTATATGATGAATATGCACATTATTGATACTATATGTTGATTGGTGTCACATATGAATATGTGTTGGTCTATATTGTTAAAATATGATGCTATGTACTCTTAAACATTATGATATGTGAATAAGAAAGTTAGTCATGATTCTTGTCGGATTACTTGATTGAGTAAGGTTATGTGGCTTTGCTTGGTCATTGCACTTGTTGACTTGATAGGGGTTCATGGGTAATTGTCTTGCTTTAGTTATGTCGAAAAGTTCTCTTACTCATGCTTGTTACTATTATGACTTGATGATAGAGTTATTTGGCTATGTATTCAACTATGTGCTATGCATGTTGACTTGATTAGACTTGATGTTGTTGTCCTTGTGAGGTACATGACCATGACTTTATAAACATGTCATATTCGGTGGTATTGTCTTGTTGAATGTGCATAAAGGTTTTTAAGAAAATTGAATACTTAATGAAATGTTCCTTTTCTTAGCATGATTTCAAAGTATGTTTGCATATGGTGTCATACTTAGTACAAGTGGTGTACTAAACCCATTTCTTCCTATTCCTTAACATTTTAGGTTTCGATCGTTGAAATTCTTTTGAAGACGACTTGAAGAAGACTTGGATCTATTGATCATCCAAGTTGGGTATGTCCTTATTTTTCGAGGGCGATGCCACTATCTACCTAATGGAGTTGCTTTGAGTTTAAGAATTCTATGTTTCTTTCTTTTCCATTTAGTATGAAACATTTCATAGCTCATGTGAGGCATTTTTACTTTGATGTATAGGTTATGCCCAAGTTCTTACACTCTTATTAGATGGTTATGAGATAAGACGACTATTATAGCTGTGTTATATTTTATATACTTATGTGAAATAAAAGTAGAAGACTAAGTAATCTTGCTATACTAAAGATCTATGTATACTCAATATATATATACTATATGTATGTAGAGGTTTATGTAAACCTCCGAGTAGAAGTAATGAAAAGTTTTAAATTTTCTTCTAAATTTGACCTATGGATGTAATGATTTAAGATAAGAAGCTAGTCTTAGTCCTCAATGAGTATGACGATGCAGGTTACATCTAGGGGCTATTCCCGAATATGACAAACTTGGTATTAAAGCAAGAGGTTAAATACCTTTGCGTTGATATATCTCTTAACTACATCTATGTAGGTTCGTATTCATAATTGTGAAGCGCGCCACACTTATGAATAGGAATCTATGAGATTCTTAGGAAACTCTTATTTTGTTGGAAGTCCAATATCGTGGCTTTGGTGTTAAATCTATGTTCTTTTACATCTAATCCTCTTATTGTGATTATAGGCAATGAATACTCGGAGGAATGTGGCACGAAGACTTGAAGAAGAGATTGCCAATGTGGGAGTTCCACTCCGTGGTGATCAAGTTCCTTCTCTTGAGGAAGATGTGAATGACGACCAAGCTACGATCAATCCTCTTCCTTTGATATATGAGAACATAAGGGTCTCTGTCTTCCAAATGGACCAAGCTATTACTACCCAAGCATAAGCCACCACTATTCAGGCCAATGCCATGACCACCTAAGCTAATCGGGAGGTTGTACCTTGAGCACACTAGCAAGTTTCTACCATTGTCTCCCATCTAAGGGATTTCACGAGGATGAATCCTCTTACTTTCGACAGATCCAAGGTTGAAGAATAACCCCAAGTGTTCATTCATGAAATCTAGAAGATCCTCTATGCTATGGGGTTGTCTACAGTGAGAAGGCCGAGTTAGCCACTTACCAACTCAAAGAGGTGTCCCAAACTTGGTATGTCCAATGGAGGGATAATAGGCCGTTAAGGGGTGGACCGGTGACTTGGGAAGTTTTCAAGAAGGATTTTCTTGATTGGTTCTTTCATAGTGAGAAGAGGGAAGCCAAGGTGCTGGATTTCATCAACCTTTATCAAGGAGGTATGAGTGTTCTTGAATACTCTTTGAAATTCACTCAATTGTCCAATATGCTACTTCTTTGGTTTCCGACCCTAGAGATGAAATGATTCGCTTTGTAACAGGAGTGTCAGATGACTTGAAAGAGGAGTGTCATTTGTCTATGATACATGACAAAATGAATGTTTCTTGTCTCATGGTTCATGCTCAACCAGTGGAAGAGGCAAGGGCTAAGAGGAAGAGTAGAGATGCCAAGAGGGCAAAATCTTTTGATGGTGGTTCTTCAAAGGGAAGGATTGAGATTCAGGACAAGCCTAGGTTCAAGAAAAGGATTTCTAATCAATTTCCTTCTAAGTTTCCTAAGGCTACGGATTATAGGATGCCTAACCCTAAGCCTAAAAAGGAAAGGTATACTAGTCACCAACCAAGAAGCCAACTTGTGGAACGTGTGGCAAGAAGCACTATGGAAATTGTCTTAAGGGAACAAATTATTGTTTTGGTTGTGGTAAAAGTGGGAAAAGGTTAGGGATTGCCCTAATATGAGGTATAAAGACAAGGGTAGTGTTCAAGCTCAAGCAAGTGGTTCAAATCAGGCTCCGAAGAAGAACTGCTTCTATGCTCTCCGCTCTAGGGGTGATCAAGAGACTTATCCCACCGTCGTGACCGGCATTTTAAAAGTCTTATTTATTAATGTATATGCCTTACTTGATCCTAGTTCTACTTTATAATTTGTTACCCCTTTAGTAGCTAATAAGTTTGAGATTTTGTCCGATATCTTGCATGAACCTTTTATAGTGTCTAACCTGGTGGGTGCGTCGGTTGTTTCATAAGGGTGTATAGAAATTGTCCTATAATGTTGTCCAACAGAGTTTCTTATGTTGAGCTAGTAGAACTTCATATGCTTGATTTTGATGTCATTTTTGGTATGTATTTCATGCTTGCTTTGCCTCTATGGATTGTAGAACGAGGGTGGTGAAGTTTAACTTTCCAAATGAACCCGTTTTAGAGTGGAAGGGGGAAATTCTATTCCTAAAGGGCGTATCATATCTTGTTCGAAACAAGCAAAATGATCTCAAAAGGGTGTTTATACCACATAGTAAGAGTCCAAGATTTAGACTCCGAAATTCCTTCCATTTAGTCGATCCCCGTAGTGAGATAATTTCAGAGGTCTTTCCTAATGATCTTCTCGGTATTCCTCCCGAACGGGAAATTGATTTTTGTATGGATTTGTTACCTAATACAAATCCCATTTCATTTCCTCTTTATCGGATGGCTTTGACCGAATTGAAAGAGTTGAAGGCTCAATTCAAAGACTTACTAGACACTGGCTTCATTAGACCTAGTATTTCTCTATGGGGTGCTCCGATTTTGTTTGTGAGAACAAGGATGGGTCCCTTAGGATGTGCATTGATTAACGCCAACTCAATAAAATCACTATTAAGAATAAGTATCCTTTCCCTCGGATTGATGACTTGTTTGATCAAATCCAAGGGGCAAGCTACTTTCCTAAGATTGACTTGAGATCGGGGTATCATCAACTTAGGGTAAGTGGTGAGGATATACAAAAGACAACATTTCGAACTAGATAAGGTCACTATGGTTCTTAATAATGTCCTTTGATCTCACGCATGCCCCGACGACATTTATGGATCTCACGAATAGAGTTTATCGAAGTTATGTAGATTCATTTGTCATTGTCTTCATTGATGTCACTTGGTATATTCAAAAAATGAGGGTGATCACATGAACTATTTGATGATAGTTTTACAGGTGCTTAAGGAGAATTAATTATTTTCCAAGTATAATAAATGTGAGTTTTGGTTGAGGTCAGTGGCATTTCTTGGTCATATCATCTCTACTGAGGGAGTTAAGGTTGATCCAAGGAAAATCGAGGCGGTGAAAAATTGGCCTAGACCATTGACACCAGCTAACATTAGGAGTTTCTTGGGTCTAGCGGTTATTATCGGAGGGTTGTGGATGGTTTTGTGTCCATTGCATCTCCTTTGACTACTTTGACCCAAAATAGTAAGAATTTGAGTGGTCAGAGGCATGTGAGAGAATCTTCCAAATCTTGAAATATAGGCTTACTTTCACTCCGGTGTTGACTTTACCAGAGGGTACAAAGGGTTTCGTTGTGTATTGTGATGCATCTCGAGTGGGTTTAGGGTGTGTGCTTATGCAACATGGAAAGGTGGTGGCCTATGCTTCTAGACAACTTAAGGTGCATGAGAGAAACTACCCAACTCATGATCTTGAATTAGCGGCCGTGGTATTTCCTTTAAAAATATGGAGGCATTACTTGTATGGTGTCCATGTTGATGTGTATACCGACCACAACAATCTCCAATATGTGTTTACCCAAAAGGAGTGGAATCTCCAACAAAGAAAATGGTCAGAATTGTTGAAAGAGTACGAAATGAGTGTTCTCTATCATCCCGAAAAGGCCAATGTGGTTGCGGATGCTCTAAGTAGGTTATCCATGGGTAGTGTGTCTCATATATATGAAGCCAAGAAAGACCTAGTGAAATATGTTCATAGGTTTGCTAGATTGGGTGTGAGGTTTGAAGATTCTCCAAATGGTGGTTTCATGGTCCATCATAACTCCAAGTCATCTTTGGTAGTTGAGGTGAAGTTCAAACAACACTTTGATCATTTATTGATGGAGTTGAAGAAATCAGTTCTTGGTAAGCTAAATGAGACATTCTCCTTAGGAGGGATTGTGTCTTGAGGTATCAATGGAGGTTAGTTGTTCCCAATATGGATGGTTTGAGGAACCGGATCCTTGAGAAAGCCCATGGGTCCCATTAATCCATTCATCCGGGTTTGACAAAAATGTACCATGACCTTAGGGAAGTGTTTTGGTGGCAAGGTTTGAAAAAAACATAGCAGAGTTTGTTGCTAAGCGTCCAAATTGCCAACAAGTAAAAGATGAGCATCAAAAGTTGGGTGGCTTTCTAGGAGAAATCCAAGTTCATACTTGGAAGTGGGAAGACATCAATATGGATTCTATAGTAGATTTACCTCGGACAAAAAAACAGTATGACTCTATATGGGTAATTGTTGTTAGATTGACCAAGTTCGCTCATTTCATTCCTGTCAAGTCTACTTATTTGGCGGATGATTATGCAAGGATCTTCATAGATGAGATTGTATGTCTTCATGGTATTCCATTATCCATCATACCAGATCGAGGTACATAATTCACATCTAGGTTTTGGAGGTCTTTCCAAAAGGGGTTGGGTTTTAGGTGAAGTTAAGCATCACTTTTCATCCTCAAATGGATGGTCAAGCAGAGTGCACTATTCAAACCCTTGAGGATATGTTTAGAGGTTGTTTTATTGAATTTAAGGGAAATTGGGACAAACATTTGTCTTTGGTGGAGTTTCGTTACAAAAATAGTTTCCATTCTTCCATATCCATGGCTCCTTTTGAAGACTTGTATCGTAGGAGGTGTAGGTCTCCTATTTGATGGTTTGAAGTAGGTGATACTTTTCTTCTTAGTCTCGATTTGATTTATAACACTTTGGAGAAAGTTCATATCATAAGGAATCGCTTGCAAACGGCCTATAGTCGGCAAAAATCATATGGCAATCATAGGAGAAGGGATTTAGAGTTTGTAGAAACTGATATTGTGTATTTGAAATTTTCTCCTATGAAAGGGGCGGTTAGATTTGGCAAGAAAGGGAAGTTGAGTCCTAGTTATGTGGGTCCCTATGAAATCTTATAAAGGGTTGGTAAGGTTGCCTAGTAATTGCTTTGGTTCATCTGGTTTCCATGCTTAAGAATTGTATCGGTGAAGCCGAGTCTATTCTTCCTATTGAGGGTCTTGGTGTGAAGGATAACCTCTCTTATGAGGAGGTTCCGGTTCAAATCCTTGATAGGCAAGTAAAGAAATTAAGGAATAAAGAGGTGGCTTCCGTAAAGGTGTTATGGAAGAATCACCTAGTTGAGGATGCAACATGGGAGGCCGATACCGACATGAAGTCCCGTTACTCTCATCTATTTAATAACTAATGTATTTTTTTATTACTAATAAGAAAATAATGACTAAAAATTGAAGTTTCTTGATTCTGGGTGAAGTTTTGAAAAATGAGCATTTTTGAATGTAGGTACAGTGAAGTATGCTAACAATTTGAAATTTTCCTTATTTCAGTTATGTTATGCATTATGATATGGTGAGTTTTTATGAAATGATATGTAACATGTTCGTAAGTTGACCTTTGACATAATTGACTCATAAATGCTATGTTGAGCTATGTTGTTGTGAGAGGGTTATTCCTTATAATGTGATGATAAGTCTTATGTGTTGTAATTGAAGTTTTCAATTGCCTTTAGTAAATGATATGATTGATTTTGTAATTCATATTGTTATGTATTGTTGTTGGTTGGGCTGCTAGTCATAAGTCTGTTCGTTCTTTCAAAAGATTTTTAGTATCATTCAGGGACAAATGTTCCTGGAGGGGGGGGGGAGGGGAGGGTAATGTAACACATCGAAAATTTTAGATGTGTTCTAGAGCCTAAAATAAGTTTCATAAGGTTTAGACACTTTTTAAGGTATATTTTAATAAATATAACTCATTTAGGAAGTCTATAAATTAAAACGTCCAAGAACATCCATGACTTCCGAAAACTAGTTGAATGAGGTGCTAGTGTTCCTTAGCCTATTTTACTAGCTTTTTGAAGTCGGAAAAGGGTGAAAATTGGTGGAAGGGTGTTTAACATGTGTTTAATATGATCCATGTTTGAAATGTCCTGGCATGACTCCCCAAATACAAATCAAGAACCCTTGAGGAGGACCCTTGCATTTTGGGGTCAAGGCTGCTAGGGAAGTGTTCATCTACGAAGAGGGGAACGAAGGATCGTGGGTTGATTGATGGGGTGTCGATGCCATACGTCGACCAATATTTAGCCATTTTATCTAATTGTCCATTTGTACCATTTTATGAACACATCGACAAATAAGCAGCACGGAAGGGGCAAGGATCGTCGACTCACCGACGGACCGTTGGTCGAGGTCTCATTTGTGAGGGCCTGATTTGTTGCACGTTTTTAATTGGGTTAAATTGAATAATGAGGTGGTTAATCAATTATTTAGGGGTTTAGGGAGTTCTAATTAAGTAAGTTAACCCCATATATGAAGTCCTAACCTAATTAAGACTAACTAAAAACTCATAATTCTCAAACCCAAAACTCTCTTCCTTCTCTCTAATGAAGAACACCATTGAAGAAAAATCTAGGGGAGGGTTTACGGAATTCAAAGAGTCATGTTTCACTATAAATATTCATCAATTAACAAGGTATGAGATCAAATTCACCTTTGAGACCCTTTTCCTCATAGGGTTTTATCAAATTGTTTCCAAAATTTGAGTTTTCAAGTGGGTTTCATCCAATTTCGAAATAGTGATTTGTTTATGATTTTTTTTGGATATTTATAATATATTAACAAGTATTATAACTCAATTATGTTATTTCTTGATGGATTTTTCTAGTTTGTAGAAGATAACCTATTTCCCTTGAACCTAGGTTATGATCTTGATATGAATTATATTGTATTATTTCAATTGATTTGATCATTGGTCTAATTAATATTAGATGATGTTGGTGTATCAATTATGACTTTAATATTAATTATAGTCCTCTCATTCTAGTTCTTGAGAAGTGATCGAGGTTATGAAGTATGTTGTGAATTGACCTAAGTATCTTGTCTTAACCTATGCACTAGTATTGATTTGTGATGTAGTGATTCTTTTAGCCTTGATTATCATGTTGGTCATTTAATTATGATGATGGTATACCATAAGTGGGTTGAATTAAAGGTTGATAGTAAGACCTTGAAGATGAATTATGAAGGAGACTTGGTAAGTCTTATGATCCCTATCTTTTACTTCAAATTATGGTTAATTGTGATTAAGTCGTGATATTGTATTGGAGTATGCCTTGAATAGGATTGATAGGATGGTATGATGTTGAATTGAAATACCTTGACTATGATTTGTGAGATGTTGGCTTAAGATGTAAATGTTATAAGGATGTTGAATGATTTACCAATGTGCCTTATCATGATATGAAAATGTTAATGTGCTAACCTCACCTATATAAATTGTAATGAAAGGACAATACTCATGCAATTATTTTTGAGCTATGATGATGATGTTATACAAGGGTTAGACCTTATGACCTACAATAAGCTACGATGATTAATAAGTACACTAAAGACATTTTAAAAAGAGACTCTATCTTAGCACCGAGTGAACTATAGTAAGGAGTGGTCTTTCCCATATAGGAAAGGTATGATCACTAATGTGCTCTTGATATTGGCGACTACAACGCATGTAGAATAAAGAGGGTCCCAACTATATCTCCTAGTTCTTTAAGTATGATTCCTCCATAGGAATACTAGCTAGTGGATCCACGTAGTTGCTATGTTCATTTTTCGTTATTACTTTGGCATGCAATCCACCTTCTTTCGGTGTAGGGTTCCGTGATACCGGATTCCACGTTAGGTCATGTTGTATATGTCGGTTACAGCAAGATATTCCCAAAAGGTAAAATGAATTAAAGCATTGCACTTTAACTAAGATGACCTAAGAGGTTTAGCTTAGTCTAGGTAGGGGTATGGGATCCCACATAAACATTGCACTACCTAGTTTATATGGCAGTCTTAGGAGGATGTTCTTATGTATGAATATGCTTATAATTCGATATGACATGTATATGATGAACTTGCACATTGTTGATACTATATGCTGATTGGTTTCACATATGAATATATGTTGGTATATATTGTTAAAGTATGATGCCATGTACTCTTAAACATTATGATATGTAAATTAGGAAGTTACTCATGATTCTTGTTGGGTTGCTTAATTGAGTAAGGTTATGGGGCTTTGCTTGGTCATTGCACTTGTTGACTTGATAGGGGTTCATGGGTAATTGTCTTGCTTTAGTTATGTTGAAAAGTACTCTTATTCATGCTTGTTACTATTATGACTTGATGATAGAGTTATTTGGCTATGTATTCAACTATGTGCTATGCATGTTAACTTGACTAGACTTGATGTTGTTGTCCTTGTGAGGTACATGCCCATGACTTTATAAACATGTCATATTCGGTGGTATTGTCTTGTTGAATGTGCATAAAGGTTTTCAAGAAAATTGAATACTTAATGAAATGTCCCTTTTCTTAGCATGATTTCAAAGTATGTGTGCATATGGTGTCATACTTAGTACAAGTGGTGTACTAAACCCATTTCTTCCTATTCCTTAACATTTTAGGTTTCGGTCGTTGAAATTCTTTTGAAGACGACTTGAAGAAGACTTGGATCTTTGATCATCCAAGTTGGGTATGTCCTCATTTTTCGAGGGCGATGCCACTATCTACCTAGTGGAGTTGCTTTGAGTTTAAGAATTCTATGTTTCTTTCTTTTCCATTTAGTATGAAACATTTTATAGCTCATGTGAGGCATTTTTACTTTGATGTATGGGTTATGCCCAAGTTCTTACACTCTTATCAGATGAGACGACTATTATGACTATGTTATATTTTATATACGTATGTGCAATAAAAGTGGAAGACTAAGTATTCTTCCTATATGAAGGGTCTATGTATACTCACTATATATGCTATGTGTATATAGAGGTCTAAGCAAAACTTTGAGTAGAATTAATGAATAGTTTTAAATTTTCTGATAAATTTGACCTATGAATGTAATGATGTAAGCCAAGAGGCTAGTCTTAGTCCTCAAACAGGACGACGACGCCAGTTACATCTAGGGGCTATTCCCGGATGTGATATTCTCTATGTCTTGGTGAACTATGTATTGTCCTATTAACCCTGCTCCACCAATTTTGAACCACCCAATAGGATATATGCATCTTCTCCAATAAAGAGCCTCATATAGAGCCATTTGGATGCTTGAATGGTAACCCTTGCTGTAAGCAAACTCAATGAAAGGTATGTCATCATCCCAATTCCCTTTGAAGTCTACAACACAATCTCTCAACATATAATCTAAGGTCCAGATAATAGGATCTACTTGTCCATCCATTGAGCATGAAAAGCATTGCTTAATTTCACCTTTGAGCCCTAACCCTTCTGGAAATATTTCCAGAATTGTGTAGTAAATTGGGTACCTCTATCTGAAATAATGGAGACCAGAACTCCATGAAGTCTCACTACCTCTTGAAGGTACAACTTAGCATAATCCTCGGCCGAATAGGTATTCTTTACCGACAAGAAATAGGTTGACTTTTTCATTCTATAGATAATCACCCAAATAGAATCATGTTGCCTACGAGATCTTGGCATGACTTTGATAAAGTCCATAGTAATCATTTCCCACTTCCAATCTTGAAGTTCTATAGTCTGAGCCAAACCTCCAGGACATGGGACCTCTACTTTAACTTGTTGGCAATTCGGGCACTTAGCAACAAACTCAGCAATATCAGTCTTCATGCCTTCCCACCAATATACCTCTCTCTAATCGCGATACATCTTAGTGCAACCTGAATGAATGGAATATCTGGAGCTATGAGCCTCCTCCAGGATCCTCTCTTGGAGTCCATCTACCATGAGTACACACAATATACCTTGGTACTTCAGCACACCATCTCTTCCTTGTTCAAAAGCCAATACTATTTGCTTATGAACATTCACCTTTAGATCAAATAAAATGGGATCTTGGTCTTTTTTATATTTCACCTCTGACACTAGTGATGATTCACCCCCATTAGTCACCACTATCCCTCCTTCTTTGGAATCCATAAGTTTGACTCCCAAACAAGCAAACTGGTGCACATCTTTAGCTAACTTCATCTTTTGTTCCTCAACATCGGCGGTTTTACCCAAGGATAACCAGCTTAAGCCATCAACAACCACATTAGTCTTACCTAGGTGGTAAAGAGTACTCATGTCATAGTCCTTGAATAATTATAGCCACCTCCTTTTGTTTGAGATTTATCTCCTACTGAGTAAAAACATATTGGAGACTCTTGCGATCAGTGAATATGTATCGATGAACGTTGTACAAATAGTAATGTCATATCTTCAAGGCGAAAACCATAACAGCCAACTCTAAGTCATGGGTTGGATAATTCTTCTCATGAACCTTCAATTGTTTGTATCGGAACGCTTTAACCTTTCCATGTCTGCATTCAACACATAGCCCTCTAAGTCATGGGTTGGATAATTCTTCTCATGAACCTTCAATTGTTTGGGGGCATACGCTTTAACCTTTCCATTCTGCATTAACACATAGCCCAAACAGACTTTAGGTTCATCACAGTATACCACACAAACCTTGAGTACCCTATAGTAAGGTCAAAACTGGAGAGGTAGTTAATCTCTTTTTCAATTACGAGATAGATGAAAAACCTTTAACAAATCTCTAATACTAGCCAGACAAACCCAAAAAAACTCCTTTATCTGTTGTAGATGTGGGTCTAGGACAACTCTGAACTGCTTCTATCTTTTGGGTATCAATTCTAATCCCATTCGGAAACAATGTGGCCCAAAATGCCACGGACTTAAGCCAAAACTCACACTTGCAGAATTTTACATATAACTCCTTATCTTTCAAACCCTGCAGAACAATCCTGAGGAGACTAGCATGATATTCTTCATTCCTAGAATAAGCAGTATATCATCAATAAAGACAATGCCAAATAGAACTAAATAAAGTTTCAAGACTCGTTCATAAGATCCATCTGCTGGTGCATTTGTCAAACCAAAGGACATAACTAAAAACTCATAATTCCCATACCTGGTTCTAAAAGATGTCTTTGGAATTTTACATTCCTTAACTTTAAACTAATGGTAGCCTGATCTTAGATCAATTTTTGAGAAGTAAGAAGCACCCTGAAGCTTGTCAAAAAGATCATCTATACTGGGAAGAGGATATTTATTCTTGATGGTCACCTTATTCAATTGGCGATAGTCTATACACATCCTAAGGGAATCATTCTTTTTCCTTACAAACAAAACCGAAGCGCCTCCAGGTGAGACACTTGACCGAATAAAGCCTATATTTAACAAATCTTCCAATTGTTCTTTTAGCTCTTTTAACTCTGCAGGTTTCGTTTTGTATGATGGAATAGATATAGTAAGAGTATCTCAAATGATGTCTATGCCGAATTCTATCTCTATTCTGGGAGGGACTCCAGGTAGATTATCAGGAAAGACTTCTGGAAACTCTTTCACTATAGAAACTGACTGGAGGAAAGGTACCTAAGCACTTGAGCATTATCTCGGACTACTTCATCTAGGTACGAAATGAAACGACCCTTAGGCACTGCCAAGATACTACTCCACTCTATGATTGGCTCATTAGTAATCTGAAACTTGATAACTTGAGTTCTAGAATCTATTAATGCATAACACGCATGAAGAGAGTCCATACCTAGAATGACATCAAAATCCATCGTGTCTAACTCTACTTGATCAACCATGGTATTCTTGTGACTGATGGAAATTGGACAATCATGATAGACTCCTTCCGCTAGAATAGGCTCCCCAACATGTGTAGAAACACAGATTAGTTCACAAAAATGTTCAGGAAGGATCTCAAACTGATTTGCAACGTAAGGAGTTACAAAAGATAAACTTGGTCCTGGTCTAACAAAGCATAAATATCAAAATTAAAGACTTTGATCATACCTTTGACAACATCTGGAGAGTTCTCTTACTCTTGGAGGTTAGTGATTGCTTAAAGACAGGTTGCCCCTCCGCCAGTACCAAAAGTGGCTCCTCTAGATGCTGCCTTATATGGTGGAACAACTGATGCAGATTGGGCTCTATTGTCCGAATTTCCACCTCCCTGCTTATTCTTAGGACACTCTTTCATGTAATGCCCCTCTTTCTCACACTTGAAGCAACCCGATTGGCCACCACGACACTTACTGGTGTGGTTTCTCTCAATCCTACCACTTGTAGGAGCCCAACTACCTCCTTGTGCCACACTACCTTGGGAATGGGCTGATCTAGCCTTGAAGTGCTGTGAATTCTTGCCAATATACTCATCTCTATTTCTAGGCGCAGGTACACTAGCAGATGATGGTGCATGACCCTTTTGTTTATGAAATTGGGGTAGATTTGAACCACCTTTATATTGACCAGACTCATTCCCAGTCTTAGGATTCTTGTTCCTGTACTCTTTGTTGTCCCTCAGCTTTTCCTCTTCAACTTACTACACATAGAACATTAACCTTGAAATGTGCATGTCCCCAATCAACATTGGAGCCCTACATTCTTTGCTTGAATCACGACCTAAGACAACATTAAACAAGCTCATCCTTCTCCTCATATCCTTAACCTTCTCATCTATATAGCGAGACAGTTGGGTGAACTTTAATCCATATTCATTATGACTCAAGGAGTTTTGTTTAGAGTAAGGAACTCCCGTGAATTTGCTTCCTTTTGTTTTCGGGGAAAGAAACGACCTAGGAAAGATTTTTCAAAGCAAGCCCAACACAGAGGTGGTGCATCCTCATCTCTTCCCTCCTTCCACCGATCGAACCAAGTCCTAGCCACATTCTTGAGTTGATATGTGGCCAGTTAAACTCTCTCAGCATCTACTACATGTATCACATCGAAGGCCTTCTTCAATTCTTCCACAAAGTTTTTTGGATCCTCAGTGGTGATTGAACCAGTGAACTGGGAGGATTCGTTCTTAGGAACTCATGAATCCTCAAATTGTTAGACTATTCCTGTCGAGCTCTTCCCTGTTGACCAACCTGGTTAGTCACCCCTTGGCTCAACATCCAGATAGCCTCACGGAGCTTCGTATTGGTAACTTTCCCTTGAGGCTGCACTTCAGGTGCATTAGGTACCTCCGACTCCTCTACATTTGTTATGGCTTGAAGACCTCTGACTGCTCTTTTATGGATTGATGATGACCTGAAACATGCACACGTATGAATTAGATCTAAATGTTTTAGAGAGACAGTCTAACGCACGAAAGAAATATGAAAGAAGAGAGAAATTCCTAAATGTTGTATCGTCCTAATCATCGATGTGGCGCACTTTGTCACACCTTGGAGAACCCCCTAGAAATAACCAGCGTCGTCGTCGTTAAAGAGGACTATAGCATTCGTCATTACATTTCATAGGTTAAAAAGTGTTGAAAATTAAAACTTTTTTATCTATATCTACATCATGAGGTTTACTTAGACCTCTCACTTACACATAATATATTTAAAGAAAGTATACATAGACTCCTTGCATAAGAATATTACATAGTCTTCTACTTTTATGCCACATATAGACAACATATGCAATATAGTCTTAAAAGGGATGTCTCATATTAAACCGTTTAAACAAAATAGAACAATATGGGCATAGCCCTTACACACATGTAAAAGTGCCACTTAGGGATTACAACAATGTCTTGAAACAACATGAGTGAAATGAGTGTATTTAAACTATAACAATGTAACATAGGTAGAGCGATGGAAGGCATCATCCTTGGAACATGAGGACAATACCCACACTTGGAGAAATGACTTCCTTCAAAGTGATCACAAACCCTTCAACGACCGGAACCTAAAATGTTGGGGGAAAAGGGAGAAATGGGGTTAGCACATCACTTGTAATTAGTGTGGAATCATATGCACATACAACATAGAAATCATGCAAAAAAGGATTCAAAACAATGTCAATCTACTTTGAAAAGCCTTATGCACAATCAAGATCAGATATAAGACAATAATCACCTATTCATTAAGACAATAGAATACACAACACAAGACCACCCTACTCAAGTTAAGCCAAGTCAAGATTTTCATATCATAATAAAATTTATAATCAATGTAACTCCGACATCATGTGACAACAACAAAGTATACATAACAGTCCATGACATCATAATATAAGAAATACCATTACTCATTAACCTCCATTACGTCTACAAGTGAAATGAATAAGTAAAGCACATTACTTTACCAATCATGCAAACCAAATAAGGAATCACAAGCAATTACTAACATCACATAACATGGCATCAAGAATAGTCATCATCATACTTTACCAATAAAGGCCAACCCCATGTTCATAAATTATACCAATATCACATAGTGTCATTAACATGTAATATTAATATACACATATCCTTTACATTTACAACATGTAAGCACATACGAACATCCTTTTAAGATTTCCCTCAAGGCTAACTAGTGCAATGTATAGGTAAAGTCCCATACCCCTACCTAGACTAAGTCAAACCCCTCAAGTCATCTTAGTTAGAGTTCACTTTATTACTTCATTTTACTTTCAGAAACATCTTCTTTGACCGACATAGACCACATAACATAATGCAGAATCCGGTGTCATGGAACACTACACTTTAAGAAGGTGGACTACTTGCCAAGGTAGTACCAAATTATAAACATAGAATCTAGGTAGATCCACTAGCTAGTAATCCTATGGGGTCAACATAATGCAAAAAATAGGAGATGTAGTTGGGACCCTCTTTATGGTATATGCATTATAGTCTCTAATCTCATGAGCACAATAGTGAACCTACCTTTCCTACATGAGAAGGGACACTCCTCACTACTAGTTCACTCGGTGCTAAGCTAGAGTCCCTTTTGAAATGTTTTTCATTAATAATCATAACTTAGTTTAGGTCATATGTCCTACCCCTTATATAGTCAGAGTCATACCTCAATAGGAATTGCATGAGAACACCTTTAATTACAACCCTCATATGTGATATTAACACATTAACATCATTATATCATAGTACGTCACATAAATACTTCATCATCAACCTTATATCATTACATATTAAGCATAATTTCACAATCACATAATCAATACTTTTCAATTCAACATCATACCAACTCTAATCAATCTCATAATAAAGGACACTTCAATATAAATTTATCACTAAATGCAAGTAATCATAATTGAAGTAAAGGTTTGAGATCATAAGACTTACCCCAATCTCCTTCACAAGCCATCATTATAGTCTTATGATAAAACAAGTTAGTTAAATCCAACAATAGTTGTAATAAAATAAGTCAATGGTTATTAAAACAATAATAAAGTCAATTGCATCACCACAACTCAATTCAACACTAATTCATAACTTAGGTTTACAGACTTGGGTCAATTTCATGATCTATTTCACAAACTAGGTTAACTCATCAAGAAATAGAATAATTGAATCATAATACATCATAATGTAAGTATGTTAACCAAAAAAAACCATAAACAATGCTATTTAGAAGGTCAATTTAGTAATAGAAATAAACCGACATGAAAGTCATTTTTTTGTAATCAATTTTGAAAGGATCCTTTGGGGAAAAAAATCTCAAAGGTGAAAGGATCTCATACCTTGTTAATTGTTGAAGATTGACGGATAAAAGTAGTATTATTGATGACCTATAACCCTCTTTGAATTTGGTCTTCTATGGATTTTCTTTGGGAGAGAGAAAGTAGAGAACATGAAGAGCAATCAGGTTTTGAGAATTATGAGAGTTTGGTTAGTTTAATTAGGTTTGGGGTTTTATATAAGTTATTAAATAACTTAATTAGAAATTCTTTAACCCCTAAATAATTAACTAATAACCTAATTACTTAATTGGCTAACTTAAAACTTGGCAGTAAACAGGAACCCTGACCTATGAGACCCCGACCTTCGAGTCGTAGGTCAATCGACAGTGCTTGGGACCAACCGTCCTGCACAACCATCGTTTTGGTTAGAGAGTGTACAAAATGGACCCTTTTCCATAATTTCTAAGTGATCATAGATGGTGTCACTCAAAGCCCCGTCGATTGGACCACACCTCGTAGCCTTCCATCTATCAATGGCTATTGTCTCAAGACAATTTTTAGCCAAAAAGAAAGGGTCTTCCTCAAGGGCCCTTGGTGAGTCCTTGGGGAGTAGTACCCAAAAGTTTCGACCCTAAACCAAATTTAATGTGCTATAGAATTTTTCACCAAATCTTAGCAAATTTTGACTCCTAAAACCCCGTCAAATAGGCTAAGGCACACTAGCACCTTTTTGCACTAGTCTGAGGACGTCATAGACATTCCTTTATGTTTTGACTCTTATACTTCCTAAATGAATTTTATACACTATTATTGACCTTAAAACAGTGTTACAACTCTTAGACACTCATGTTAGGCTCTAGATTATGCTTTAGACTTTAAGAGTATTACACGTTTCACACTAATGACTAAGACTCTACAGACACGACTTCATAGACTCCCTAGAACTCTTGAACCTTGTGCTTTGATACTATGTTTTTCACACCCATATCTTACACCATGGACGTGGTAAGCACCCAACGACCATTGCTGGCCTTGATCGAACCCGTGGCCTAGCTTACTTAAGTGAGCAGAAGAATTAACTCAAATATAAAGCTGGAAATATTCTCATGAAAAACACCTTAAATAATAATCTTGGCCAAAATGACACTTAAGTCTCAAAAATAATATATGTATATATGTAATTAAAGAGAGACCCAAACTGATTGTCTCCCTGTCTATTTGTCTATGAAGACTCTACTACTTAAAAGATGAATGTTAGGATAAACCCCACAACATTCTATAAAGAAAATACAAAGGAAAAGTAATTAAAGAGTCCTCTGGAATGCAAGGAGGCTCACCACTGACTCTGAATGGTCAAGTTGGATCAACGAGGAGCTAGATGCCGATCCTGGTTACTTGCGTCAGCATCATAAGACGATGTAGGCCAACTGAAATCAATACATTGAATGTATGAGTATGAGAGTTGAAATTCTAAACAACAATTAGTACGCTTGAAAGGATTAAGAATGAAGTTACCTTGGCTTTACTCAACTCAAGAAGTCATAACTCAGTATAAGGCAGTAAAGACACATGCAATATATATGTAAAGCTTGTAAAACAGTGTAAACACTTAGCTCATTAAAGGTAATACAATTATAAACTCAACTTTACTTATATATGAAATTAATATAGTTTTTATGATTCTCTAACCGACAACCATCACTATGAGACTAAGCGATGGTACAACATCTTACCTCACATAGCAAGAGGACAACTCTATACCTTGACGTCGATATAAATCTAATCTACTAAGTGAAGACACTAGTCTATGTTAAAAGAATTCAGGAATCATCTAAAAAGCATGATCCTTTATCTGTCTAGTCTGGTTACATGGTTTATGGAGACTTGAGTTGATATGAATTCGTGTCCCCATATCGATGCTCAATACTAGTTCCAAAATACTTAGCTCATAAGTTTTTAAAACAACCTCTTCTCTGGTTTGAGGTAATTTCTCAAACTTAGCTTTAAAGTCTTCATTGAAATCATAGCTCCCATGTTCTAAAACTAGCCAAAGGCTCTGTAGAAGTTTGGCTTCCTTTTTTTCTCAAAATGTGAAAACATTTGTAACTCTAGGGAACTACTTAGTTCCCTTATAGCTTTTGAGAAATGAGATCACTTTTTTTTGTTTGCTTTACTTGGAACTTAACCCTTAGAGAATACTTAGTTCCCTATTAAATTTTGATAATTAAACTCAACTCAATACAATTTCCTCAACTTGTGGCTTGAGCCTTAAAAAAATGTTAGAATGTTTGTTTAAGACTCTTGAAAACTTTAACAACTCACTTTGACTTGCTTCTTAACTTTTAGACTTGAATCTTAACTTCTATGACTTTGATCTTAACTTTCCTTGAATTATATTATGGATTCAAGGATCATGATCTGATGTTTATGGATGATTTCATGATTTTTAGATGTGCTTTGAAGTGTTGCAATAAACTAGGAATTAGAGGTACATCACTTATGAACTAGTATAAAAACATGGGGGAAAATGGAATCTCCAGGAAACCCTAGCGCTCAGAGAGGCGCGGGGCGCCAGAGCCTGATGGACAGAGACTGTCCTAAGGAGCTCTGGCTGGCGCGGCGTGCCAGGACTTGTCAGACAGAGGCTACCCTGAAGGGCTGTAGCAGGCGCGGCGCTTTAGGGTTCGTTAGGCGAGATTTCTTTTTTTTTCTTCTTCAATTTTCAATTTTCAATTTTAAACCTTCTAAACTCCCATAGATCTCACCCCAAACACTTAGGATCACTAAAATCCTCAATACCCAATAATTTAGACTCGTAAAACAGCCCAGAAACACAAATTAAACAACCAGAGGTATACTAGAACTCAACTTACAAGAATTCCACGATTTTTTTTATCAAGAACTTCAAGGTTCATCATTTAATGTACTCTAATTGAGCTGAATTAACATATTCTTGTGTGGGTGTAAGAACCCATCATAGAAAGATCTCACATACCTTAAAGGGATCACCCCTAACGAAACTCACTCAATGATCTTGGCGAAATCTTGGTCTTTTCTCATTTCTCCTTCTTCTCTTCTCTTTTCTTCCAAGCCCTAAGCATATTCAATCTTCTAAAATCTGACTTAAGACTTAATTTTACCCCTAATAAAACCTTAAAATAGATTAGGAAATAGTAGGGTGAAAAGACCATTTTACCCTTACTAAAATCCGAATTGGATTTTCCTTAATCCAACTGCCTAACTTCTCATACGATATCAAAAATGCGCAAACTCGGTGGTGTTGCAAAGATCTGTTCAAGGGAGTTCCAACCATATAAAGAATTGAACCTAACACATTTTGAGCTAGAAGTCATGATCTTTTGAAAATGACCAAAACTTTTACACTTAGGAAATTTTCCATATTTCTCCTATTCTTTCCAAAAATAACTATTCTTAAATTCTTTGTTTAATTCTAGCTATTTTGGTTTACGAGATGTTATATATGGATAATTAAAAATTAATATTAGTATTAATTTTTTCCCTTTCTTTGATTTTGGGTTGGAAAAAACAAATATTTTCATTTTAAAAAGAAAGATTTTATTTGTTTGACTTTAACTTATTTCTCATTAATTACATAGTTGATTTTTCTGTTTACAATTAACTAGATAATGTTGTTTATATACAACTAAAAAATATATTGCATAAATCATGAAGTATGTCTTTTGAAGAGAAAATCATAATGAAAAATACATGATCAATATTATTATTTGATAATATTTATTAAATATTTTCTCTACGCTAAACAAGATATTTTGCAGAGATAAGTTTTTTTCTTGTATTTTAACATGTATCTCGAGGCTTTAGTTTGATTTATTTCAATTTAATTGAGCAAATTCATTAATAAAATAAATGAAGTATTTCCTAAATTAAAAAATGATTGTCAAAATCTCTAGGGAAGACTACTTGCTTTTGCAACAACGGATGATATTTCTGTAATTAGGTGTAAACGGTACGTGGAATTTTCTTGTTGGTTACACTATTGTACAGAACTATGGTGTCAAACTATTTATTGCGAAGCAGGACTTTTCTCCTTTTAAATGTGGTCGATCACTTGGCATACCAATTGTGTTCCTTATAAGATGAGTGGATCTCTCTATATTTTGAAGCTATCCCCCGACAATCCTTGAGCTCTTCATGATTCCGCATCTTATACCACTTCTTTCCATTGAACAATGTTGTAATATTATTTAATTTTTAGCACTATCATATTCACATAGGGGTGTGCATTGGTCCGTTCAGTTTATCGGTTTTTTATTTTTATATATCATAACCCAATAATAAATTAATAAGTTATTCTTTATCGATTTTTGATATATCGAATTTTGATCATTATCGATTGGGTTTTTGATATATCTAATAAGAAGATGTCCTAAAATATTATATGTATTGTCACTTATCTAAATGCTTTGATATAGTAAAACAAGAAAGATAATGTAAAATTACATCAATAAGAGAAAATACAGTACGATGATTATAATTACATGTTACCACCAAAACATAGTATAAATTTTTTTATGTTAATTAAGTTATGAATCTTTAGAAACTTGCAAATTCTACAACCTACAATTACAAACTAAAACTAAAATAAAATAGTCCAACAAAACTAAAAGTAAAACTAAAACTAAAATAAAATAATTACAATTGTGAACCCCTTACTTTATTTTTTAGGTTTTTAGTAAACAATAAAAATTAGTAAAGCGGTCTAGTGTAAAGTTGGTAGAGTACTAATAATTTGATATAGTTATAGTGTTTAAATATATATTAAATTATTAATATTTAATAATTAGAAATGATAAAATAGTAAATTAATATCGTCTTGTTGGATTATCAGGTAATCGTTTAACCAATAACTCAAATATAAATATCAAGATTGAACCAATAACCCAATAAAATAATAACATTTTTTTGTTTGATTGATCGATTGGTTCGACTTATGGACACCTCTATATGCGTTAAAAAGTAGGTCTTTATCACTCTTCAAACTGCTTTTCCTCTTGGTTGCTAAGGAACTTTGTGATTGTTGTACGATTTTGCACCACAGACGTTAATGTTGGGCTTGGGTGATTGTTGTACGATTTTGCACCACAGACGTTCATGTTGGGCCTGGGCAACACTTCACTAATATATATATATATATATTTGGGAAAATTTAATATAATAGCAAATTAATAACCTAAAATAAATGGAATAGATAGGGTTTGATATAATTGTGCTCCATAGCAAACGTTAGCTTAAAATTTGCCAGCGTCTTTCTCCCAAAAATCTCGCTTGCCACTCTCCATTCTCGCTCGCCCTCTCGCTTTATACACAGAAGTGTATACTTCTGTTTCTGTTTTGTATAAAGCGAGAGAAAATTGTATACACACATGCAAAAACATATATCTTCGTGTTATACACTTAATTATACAATTTACAAACATTTTATTTCAAATATTGTAGAGAAAAAGACCAACGAATTATACAATTGCGAAATATACAATTGTAGTGAAATACAATGCTCTCTAGCTTTATATAACAGAAGTGTATAGATTGTGTTTCTGTTTTGTATAAAGCGAAAAAACATACATCTTCTTGCTATACACTTATAATTATGCAATATACATACATTTTAATTCGATTCAACTGTATGCAAAGCAAATTATACAATTGCAGCGAAATAGGCCAGCGAATTATACAATTTAGGCCAGGGAATTATACAATTGTATATGTATAGCAGTTTTATGTTTGCTATGGAGCGCAATCATGCAAACTTTGCTATAACATACAAATATGAATTTTTTGTTTGCTATATGTGAAAGTTGCCCTATATATATAAATAAAGCCACAAAGTAATTGTCTATATAGATTTTCAGGACATTGAGATAAATGAATCATAAGAAGTTTATGATATTCTTCGATAAGTTTTTTTAAAATTGATTCACAAAAAGACTGTTTCTTCGATAAAAGTACTTTTTTTATCCTTTTTTAAAAATAATTTATAATAAATAAGATGAATTAAATCAATAGAAAGAAAATGGGAAAAATGTCTGAAATATATTCGATTTTTTTATCGAAATTGTTATTATAATATCAAACTTTAGAAAGAATCTTTTACCCTACACTATTTAATAGTTTATATTAAATGCATTTATGTGCCCACGTGGATATAAAATAACGCATAATTATAAATAGTAATGTGTCCACATGGACAGAAATATACTTTTAGAATACAATATTAAATAGTTCAACCTGATAAAATGTCTTCCATAAAGTTTGATATTATAACAACAATTTTAGTCAAAGTTGAAGTATTATTCAACTCTTTTTTCCGAAGAAAAATACAAAAGTATAAAATAGATAAATAAAATTCTCAGTTCTTAGAAGGTGCTTACGCGAATGTGTTATACCTCTACATAAGTATCGATAGACAGAGTAAAACGAAAATAAAATGCCTTTAACCAATAATAAGATAATATAAAATAAAAACTGGTACAAATTAAATATGAATGTGTTGATTATGTTGAGAGTCATGATTAATCTCTTAAATAAATAACAATTCATTTCAATGTCAAACATTTCGATTTTACTTAGGTTAACATATCCTTGTTTCAGAGTTACTTTTGCTCCTTCACGAGCATTTTTCTGTCCAACATAATCTCTAAAATCACTCCTCTTGAAGAATTATATATCCTTGCCCATGAAATCATTCTAGACATTGACATCAATTAAGATCTACTTATTACGTTTTCTAATCATTTTCTTGTGCTTCTTTATTGTGTAAATAATGCATAGTTAAAATTAAAATTAAAATTAAAAATTATGAAGGTTAGAGGTGGAAGAACACACAAATGCATATTAAGATATCTAATAAAGAACACAATTGTAGTGAGAGATGAAACGTTGATTAATTAATTTTTAATTTTTTTTTTGAACTAACATGATATAAATCAACAACTGAAGAAAACTTGATCCAAAAACCTTTTTATTTCTTACTTACGTGGTGTTTTATTTTTTATAAAAATGCGTGAAATATATTTGAACTATGATCGAAATTGTTGTAATAATATGGAACATTTAAAAAAATCTTTTACCCAATGCATTATTTAATAGTGTATTTTAAAGGTATATATGTACCTACGTGGATATTATAAATATTGCATCATGATATATAGTAACGTGTCCACTTGGGCTCATATATACTTTTAAACTGTACTAAATTAAAAAGTGCATGGGATAAAAGGTCCTCCATAAATTTTGGTATAGTAACAACAATTTCGGCGAAAAGTGAAATATTTCTAGATCTTTTTCCCATTATTTTAAATAAAATGTAAGAGCTTATCCTTTTTTATTCTCGTTAAATCCTTGGTAATAAAACATAAATAACTTAAAATCATTATTCTCAAGTCTTGACATGATTAGCAAAAAAGATACTAAATAAATAGAGCATTAAATTGTAGAACATGAAGAACTATATTTATAATTCCATAATATATTAAATATGAAAATAATCGGTATAGTTGGGAAGATTAATAAAACAATGAATTTAATTGGAGGAAAGTATCATTATACTAATTTTTAAATAAGTAAATAAATATTATAAATTATTTTACTAAAATTTTAAAGTATTTAATTTGACAATGTGTTCTTTATGGAGCCGCTTCATTCACACTCTTTTTTTTTTGGGGTTGATTTATTATATATTCATATCCCTTTTAATATTGCGTATATTATTACTTATGTTTGATTTATCATTGTTAGGTGCAATTTTAAAAGTTTGAAAATTATTTATGAATTTGAACTTTCTAACAATGATAAATTGTAATAAAATGTAACGTCTTGCTCCCGTCGTTATAGAAAAGCTAAAGATTTGGATGAAATCAGAGTCACGTCTGTCTAGAAAAATTTGGTAATGAGTGACAAGTTTTATATTAAATTTCATTATTCAGTAAATATCTCTGACTCTAAGGAAACCATACGACTTTACAACATTGAATACGAGTGAGTAGAACTTCCAAAATTGATTTCAGCATGAACAGATAGTTTCTAAGAGTCATGGGTGGAAGTTGTGTTGTGAAATAGGAGTTTGAAACTCCACTTTAGACTCTCTATTTTCGTGCAAGCCTCCAGGGCGGGGCCGCCGTGGCAGGTTAGGTCCCTCTACGGTGGGCCAATCGTGACATAAGTAAAAATTAAATCCCAAAATCATTATTATTCTAATATTTTCATTCTTGAGAGCAAAGATGTAACACTCCGGAAGTCCCATGACTTAGTCTAGAAATTCACTTGATGAACTAAGCCTTAAAACAATGTATCTAAGCCTAAGCAAAAGTAATAAACTCAATTAGGAAGTGTTAGAGTCAAAACGTCAAGAAACGACCACAATGTGGGGAGATTTATGAAATATGAGAAGCACGCCTTGGTGTGTTTCAAGGGGCTTAAAGAGTTAGAATTGAGTCAAAATTAGCAAAAAGGTTTAGAATATATGCTAGAGTGTGTTTAGGGTCAAAATGGTTGGGTACGACTCCCCAAGGACCACTGTAAGAGTCCTTGAGGAGAACCCTACATTTGACCCTTAAAAACAGTCTTGTGGAAATGTGAAACCACGATACCAGACGACAAGCCCTAGTTAGGTTGACACTCTGTCTCAATGGTGTCATTGGTTGACACTTAGACATAACACCAAAATGCTCCAAAAATGAGTCTCTGACCTGAACAACGAATGACCAACACGATCTGTAGTCTAGTCGACGACCCATTGACGTGCATTCGTCTATTGAGGCTCTGGTGCACTATCTTAAATTGTCTAAGGTGAAGATCTTATAGGCTATTTATAAGGAAGACTTGGATCCTTTCTTAAGTTGTTGGTGATTCCTCAAGTTCGAGGATGGAGCCACTTTTCTAGCTTTATTAGTATTGGATATGTCTAAGACAATTATTTCTTCCTTATCTTTTGGAGACATTGTTGTAAGCCTATATGTGGAATATTGTACTAGTGTAAGGGTTATGCCCAAATTTTTATGCTTCTATGATAGATGGTTTATATGTGAGACAATTATTAGACTATTTATTATGAATTGGTTATACTGCATAAACGAGAAGTCTGTACACTTCATAAGCGAGCAGTCTATGTAAAATTCATATATGATAAGTGGAAAATATAAGTATACTTCATTATGTAAAAGTTTTAAATTTTCTGCACTTCCTCTGCCTATGATATGTGATGATGTATGCTAAGAGCTAGTCTAAGTCCTCTTCGAGGACGAACACATCAGTTACATCTTGGGGGTGCTCCCCGGTCGTGACAAACTTGGTATCAGAGCATGAGGTTGAGTAATCTTAGGATTGATTTCTCATTAAGCCACGTCAATGTAGAGTCTTGTTCATAATTGTGAAGCGCACCACACTTATGAATGAGAGGCTATGTGATGCTTTAGAAATTCTCATATCTTTGGTATTCTTGAAGTTGTGCCTCTAGAGTCTTGACTCAATGTGTCCTTTTCTTCTAATCTCTTTCTTGTGATTATAGGCAATGAATAAAAGAAACAACAACGCTCGCAGGGCCGAAGAGCAAAATGTGAATGAGGTGGTTCCTCCTCAAGATCCTCAAAACCCTCAAGTTCCTATAGAAGAAGGGGTTATGTCTAATGTTGAGATAAGGGCGTCCATTCATAACTTGACTTAAGTTTTGGCTACTCAAGTTACTAGGGATGCTGGGGTACAAGTTAACCCCAATGCTAGCACCACCTCATCAAGGATAAGGGATTTCATAAGGATGAATATCCATACTTTATTTGTCTCCAAAGAGGGAGAGGACACACAAAGGTTCAATGATGACGTGTTCAAGGTTCTAGATTTTACGGGAGTGTCTTATCAAGAAAAGGCGGTGCTATCCACCTATCAACTCAAATATGTGTCTCACGTTTAGTATAAGCAATGGAAGGATGAGAGGTCATTTAGAGAAGGTCGGATTACATGGGGGGGGGGATTTCAAGATAGCTTTCCTTATCAGGTTCTTTCCTTTGGATCTAAGGGAAAGGAAAATGCAAGAATTCATCCACCTTCGCCAAGGGGATATGAGTTTGAAGGAGTATAGCATCAAGTTCACTCAATTATCCAAGCATGCTCCTACTATGGTGGCGAATTCTAGGGCTAAGATGAACAAATTTGTTATGGGGATATTCGATGTTGTGGTTAATTAATGTAGATCGTCTATGTTGATTCCTAGAATGGACATATCTCGTCTTATGGTTCATGCTGAACAAATGAGGAGAAAAAAGCTTAAGCAAGTTGGTAAGGAATTAAAGAGGACAAGTGTCGAAGATGTAAATTATTCCTAAAACTGGATTTGAGGTTCAAGAGAAGCCAAGGTTCAAGAAGAGGTTTTCCAACCAAGGCTCTTCTAACACCCCAAGGGTCAACAAAGTTAAAGGGTCTACACCCAAGCCTCAATAAGGGAAAAATAGTGGTCCCTATATTGAGACGCCTATTTGTGCTACGTGTGGTAAAAAACATAAAGGCAAGTGTCTAGTTGTCACGGTTAATTTCTATAGTTGTGGTAAGAGTGTCCATATGAAGAAGGATTGCTCCATGATTAAGTCCCAATGAATGGAAAGCTCAAGCACAATCAAGTGCTCCCTATCCCCATGCTCCTACCAAGAATCGCGTGTATGCTCTCTACTCTAGGGGTGATCAAGAGAAGTCTCTTGATGGTGTCACCAGTATGTTAAAAATGTTCTTCATTAATGTTTATGCTTTACTATACCCCGGTGCTACCTTATCTTTCTTAACTCCTTTAGTGTCCATGAAATTTAATGTGTTACCCGATGTTCTAATTGAACCTTTTTCACTTATTACCCCAGCGAGTGACTCTATTGTTGCTAAAAGAGTCTATAGGAGTTGTCCCATATTATTGACCAATAGAGTTACATTGGTCTATTTGGTAGAACTTGATATGTTGGAATTTGATGTCATATTGGGGATGGATTATTACATGCTTGTTTTGCCTCCATTGATTGTAGAACAAAGGTAGTGAGGTTTCAATTTCGTAATGAACCCGTCTTAGAATGGAAAGGGGGAAACTCAATCCGTAGAGGTCGAATCATTTCTTGTCTAAAATCTTGTAAGATGATTTCCAATGGATGGCTCTACCATGTTGTAAGGGTCAAGGACCTTGAGTCTAAGATTCATCCATTAGAGTTAGTACCTGTAGTGAGGGATTTTCTGGAACTCTTCCCTGATGACGTGCCTGGAATTCCTCCTGAATGGGAAATAAACTTCAACATAGACTTCTTGCCAACTGCAAAGACTATTTCAATCCGTCCTTATTGAATGACTCCGACCGAGTTGCAAGAACTAAAACTTCAACTCAATGATTTACTAGACAAAGGGTTCATAAAACCAAGTATTTTCCCATGAGGATCTCCGGTGTTTTTTGTCAAGAAGAAGGATGGGTCCCTTAGGATGTGCATTGATTATGTCAACTAAATAAGGTCACCATAAAGAACAAGTATCATCTCCCTAGGAACGATGATTTTTTGGATCAACTCCAAGGTTAATCTACTTTTGTAAAATTGATTTGAGGTCAGGGTATCATCAACTTAGGGTGAGAGGTGAAGACATATCTAAAACAATTTTCCTAACTAGGTATGGTCATTATGATTTCCTGGCTGTCTTTTTGTATAACTAATGCGCTAACAAAATTTATGGACCTTATGAATAGAGTGTTCCAAGATTAGCTCGACTCCTTTGTAATTGTCTTCATTGATGATATCTTAGATTATTTTAAAAGCAAGGATGAGCATTGCTAGTCCTCAAGGAACATCAACTCTTTGCTAAATATAGTAATTGTGAATTTACTTGAGATCGGTTGCTTTTCATGGTCACATTATTTCAAGTAAGGGCATAGAAGTCGATCTGAGGAAAACAGAAGTGTTTAAGAATTGGTCTAGACCTTTGACTCCAATTGATATTCAAAGTTTCTTTGGTTTAGCTGGGTATTATAGGAGATTTTTTGTTGGGTTTGCATTTATCGCTTTTTCTTTAACAACCTTAACCCAAAAGAAAGATAATTTGGTGTGAAACTTGCAAAAAAAGCATTCAAGAATTGAAAGATAAGCTAAGCTCCGCTCCGTTGTTTACCTTACCGGAGGGTACAAAAGGGTTTGTGATGTATTGTGACGCTTCTTGAGTAGGTTTGGATTGTGTCCTTATGGAACATTGTAAGGTGATAGCATATGCATCTAGACAACTCAAGGTGCATGAGAAGAATTATCCGACTTATGATCTTGAACTAGCCGTCGTAGTATTTGATTTGAATATATGGAGAAATTATCTCTATGGGGTACATATGGATGTGTTTACGGACCAAAAGAGTCTTCAATATGTATTCAATCAAAAGGAGTTAAATTTGTGATAAAGAAGGTGTTGGAAATTTTGAAGGATTACAACATTAGTGTTCTCTACCACACCGGCAAGACCAATGTGGTTGCGGACACTCTAAATTGAATGACAATGGGTAGTGTAGCCCATGTTCCCAAAGGTAAGAAAGAGTTAGCAAAAGAGGTACATCTATTGGCTCAATTGGGTTTTCCGTTGGAAAATTCTCCAAACGGGGGTTATATAGTTCATCATAATTCTTAATTATCTTTAGTGGTCGAGTTGAAGTCTAAGCAATATGTTGATACCCTTTGGTTTTTAGCAAGTTTAATGAGTCATTCTCCCAAGAGAGGATGGGATACTTAGGTACCAAGGTAGATTGTGTGTGTCGGATATTGATGACCCAAGAAAACAAATTTTGAAAGAAGTACATGGTTCCAGATATTCCATTCATCTGGGTGCCACCAAAACGCATCATGATCTTCAAAAGGTCTATTGGTGGGACGGTTTGAAGAGTGATATAGCGTAGTTCGTGGCTAGGTGTCTTAATTATCAATAAGTTAAGGTCGAACATCAAAGACTGGGGGGTCTAACTCAAGTGATATATGTTCCTACTTGGAAGCGGAAAGATATCAATATGGGTTTTGATATAGGTTTGCCTTGTACACGTAGGCAAAATGATTTTATACAGGTGATTATTGATAGATTGACAAAATCTGCCCACTTTATCCCCGTCAAATCTACTTATTCGGCAGAGGATTATGCTAGGTTGTACTTAAATGAGATTATGAGATTCCATGGATCCTTTGTCCATCATCTCGTACAGAGGTGCCCGATTGACTTTTCGTTTTTGCAGTTCTTTTCAAAAGGGTCTAGGTACTCCAGTGAAACTAAACCACCGCTTTTCATCCTCAAATGGATGGTCAAGCGAAGAGTACCATCCAAAGCCTAAGAAAAATGTTAAGGTCTTGTAATATTTGCTTCAAGGGTATTTGGGATGGCCACCTACCATTCATAGAGTTCACCTACAATAATAGCTACCATTTGAGTATTTCCATGGCACCATTTGAAGCACTCTATGGTAGGATATGTAGGTCTCTGATTGGGTTTTTTGAGGTTGTGAGTCTTCCCTCCTTGGTCTCAAGATTATCTATGAGGCTATAGAGAATCTTTGGATGATAAGGGATAGGTTGAAAACAGCCTATAGTCAGCAAAATCTTATTCCGATAATAGAAGATGAGACCTTGAATTCGAAGTAGGTTATTGGGTCTACTTCAAGATCTCCCCCATGAAAGGGATGATGAGATATGGTAAAAAGGGGAAGCTTAGTCCTCATTATGAGATTCTGAAACAGGTAAAAAAAGTTTCTAATGATTTGAAGTCACCAAGTGGATTAGCCCTGGTTCACCCTGTATTTCATTTCTCTATTCTTAAGAAATGTATAGTTGACCCGGTGTCTATTCTCCCTATTGAAGGATTAGAGGTGAATGAGAACCTTTATTATCAAGAGGTTTTGGTTGAGATCCTCAATCGTCAAGTCAAGAGGTTGACGAACAAAGAGGTGACCTCCGTTAAAGTTCTATGGATAAACCATTTAGTTAAGGGTGAAACATGGGAGGCTCAGGTCAACATAAAGTTCCCCTACCCTCATATCTTTCCACTTACTCCTAGTTAAGTTGAGGTGAGTAGTTCCTCTTAAAAAAAATAAAAATAATGAATAATATGAATTTGACTTGTTTTTCAAAATATGTGCATATTTTTAGGTAAAGGTTCATTCTAAAATGAGTTTTTATGAAAAATGGTAACTCTTGATATTCATGTTGATCTCATGTTGATATTGAGACGGTAGTTCCTCATTATGTGATGTCAAATGTTCAGCTCTTATATGTGATAAATTGTGAATTGAGTTGCTATGTGTAATTTCATGGTCATGTGTTGAATGGAGTTGAGAAATACTCATATGACTTTTGATTCATTATGATTTGATGTTGTTGTTGTTTGGGCTGCTAGCATTGAGTTTTTCCTCTCCTAATAAAATGATTTAGATGTCATTTGGAGACGCATGTTCCTAAGGTGGGATAATGTAACACTAAGGAAGTTCCATGACTTAGTATTGAGCCTCACTTGATGAAATAAGACTTCGAACAGTGTTTCTAAGCCTAAACAAAAGTAATAAACTTAATCAGGAAGTGTTAGAGCCAAAACGTCAAGAAACGATTACGACATTTGGAGATTTGTGAAACATGAGCTAGCATACCTTGGTGCTTTTCAAGGGTCTTAATGAGTCAGAATTGAGTCAAATTCAGTAAAAAAGTTTAGGATATACGACTCCCCAAGGACCACCACAAGGGTCCTTGAGGAGGACCCTACATTTGACCCTTGAAAACTATCTTCTAGCAGTGTGCAACCATGAGACTAAACGATGAGTCGTCGTTAGGTCGACGCTCCATCGATGGTGTCATTGGTTGAAAATTAGAATAAGCACCAAAAGTCTCCAAAAAGAGTCTCTATCCAAAACCACAGATAACCAGCATGACCCGTGGTCTAGTTGACGGCCCGTCAACGTGCAGTCGTTGATTGAGGCCCTGGTACACTATGTTAAATCAGCAAAGGTGAGGGATTTTAGTAAATTAGTTATTTAATTAATTAGGGTATAAGTGGTTGTTAAATTAGTTAGTTGGGGACTGTAAAAAGGATTCCAACTCATTAAACTAACCTAACTCCTCTAAATTTGAAAAACCCACTTATCTCCAACAGCTCTCCAGTTTCTGTCTCTTCAAACTCAAACCTCCATTGAAGAAACACTAGATCTTCAAGAAGAGGATGAATTCACCAAGGAATCAAACCCAAATTTGAGGAATATCACACTTGAGGTATGATTTCTTTCACTCTTGGGATCCTTTTCCCAAAGAGTCTCTTTCAAAGATGGTTTCCAAACTTTCCCAAGACTAGGGTTTCAATCTATACATGGGTTCTCTTTTCAAAACGAAATTGTTATCCAATTGTGATGAATTATGATCTTTTGTTGTTTATTAAATATGTAATTATGTCAAATTTTTTGTAATCATACGAGATATTCCCTTGAATCGTTGTTCTTCCCTTCTTATTATATTTTGAAATTCTATAGAAATTGTGGAAGATGTTGATTATATGAATTATGTAGAATGATAATTGCTATGTATTACTTCTTGAATCTTCCTTGGTTATGTATTGGTTATGTATTTTGTGGCAATGGAAGTTTGAAGGTCATGAAAGGGCAAGAAGGTATGTTGGTTAGCTCTTTCTTGGATTCAACTATGATAGACGAGTTACTTTGATCGTAGTGTTCCTATGTATAATGTGTGGTTGTGATTTTGATGTTAAGCATTCCTCATACTTAACCCTAGACACTTGAATTTGTTATGAAGTATGTATGCATGGTATGATATGATTATAATATGATTGAAAGTAGTTCTCATGATTATAATAAAGTGTTAAGTGAAAGTTTTACTCACTTGTGTGAGGTTTCTAAAGTGAAAGGGTAGTTCTCACATATGGTTACCTATGAGCTATTATGATGAAATGTTTACAAAAGAGTCTACTGGGGACTAATGTGAATTTGTCTGATGAGTAATGATAATTATTAAAGGGAATAAATGCTTAGCACCGAAAGGCCATGTAAATGAGATGAGAGTCTCATGTTTAGTACGTTCGGCTCCCCACATGGGTTTCCTCACGTTTAGCAAGTCCGGATTCCCAAGTTATGTATTGTCTCAAGAGATGGAAACCTCCACGTCTAGAAAGTCAAGGTTTCTAGTAACAATTTCCTTGACACTTAACTATGTGCCCATATAGGTCTCTAGTTTAGTGATCAATCTAGATAGCTATGTACGAAAGGTTACACCTTAGGCAAGTGTTAACCCTCTCTTTTCGGTGTGGGAGTAGAACACTGGATTACATGTAGCTCACATAGTCTAATGTTGGTTATTGCAACTCTTTTCCTAATATAAAAGTAAATGAACAAGTTAAGTGTATGAAATCTTATTAGGGCTTTTGTTAAGGTATTCTACATAGTGTGAGGGATGCTATGGGACTTCTATTACACATTGCACTTGTGGGATCCTAAGTGATGGTTCTAGTAGTGTTTTTTTATGATTGAGTTGATTATATACTATATGTCAAGTTATATATGCTATTTATTGAATAAAGCATATCATAATGAAATATGAGGTTATGTTATATGTATGAAGTAGGTGACCTAATGTGGTACTTAGCTTTTGATTGGATTATGGGCTTCTCTTATTTGCATTGCACAAGTAGTGCTTAAAGTTGCTTATATGTTGGGAAAATATTATGTTGGGTTGACTTATGATATTTCTTTATATGTGCATGTTATGTTTATTTGATACTAAGCATGATTTTGATTAAATTGTTTCTTTTCTCATGCATTGATGATTTTTATGCATAGGAGTCATACTTAGTACATGTGGTTTGTACTAACCCATATTTCTTCCCTTTTCCCCAACATTGTAGGTTTCGGCCATTTAAGAGATTCTAGGCCATTTGTAAGGAAGACTTAGATCCTTTCCCAAGGTTTACGTGATCCCTCAAGTTCGAGGATGGTGCAACTTTTCTAGCTTTATTAGTACTGGATATGTCTAAGACAATTGTTTCTTTCCTAATCTGTTGGAGACTTTGTTTTAAGTCTATATGTGGCATATTGTACTAGTGTAAGGACTATGCACAAATTCTTATACTTCTATGATAGTTGGTTTATATGTAAGACAATTATTGGACTATTTCATATGAATTGGTTATATTACATAAATGAGAAGTCTATGTACACTTAATAACCAAGGAGTCTATGTAAACTCCATATATGAGAAGTGAGAAGTCTAAGTACACTTCACTATGTAAGATTTTAAAATTTTCCGCATTTTTTCAACCTATTATATGTGTGGATGTATTCTAAGGGATAGATAAGTCCTCTTTGAGGACGAAGACACCAGTTACTTCTAGAGGGTGTTCCTCGGTCGTGACATAAGAGACGGTCCATTGCAAGTTCTTGACAGTGTTGCACTTCTTCTAACACTAAAGGTAAGGATTTTACTCCCATATTCCATTTTTCGATCAGTGAAACTTGGATTCTTGGTTAATTATTGTTGGGGGAGGTTTTTTGGAATAAATTGGATGGTGTGAAAAATCTCTAGTTGCATGTTAGGATCATGGATTTGGTCTTGGGATATTAGGTTTGATATAATCTTGGTAAATTAGACCTTAATTATCGATCCTTGAGTAATATTACTTGTTTGTACACCTAAAACAAGTGGAAAGAATTCAGAAAGGGAAGAATCAAAATTTATAGGAAAATTCAAGCTTGGTTTCGAGGTAGGTGATGGTTTGATTTCATGTTTGTGAGAAATATGTTAGAATCATTGTAATGCATGTATGTATATGAATGTTGCAACAGTTCATGAACCTTCGTCAAGGATGTATAAGTGATAAAGAGTATTCTCTAAAGATCACCCAACTCTCCAAGTATGCTCCATTTATGGTGGTGGACTCAAGGACTAAAATTAGTAGGTTTTTGTCGGGCATGTTCAACATGATAGAAAAAGAATATTGTACAACGATGCTCCTCCATGATATGGATATCTCATGTCTTATAGTGTATGATCAACAAATTGAGGAAGGGAAACTCAATGAAGAATATAAGGAGAAAAAGAAGTATAGAATAGAGGATGATGATCCCTCTTATGCAAGGAATCATGGACAAGGTCACCTTAGATTTAGAAAAAGGTTCCCTAGGAAAGGTTCCTAAAAAACGCCTAAGTTAAACCAAGAAAGGGTGTCTAACCCTATGTCTTAAGGTGATGTTAGTGGGGTTCTTTTCCCAAGGTTTACTCAATGTGTTAGAAGTCATGTGGGTGAATGCCTAAAGGGTTATAACGTTTGTTTTGGATGTGGTATGTTGGGCCACAAGATAAGGCCTTAACCTAAAGTTTCTAGAAATGAAGGGGATAATCATCATAGGTATCAACCCTACCTTCATCTGGTTCAATTGGTTCGGGTGGGCTGCTCCAAAGAAGAACATATATTATGATCTTCAAGCTAGAGGTGGACAAGAGTGTCCTCCGAATGTTGCTCCAGGTATGTGCTTTATGCTTTATTTATATTCCGATGTTTCTTGTCTTCTATGACTTGTAGACTTTGATATTGTCTTAAGTATGAATGGTCTGCATTATTGATATGTTTAGTTTTTGTAGAACCTGACTTAGTCATGATGAGTTATGAGGTATGTTGATAAAGTTGATGAATAATATGCTTAAGTAATGTGTAGATATGTTGAATGAGTAGACTCCTTAAAAAGGGTAGTAATGTAATTCACCACGGTTTAGAATCATTTTGTGTGATAGATGTTAAAGCTTAGTGACAACTTATTCCTACCTTAGAATTGAATGAGATGGTGCTTAGAAACTCGACCTAGGCTTACTCCCAATGGGGAGATGGTGTGCTTAGATTAGCAAGGTCAATGAGTATTCTTAATGTTAAAAATTTGGGTTTGGGAAAGTCTCGTCCCTAGTTTTTAAAGACCTTATGCGATTTTATAATGACAAATTTAAGAGATAGAAGAGCATGGAAGTTGCTTCCACGAAAGTGTTAAGTAGTGATCTTTAAGTGAGGGTTTTTGGTAAGGGTGCTACTTGGGAGGCCAAGGGAAAATAAGATGTACCTATATCCTCATCATTTTTTTTCTATTCCTAATTTAGCATTGAGATGATGAGTTCCTCATGGTTTTCTCCTTATGACAATTCATTTGTATTTTAGATGTTTCCATCATTTCCTTTTGTGGTGCATGGACATGAAAACTTGGGTTTTGAAAGAAAATGAAGTTGCACGATTAATTTTCCTTATGTTGAAGTGCATTGAGTAAAGTTTATTATAGACTTCATGAGATAAATTGATGAGAATGTCCTAGCTTGGAGTTGAGAGGTTTCTCCTTGGATATATGTTATGAGTATAGATTGCATATAGGCTCCATACGATTGTGTTGAGCATGCTTTTAGCTTGCAGATGGTAGCTCCTCCTTAAACATATGTAGATGTGGAATAATAAATTTTGGGTTGTTAGATGTAGTTCCTACTTCCTTGTGTTGCATTGAATATGTTTATCTTTGAGTTACAGTGTTCCTCTTTGGTTGTGTGCATTTAAAAGTGTTGCATGAATGGTGAGTTGCTAGTTTAGAATTTTAACCTTAAAAAGTTCCTAGAATGTCATAAGAACAGTCCCAAAGAGGAGATATTATAACACCTCGTAGCCTTGAGTGGGAAGTTTAACCTGATTTGGGAGTTTCAAGTGCCACACACGAGGAGACCCACGCCTCGTAGGTGGGTAGCGTGAGTGAGATACCCAGTGAATCTGTCTCAGGCAATGTCCAGTGGCAGGACCCATGCCTTGTGGTTGGGTCTACGCCCCCTGGAAAAGGTCGTAAGTCTCATGCCTTGATTAACCACTTGCAGATCCTTAGCAACACCCAACCAGTATGGGTCGTGGGTCCACACACGCCCCGTGGTCGGGTCTCGTGGATGAGGGAACAGGTCGGTTAGTTGGGGACTAATAAGTCTTTCAAATTTTATTAAAGAATTAAGTGCTGTCATTTTACCCTAGTTTAGATCACCTATATAAATACTTTAGACCCTTAATTAAGTCATTCAGATTAATTACTTCTAAGCCACCAAAAGAAACCTAATTCTCTCTAAAAAGCCTCTCTCTAGAAAGAAGAAGAAGAGGGTAAAGCTAGGTCATGTCAAGAATCTATTATTTAAAGATTGGTAGACTTTTTATCAAGGTATGATGGCTCATTCATTCATGGATTTCCTTTCATACATAAACCTCCCATGTTTTCCCTAATTTAGAAACAAAATTCCCTAAGTCAAACTATGGTTTCTTCTAATGTGATGGGTTATGATCCAATAGAGTGGATATGATTGCTTATGATTGTTTATGGCTATTTATGATGTAATTACATGTTTTATGTATTATTATACATTTATTTATGAGTAACCTATGATTTTAGAGTGAATTTGATGTAGTTGGGTTTCATGCAATGAAAGGAGAAATTGAGGGCTTTCTAAGATTGATGAATCGCAATATAGATTACTTTAAATTAAAGTAAGTAGATATGAATCTCGAAAGAGTGAAGCTTTTAGAAATGAATTGACTAAGATCAAGTATGTATGATGAATTTTAACTTGTAAGGCTTGGGATTGAGATTGTCGTGAGACTAAGGTATGAATGATTATTGTTATGGCTTAGAATTAAGCTTTCATAATTGAATTATGACTAGTAGGTCTTGAGAGTAAATCTAACCTGATGATTTAAGACTAGTAAGGCTTTGAGAGGAAAACTACATTGTGAAGGTACATTTGTATATCATATTGTTGCGGATGGTTTACCCACATTGACCTATATTATGAATGTGTGAGATTATGCATGTCTTTATATAATCTAAAGTAAATGATTTACAAATACTTCGAGAGTGAAGGGTTAATGACTATGATCTTGTGTTGATTCAAAGGCTATTCTCATGAAAACATAATGAACAAGTTGTGAAAGGTTTTCTCAGATAGAGTGATTTTAGGTTGAAAGGTTTTTTCACCTAAAATGAATCTAAGTGAAAGGACTATAAAATAACATGAGGTTAGAGGTGATTCCCCAAGACCTTCATATGAGTAGCATATGAGGTAAGTTTCCATATTCCTAAATTGGTAAGTATGAGATGATAAACAAGAAGGGATTACCCTTGTCACTTGAAGAGGTGTTCTAGGTGACTACCCTTAGTCGATAACTCCTAAAGCAAGGCAAGAGATGATTACTCATTAGCCTTTATTGATAATCAAGGAGGCGAATACCTATGATCCTTGCAAAATGATGTTGTGGAGAATACCTATATCATATAATGATGGATATGGAGGTGAATACCTATGATCCTTGTTAAATGATATGGAGGCGAATACCTATATAATATAATGATGGACATGGCCGTGAATACCTATGATCCTTGTAAAATGATGTGGAGGCAAATACCTATATCACAACATGATGGGGCATAGAGGAGAATACCTATGATTCCCAAAAATGGTCATAGAGGCAAATAGTATGATTCCTTAAAGATTTAAAACTTGTCGTCTACTTTCAGGAAATGTTTGGAATAGAGAACTTACAATAGTACAACGCCGTATTCTCGGAAGACTAAGGAAAAAGAATATATCTATTAAGAGAAATATTTATTCTAGAGAAAATCTTAACAGTTACATCAAATCACAAACTACACGAAAGTTGTCCCTAATGGTCATGGAGGAGAATATCTATGACTATACATGTAAGGATAAAGGTGAATACCCATTATCATACATAATAGACATAAAGAGGTGAGTCCCCATGTCTTGAGGATAAATTAACAATAATGTGAACTACAAAATTTAAGAATGAGTAGTTTGACCGTATATTAAAAGGACGTTCCAATACATATATGACTAGAGGTGAATTCCCTTGTTTATAAAAGGTAAGCTAAGGATAAGATTAAAATATGATGAATATGAATGAGAACCTAAGTAATTTGCTTAGCATGGGTGGGATTATGGAGTCTTATCCTTGCATTGCACAAGCATGCCTTGAGGTTACTTATGAAGTGTTTCTCTTATGTTATGATGATCTAGATTTATTGATTATGCATATGAATATATTTTCATCTCTTATTCTCACAAGTTATGATTATTATCTCTTACGCCTATAGCCTATGCCTTATGATTATGGTATATTTCTTATTTTGAGTGATGCCTTTTATATGCTTATGTTGATGATTTATGTTAGTCATCATATTTAATACATTATTGCACTAACGCATATTGTTTCCTACATTCTTATAAAATGTAGTGTCCAATGATATTGACTTCTATTCTTGTGGCTTAATGCATAGTAGAGAAAGTGAACATATGGTGACTCCTCATACCAGCGAGACTTGATCACCCTTTACTTTTTATGTCTTTATTTATGTTTAAAATTTTGTATGCGTCGTGTCCCTAAAACTCTCATGTATTAGATGGTTTGAGACAGTGTTAAAGACTTCTGCATTGTTTTGTGAGACTTTGATTGTATTGAAAAATATTTTAAATTTCCACACTTTTATACTAGCTTATGTTATGGTATGCTAAGGGGATTTTATGAGGCCTATTCGGGTCTTGTACGCCTTGTTATATCTAGGGAGTGCCCCTTGGGTCGTGACACATTCCGAAGCTAATGATGTCATCACTATTTATGAGTCAATGTTGTTCATGAATGATTCTTCCAGCTATAATCAAACTCGCATGGAACCAAAAAATACAGAACTCACTACATTTACTACATTTCGCACACCTAAAGATATTTATTCTACAAGGTGATGTCATTTGGTTTTTAAAAATGTTGGTGCCACATATCAAATGCGCTATGCAAAATATAGTTTATAACTTTCTCTATAAAAATTTCAAATGTTATCTTGATGACTTGGTGGTAGAGTCGATAAAAAGGGGTGTTCATTTGAAGACTTAAGAATGGTGTTAGAGTTTCTCCAAAGATATCTACTAAGGATGAATCCGTTGAAATGTTCCTTTGGAGTTACTCTTTGAAAATTCATCAGTTTCATGGTGACACATCGAGTAATTGAAATTGATTAAGCCAAAGTTCATCCAATTTTGAAGATACATGATCCTCGAAGTACAAAGTCTCCAACGAAAGCTAGAATTCTTGAGAAAGTTCATCTCGAATCCAGCGGGAAGATGTCAACCATTTGGTCATCTCATAAAGAAAGGTGTTCCTTTTAATTGGGATCGAACATGTAGCAGTGCCTTTTAAAGTATAAAACTGTATCTAGCAAAGCTTTCCATTCTAGAAACCTCTATGCCTGGATAGCGATTGATACTCTACATTGTGGCATAAGAAAGGTCTGTAGGATCCATGTCAAATCGAGATAATAAGGAAGGCAATGAAAAATCTCTTTACTGCTTGAGTAGAACGATGACACCAAATGAGGTGAATTATTCTCCTATCGAAGAGTTGTAATTCTCAATTCAAAAGATGAAACATTATTTTCAAGCTCATGTTATCCGCCTCTTTTATAGAGAAAATCCCATCAGATTTGCACTAAAATATAGTATTTCCAGTGCCAACAGTTTGATATTGTGTACATCCCATAGAAAGTACTGAACAGACAAGCATTAGTGGAATTCTTCGCAAACCATCCGATATTACATAATTGATAGTTAACTTATGAGCTTCCTGATGAAGATGTGATTTCTATTGAAATTCAACCTCATTGGAAAATGTACTTTGACGGGGCTACACATTATGGCAGAGCTGGCACTAGCGTTGGCGTGGTGTTCGTCACTTCAAAAAAAGACATTCTATCATTCTCTTTTACTTTAAAGAAAACAAGATTTTCATTAAATAACGGAAAGAGAGTGGTGGGCATATAAGACGACATATTGAGCAACGATTCATGAAATACCATATTCACTTGCTTTTGGAGTTGAAGCAATCCTACCACTTTAGCGTCAATTACCTTCCTTATATCTTGTTATTCAAGAAGGGCTCACTAAAAAAGGAAATGATCAACTAAGTCTTGATGAGTTAGAAGGACTTAATGAAAAAAGGCTAGAAGCTCAACAAAATTTTGAATGTTATCAAGCTCATCAAACTCGTGCTTTCAATAAGAAGGTTCCCGCGAGGTACTTTCAAGTTCGAAACCAAGTCCTCGCAGTAAGAAGACTAATCATTATTTCCCATAAGTCCAGGAAAAAATTTACCTCAAAGTGAAATGGACCATATGTCATACAAGAAGCGTATTCAAATGACCCTTACAAGCTTGTTGATGCAGAAGGTGTGAGGATTGGTCCTATTAATACAAAAGTCCTGAAGAGATACTACCCTTGAAGTAAGATTATGCTCCTTAATGTACTGGACTTATCCATATGTCATTCCTATTCCTCGAGAGTATAAATTGTGTACGGCGCACCCAAAAAGAAACAAAAAAAAACACTCTCCCAACACCACAAGAAAAGAGTCATTAGTGAGCGATAATTTGGTCGTTAAAAGTCTAAATCTGGTCTCTATATGTCAATAATTACCATAAAAAATCTGGTCATCACTGGTCGTTAAGTCAATGATTAAATTTCAATTCGATCGTTAACATTACATTTAACGACCATACAAATTCTGGTCATCATATATCCTTTTTAGGGACTGGATCTCCCTTTAGTATCGATACTTTAATGACTGAAATTCCTTTCATTAATGGTATGTTAGTTTTAATACCAGTATGTTAAACAACCAAGTTTCACGTCGCTAATGGTCGTTTCAATATTTGATAGGTCATTTGTAAATGAGTTTTAAATATCCCATTTTTATTTGCTTGTATACAAAGTTTATATAGTAAAATGTTGATTATTTCATACACAGAAATACCAAACAGTATTCTTAATAATTAAATTAATAAATCCTCATTGTTAATACAAAAAACTAATTAAAGATATATCATATTCAATTTTGTATGGCACGGATTTAACTATCAACTCCTGAGAGAAAAAGTTCAGCATATATAAATAATCAATGTAAAAGAACTATCAACTTGCTCTGTACTTTTTTGAATCATAGATTCTTCATATTGAAAATTCTTGAGCTAAAAAAAAGTTAATGTCAGTTTAAAAGATTACAAATTGAAAGAATAAAAAGAAAACCTCAATCGATTTAGTAAAAAGAATACAAAGATTGAAGTTCCTAAAAAGAAAATGTGTGAATAATAACTTTTAGTATGATAGAATTTAACATCTTTTCTGTTACTTGTTTATATTCTTAGAATTCTCTATAGAGTGTAATATGATGTTGGCATATAGTACTAATTAGGATATAGTGTTACTTTCTGCGAAGTGGAGTAAGATTTCATATTTCATGAAGCTGATTCACATAGGTGTTTTAGTTTTTAAAGGTTATAGATATGTTGTTTGTAACATGGTTCCAAAGTGCTATGTTTTTCAAGAACAATTTGTCTGAGGTTCTAAGACATTGATTACTAGAGGTTTAAAGGTTATTCTTCGATTATATAAGTGGAAAATTTGTGCTTCCATTGCTTTTGGAACTGTTGTTGCAAATAGTAGCTGGACGCTTCAAATTTGCCCTAACATTTCATGAGACCATAATTCTTTTGGTGACTGGAAATGAATTCTCAAGAAATAGAGAACCGGACTTCAACCTAGCAACCACACACTTTTTTCAAGAGGAAATTATAAACTAATTAATGCATTATAATACCTAAACCATGATTTAATCTATGTATGGATTGGAGTGCAACCAAATCTATCGTCTCTTTCAATGACGCCACAGAATTATGCGTAATCCAGGAGCTAGCACACCTATTATTGATATTTAAAGTAGAAAAAAAGGATTCTGTTGATTCACATCAATTATGGTAGGGGAAGCTCATCGACAAGCTACATGGATTATATAGAAGATACAACAGTATATAGAGAAAATGGGAATGAGTGAACGGATTATATAAAAGATACAACAGTATATAGACAAGATGGGGATGAGTGAATTAGACCTGATTCAAATGACCACATTTACTGTCAAAAGAACACATTATAAGCTACACTACCTTGAAGGAAATTGATATGTAACAATGTTGGATCTCCTAAATGACTCTTCATTATTTTCCTAGCACTACATGGGAATCTATATACAAGAAACTGATTGATAATTGAGGTGGTATGAAAGTAAGGCATGAGTGTGCACTGCGTGACACCGACCCAACAACCAAGAGTGTATGGGCTGCAGAAAATTTGAAAGGAAAAATAATATCTTTAGAAAATGATCAAGTTTATTATAGGTTACATAAGGCTACTTGAGATGATTACAATCATCAACTACATCACTATTTATACTACTCAAAATAGAAAACAAAAAGTCTTGCACAAATAACTAAATACATGTATCTAAATTTACTAGATATATGTACTACGAAATTCTAAAGAGACTTCTTGAATAACTAAGAGACAATTTCGGAAGACTAAACATTGATGCATTAATTCCAACACTCCCCCTTAATGCACTTTGCATGATAACTCCAATGCGTTCTCGAAAATAGAAAATTTTTTTCTTTAGGAAGTCTTTGGTTATGATGTCAGCAAGTTGTTCTCCTGTCTGACAATAATGCAACTAAATTTCACCTTTCTCTTGTGCTTCTCGGATGAAATGATACTTGATGGAAATATGCTTTGATCTTATATGGCTGACTGGATTCTTGACAATTGCAATTGCTGATTTGTTATCACAATACACAACAATCCCTTTTTATTGTTTTTCACCAATGTCTTCAAATATTCTCCTAAACCAAATAGCTTGAGAAGTAGCCCTGGATGCTGAAACATATTTTGCTTCGGCAGTGGATTGAGCAACAACACTTTACTTTTTTGATAACCAAGAACAAATACTTCATCCAAATAAGAAAGCATAACAATAAGTACTCTTCATGTCATCTGTACTTCCATCCCAACCACTATCAGAATAACCAATTAAGTTCAAATCTCCACCAAATTTGTACAGTATTCAATAATCCATTATTCCTTGCAAGTAGCATAGAACACAATTTGCAGCTCCAAAATGTAATCGGCTTGGTTCTTGCATGAATATGGATAATAAACTAGAAGCAAACATAACATCTAGCCTTGTTGAAGTAAGATATAGAAAACTTCCAATCAAACTGCTAAAAAGTGAGCTATTAACTTTTTTTTCTCCACCATCTTTTCTAAACTTCTCAATTGCTGCTAATAGTATGGCCACAGACTTGCAATCCATCATTTTGAATTCTTGAAGAATACTTTTAGTATACTTCTTTTGAGAAATGAAAATTCCTTCTTTCACTTGAGAAACTTCAATGCCCAAGAAATAATTCAGCAACCCAAGATCACTCATTTCATAAGCTTGTATTATATCTTGTTTGGAATTTTGCATCATCTTTACATCACTTCCTATTAAGAGCAAATCATCCACATAGAGACAAATAATGATAATACTGCCATGTTCTTTCTTCACATACAAAGTGGCTTCACTTTTACTTATCTGAAAATTAATTTTCAGAAAGTATGTACCAATTTTAGTGTACCAGGCTATTGGAGCTTACTTCAGCTCGTAAAGAGCGTTTTTTAGCCTATACACCTTTTCTTATCCCTCTTGAACAAAAAATCCTTGAGGTTACTCAACATAAATCTCTTCATCAAGTTTTCCAATCAGAAATGTTGATTTAACATCAAGTTTAAATATCTTCCATTTCTTTTGTGCAGCAACAACAATTACAGTTCTTATTGACTCAAGATGAGCCAATGGAGAGAAAGTTTCATAAAAATCAATACCTGATTTTTACGTGAAGCCTCTAGCAACGAATCCTGCTTTGTGCTTTTGAATATCTCCTTCTTATTGAGTTTGATTTTGTAAATCCATTTTAGACCTACACCTTGTCTTTCTCTAGGAATAGCCTGAAGCTCCCAAGTATTATTTTTTTCAATCATTTGAATGTCTTCTTCCATGGTTTTCTTCCAAACATCATGCTTTATTACTTCTTCATAATTTTCTGGCTCAACACTGGTAAAATTACATCTTTGATAAATGTCACTCAACATTTTTTTTCCCTTTTTGAGGCGGTTCTTCATTATGTGAATCTGGGAATTCTCCCTCTTGAGACATCTTTATCTTTCTCAACCTCTTCTTCATTTGAAGATATGATAGAAGTATTCTCTATCATTTTATCCTCCCAATTCCATGTTGTTTTTTCATCAAAAATGACATCTCTACTAACAACAAATTTGTTAGTTTTGACATCGAGAAGCCTATATCCTTTTGTCACATCACTATAACCAAGAAAGACATATTTTTGACTCTTTTCATCCAATTTTGTTCTTTTCTCAGCAGCTACATTAGCATAACAAATACACCCAAAAATTTTAAAATGACTTATAGAAGGTTTAAATCCACTCCAAGATTCAACTGGTGTCTTGTCCTTTAGTGCCTTTGTTGGACACCTGTTAAGGATGTGAACTGGTGTATGCACTGCTGCTGCCTAAAAATATTATGGCAGCTCTCTCATCATCATTGTTCTGGTCATTTCAACAATTGTTCTATTTCTTCTTTCAGATACACCATTTTTTTGAGGAGTATATCCTGCTGTAATTTGCTTCTGAATGCCTTCATTTTTGCCATATTCTTTAAATTCTTGACTTGTGTACTCACCTCCTCGATCACTGTGAATGGTTTTGATGCTGCAACCTTTTTGCTTCTCAACAAGGGCTTTAAATTTCTTGAATGTAGCAAATGCTTCTGACTTTTGTTTCTAGAAATAAACCCAAGTCATTCTTGAGAAATCATCAATAAAGATTAGAAATTATATTTGACTTCCAAGAGATGTAGTCTTCGTTGGTCCACAAATGTCGGTATGAATTAGTTCCAAAAATACACTTGCTCTCCAAGACACCCCCTTTGAAAAATACTTTATGTGTTACTTTCCTATTATACAACTTTCACATGTATCCACCTCAGTATGTATCTCAGGAAGGCCTTGCACAATGCCCTTTTGCTTGAGAAGCTTTAAACCATGAAAATTCAAGTGACAAAATCTTTTGTGCCAAATCCATGAATCATCTACAATTTCATTTTCTAATGCTTTGTAATAAAATTGCAAAGGGAAGTTTCTTTTTATCATCTTTACTTCAACATTGACTTGATTTTGCTCAATTTTATCATAAATCATGCAATAATTATCTCCAAACACAAGAGAATAAACATTTTCCATGAGTTGACCAACACTAAACAAATTTTCTTCCAAGTCAGCAACATAAAGAACATCATGAATTTGCTTACCTCAACCTTTCATGTTGATCAATAGTACCTTTACCTTTCGCATCAACTAAGGCTCCATTCCCCATCTTCACTTTAGTAGTGATGCTATTATTAATTGAGAGGAAAGCCTTTTCATCTCAAGTCATGTGATTACTACAACCACTATTAACATACCATTCATTGCTTTTTGTTGAAGCATCAAATTTAGAAACAAATAAAAGGTTTTCTTCCTATTTTTCACAAAAGTTTGCTTGCTCCCATTTCTTGTGCCAACATTCCTTTTCAACGTGGCCAAACCTTTATCAAAAGTTACACTGGGGCTTGTCTTTGTGCCAACAATTTTCTGCATTGTGATTAGTCTTTTTGCAAACTTTACAAAAAAAGACTAGAGTTTTTCTCACATTTTTCTTCAACCTTCTTGGAAGAACCATCATGATCCTGCTTCTTTTTTGGCTTGTGATTTTTCTTCTGATGATTTTTTGAGAAATTTTGAGAATTCTCATTTGTTTTAGACTAGAAAGCCATCTCTTTGGGTTGATCTTCACGAAAAAATCATCGCTTCTCGTGTGCACGAAATGATCCAACTAGCTCTTTGATGGAAATTTACAAAGATCTTTCGTATCCTCAGTGCTAGAAACGATGTACTCATACTTTTCTGTGACACTAATTAGAATCTTTTCCACAGCTTGTTGGTCAGAGATTGTATCACTATGATTTCTCATTTCATTAACAATATTCATGACTCTTGTGCAATATTCATCAATTTTTTCAGATTCTATCATCTTTAAATTTTGAAACTCTCTTCTTAGTGTTTGAAGATTTATAGTGAGTACCTTTTCGTCACCATACATCTCAGTTTCCAGAGAATCCCAAGCTTCCTTTGCAGTCTCACAAGTAGTAATTTTTGCAAAATATGCTCTTGTGACTCTCCCATTTGGATTTTTCTCAAGACTTTTGCATTTTGACGATACTTAGCTTCAAGATTTTTCTTCTCTGCTGCTGTAAGATCACCATCGTTGTCTAGCTCTTCAAAGCCATTTGCAACAATAGTCCACAAACCTTCAGCTTTCAAATGTGTTTTCATTCTTATCTTACAGTATTCAAAATCAATTCCATCAAAAAATGGAGTAAGAACAACTGAAGAATCAGCACCTTCATTTGTTTTGGATGCCATATTTTTTTCTTCACCTAACCTCATATTAAAAATGAAAACCTGCTCTTGATACCAATTTGTGGGAAATTTCGAAGGAAAAATAATATCTTTAGAAAATGGTCAAGTTTATTATAGGCTACTTAAGGCCACTTGAGATGATTACAATCATCACCTACATTACTATTTATACTACTCAAAGTAGAAAACAAAAAGTCTTGCACAAATAACTAAATACATGTATGACAATTTACTGGATACATGTACTACGAAATTCTAAAGAGACTTCTTGAAAAACTAAGAGAAAATTTCGGAAGACTAAACATTGATGCATATTGTAGACATGTTCCCATGATTTTTTGTGCTAGTATCTTTTTCTGAGACGAATTAAAGTGTGAGGATTTTTCTGCTATATAAATAGTAATTTTATGTTATATAAATAGTAATTTTAGTTTCCGAATTAAGCTCATGATCGGATGAGTCTAAGCGCAGGTATAGGTATTCAGTGGATATATGCAGGTGTGTCATTTAAGGATCTCAAAAATTATTTCTTTCAAGAGATTTTCTTGCTTTACTAACTTCACCTTAAATACTCTTAAATATTTATAGATTACTTTTATTTAGGCCCTTAATTTGTATTAATTCTTATCATTTTATCATAAGGAACTAACACCTATCATCATCTCATTAGTAAACCAAATTCTTATATTTATCATGTGTTTCAGGAAACTTCAACAAATTAGAAATTTAACAAGACACTATTAAGGAAAAATAAAACCTTAGTCTTGGAAAAATATTTAAAAAGAACTCCTTCACCCCTCAGTGCTTGATTAGTTAGTAACACACCACTAACAACACATAATTTAAATAAACTCAAAGAAGAGCACTCTGGGAATGCTTTTTTTAATCAAGCAGCAGTTGACAATGCAAGACGCAGACCAACTAATTTTTTAACTAACAAAAGAAGATTTGTATTAATCACATCATTATAGAGCAGAATCTAAACACTTAAATCTACACTTGCTATCTGTTAGTAGCAGCAAAACAACAATTGCTAGCAGCAACAATATAATATATAATACTTGTATGATCCTATGTCAGCAGATTTTTTAATAAGCAACAGGTTGTAGAAGCTATATATGAAGTTAAGGAACGTAACCATATAATAAAAAGTGATGTGGTTGTCTTAGTGAATTAAGCCTATAATCAGTTGATCAAATTAGTTAAATACAGATGTCATTTAATTTGTTAGTGGAGACAAGAACTGGTGGCCGGACAACATTGCATGAATTCAATCTATATATAGTAAATGAACGAAGATTCAGATTGAGAATATATATGTCATATGTGCAACTCATGATAGTCATTTGTTTCTTATGAAACATGTTCCTTACCCTTTTAGCCTCAGAAGGTTATTGTCTAAATTTTTCAAGCCTTAAGGACTATCTGGAATGAAACAAGCATCTCATCTTAGACATGCTCCTACCTCATAGGTTGCTCACGTTATATTCTACACGAATGTGCTTTGATCCCACTCTTTTATTGTAGAGCAATTAAGCACCTCTTTTTCCCCCAAGTTTCTATTGGTTGGAACTTCTTGTCCCAGTAATGCATTATTCTACTCTACTACTTTCATCTATTATAAAATATAATTACCACTTATATACATAAGTTCAAAAACACCAATACAGAATTGAAAAAATTTATCCATTAACTCATAGATCAATTGCAACAAGGTCACTAAGAGCAGTAACAAATTAAAGAAAGTTGATCTTGTTGAAATGCTATCAAACTAGAAACACCTTTTAGAAGATGGATTTATTGGGTTTTAGCAAAGTCCGAATGAGAAATAACAAGACAAAAATGAAAAATGTGGGGAAAACAATTTTATGAGGGAAAATGAAAAGTCATTTCAAATGGAAAGTCTTTGAAAATGAAAAGTCATTTATCTCATATTGGTGAAAGAAAGCAAAATTGTTTTCCTTATATTAGCAAATACTTCCTTTAGTTCATAACGAGTTCAGAAGATGGTGCCACTTCGGACCGTCGTCGCTCACTCGGCTTCAACTTTTGATTCGGGAAATGATGTAATTGATTAAAAATATTTTTGGAAAAAAATGATTTAATCAATATCATTAGTTGATATCCCTTTCTCTTATAAACTAATTGATAATGTTAATTATTTAGCAGAATTAATTTTGCGTAACAGAATTATTTGAGATTCATGCGCAACGGTAAAGTCGTTCTGAAGGGACTTGTTTTGTTATTTTTTTCAAAAAAGTACAACGTTATGAAAAGAAATGTTTGAACAGATGCGTTCACACTATTGTGCAAACAGATGCACTTCTTACTGCAAGTGGCTATAAATAGATATATTTTTTTTGTTTTTCAACACTGAAGTTGCATACATTTTCTTACAAGAACAAAATTGTCGATTGATTGAGAATGTGTGCTCTCGTTGTTGTTCTTGCGTTCTCAATTAAGTGAAGTTTAAGGTATCGCTACTTCTCTTATAGTTAATTCATTTTATTCTGGGAGAAATTAATTTGTAACCTCAGGTACTTTAGGAGATTAAATTTACTAAGGAAAACACAGTGGGTTTGTGAACTCGAATGATTATTTTCTTTATGTTTCATCTTTTTTCTATTTCTTTTTTTTTCTAAACGAAATAAAAGAGATAACAAGCTCAAGAAATTTATTTTGGTTTCTATGTTTGAGGTTTTTGGAGATTAAAACCTTTATGATTTTTTACTCTGTTTGAATTTTAAAATTCATTCGATTAACGATAAAGAAACATAAAAACATTATCATAAATAGAAACAAGCTATGTAAAGATTTATTCTTTACTGTTAGTATTTCACATGCTAAAATTGTTTGTTATTTGTGACAAAAAATGACAAATTCAAGTCAAGTAAATATTGGAACAGTGAGTACTGCAACAACATTTGTTGCACACAATTGTTCAAATGCTATCTTACACTTGCTGAGGAATTAGCAAAGTCTTTTAGGGTGGACTTCAAAAGATGGAAAAAGAAGTTCTTCTATTTGACTACGTTCAGTGTGCAGAGGTTAATTATACAGAATGTTCCCATTTTATCGGATGAAACTCCGAACGAAGAATGATTCTTGGTAACAGAAGCATGAATGTATTCAATTTTTTTGTGTAAAAATTGATTACCTTAAATGTTTTGTCTAAATTTGAGTAAAATAAATCAAAATCTCAAGTTTGTGTTAAATCTAAGTATGCTAAGCATCCTATAAATATGTTGAAAAGAATTCATACCCATTAGAACTGATTCACACTATCATTTGTGACATGAAGACTACATCATCACATGGTGAAAAAAGTATTTCATAACTTTTATTGACGGTTGCGCTAGATATTGTTACATCTATTTATAAATGGTAAACCTGAAGCAATAGATGCATTTATGCAATATAAAACTGAAGTTGAAAATCAGTTGGATAAAAAAAATCAAAATGATCAAAAGTGATAGAGATGGAGAATATCAATCTCCATTTGTTAAAATATGTTTCGAAAATGGAATAATCCATCAAACTATTTCTCATCATTCTCCTCAATGTAATGGCATTGTGGAAACAAAAAATCAAACTTAAAAGAAAATGATGAATTCCCTACTTATAAATTCAAGCTTACCACAAAACTTATGGGGGAAGCTATCCTTACAAAAAATTGAATACTAAATAGAGTGTCTCACAGCAAGAAACATTTTATTCCATATGAGAAATAAAAATTGCAGAAAACCAAACTTAAAATATTTCAAAGTGTTGGGTGTCTAGCCAAAGTCCATGTTCTTATACCTAGGAGGGTGAAAATAGGACATAAGATTGTGGATTGTGTATTCATTGTATATGCCACAAATAGCAAGACATCGATTTTTGGTTCATAAGACTGAACATCTGGATATTCATGACAAAATAGTAATAAAGTTAGGTAATGTTGAATTCTTTTAACATATCTATACGTATAAAAGTAGACACGAGTCATCTAGTGGGGATCTAAACGACCTCAAGAAGAACAAAAATAGAATGTACCTAATGAAGAGAGTCAAAGGTGCAGTAAATGTCAAAGGACAACTACTTCATTTGGATCTAACTCTGTAACATTCCTTCTTGAAAGTGAGCCTCAAACGTTCAAGGAAGCAATGTTGTCTAGCTACTAAACCTCTTGGAAGGAGGTTATCAAAGTGAGATTCAATCAATGTTAAGAAATCATACTTGAGAGTTGATTGATCTGTCTCTAGGAAACAAGCCCTTGGGTTCGAAATGGATTTTCGAAAGGAAGATCAAAGATGATGGAAATATTCAAAATATAAATCAAGACTATTTGTCAAAGACTTTATACAGAAAAAAGGTATTGATTATTTTGATAAATAATCGCAAGTAACTAGGATTACATCACTCGAATGTTAATTGCCATAGATGCAATATATGATCTTGAAATCCACCGAATGGATATCATAACCGCCTTCCTAAATGGAGATGTGGAAGAAAAAATTTACATGGAACAACTTGAGGGTTTTGTAATACCGGTAAAGAAAAGAAAGTATGTAAACTTGTTAAGTCACATTATGGACTAAAACAATTACTGAAACAATGGGATGCAGAGTTTGATCAAACCATGTTTGCAAATGGATTTTAGATCAATGAATGTTATAAATGTATCTATATTAAATATGTTCCAAATCAGGAAGTCATTGTATGTCGATATGTGGATGACATGTTGATAATGAGCAAGGATATTTCTAATGTAAAAGCTACTAAGTGTATGCTCATCAGTAAGTTTAAAATGAAAGATCTAGGATTTGTCAATTTGATATTGGGTATCAAGATTCATAAAACTCCTAATAGTCTAGCAGTGTCTCAATCTCATTATATTTAAATGATACTTGAAAAGTTTAAGTACTTGAATTTTAGAAAAGGCAAAGGCCCCAATTTATGTTAACCTTAGTCTTGCTAAGAATAAAGGTTAAAGATAGTCTCAATTGGATAATGCCAGAGTATAGAGAAGTTAAATGTATACCAGATATAGACTGCATACAAGCAAGCGGGGTCGATACAAAGTATTGGATGTCAATGAAGAGAGTTTTGGGGTACTTAGATGACACTTAAAACCATGCTTTCTATTACAACGAATACCCAATAATTGTTGAAGGATATAGTGATGCAGATTGTATTACTCATTCAACTTAAATGAAATCTACGAGTGGATATGTTTTCACTATTGGTGGAGGATCAATATCATGGAAATCATCCAAATAAATAGGTATAGCTCACTCTACAAAGGAATTTGAATTCATCATCCTAGACAAGGCAGATGAAGAAGTTGAATGACTTTAAATTTTCTTAGAAGATGTTCCTTTTTGTCCCAAACCAATGGCCCCCATATGCATACACTACAATAGTCAAGTTGCAATATGAAGGGCTGAAACCGTTATGTATAACATGAAGTATATTAAGATATGATGAAGACACAACTCTGTTAGACAAATTCTCTCTTGTGGAATTATCACAATTGACTATGTAAAGTCAAAGGATAATGCATCCGATCCACTTACAAAAGGTTTAACTAGAGAGGGAGTTGAGGGATCATAGACGGGAGTGGGACTATGATCGAGAACAAGTCATCGTGATGGTAACTCTGCCTAGAATATTGGAGATCCCAAGATCTAGGTTCAAGGAGATCAAAAAAATTTAAAGATGATGATTTAACACTATTAGAATTTATTTTGTGGTCCATACTCATGATGAGACAATGTTCAGTAACTAGGATAAAGGCATAAGGACTTTTTAATGGTTTCTATTCTTGATACAAGGGTATATAGAATAGTGTATGTACGGGATAACACAGTTAGAAACCACCTACGTAAGTGTGAAGTGTAAGCCTCTTCAATGAGAATCCAGTAAGGCTAGTTCCCTAAGCACTTATTAACAAAGATGTGTTCATGGTTAAAAATGAACAAAACAATGAGAACCAAAACCAGTTCAAGGGTTGATTGTGTGACTAATGTGTTCTAGGTATATACCAAATCTCGACGATTCAAAGATATCAAATCTACCAAATGACCGAATATATCTAATATATGTTCACTATGAAAGTTTAAAAGGAAACCTACTTATACTACTGTGATTTACCCTTACATACGAGACACAAAATATGTTCATGCATATGTTATAATAATAGTCATTCCCCATTCATGTGGTGTTTGTTGGGTTTTAGCAAGGTGTGAATGGGAATAAAAAGAGAAAAATGAAAAATATGGGGGAACCAATTTTTGGAGGGAAAATGAAAAGTCATTCCTAATGAAAAGTCTTAGAAAATGAAAAGTCATTTCTCCAATATTGATAGAAGAAAGGAAATTGTATTCCTTATATTAGGAACCTTTAGTTCTGAAAAAGTTAAGAAAAAGGTGCCCCCTCACGCCATCATTTTCTCTCACTCGACTTCGGCTTTGACTTTCGATTTGACAAATGATGTGATTGATCGATAATAAATTTTGAAAAAATTATTTAGTCAATCTCATTAATTAATTTCCTTTCTCTTATAATTTAATTCATAATGTTAATTAATGAACATAAATAATTTTGCGTGATAACATTATTTGAAATTCGCTTCTAACAATAAAGTCATTATGAATGGACTTCTCCCTTCGGAAAACACACTATTTTTCCCAAAATACACAACTTTCGGGAAATATATGTCTTAAAATAAGCGTTCAGACCATTTTCTGAACAAACACATTCATTTCTTGATAAAGATGAAACGAAAAGAAAGAAACAAAGAAAAGAAGGAAATGTGGATTAATACTCAAGCTATTGAAATTATGGGCAACAAGGGTGGCACACTCAAATTACACTTCCCTAAAAAAGTATAAGTGATCGTATTAAGTAAACAACCCAACTATTAGGTTGAGATTGATGCCACGAGGAAAATGATTTAGACTTAACTTAAATGTACGATTACCTCTATTTAGGTCATTTCAGAAAACTAGTAATTAAAGGGAGGTTTCGTAAAACAAAAGCGTTGCAATTTTGTGAAATTAAACAAGTAGCAAAAGTAAATTATTTGTGTTTATCAAGTTGTGAGAGAAATAAGGGTATAAGTGTCCCCATAGATTCATAACGCCATTATCCTAGCTATAAAAACTCTTTCCTAGTGTTTTGCATGCAAAGTGATAAGTTATTTATCTCTAAATCCTTGGTCTGACATTTAGAGAATTTCACCCCATACCTTGGTCCGACGACGTGTGTCTAAATTACTAACCCTTACCTTTACTTCATATTAGGCATCATATTCGATGTTTGACTTAGTTATTACTTCAAACCAATCAAAGCTAGCCTATTATATAGTATCAACTAAATCTATGTCAATAATTCTTTTCATATTAACTATCCCCGTGGTTCAATAAGTAGCACTAAGGCGAATTCTAATGCGTGCACTCGTTAACAAAACTTCTAGAAGAAGGAATTGTTATTTAGATAGGTTTATTTTGTTAATGACTCATTCTTCCCACAACACTAGTTGTGGATTTAGTTACCCATGCTAAGAAGAACACAATTTATACTTGATATATAACAAATCATGAAGTTACTTTGACAAATTCAAAGAAAATCAAGAAATTCAACTTGGAATCACACAATTATGTTGAAAACCAAATCCGTAAATTTGAATTAATGGAAAAACATATCTCCAAGAACAAAAGTATGAAATTAGTAAAATAATCCAACCCCAAAAACTAGGGTTTTCACCCTATTTATAATAAAAAGACTACTAAACTAAAAAGGAGTTCAAATAAGGAAAGTTTGTCCGAAATGCGGCTTCAATTTGACGACCCCACAGACGATTCATTGATGAAATGACGGACCATCGACTGCCTCCGTCGATCCATACTTAGCATCTTTTCAAAATTTGCATTTCGCATCATCTCTGACAAATTGACAGACAAACAGCACGATCTATCGATGCTTCTCGTTGTTCCATACTTAGATTTTTCTTCAACACTGGGTACTGGGACATTCTCTGATCACGTCGATGATTTTCGAGGAGGTCCTTTGATCAATCGACAGACCGTCAATCCTTCCGTAAACCTACACTTAGTCAGAATTCCCTGAGTTGCTTCTAAATTCATGAACCTTCATTCAACGCTCAACACTTGCGGTCCGTCAATGGCTTCGTGGGTAACTTCTGCACTTGATTTCATAGCCTTATGCATTTCAATCTTGGACAACTTTCCTGCAAAACAGAGACAAAAACATATTAAAATTACTAGAAATAGACTCTAGACACACACCAATCTTAAGGAAAAAACATTGAAAGTACCGTGAAACCACTAAACATCTACACCCTCAACTTAAATACGTTGTTTGTCCTAAAGAGACGCACTATGACTCAACACAACACTTTGCACAAAAGTATCCCTTTTTAAGCTTCTGCCATCATATGGCTATCAATCCCAACTTTTTCATTACTTTAGTTCATGTTTTTTCTCTTAGTCTTGATGATCTTACTCTTGTGGATCAGTCCATGAGACAGACTCACTATGCTGTGACACCTCTACTCGTTTTTTCTCTCTCCAAGTTACTAATTTTCTGATATTGCAACTACTTCCCTCACTTCAAAAGATATCCTTCTTTTTCACACAATGATTTTAACTTTGAGTATAAGGATCATTTTTCAACACTCACAGTCAAAACAATTTCACACCTAGTTGGTACTTGTCGCCATAGGCTTACCCTTATTTTCACTGCTTAAGTTCACCATATTAGACTCTTAGGATCACGATAGGACTTTCTTGGCTTTTAACATAGTCTCAGGGTAAGGTATGGTGCATATGGGTTCATTTTAGTGACTTGTTGACCTCTTTGACATTACAGATAAGCCTCCTACCTCTTTCATTATTTGTTATGCCCTACTTTTCTTGTCATCTTTGCCTTATTTTCTCCTTTCTTTCTCTTTTGTGGAAGTGACTCTTATTTTTTTTGTTCAACACTTTTTTTCTCTTTTTTTATTCAACTCACAATTTTGACTAAGTCACTTTTCTTGTTCGTTGTACTTTTTCTCTTCCACATTACTCTTTTTCATACCCACTTTCGGTCCATTACTCATAATATTCACCCTCAGCTTATGTCTTTGCGAAGAGTAGATGTACACATTACCCAAGGTTGGGTAAGGGACAAGACAAGGTCAGTTTCTGCATTAGCCACCCTCAACTTATGCTTTTGGCCTAAGTTGAGGTGCACATGTCCAAGGAGGGACCAGGTCCAAAACATTATACTCAGGGAAGTTGAGTTGGTGAAGAAAAGAAAGGTCTATTATAGGCTCAAACTATTTGAATAAAAAAGGGATAACCTATTTCATTCGGCTCACTTAACTTCAGGCTAGATGTTTGCTAATTTTAACAAGAGCCAATTCCTAATTGTCTAACACAAATTCCTTCATATAAAGAATGTTGTCCATATCAGCCCGCAGACTCGCCACAACCTCCTAAAGAGTATTCAGATCAATGGTGGTGGTTGGGTGGTCTATAACTCGGAGCTCGAATGCATCTAGGTGATGGTGGAATGCCCAAATCTTTACTCTGTATGCTGCGTCACCTTCTTCTCAATCCGGTCCTCTGCCTCTGCAGTAGATTTTTGTATCCAAGGCTGGATATGGTGCAGCAAGGTGGCCATCTAGTCCTCTAGCTTCTGGACCCTAGCAAGCAGGACTAGTGCTGCTGATGGTAGGATGGATCGGGAGGAATGAGGCGCCTACTAGTGCCAAGGGCAGACTTGGCCGGGGTGGTATTGGTAGGCTCTAAAGTTGCGTGATCAGCCCCTTGGTATTGCTCTACCGTATGTGCAATGTTCTCACCCAGCGGGTGCACATCAACTCTTGGCCCACTTTGTTGTGCCACCTTATTGGCCTCATCCCTGATGAAACCGATATCCATTGCTTTTTTATAGAAGTACGGAGGAAATCTCTGTGCTAAATGGGGACTCCAGCATCCCAGTGTAGGCGAAAAATCATACAAGCAAATTAAGTGGTAGAGGACTTAAAATCCCTATCATGGATGACAGAGATAAATAACTTGGCAACATCGATCTCCAACCCGGCTGCCAGAGCTGAAACAAGGACCGCTCTATCCCAAGTGAGTATATTATCTGCAGTCGTGTGGGATAGGCCGTGGAAGACTAACAGCCAAAAGAACTTTTCCGTAAAAGAGAGGTTGACCTTCTAGATAAGGCCTTTGGGGTCCATCACCCAGTCCTCTCCCTCACCATCAATGGACAACCACTGTGCAATCTATATCTTGGTGGACTCTTTAAGTTCTCTACTCCGCTGAAAGTGGACACTCTTGACCACGTCACATCTGTAGTCAAACTCTTGGGGTGAGGGGAACCCTATCACAATTATGGACCCACCATATAGGAAGCGGCGGATGGCAGGAGAAGAAATATCCATCCAGCAGCCTCCCACTAGAACATCTGTGAGGGGCCGTATTTGGCGAGGTTCGCCCTCCTATCCAAAGAACCTTGGAGAGACGCTACATATGAGGTATAAAACTCTCGCACAATATTCTTGTTGTAGGACCTCATACTTCTCGCCATTCGCTCGAGTCGGTGGCGGGTAAAGAAATCATGCACTGCAGGGATTGTGTGTAAGCTCCGTGTAAGAACACGCCGCTCAACTGTCAATGTGAGAGTCTTCGTTCCGTTATCATTCAAGAACTTTACATCCGGTACATCTGGTACTGGCCATTGATGCACCACCGGTTGGGCTCATCAGCGACCGGTGCAGGGACCTCATGCTAGGGTGCCAGAGCAGACTCCGTCTCTGGGCCTCATTAGACTAGGCATTGCAGGAAGGCCTGGCTGGGAGAGTGTCTCCCTGTGATCCGGAACTGGAGACTGTGGCCTCATTCGATCCTGTAAAGTGGGCCAACTCTGAAGTGGAAGCCTCCTAAGAGTCAGATGCTTCCTCAGAACCCAAGGCATACAGTGTGCGCTCATTATTAGACTGGGAGGTAGTGGCTATGCCGGGCGTCACCTTCTGGGGTACCCCAAGTGTCCCTAATAGATGGTGTAGGGGTCCGAGTGCCAGGGGGCACATATTCAAGATCCCGCTCGTCGTCGGACTGGCCAATCACTTGATGGGATGGTGCCACAGACTTGGACCTCCCCATTTGGTAGACGATGTCTGGTTTTGTGTCCATAAATACCTAAAAAGGAAGTTGTTAGTTATACTGTAATCAATCTACACAAGCAACATAATTAAGATAGAGTCTGGAAACACGAGACACAATTCATTTCAAGATTGCAGAATTGGTAGACAAACACTATCAACGGCCCGTCGATGAAGTGATGGTCCGTCGGTGGACACTTAGCAGAATTTAGGACTTACATTCGATAAAAATCTCTTTCAGAAATGACAGACGTGCAGGCGGCCCGTCTATCAAATGACGGAACGTAGTCCAATTCCGTCGTCAAACACTTAAGAAAATTCAGTAAATATTAGGAATCACAATTTCAGTTAGAAACGACGGACGTGCAGGACAACCTGTTGATCAATCGATGGACCGTAGTCCAGTTCCGTCGTTAGACAGTTGAACAAAGTCAAAGGTTAGTCATCGACAGACCCCATCACGATCCGTAGATGGGGTACTATTATGTTGGTTAGAGATAGGTTTTTTAAGACATAGTTTAAACCCACAAATGGACAATTTCAAACGTAATACCAGTTCACCCAATCATGCAATAACAAGCAAAACACCAATTCGTCATCCTTAGTGTTTTGATTTTGCAAATTTTGACCATGGATCCTAATAGACTATCAAGACCTATGTCAGAAAAAACAACACGGAAAGTGAATTTGGTACTGATGCTCCCCATCCCAGCCAATGCCCCATTGGATCAAGGACCTCCATGATCCTTAGAATCTCGACCTCGACCTCGAATAGGTCCTAACTCATCCATTTTCTATCATTCTAAGGGACATAAAACCCAATTTTAAAAAGTTTAACATGTAAATTTATCCCCAAGTGAAGACCAACATACAATATGTATATTTCCATAAGTAAATGAATGAGAATTCATTATGGAAAGGAGAATGAAATACCTGTAAGTTATAGTGGAGTGAATTAATGGTGGTCTTGTAACACCAAGCTACCTGCCTGCCGACGAACACCGACAGGCGAAACGATGAAGTTTCAAGTAGAAAATAGGGGATTCGGGTTTTGGGGCTTCCAAAAATTTGGGAGAGTTTGATATTTTTGGAGGAGAATGGAGAGAATAGAGTTTGGGGGTTAATGGAGAAAGAGGGGAATAAGGGGAGGGAAACGGTTGGGAGGGAGTTTTAAAAGGTGTGGAAGGGTAACTGAATGGTTATTTCTTAATATAATCGGTCGGGTCGGGTCGAGTCACTTGTTTTTATATACTGGCAGTACCCCATCGACGGTCCGTAAGTGAGTCGACAGTTCGTAGACTGGTTCATAGATTGTGCCCAATCTTAGAAAATTTTTTAAAACATACCTGGGACCTACGGACACCATCGACAGTTCGTCGATGAAACGAAGGTCCGTTGGTTGGTCCGTAGATCTATGCACCAGACTAATTTCTACAAAATTCTTGTGGTATGGTTCCTGTACATTGAACACCTATTAAGACATTCTTTTTGTGTTTTTTGGATACTTTTTAGACACGGATCCTAAACTATTCTCTAGCCAACATACTAAAAAATTACACGAAAATTAACACAAATTTAGTAAAACAGAACGAATGCAAATATTCCTACAAACAATAGAAAAATTTGTTGCTGGCTAGAGGATACACACTGGGCTTCCTCCTAAAAAGCATTTGATCTAACTTCGCCGCACGACACAGATCCTTGATCACTCAGATTTCATCAAGGTGATATGACTCAACCACTTCATGGTTACTCTCTGCATGCCCTAGGTAGATCTTGATTCTTTACCCATTTACCGTGAACCTTGCACCCTCCTTGTTCTCCGATTCGACCGCCATGTTGGAATACTTTAGTGATCAAGAATGGACCAGTCCATTTGGACTTGAGTTTGCCTGGAAACAAGCACAACTTAGAGTAAAATAGAAGCACCAAGTCCCCAACCGCATATTCGCGCTTCTCAATCTTTTGGTCATGGTACTTCTTCATATTCTCTTTGTAAGGGGATAAACTTTCATGTGCTTTTAGGCGAAACTCATCAAGCTCATTAAACCCATTAATTCTCTGTTCCACTACTTCATTCCAATCCATTTTTAGTTTTTTCATCGCCCACAGGGCCTTGTGCTTTAGCTCAACCGAAAAGTGACAAGCCTTCCTATATACAGTTTGGTATGGAGACGTACCTATGGGGGTCTTGGATACAGTCTGGTAAGCCCAAAGAGAATCATCAAGTCTCCTTGACCAATCCGTTCTACTAGTATTCATCGTTTTCGACAGGATCTGCTTCATTTCTTTGTTGGACACCTCAACTTTCCCACTAGTTTGTGGATGGTAGGGAATGGCAACATTGTGGCGAACCCCATATTTCTCCAATAGCCCTTTGAACAACTTGCTGCGAAAGTAGGACCCCCCATCACTAATAATGGCCTTAGGTATGCCAAACCTGGAAAAGATGTTCCTTTTCAAGAACGCATTGACACTCTTCCCTTCATTGTTGGCAAGTGCTATGGCTTCCACCCATTTTGACACATAATCCACCGCCACAATAATATATTTCATCCCATGAGAACTCACAAATAGGCCCATAAAATCAATGCCCCATACATCAAACAATTCAATTACTAGAATGGGATCAAAGGGAACTCTTGCCTCCTCGAAATACCTCCATCTCTTTGGCACCCATCACATGACTTGGCGAACTCATGAGAATCTTGGTGGATGGTTGGCCAATAGTACCCATACTTCAAAATATTATGGGCAGTCCGGATACCACTATGATGCCCACTCATAAGAGAGGAATATCATGCCTCCAAAACAGTTAGCATCTCAACTTCCGGTACACAACGACAAATAAGCCCATCAGCACAACTCCTGTATAAGTAAGGCTCATCCCAAAAGAACTTTTTCACATCATGCATGATTTTCTCTGATGATAGGACAAGTCCGATGGGACTATATCACTAGCCAGATAATTCGCAAAATCAGAGAACCATGAAATCAAGTCATGAGAAGCGGCCAATACATGCTCATTAGGGAAGGTATCATCAATTTCAACCTTTTTACCTAACTCTCGCATAACTTTATCCTCTAATCTGGGTAAGTGATTGACAATTTGATTTTCGGTTCCTTTTTTATTTTTCACCTCAAAAACAAACTCTTGAAATAGTAGCAACCATCTAATCAACCTTGGTTTTGCATCCTTTTTTGCCATCAAATACCTCAAAGTGCAGTTGTCAGTATGTACTATAACTCTTGTGCCAAGCAAATAGGAGCGAAATTTTTCAAAAGCAAATACCACCGCAAGGAGCTATTGTTCAGTCACAATGTAGTTCTTTCGTGGTTCATTTAGGGCCTTAATGCATAATATATGGGGTGAAGGATTTTATCCATTTAATACCACACCAAGAGCAACCCCACTAGCATCACACATCACCTCAAATGGCTTACTCCAATCTGGGGAAATAATTATGCGCGCAGACACTAACTTCTCCGTCAACTCTCCAAATGCCTTCAGACAGGATTCATCAAAACCGAACTTACATTCCTTCTCAGGTAACTTGCATAGAGGATGCGCAATTTTTAATAAATCCTTAATAAACCTTCGGGAGAATCCCGCATGCCCAAGAAAATTTCTCACACCTTTTACAGAGATGGGTGGAGGAAGTCTCTCTATAACCTCAAATTTGGTTGGACCAACCTCTATCCCCTTTTGTGAGATGCGATGGCCCAATAAAATACCTTATTTCACCATGAAGTTACATTTTTCCTACTTTAACAAAAGTTTTCAATCTTCACATCTTTTGAGCACGTCATCCAAGTGACTCAAAGAATGATTAAAAGAGTCGCCAACAACTGAAAAGTTATCCATAAACACCTCAATAGTGTCCTGCATCATAACGGAGAATATCGACATAATACATCTCTGAAATGTAGCAGGTGCATTACAAAACCCAAAAGGCATCCTCTTGAATGCAAATGTCCCATAAGGTCAAGTAAATGTTGTTTTATCTTGATCGTCTGGTGCAATAGAGATTTGATTGTAACCCGAATAACCATTAAGAAAATAGTACGACCCTTTTTCTGCAAGCCGATCTAACATCTGATCCATGAAGGGCATAGGAAAATGGTCCTTCTTAGTTCATGCATTCAAATTTCCGGTAATCCATACAAACTCTCCATCCGGTCACCAGCCTCATTGGAACAAGCTCATTCTTCTGATTAGGGACCACTGTCATTCCCCCTTCCCCTTTGGGAAAACACTGAACATGGCATACCCAACTACTATCTGCGATAGGATATATGACTCCGGCATCTAACAACTTAATAATCTCCCTTTTTACTTCCTCTTGCATAGGTGGATACAAATGTCTCTGGTGCTCAATACATGGCTTGTAATCGGGCATGAGTTGGATTTTGTGTGAACAAATACCTGGGTGGATCCCAATAATGTCTGCAATAGTCCAACCAATGGCTCGTTTGAACCTCTTTAGCACTTCTATCAGACAATCTACGTGTTCCACATTCAAATCTAAAGCAATGATTACCGGAAAAGTGTCATCTTTTCCCAAGAACACACACCTCAGATGAGGTGGTAGAGCCTTAAGCTCTAAATTTGGGCATCCTTAGTAGATGGTTTCTCGAGTGAAGACTCACGATGCTTCATATATAACTTCAATATCTTTGGTTTGAACAAAAATTCACCTTGATCAAGTGCTGCAACCAGCGACCCATACTATTCAATACCATCACTTTCAAAATTCACAATCACTGTCGCTAGTGCCTCAATACCAAGGCGCTCTTCGATTTGTACCTCATGCGTACTCTCAACCTTGTAGGATATAGCAGATACCGTTTGGAACTCACCACTCTGCTTCATGGACCTACAAATGTTGAAAGTTTCTTCTTCATTATTTAACCAAAACTTTATCTGCCCTTTTCCATGTCAACCAAGGCGCGACCGGTAGCAAGGAGCGATCTCCCAAGAATAATAGGCACCTCAAAATCCAACTCACAATCAAGAATCACAAAATTGGCCGGAAATATAAATGAGTCCACCTTCACTAGTACATCGTGGAGTATCCAAATAGGCCTCTTCACTGTTCGATCGGCCATCAGTAACCGCATTGCAGTGAGCTTTAGGTCACCTAAACCCAACTTATTGTAAATAGAGAGTGCCATGAGATTTATGCTTGCACCAAGACCACATCGTGCTTTAGCAAAGTGCAGCAACCCGATCGTACATGGAATAGTAAAAGCACCCGGATCTTCTTTCTTTTGCACAGGAGATCTTGTAGCAATAGCACTACAATGTTGCATTCTGTCATCATCCTCAAAACTTATCGATCTCTTTTTATTAACCATATCTTTCATAAAATTAGCATAATCGGGCATTTGTTCAAGAGCTTCTATCAAAGGGACATTGATAGAAAACTATTTCAACATAGTAATAAAACGCCGGTATTTACCATCCTTAGTCTTCTTCAACAATCTTTGTGGGAATGGTGGTGCTTGTCTAGGAATGGGGATAACCTTTGAGGTATCTCTAATTCTTTCAACTATTTATATACCAAATCACCATTATCTTCCACTACATCATCTTTTCAAACCTCATTTTCAACTATAGACGGCATAGGTGGATCAATGGTTTGCTTACCTCTTTGAGTAGTGACCACCATGCAATGTCTATCATTTTTAGGATTTTGAATGGTATTGCTAGGAAGAGTACCCAGTTGACGAGGGTTTAAAGTTGTAGACAATTGATCCATTTCAACTCGAGGTGCTTTATTGAGACTGCATGTGAATCCACCTTTTGCCCAATATTGTCCAAATCACGTCTCAACTCCTTGGCGTGCTGATCACTAGCATCAAACCTTTTCATAAGCTTTTGCAACATATCTTCAACTTGTGCCATACTAACTCCACCATCCCTAGGAGCAACTTCCCGATTTTAAGAAAGGAATATAGGGACCACTTCAATCGTTTTTGTTACCATAGTTACCCCGGTTGAAGTTGTTGTCGCAGTTGTAGTTTCCATCTCGAATATAATGACCCTCTCTGTTGTAATTCCCATAGTTCCAACCTTGAATTCCTTGATCTTCGCGACAATTTTCGTGATTGGAGCCTTGGTACTTCGGTAAGAAATCCCCCGTATGTTCATTCACTACATAAGAATCTTCTTCATTGTAGTAGTCATCTGCTGGCGGTTGTGGTTTAGTCAAATAATTCACCGCATTTACTTTTGCTGCACCTCCAGCGATATGTTTCAATACCAACCCGAGCTCAATTCTCATTTGATCCATCTCTTAACAAATCTCATATGAGGCCGGGTTGTGTGCAGCTTGCACTGCAAAGGTGTTTCTCCCAGTGTCTCACTACCTAGTGATCCAAGCCTTATTGTTGCAAGAGATTTTCTCCAACTTGTCTGCAATTTTTGCATATGTGCACTCACCATAAGAACCACCCGCAATAGTATCAAGTACTTCTTTATTATTATCATCTTTCCCCTAATAGAAGTACTCCTTCAACCACTCATCATCAATTCGGTGGTTTGGGACACTTCTCACAAATGAGGTGAACCTATCCCAAGAGCTACTCACTGACTCCCCAGGTAATGCCACAAAGTTGTTCACTCTATATTTTTGGTTGATCTTTTTTGACACCGGGTAATACCGTTCTAGGATCACATCCATCAACTGCTCCGACGTATAGATCAAGTTATAGGGAAATTCAGTAAACCAAATTACGGACTCTCCCATTAGTAAGAGAGGGAACACTCTTAACCCAATGACGTCCATGTTAAAGTCTGGCCTTCCTACACAACTCTTACACACCGACCTCTGTTTGGCGATGTGAGCATATGGATCCTCATATGGTAACCCTGAAAATAAACCTCTAGCGGTCAGCATCTGCATCAAACTACTAATTACCACTAATGTATGACCCTGTGGTAGAGGAGTTAGGATAAGAGGTCCATTAGAATCGGTGATGCTAAAATTGCTTCTATAAAACTCTTGAGGGCATGGGGCAGGAGGTTGCCTCCTCAAAGCACCATCACCAGGGTTTTCCACAATCACTTGGTTGTGAGGATCAACCGGCAGAAGAAGTTGATGGTTGATCCCATAACCAAGATTTGCGGGATTCTTCCGACTCCGTGTACTTTGCATACACTAGAGCTAGATCTGAATGACACAAAAACAATGAAAAAAAATTAAAATTAGGAAATTGTTGACTAAAATTCAGTAATTGATATTAAAGATAATCTAAAAGATACTTCCCCAAGCAGCGCGCCAAAATTTGATACGCTCAAATTACATTTTCCCTAAAGAAGTATAAAGGTCGTATCAAGTAAAGAACCCAACTATTAGGTTGGGGTCAATCCCACGAGGAAAATGGTTTAGACTTAACTTTAATATACAATTACCTCTATTTAGTCAAGTCATTTCTGAAAACTAGTAATTAAAGGGGATTCTATTAAAACAAAAGCGTTGCAATGTTGCGAAATTAAATAAGTATCAAAACTAAATTATTTGTGTTTATCAAGTAGTGAGAGAAACTAGGGTATATGTTTTCCCCATAGGTTCATAAGGCCATAATCCTAGCTATAACAACTCTTTCATAGTGTTTTGCATGCAAAGTGATAAGTTATGTATCTCTAAATCCTTGGTCCGACATTTGTAGAATTTCACCCCGTGTCTTGGTCCAACTACATGTGTCTAAGTTACTAACCCTTACCTTAACTTCATTTTAAGCATCATATTCGTTGTTTGGATTAGTTATTACTTCGTACCAATCGAAACTAGCCTAATAGATAGTATCCACTAAATTTATGTTGATAATTATTTTCCTATTAACGACCCCCTTGGTTCGTCAAGTAGCAATAAGGCGAGTTCTAATGCGTCCACTTGTTAAAAAGACTTCTAGACGAAAGAATTATCAATGCATGCAATAACCTATTTGGGAATTTTTATTTAGCTAGGTTTATTTTGTTAATCATTCATGATTCCCACAACCCTATTTGTGGATTTAGTTACCCATTCTTATAAGAACACAATTCATACTTGATAAATAATAAATTATGAAGTTACTTTGACAAATTCAAAGAAAATCCAGAAATTTAACTTGTGAAAACCAAATTCGGAAAATTGAATTAATGGCAAAACAAATCTCCAAAAACAAAAGTACAAAATTAGTAAAAGAATCCAACTCCAAAAACGAGGTTTTCACCCTATTTATAATAAAAAGAGTCCTAAATTAAAAAGGAGTTCATATAAGTAAAGTTTGTCCAAAACATGGCTTTAATCAACGACCCCCATAGAAGGTACGTCGATTAAATGATGGACTGTCAACTACCTCCGTCGGTCCATACTTAGAATCTTTTCAAAGCCTTCATAAAGCATGCACTTCACATCATCTCTAATCTAATCGACGGACTAATAGCATGGTCTACCGATGTTTCTTGTTGTTCCATACTTAGATTTTTCTTCAACACCGGGTACTGGGACATTCTCTGATCACGTCGATGATTTTCCAGGATGGCTCGTCGATCCTTCCGTAGCCCCACACTTAGTCGAAATTCCCTGAGTTGCTTCCAGATGCCTGAACCTCCAATCGACGGTCACCACTTACGGTCCGTCAATGGGACGATGGGCCATCGATGGCTTCGTGGGTCACTTTTGCACTTGATTTCCACAACCTTATGCATTTAAATCTTGAACAACTTTCCTGCAAAACAAAAACAAGAACATACTAAAATTACTACAAAAAGGCTCTGGACACACACCAATCTTAAGGAAAAAACATTAAACGTAACGTGAAACCAAGATATATTAAAGGGACTGTAATCCTCACCTTCCAATTCACTTCAACACCCTAAATTCAAACCAAGCATAAATAATCAAATGAAACCAAGAATCACAGAGGGGTAACACTTCGATTAACCAAACTCAACAAGTGAACTGGCAATCCGAAGAGTTCATCGTAATTACTCACTAATAATATACTACAATTTAGATTCAATATTCAACATAGTCTCAGTCTTGCAAAATGATTTAAAAAAACTAATATTTATACTAAGGAAATAAAGAAGACACTTCTTTGACAATTTTACCCTTAATCAGGTAAGGGCCTTGTTTGGTTGTCTTCTTTTGTGAATTCTTGAATTCATGGACACTTCTTTGACAATTTTTTCCTTAATGAGATAAGGGACTTGTTTGGTTGCCTACTTTCATGAATTCTTGAATTCATGAAATGACCATTTGCACACATGACCTTTTTCCTTATTCATTCTCATTTTGATGTAATGTAAACACATTGTATGTCCTTATTTGGTGATCTTCAATCTCCTCTAATGCTTCCCTTTTCATGAACATTAGTTTTAGGCCTTGGAGATCCATTGCTTGAATCAGCGTGAATGGTCTTGAGGGGTACATGGCACTCATGTTAGTGTCATCCAAGTTTCCCATGTTATCATCCTCCCCTTCTTGGAATTGATTCTTTCTCGAATCCAGAAGATCACCTTGGGGCCAAGTCGTGGATTTGGCTTGCTTGTATTATAGACATTGTCTACAAATCCTCTCAACATCATGCTTCATTTTTGGAAAAATGAACTGCTCCTTAAGAATATCAAGTGTTTTTGGTACCCCAAAGTGTCCCATAAAACTACCACTATAAGCCTCTTTGACAAATAACTCTCTCTATGAGATCATGGGCACACATGCTCGACTATCTTTGAACAAATAAAACCATCAACAAATTGTTACCTATAAACTCGTTCCCTTGTCTAAGATCATCAAAGGTATCATTGAAGTCGGATCCGTTGAATATAATCCTTTTAAGCTTTCAAACCCCATCATTCTAGATACCAACGTATTGACCAATACAAACCTTCTTGATAGAGCATCCACTACCACATGCTCCTTGACTTGTTTGTAGTTGATCACATATGGAAAGTTTTAATGAATTCAACCCACTTACCATGTCACTGGTTCAACTTATATTTCCCCTTACGATGCTTCAAGGACTCATGATCGGTCCTTATCACAAACTCTTTCTGCCACAAGTAGTGCTGCCAATGATCCAATACTCACACAAGTGCATACAATTCCTTGTCATAAGTTGAGTACTTGAGAGTAGATCCTTTTAAATTTTCACTAAAGAAATCTAATGGTTTTCCTTCTTGTATCAACAAACCACCTACACCAACACCTGAAAAATCACATTCAATATTGAAGGCCTTATCAAAGTTGGGTAGTTTGAGCAAAGTTGCAAAACTTAACATCAATTTCAAGGCTTTAAAAGACTTCTCCTGATCCTCACCCCATACAAATGGTACATATTTCTTGATCAGTTCGGTCAAATGAGCAACAATTGAATGAAAGCCCTTCACAAATCGCCGATTAATACTTGCTAACCCATACATCTTACTTTGGTTGTACTGGTTGGGATTGTCCAAGTCTTGATGGACTCCAACTTCTCTTAATCGACCTCAATACCATTTGCACTAACCACAAAATCCAAAAACACAACTTTATAAACACCAAATGAACATTTCTTGAACTTAGCAAAGAGACGCTCTTGTAGTAGAACATCAAACACTTGTTTCAAATGGGATACATGTTCCTCCATTGTCTTACTATACACAAGTATGTCATCAAAATACACCACAACAAACTTGTTGATGAAAGCTTTGAGAAAATGGTTCATCAATCTCATGAAAGTGTTTGGGGCATTTTTCAATCCAAATGGCATCACAAGCCATTTATACAACCTAAACTTTGTCTTGAAAGTTGTATTCCACTCATCACTCGGTTCCATACGAATTTGATGATATCAAATTTGAAGGTCAGTCTAGGAGAAAACAAAAAAACCACATAGCTCATCAAGCATATCATCAAGTTAAGAAATGAGATGTTGATACCTCACCGTGATCTTATTTACGACTCTATAATCAATACACATTCTCCAAGTGCCATCTTTTTTGGGAACAAGAATTACTGTTATGGCATATGGACTTAGGCTTTCTTTTATCAACCATTTCTCAAGAATCTCTTCCACTTTCCTTGATAGCTCTTTTTTTATCGCTAGGTTACTTCTATAAGTTGGACAATGGGGATTTGTGAATTTGGTATAATATCTATTCGGTGCTCGATTCCCCTCAAGAGTGGTAATCCAGCGAGCATCTCATATGGAAATAGCTCATCATAATCTTGCAAAAAGTAAAAAATAATACTAGGCAAAACGCTAGTATCTTGGTTAGCATGTAACAAAAGGTTTGTGTTGACAAGGCACACTAGAAAGCATCCCTCATCCACACCCTTTGAACACCTGCTTGGCTTTTCTATCATGCACATGTTCTTCTTATTTTTTGCCAAGGCACTCTCCTCCTTTTGGAACGATTTGGAATTTTCACCTTCACCTTTTGCCTTCTCGGTGTTTATTGTTTCTCCAAGATCCTCCATAGCCCGATAGTCCTCACTCAATTCATATGCAGTGAGAGGAGCAACAACATATTTTTTACCTTCAATCACGAAAGTGTATTTGTTGGATCTCCCTTGGTGCACATCATCTCTATCAAATTGCCACAACCTCGCCAACAGGGGACATGCCAACATGGGAACCACATCACAAACCAATATCTTATTGTACTTTCCCACACTAAATGAATATTTGCTTGTTTGAGGACCTTTATCACTCCACTCTCATTGAGCCCTTGTAGCTTATAAGGATCGGGATGCTTGCTGGTTTGTATTTTCATACGCTCCACCAAGGAACTACTCACCACATTAGTGCAACTTCTGTTATAAATTATTAAGGAGAACACTTTATCTTGCATTTTGCATCTAACATGAAATAATCCTCCCTTCGGTCAAGTTCTTCTTATAAAAGGGCTCCCACAATTCTTCTCATAACACATGAAATATTTACATTCATGTTCAAGTCTTCATCATCAAGCAAAGAATTTCTCTTCTCCATGAAGCAAGCAAAATTCACCCTCTCGTCCAATATTTTTTCTTCATCCCCCAAAGCACCTTTCTCTCCTTTACCCCTCTCTCCCTCCCTCTCGTCCAATATTATATCATCATCCCCCAAAGAACCTTTCTCTCCTTTACCCCTCTATCCCTCTCTCTCATTTTTTTCCTCTCTATAATATTCATCTTCAATTTTATATCCATCACGAAGATTAACAATTGTTCTCCTATTTGGACATTTAATAGCAACATGTACCTGTAACATCTCGAGATCACACCCTAGAAGATATGACAGTCTTAGAGTGCAACCGGTGTACTTGACCTCTTGGAGTTCTTGTACAAGCCCTTCCATATCGTTCATTGTATATAAATATGAGAAGTAGTGCAGAATTAAAACTTTTATAAGTCTTTAAAACATCTTTCATATAAAACTCATAGGAAATACGATGTCTCATTTCATCAAATCATAGACACAAGAATACTTTGGGACACGACCCATACTTAATAGAAATAAGTACTACTAAGTCTATTACAATACTTCGATAAAGGAGATAAAAGACATCTATGCCCTCGAGTTAAATGAGTACATACTTCAACTTGCTTGAAAGATCTTCTATCCAAGCTTAAATATCAAAAAGCACCTTCACCTTTGAATCCCTTTAGAGATAGATAAAAACATGGAATTAGTACAAACACAAGTTCTAAGTATGGCATAATGTATAAAATCATGAAAATAGACATTTATTAGCAATATGCATCCATTTAAATATCATAATATATCATAATAACCAATTTAACACCTTAGAAACACATAAGAAATCACTTAAATTTTTGACATTTTTAAGAACAACTTTCTAGTGAACTACTTCACTGTACAGTGAACTCGTTCACAGTTACAGTGAAGTTTCTTAACTTCACTTTAGACACCTTCTAGCATGTAATCCTCTCACTAAAGGTTATCCTAAAAATCACTTAATTAATACAAATAGATACCACCCATACAACCTCTCTAGGCACACATAAATGATCCTTAAGACCACCTATAATAAGATCAACACACACTTACAAGACACCAAACATATGAACATGAGATTCTTATACCAAAGGTGATTCTAAGTATCCCTTGAGTGAGTTTTGAAACGACCACTCATACAATCCTTTACACACACTGAAGAGATTCTATAGACTACCCAACATAGAATCCTTCTCACTTAATACAACAACATATAGATGATATGATATTCTCCTTCTAGAGGCTATCAAAAGGCTTACTTAAGTAAATCAAGAAGATAAAGTCCATGACTAAACTCTTCAAGATTACCAAAATAATCCTCAATACTACCTAAGGCTTAGATAATGTATACATAATCAACCATCTTCCCTAACTAGACTCATTCTTAAGTTTTATCTAGGTAAGATAGGAAGTGACCATTCTTATGCCCCCTTCACACATTAACTAGACAAAACTTAACTACTCTAGATAAGTACTTGTTCATCTAACATGCTTTGTTAACGTAATTCATTACATTCATTAGTAAATTTAAGAGACATTCATCACATAAAAACAGTCAAGTAATGGTCTTGGACAATACCTAGGAACTCTAACTAACATCTTTAAAGCCTATTAAGCAATGTCTAGATAGCGTCCCATACCACCACCTAAACTTCATAGAACTCCTTTAATGCTAGTAGGTATCCCACATGATGAGAATAGTCAATAACCGACATATACCATGATAGCTAAACATGGAATCTGGAGTTATAACCTACTCCGATGTGGGTGTTCTACTTGCCAAGGGGAGAACTAGGACATATCCCATGTAGGCACATGGTTAAGGAAATATGAAGAAATTTTATGTACTCTAGTCTTATTCTCAAGTAGAGATACATTGTACTCTAGTCTCCGTGTCAAGTAGAGCTACTTCCCATAACATAATCACTCGGTGCTAGCCTTTGTTCTCATAGAGTAATTGACATTATAGGATCACATGAAGAGGTTCCTTATATAATTCCTAACCCAATCATATTCACCCTACCAAAGAGGTCCAGTAGGGATACCTTTCAATGGCGACTAAGATAGCTCATCATGACTTTTCCAAGGATGATATGATGTCATTCAAGCCAATCAACCCTAAGTCCATCATTCACTACAAGAAGGATACCAATACGTCTCTTGACTTCAACGTTCATAACCTTACCACTTGATTTAAGGTTCCACGTACATGACCTTTGTAACATCATTTAAGGTATGACATATCATTCATTCATACATGAAAAGGTTGCACTAAGATTACATAGTAAAGACATTTCATATTCATATACCATTCATACATGTATCAAGTGAGGGAACAATCTATCAAAACAAGGCACAACATAATTTACTTTATAACATATAGCATATCATTCTTTTAGCACTTAGGAATGACCCTTACCATCTTTGTGTTATCCTATACATTACTATATCATCATCAATATAACCATTATAGAATCATATAGTCAATTAGGAATAATCATGCATCAACTCTAAGATACTCACATAAGTCATAGTCATAGTCTAACATGATCACCTAACAACAATAGAAGAACTCATACTTTTACTTAATCACATGTATATAGATATGCTCATACTTCAAATAAATCAACTACACGAATCATCATAATACTTCAAGTAGTTTTTTGACAAGGCCATGATAATCATAATACATAAGGTAACGTCGACGAGGCCATCAATTGCAAGTAAAGCAAATAGCACTGCCACCATAAGTGGACCATATCAATCAAAACATAAATAAAGTCTAAGTAACATAGAATAAAGAAAATTATGGAATCATACCACCAATACATTCTCACCACTTCAATCTATAGCTAAAATCATTCAATTCGATATCATAAGGCCCTTACACATAGCCATGAACATCCATTTAATATAATTACTATAATACTCAATGACTATAGGTTAATTCAATATATATTGATCAATATAATACCAATTAGGCATCAATTGAATACAATTATTAAATCATTCAATAGCCCATGGAAAATGACATTAGAATTCATAAGCATTAAGTCAATATCACTTAACCCATAAAGAAGTCAAAAACTAGGGTTCATCAATTACATGGGTTCATATGTTAATTGAATTAAAATCACCTAAATAACAACAATTTAATAAATATACAATGCTTTAAAACCTTTAATGCAAGAACTCATGGATAGATCATGAAATTGGACAAGTTCATCTTTGAAAACTTTAGAGAACTCTTTGTATGTTGGGCTCTTTGATGAATAGAGTTTTAATTATAAAAAAACATACCTAAATTATTTTAATCCCTCAATTTTATGAAGAATCACCATTCAAATCTCTAATCCAATCCTTTCCTTGAGTTTTGGCTCCAATGGAGTTCTAGAAAATTTCTAAGTGATTTTGGGTTTTGATTTTTGAATAATGAATTATTCCAAGTGTTAAAGGTTTATAAACATGTTTAAAGTACCCAAAATACCATTTAGGAACCGCCAAAAGTCTTATATGTAAGTGGTGTGCATTTACCAATTAACCCCTAAACATTAAAATGAACTGCGCATAGGAGACAGCCTCATAGACGGATGGCCAGCACAGGACCGTCTACCAACCAACGGACTGTTGTGTTGGTCCGTGGTTTGGGAATGAGGGTGTTAATTGTCTTATACTCTTCACACTCCAAAGTAATGACCCACGAAACCCATCGACGTGGCGTCGAATGGCCCACGAGCTGTCTACTTCCTCCGTCATTTGGGGTTGTCTTGGCAGTCTTGTCTTTAAGGAAAGGGTCCTTCCTCAAGGTCCCTTGGCTTGTCCTTGGGGAATTTTACCCAGAAGTTTCTAACCTGAATATGCTTGTATAAGTTTTAGTACCTCTCACATTAATTTCATCCAAAACTAACATGTAAAACTCTACGAAACATGCCAAGAGACACGAGGTAGTTTCAAGGCAAACCTTTCGAATGTTCTTGGATGTTTGACCTCCAAACTTCATGAAACTTGAAACACTGCCTATAAACACTATATTTAATCATATAATGACCTTATTAATTCATGAAACACATGTATAATCACATAACCACACATGAGTCATATAGGTTACTTAGTCATCGAACGTCTTGGTCATCCCTTATTATTTCACTTCCAAATCACCTAATACTCTAGACCACTACCTCAATACCACATTATAAATTTAGGAACTTATACCCTCATGAAAAACATGTTAGGTTCTAGCTTCACCTAAGTAATTTGAGGGGTGTTGTAGTACCATCCCTTGACATCTAAAGCATTGAATTGTACAGGGTCGAGGAAATTTTGGTTTAACATAGTTACCTCCTTGTGGTTGCTCAGTTGACTTGGTTAGATTTACCTCCACCTTTAGCTTGTTACATAGATATCGTCTTCCAATTATCTCTACCTTTGCTGCATGTGGAAGTTTAAGAAATTTTGTTCTTGCATGACTTTTCTTCTTTCAAATCTAATTCTACCTTTGAGGCATCATGGAAAGCCGCTTCAAGAGTCTCATAGTTCTTAAGATTTAAGGGCTTTAGGATATCATACCTCAAGTTTTCCATGAATCATATTACCGTACATTCCATATTCTCTTCAACTTAGACCTCATCCGCAAGTTCTCAAGCTCATCATAATATTCTTCCACACTTTTGGTACCTTGTCTCAACATGTAAACCTTTTTGAGCACCTCTTTGTAGTAGTTTTGAGTCAAGTATATCAACTCCATATGTGTAACCAACTATTTCCAAGTAGGTAACTCATAGTTATGATGGATCTCCCTTTCCCTCCTCTTGGACTCCCACCAAGTTGATCTGTAACCCTCAAATTGCGTGAGAGCATAATTTTCCTTCAAAGTTTTCGAAATATTTATTTGTGATAAATATCCACTCAGTTTGAATTTTAAATTCCAAGAAATCATTGGGGTCACTACTTCCTTTAAGCCTTGGAAGTGATACCTTGATAGTGTTCAAGACCCAATCTCGATCATTCCTCTCCCTAAACCTATTTCCTATATTCCCATCCTATCTTTTCTATATCCCATCCTATCTCCTCTATTCACTGATATCCCCTTCCTTGGTCCCACCCCTCGTCCAAAGGTCTTATTCCTTCCCTTTGTACTTTATTTCCATCCCTACCTCCCTACTCCCAAAACTTATCATTATTGAACTCCTCGTGAATTTCATCATAAAGAGGATTTTGGTATTGGTAGTCTTGGGAGGGCATTTGTGGTGAATATTGTGGATGTGATGTGTAGGTTTCATGAAAAGATGTCTTTGAATCATTTGGAAATGGAGTTTGGTATTGGACTTGGTTGGCCACAAAAGGAACATTCTCTTGTGGCGGGTGATAGGCTTGTGGCTTTGGATGTGGCATAGGTTGTATTACGTTCTTTTTAGCGTTGGGAGTTCGGGAAGTGAGATGTTGGTAGTTTTGGGTACGACTTTGTGGAGGAGAACACATATTATGGGCTTGTTCCGGAGTAAGGGTGGTGGAATGCACTGATGTCATCCTTATCTCCTCATATTCGGGTTGAATTTATTTCCATCAATGCTCATTTTCTGCCCGTGCCAACCTTTCCTCCATACCTCCCATCCTTTCATTCATTTCCGCTAATTTGTTAGAGATGTTGGAGAGATCCTCCATGATGTTCTCTGAGCGCTTCCTAATTGGGCTTATATTCAACATGATGCCTACAAAACTCAACTAACAAGGTTAGTAGAAAAAGCCTCACGTTACACATATGTTATTCTTATCTCACCTTCTATGGCGTCGTCTCAAAATTAATAGTGAGCTAGATCCGTTCAAACAACTCAAGATCACCTATCCTTTGTGATGGAATGGATTATTGTGACTCTTGAAAGAACGAAGACCCAAAAAATCTAATGGACTTAAATCAAAAAGGTTATTGATAAATTAAGATGAGAAAAGTAGAAGAAAGAAGTATCAAAAGATTCAGAGTCAAAATAAACCAAGTAACAAAAGTAGAAGAATTACTACTTGTTACTTAATTTGAAGGATCAAAGAAATGATTTGATGATTAAAAACTAGTTAACAAGTAGTCAAAGATGTTAATAATTGTAAAATAGTTGAAAAATGGAAGAAAAATGAGTTTAGAAGAAGAAGTGAATTTTGACACGTAGAAAAATTTTAAGCTTCAAAAAGTTCATCACTTGTAAGACATTGTTTCGATAATGATGATTGAAACTAGTTAAAGTAACTAATATGTTAATTAATTGTTAATTAGTCAAAGAAATGAAGGGGAAAATGATTTTTAAAAATCACAAAGTTTGGACACTTGGAAAATTTATAATTCCAAAAACATCCCATACTTCGAATATTTTTGGGCTTTCAAGGAAAAACCTGCAAATTCAGCCTATGAAACAGAGCCCCAGGCGCTGACTAGGCGTCTAGGCCTTGTTGGCGCTAACAGATGTTGTGTTGTTTGCTGACTGGTCTTCCGTGGCTGCTGACTCAGTAGTGAACTGTTGACTTTGATCGTTGACTACAAATGTGGCATCACCACATGAAATTTAATTCAATTTTTTAAAAAATCATTTTTTATAATTCTTTTAATTTCAGTTTTTAATTTTTTTTAAAACTCCACTAATGAACCCAAAAAAGACCACCTTTGATCAACTTTGACTTGAAATGTTGGATCAAAAGTATTTTTTTCTTTCTTCTTCTTCAAAAACACATATAATACCAAGAACACACACTAAACCCCAATACAGTCAAATAAACTCGAAGTTGGATCAAAATTTAGAATTTCTTCCATTCAACTGAGAGAACAAAGCCCAGTAATTAATAACCTCCAATTTCTCCTATATCAGAAGACACACTTTCAAAATTTGAAAAGCTAAAAACCCTTCAATGGTTACTTCACTTCTACAACTCCAAATTAGACAAAATTTGAAACCTAGACTCAAAAAACCACTAGGGAACAAGGATCTAGTGTCAAAAATAACAAATCAAAACAAAAAAAAATCAGATTTTTAAAGAAAATTTTGGACTTCTTGTTTTGTTTTTGCAACTCAAGACTAGATTTGTAAGAACAAACCTAAACCTAGGCTCTTGATACCAAATGATAAAACATAAAACAAAGAAAGAAACAAATAAAAGAATGTTATGTGGATTAAAACTCAAGTAATTGAAATTATGGGCAACAAGGGACTAAAAGTCTCACCTCCCAACTGACTTCAACAACCTTAATTTAACCCAAGGAAGAATAATCAAATGAAACCAAAAATCATAAAGGGGTAACACTTTGATTAATAAAACTCAAGAATTTAACTCTCAATTCCAAGAGTTCACCTTACTTGCTCGCTAATTACTCATTAAGAAGATACTACAATGTGAGAGTCAATATTCAACATAGTCTCAGTCTTGCAAATTGATAAAAGACTAATATTTATGCTAAGGAAATAAAGAAGGAACTTCATTGATAATTTTACCCTTAATGAGGTAAGAGCCTTGTTTAGTTGTTTTCTTTTGTGAATTCTTTAATTCATAGACACTTCTTTGAGAATTTTACCCTTAATGAGATAATTCATAGACACTTCTTTGACAACTTCGCCCTTAATGAGACAAGGGCCTTGTTTTGTTGGCTTCTTTTTTTAATTCATGAATTCATAAAATGGACATTTTCAAACATGACCTCTTCCCTTCTTATTTCTCATTTTGATGTAATGCAAACACATTGTATGTCCTTCTTTGGTGACCTTCAATCTCGTCTAATGCTTCCCTTTTCATGAACATTGCTCGTAGGCCTTGGATATCCTTTGCTTGACTCCGTGTGAATGGTCTTGAGGGGTACATGCCACACATTTTAGAGTCATCCATGCTGCCCATGTTATCATTTCTGGAAGTGGCTATAAATAAAGATTCATTTTTCCATTTTTCAACACTAAAAATTTTCCTCTATGCATACATTTACTTACACAAATAATATTGTTGATCGAATGAGTTTGTGTGTGCTCTAGTTGTTGTTCTTGCTTTCGCTCAAATCAGTGAAATTTAAGGTACCACTTCTACTCTAATAGTTAGTTCATTTTTTCTTGGGGGTTTTAATTTGTAACCTCAAGTACATGAGGGATTAAGTTTCTTAAGGAAACTTAGTGGGTTCTGCGAACTTAGGTTATAATTTTCCATCTATTTAATCTTTTTTTTTGTTTCTATTTTTTTATAACCTTAATATAGAAGATAACATGAGCACAGAGACGTGAGTGATTATCTCTATCTGGTGATTCTAGTATGACAAAGTCAGCGTTTCTCTGATTTTAATCTAACCAAACACAGATAGAAGCAAGTATTGAAGATTTTTCTCTAAACATCCCTCTATTTTATCTAAGTGACTTGTTAGGGATGCTACGTTTGCATAATTCTGTAACAGAACTATACAAAACAACAAATATCAACTATATCAATAATATTGTTTTCAAAGGCAAGTTGTAGTCTTCTAATTCTTCAAGTATTCAAGTTGAATTCTTTAAATCCTCTAAATATGCAACTTGAAGTCTTCAGATTCTTCAATTTTGTAAATAGAAGTATTCAAATCCTTAATGTGTACAAGTTCAAGTGTTCGAATCCTCCATATAAAGTTGAAGTCTTCAAATTCTTCCAGCTTGCAAATTGAAAATCTTCATATCCTTCAAGTATGCAAGATGAAGTCTTCAAACTTTACAAGTTTGCAAGTTGAAGTCTACAAATCCTTCAACTATGCAAGTTATAACATTTCCATGCCTTAAGGTGGAAAAAATTGCATGGTTGTACCATAAGTTTGCCATTCAGAGATTTTTCCTTAGAATTATCTTTAATTTATATGCCTTAAGGTGGACAAAAAGTTATCCTTTGGCACCTTAAGCTGGTCTTTTCAAGGAAATTGCCTCAAGGTGGAAAAAATTGCATGTTTGTACCATAAGTTGGCCTTTCAGAGATTTTTCCTTAGAATTATCTTTAATTTATATGCCTTAAGGTGGACAAAAAGTTATCCTTTGGCACCTTAAGCTGGTCTTTTCAAGGAAATTTTCATTCCTTAATGTATATGAGATTCGTCCGATTGCACCTTAAGCTAGCATTTTCATGCATTTATTCTTAAAAAGATCTTTAAATTTAAATGACATAAGGTGGAAAGATTTGTGCATCTGTACCTCAAGCTGGTCTTTCCATGAGTTTATCTTTAAAAGGATCTTAAATTTTCATACATTAAGGTGGAATTTTTTTTTCCATCCACGCCTTATGCTTAAGCGTTCGAGACCTTAAAATCTTAGAATTAGTGATCTCAAGGCGGATATGTGAAACACATGCTTTCATGCTTTATGTTGAAATATTCATGATCTTGTGAAACCTCAAAAGTTAGTGATCTCAAGGAGGAGACTTTAAAAGTATCCCTTCACACCTTACGCATTCATGATCTTGTAAAGCCTCAAGTTAGTGATTTTAAGTCGAGGACGTTAAACACATCCCTTCAAACCTTATTCTCAAGTATTCTTAATCTTGTAAAGACTCAAATTAATGATCAAAGTCAGGAGCACTAAACCCATCCCTTCACACCTTGTGCTTAAGTATTAAGGGTCTTGTAAGTCCATAAGTTATTGATCACAAGGTAGAGACGTTAAACACATTCCTTCACACATAGTGCTCAAGTGTTCGTGATCTTGTAAAACCTTAAATTATCTATCTCAAGGGGAGGAACGTTAGGAAAATACCTTCACACCTCATGCTTAAGTATTCAGGATCTTATAAAGCCTCAAGTTATTTATCTAAAGGTTTCGATGTTAATCACATTCCTTCACACCTTATGCTTAAGTATTTGGGATCTTGTAAGTCCTCAAGTTACTGATCTCAAGGTAGGGACGTTAAACACATACCATCACACCTTATGCATAAGTATTCAGGATCTTGTAAACCCTCAAGTTAGTGATATTAAAGAGCGGACACTAACTACATACCTTCACACTTTACGGTAAGGAGTTCAATATTTTATGAAGACTCAAGTTAGTGATATCAAGGCGGGATGTCACACACATTCGTTAACGCCTTAGTATTCGAAATCCTATAAATCCTCAACTTAGTGATGTCAAGGCGGGGATGTCTAAATAAAAGTCAAGATCAAGATAAAGTTCAAGTTCATCGAAGATTCAAGAACATGCTCAAAAACTCTTGATAGATCAATTTCAAGACAAGTTCAAGATTATGCTCAAGATCCCTTGAAATTATATATGAAAAGACAATAAGAGGAATCATATATATTGTAACACTCGCAATTTGGAATCAATAAAAACTATTGTTGCGATATTAGTATTTTGTTCCTTACTATTTTTTTCTTGACGCAAATTTTATTGTCTACAAATTCATAGAGAGATCAAAATCAATCATCCTTGTTTGATTGGTACGCCACTAAGGACTCTCGAAACATAGATAAATCTCTAGATGGAAGAATCAAGGGAGACAAAAAATTATACCTATATATTTATCAATAAAGTTATGTTTATTTAGATTTTATTTGAGATTGTAATTTACTTTCTACCAATTTAAAATTTGTCGCAAACAACAATTTTTAATTTTTCAGTAATACCTTTCAAAACCAAACAAAGATTGTGGGACTTGAAAACATGAGGACACTTTGAGATGCAGATGTTGACAAACATTATAAACTTGGTATGTATTAATTGATCAAGCATTTAGAATAATCTTGGAGATTTATGGGAAACAAAGTTGTATCTAGTAAAGAGATACAATTATCAACAAAATTCCAGTCTTCTACTATAGATTTCTTCCTAAAGCCCAAAGATTAAGATACATCCATCCATCAACTAATAATTTGATTTATTAATAATGGATTCACACACACAGATACATACATATATACATACATACATACATATATATATATATATGTGTGTGTGTGTGTATGTGTGTGTGTGTGTATATATATATATATATACACACACACACATATATATATATATAGATATATATATGTATGTATGTATATCTATATCTATATCTATATCTATATCAATATCTATATATCTATATCTATATATCTATACTTATATATATGAATGTATGTATGTATGCATGTATATCTATATATATATCTATATCTATATCTATATATCTATGTCAGTAATAAAAGTACCATGAGAATGGAGAATGACAACATAGATGACGATAATATTTGTTCTGAACGTCTAAATGGCCTGCCTTGGTACTGTAAAATGTTGGTGAATGCTTTTTTTACTTAGGAGCGCTCACTTAGGCTGAGTAAATCAGGGAACATTTCTATCAGGCCTGTCGAATAAGTCTTCCTTCACCTGCATCTGACAATTGACTGAAGAATTTCCTTCATAAGATGTGACTCTTGACAGAACCAATAGGAAAACATAAGAAAAAACAAAGTCCAAACTTTAACTGAACATAAGACCTACAGATCCTTATTCATGTTGAGTAAGTTGAAGCTTGTCATTTACATATTTTAGTTCTTTAATTGGAATGGTATCCTTTAGGCAGAGATCAGGTGTGAAGTTGTAATTAGGTGCATCGGAGAAGGGGTCACAAATGTTCCTACGCTTTTTTCCCTCATATAATTTAATCTTAATCCTTGTACCTCTGTCAGCTTAGAATTTAGCTGAAAATTCAAAACACGAAAAAAATAAAATTTTCCTAGCAATGCTAAGAGAATATATGTATGCTCCAATCCTTGCTTCTTGTATATTATAGATGACAATACCTGAGTAATGAAATTATGAAATGTGTCGCCAATCTGCTCAAATGTTTTGTTAGAAATTTCTGGTTTTTCATAGGGAAGTATAATTTGTAATATATTATTTTGAGGATTCTGTTGAAAGTCCTTCAAAGCTGAGCCTGCATCATCTGCAAAGCTATATCAATATTTACTAGAGTTACAGTGTATAAAATGAAAAGGTCAGCTTCAGTATTGAGAGGAAGAGAAAGATTTGTGCTTACGTATGGAAGAAGAAATCAAAGTCGTCATCAAACTCAGAGTTGTCAAAATCCAGCAGCAGAAGATTATTCTAGTAATTTATAAGAGCTGTTTAATTAGTCTTTTGAGAATATAAAGGTGATTTTGTGTCAAACATAAGTATCAAAATCTTACTTACATTATAAATCTAAGAGGCCAGTGCCAAGCTTGCAAAAGTGAGCCAAAGCAACATTCCAGTAGTCTAACTACGTCATTGATGATATTTTTACATACATCAGAAGGAACTGACAACACAGAAAAATGAAAAAGCAAGACAACAACTAGCAAAAGTAGAAATTGTGTAATAGCTTATAATCACACAAGATGATCACAATTCACAAAATCTCTAGTTTTACACCTATACATGGAAGTACATTTATCTTCGTTTATATAATATAATGATGCATTGTTTGCAAAATCTCGCCTAATGTTCTAGCCAAAAGCAATACATTGATAGTGACAACGACAATATTTGCAACATACCTACAACAAAACATAGTGTATTTTCAAGGAGGACAAAAATTGATAGTAACCATAAAAACAGACAGAATGGCGTAGCCCAGTGACTTACAAAGTTTGAATTGCTTCATTTCTTGTTTGTTGGGTATTGTCAACAAACAATTGAATTTTATCATATCCTCTTCGAAGCCTATGGTTTGTGACGTTCAATGTCTAGTCTGTTTATAACTTATATGGGCTTAAAAGAGTTGCATACTTAGCAAAAACTTTGGTGCCCTTAATATGGATTGACATGTATCACCACCAGCATGAAAAATGTTGGGAAAGACAAGGCACTAACAAAGAATGCCTGACAGGATAACAACGGAAGAATACCCAAGTCTATACTTTCCCTTCTCGATTTAAACCAAGAGAAGAAAAACAACCACAAGCAATATGATAGTAAGGAAGCAAGTAATTCAACCAAACAAATATAACAAGGCAATAATAAACCAATCACACAAGACACAAAGATTTACGTGGAAAACCCTTAGATGTGAAGAGTAAAAAACCACGGGACCAAAAACTCCACTATAATCACCAAGAGTTACAATATTGTTACCCAAAATTTGCCACAAAACAAGTTCCAAACAACGAGCAACAACAAAATGAGATTGCACCAAATGTAGAGAATTAAAGGAGCAAAATCACCAATTTCGCAACTACTGTTCACGACAGCAAAACTGAAGCTGCAGACCACCAAATCCAACTCTGTAAGTTCCTAATCAAAGATTGAGATGAAGATAATATGTTGTCTAAAAATCAGCTCAATCGGACAAGAAATGAAGCGGGAATCGCAATTTGAAGTTGGATGTTAGAGCTGAATTTTGACGGCGAAAAACTGCTCTTTTTCTCTGTTTTTGGCTGCTGAAAAAACTCTCTATGTATTTGAAAATAAGACCTAAACAGGCTTATATTTGCCTCATAAGAATGGGCCTATGGGAAAAAATGGGTTGGTCCAAATTGGGTTTTTATTTTTCTACATAGGAAGGGAAAAAGACCCATAACCCAACAATTCTCCCCCTCACAACTATGTGGAGGAGACCGCCATCCTGGCGACCATGCAACAATCTTCAAACCTCCCTCTTGGAAAAGCATTAGTCATCATATCGGAACCATGTCATTTGTATGAATCTTTTCAAGCTCAAACAACTTAGAATCCAACACATCTCGAATCCAATGGTATCTCACATCAATGTGTTTAGACCGACCATGGAACGTAGAATTCTTGCCAAGATGTATAGCACTTTGACTGTCACAATAAAGTACATACCTCTCTTGAGCACAACCAAGTTCCCCCAAGAATCTCTTCATCCAAAGCAATTCTTTACAAGCTTCAATGACAGCAATAAGCTCAGCTTCTGTAGTAGATATAGCAACACATTTTTGCAACCTAGATTGCCAAGACACAGCTCCCCCTGCAAAAGTAACCAAGTACCCTGAAGTAGACTTGCGAGTATCAACATCACCAGCCATGTTTGAATCAGTATAACCAGAAAGAATAGTCTTCCCTGTACCAAAACACAAACTCAGACTAGAAGTGCCACAGAGATATCTCATAACCCACTTCATAGCATTCCAATGTTCTCTTCCCGAATTAGAAAGAAAACGGCTAACAACTCCAACAGCGTGAGCAATATCCGATCTTGTACAAACCATCGCATACATCAAACTATCATCAACTGAAGCATAAGGAACTTTCTTCATATCTTCCTTCTCATCATCACTAGAAGGACACTGTTTCGTGCTCAATTTGAAGTGCATAGCTAAAGGTGTACTGATAACCTTAGCTTTGTCCATGCTGAATCTGCGAAGTACTTTCTAAATGTACTTCTCCTGTGATAATACCAATTTCTTGGCCTTTCTATCATGGACAATCTGTATGCCAAGAATTTGCCTTGCTGGTCCTAAGTCTTTCATAGCAAAAGACTTGCTCAACTCTTGCTTCAACTTCTGAATCCTGCAGGTATTATGACCAACAACAAGAATGTCATCAACATAAAGCAACACAATAATAAAGTCACCATCAGAGAACTTTTGCACAAAAACACAATTGTCTGAAGAAGTCTTCTTGAAGCCCTGCTGACTCATAAAAGAACCAAACTTCCTGTACCACTGCCTGGGAGCTTGTTTCAAACAATACAGGCTCTTCTTCAATTTGCAAACATAATTCTCTTTACCCTTGACTTCAAAACCTTCCGGTTGCTCCATATAAATTTTTTCATCTAAGTCACCATGGAGGAAAGCAGTTTTAACATCAATTTGCTCAACCTCTAAATCTAGACTTGCAGCCAAGCCTAGAACCACACGAATGGATGACATCTTTACAACTGGAGAGAATATCTCATCAAAATCAACTCCCATTTTCTGATTAAATCCCTTGACAACTAATCTAGCTTTGTACCGTGGAACTGGATTACCATCTTCATGTTTCACCCGAAAAACCCACCTGTTTTTCAAAGCTTTTCTGTCTTTAGGTAACTTAACCAAATCAAAGGTATGATTATCATGCAAGGATTTAATATCATCTTCCATAACATCAAACCACCTTTCTTTTTCTTCACATTCCATGGCCTCATCAAGACTCTCAGGTTCTCCCCCGTCAATCAAGAGTACATACTCATTGGGAGAATAACGAGATGAAGGAATTCTCTCTCTACTAGATCGTCTGAGAGAACTTTCTGGAGCATCTATAATTGGTTGTTGGACAACCACATCATCTTGCACTGGAGCATCAACAACATCATGCCGATCATTATGAACATGATCACCATCTTCATTATCAACTTGATTTTCATCATTATGAAGATTTTCTTCCGGCGCAATAGTCAAAGGAACTGGATCAACATGAACTAAGCTCTCACTACTCTGAAAATCAGCCTTGTCAGCTTTGTCAACATCTTCAATTGTTTGGTCTTCAAAGAACACAACATCACGGCTTCTAACAAGGTTCTTCTCAACAAGATCATAGAAACGATAGCCAAATTCATCTTGACCATAACCAATGAAGATACAGTGCCTAGTTTTAACATCCAACTTTGACCTTTCATCCTTAGGAACATGTACAAAGGCTTTACACCCAAAGACTCTAAGATGATCATAAGAAACATTCTTACCAGTCCAAACTCTGTCAGGGACATCACCATCTAAAGCAACAGCAGGAGATAAATTGATAACATAAGCAGCACTATTAAGTGCTTCTGCCCAAAAGGAATCTGACAGCTTAGCATCTGAAAGCATACATCTAACCCTCTCAACTAGAGTTCTGTTCATCCTCTCTGCTAAACCATTTAACTGAGGAGTCTTTGGAGGAGTTTCCTGATGCCTAATACCCTGCTCTCTCCAATATCTATCAAAAGGACCAATATACTCACCACCATTATCTGAGTGGATTCATTTCAATGTCTTCCCTGTTTGTCTTTCAACCAAGGCGTGAAAACTCTTGAACACATCAAGTACTTGATCCTTGGACTTCAAAGGAAATACCCAGAGTTTGCGAGAATGATCATCAATAAAAGTCACAAAGTAAAGTGCACCACCATGAGATCTTACCTTAAAAGGACCACACAAATCAGAATGTACCAACTCCAGCAAATCAGTCTTTCTTGAAGGCGGGTGACTCTGAAAAGAAACTCTTTTCTGTTTACCGGCTAAGCAATGAACACATTTCTTCAACTTTGCTTGTTTTACTCCAGGAAGCATATTTTTCTTAGCCAAACTATCAATCCCCTTCTCGCTCATATGACTTAGCCTTCTATGCCATAACTCTGATGAAGTATCATTCTCCTCCAAATTTACCGAGTCTCTGGACATGGAGCCCTGAAATACATACAAGTTAGACAACTTGTCACCACGGGACACAACCATCAAACCTCTAGTAAGCTTCCACTGGCCAACACCAAGTGTATTAACATAACCCTCATCATCAAGATATCCCACAGAAATCAAATTCAAGCGAACATCTCGAGCATGCTTGACATTATTGAGAACTAGTTTGGAACCATTGTTACTTTCTAAACAAACTGTCCCAATGCCAATAATATCAACTTCATGATTATTGCCCATTTTCAACGTTCCAAAATTACCTGGAGTATAAGAAAAAAATAATTCCTTCTTTGGCGTGTCATGAGAAGTAGCACCAGAATCCACAAACCAGCTAGACTCATCACGAACAAGATTAATGGCATTTGCATCACAAGACACAAGAAGATTATCATTAGCAACAACAGCAACACGATTTTCATTATCGCCTTATCTCTTTTGTTGTCTCATATCTCTCTTGTGCTTGTAACAATATTTCATGATATGCCCATTCATGTGGCAATAGTCACATGTAATATTCTTGTATTTAGACTTTCACTTGCTTCTACTTTTACCTCTATCATTCTGACCTCTGGACTTGTTTCTCCCCCTATCTTCAGTAACCAAAACATCGGAGTGTGAAGCTGAAGAAGATGAGGCTTGAGATCCTCTTCTCATTTCTTCATTCAAGACACCACTCTTAGTATATTCCATGTTTACAACACCACTGGGAGCAGAATTGGTCAAAGATATTCGAAGAGTTTCCCAAGAGTCTGGCAGAGTATTAGGAAGCCAAAGTCCCTGTATCTCATCATCAAACTTTACACCCATTCCGGACAGCTGGTCAAGAACACCCTGAAAATCATTAATATGATCAGAAATAGAAGTGTCCTCTTTATACCTGATATTCATTAATTGTTTCAATAGGAACAACTTGTTGTTGCCAGTCTTCGAAGCATAAAGTGTCTCGACCTTGTCCCACAAACATTTGGCATATGTCTCATTCACAATATGATTTCTAACATTATCTTCAACCCATTGTCTAATATAGCCAAAAATCTGCAGATGCTTAAATTCCCATTCTTCATCGTTCAAAGACTGAGGCTTATTAGAAGCAAACATGGGTAAATGCATCTTCTTGACAAATAGAAGATCTTTCATCTTGCCTTTCCAAAAATGATAGTTACTACCATTTAAACACACCATTTTGCTCATATTTGCTTCGATCATTCAAAATGACAATAAACAATAACCAATGCTCTGATACCACTTTATTGGGAAAGACAAGGCACTAACAAAGAATGCCTGACTGGATAACAGCGGAAGAATACCCAAGTCTATACTTTTCCTTCTCGATTTGAACCAACAGAAGACAAACAACCACAAAAAATATGATAGTAAGGCAACAAGTAATTCAACCAAACCAATATAACAAGGCAATAATAAACCAATCACACAAGACACCAAGATTTACGTGGAAAACCCTTCGATGTGAAGAGTAAAAAACTACGGGACCAAAAACTCTACTATAATCACCAAGAGTTACAATATTGTTCTCCAAAATTGTCCACAAAACAAGTGCCAAACAACGAGCAACAACAAAATAAGATTGCACCAAATCAAGAGAATTGAAGGAGCAAAATCACCAATTTCGCAACTACTGTTCACGACAGCAAAACTGAAGCTGCAGACCACCAAATCCAACTCTGTCAGTTCCTAATCAAAGATTGAGATGAAGATAATATGCTGTCCAGAAATCAGCTCAATTGGACAAGACAGGAAGCAGGAAGCGCAATTTGAAGTTGGCTGTTAGGGCTGAATTTTGACTGTGAAAAACTTCTCGTTTTCTCTCTTTTTGGCTGCTGAAAAAACTCTCTTTGTATTTGAAAATAAGACCTAAATAGGCTTATATTTGCCTCATAATAATGGGCCTATGGGCAAAAATGGGTTGGTCCAAATTGGGTTTTTATTTATCCACATAGGAAGGGAAAAAGACCCATAACCCAACAAAAAAATGCTTCAGATTCAGCTAAAACAAAAGCAACTATTATCGACAATATGAAGCCCGGAATTCAGCAAAAACACAACTGCTATATATTTCTTTTAAGTAAGGTATCTGTCAAAATACATTTATATAAAGTTAATTAAGTTGAGAATCTTATGTTGCAGATACAAGCTCGTTGAGAGTATTCGAAAAAAACAAGCGCAGTTGTTGTACGTACACAAAGGGATTATATCTGATGTGAACAAATGTAAACTAAATTTCAGGCAATTTTGAGTTTTCATATTTATCAACATGCTCTTCTCCAGCTGTTGGACTTGCATCACCTAAATGACGATTATTGCACGTATAAAGCAATATACAATGGACATTTTGTATCATAGGTAGGTTGCGTTATGTTTTTTGCCAAATTGAAAAAGCTCAATCACAAATCGACAAAACACGATAAGGACACATTTAGCAGTTTTGCCAGGTCGAATAAAGATTAGACATTGAGATGTGATTAGTATCTGTTTGACTTTATTGAGAAGTCAACAGAATGTAGGTGAAAAAAGGTCAAAGTGCAGGAATTAATTATCAAAGGAAGCAACTATTATCAACAATATGAAGCCAAAAATTAAGCGAAAACACAACAACTATATATTTCAATTAAGTAAGGTATCTATCGAAATACATTTATGTCAAATTAATTCATCTGAGAGTCTGGTCTTTCACATATAAGCATGTTGACAGAATTCAAAAAAGTAAGCCCACTTATTGTACCTACACAAAGGGATCATAATTGATGTCAAAAAATTAAAAAAAAATACTTACTTAGTAATATTCTGAAAATCGTAGAATTAAAATGGAGGGATCATCCATTCCTATGGCTATAAGAGGGTTATCTTGAGGATGAAATGCCAAAAAGGTTGTTGCGGGTGAGGCAGGCGTCTTTGTTGCCATAATGTGCATTTGCAACTGAAACAATTAGAGATTTGTGGAAAATAAAATAAAGCAAAATCTCATAATAAAATGATGTGATAAATAACCTTGAAAATGACATCAGTCATTACTCAGTTTCCAGATTTCAATTTATCAAAAGGATCTTCTACACCTCTTTGCCTTGTATCACCTAAATTGCGACTTTCTCCATTTTACCAAGACATTAAAATTAAAGGGTTGATCAACAATTGGTTTGAATTTCTGAAACATATTTGTATGAGTTGCATTTAGAAAAGCTCTATTTAACTAGAAAAGTTTCACCAACCATGAATATCATTGGTATTGCTTGATCTATGAACCTTGCAACAATAGATATGGTTTATTATTTAGGAATTTAGGTCAATGCTTTTTGAATGATTTGTTCGTACACTATATTTTGCATTGAATGGTCATTTGTATCTTCAATTGTAGGCAGAAGTATTAGTATTTTGACATTTTTTGAAGTTTGAGCTTTGGATAAAACAACATACAGTTGGCCATGTGAAATAACTGGTTTGCATAAATAGATTCCTACAAAATCTAATGTTTATCCTTGAGCTTTGGTTATTGTCATTGCAAAACATGGTCAAATTTTAAACTGTGTTCTTTCAAAGACAATATGTAATTTTTCATCTGCTGATGTGTGTTTTTATAGTTACGACTGGAAATAGTAGCACTTATAACATGTTTGTTAAAATGATGACATATTAATCGTGTTCCATTACATAATCCCTCATAAGGATTTAAGTTTTGCAATAATATAACCGGACAATCGCTTTTCAAAGTCAAATTGTATGGGGGCAAATTAGCCAGATTTGAAGTGTGTAAGAAATCTTCAAATTTACATTGATCACCTGGTTCTAGAGTTTCATCAACTACAGTATAAATTTTACCGTCATTTGGTAATTGATGTATAAGCATATCATTAATTGCACTAACAAATTCATTTTTTGTAGTCAAAAGAACTCGGGATGTTATAGAAAATGGGTCTGAAAAGAATGTGTTTATATCGATATAATTTTCTATGAACAGTTGATTTAGGGAATCTATTTCATTTGTATGAGGAATAATAAAATTATGTGGAATTTCCATTTTGTGTTGTCGTTAGTTATTTCTTGTCCATTTCCAACTCGCATTAAATATTCAGAATAATTAGGATCTTCTTTTGCTCGCATATTTTCGGATAAACACAACTTTTCAAGTTGACTCCATTTATTGAAATATAATATGCTCTTAGATACAAAATCTTCTCTTTTTGAATTGCGAACAACAGGCAATGTTTGTCGAAAGTCGCCTCCAAAGACTAAACTTTTCCACCAAATAAATTTGGTTCACTATTAAGGTCATTTAAAAGAGTATCTAAAGCTTGTATCATTTTATGTTTGGCCACTGAGACTTCATCCCAAACAATTAGGTTTGAATCTCTAATTAGAGATGCTAATGAGCTTTGTTTACTAACGTTTAAAGTTAAGTTATTGTAAATATCAATTGGAATTTTAAAGCGGGAATGTGCAGTTGGACTTCCAGGGAGAATTGAAGCTAGAACACCAGAATATGTTGTTACTTGTAAGACCCCAAAATGAGTTAGGGTGTATAGAGCCTAAAATGTTATTCTTAAGGTTACAAGGTCCTTAAATAACTTATAATATGGTTTATATACAGTGTGTAATGTTTGAAAAAAGTGATTTGGAAGTCGAACGTCAAGGGACGATCAATACGTTCGAAGACTAGTCACCTATGTGTCTCATGTGTCCATGCGTGTTTATATACTATATGATTTGAGTTTATCAAGTCTTAAAGTGATTTATAATTATTTTTAAATATGGTATGTGGAGTTTCGAGAAGTTTGGAGGTCAAACGGCCAAGAACGTCCAAGTCGTTCTAAAGATAGCGTTTAAGATGCTCAATGTGTGTCTTGATGGGGCCTAGCCTGTTTGGACGTGTTGCAGGTGTTTGTTTTGGGTGAAACTTATGTGGAAGGTCAAAAAACTTGTTAAGGTTCGTATTTAAGTTGGAAACTTCTGGGTACGACTTTAAAGGGCCCCGCAAAAGGCCCCACAAGAAGGACCCAAAGCTGGTCGAGACACTACCTTGGAAGTGTTAATCGACGGACCAAACAAAATCCAGTTGGTCAACCAACGGCCTGTTGGTGAGGTATTGTCGATTTGTACTTAGTTTTTTCAGGTCTCAACCAAAAAATTGGCAAAGTACAAATTGACAGAAGCTAAAGGACGGCCCGTAGATTGACCTACGATCAGTCGATTGCTCCGTCAATGGTGGCCTGTAAATTGGTGCCTACGTCTGTTTTATTTAAGGGGTGAATGGGAAATTCATCCCATGTCCTAACCTGATTCTAATAATATTATTTATCTAATTTTGGGTGTATATAAGGGATTAAAAACGTGATCTACCCCACTCTTAATACAATTCACCAAATTAGACTTTTCCCTCAAAAAATATTCTCTCGATAACCTCCATTGTTGGTAAAGCTCAAGAACAGCTTGGCGATTTGACTTCCATGGATGAATCATAAAGTTTTATATATTTTTATGTATATAAAGGTATGGTAATCCTTAATATCTAGTTATCCTTCAATCTAGAGAGTTAATCTCAAAGTTTTCAAAGTGAAAAATATGATCAAGTTCTTCTTCTTCATTCTAGCCATGGGCTCTTTCTTAAATTTATATCAAAAGCGTAATATAAATGCATTGAGGATTTTCTACTGATTTGTACGTTATTTTCAATCCTATTGCATGATGAATCCATGCTCTTTCACTAACTCGATTTTAGTCTATGTATGACTTTATAATCTTGATCTTATGCATATACATTTGTTATTCAACTATGTTTATATGATTATGACTAATGTATAGTATGTATACTGATTGTGAATCATTGATGAATTACCCATGAGAATCAATGCATGAAGGTTTGAACATGCCTAGCCTAGTCTTGATTGTGATCATTGTAATGTGGGTCGTCAATTGATTATAAAAAGGATTTCGATTATGTTGTGGTTCTTGTAGCTACTGTTTTAGGTTAATACCATGACTGAATTGTGGATATAAATCGTGTATGATCAAAGTAAATAAGGCTTGGTTTGAATTGATATAGATTCTTCTAGTCTATAAAGTAGTAACTTGTGATCTTGACATTAGGTAGTTGTTATATGAATTGATCATGGTTAATTATCTATAGATGTTACCTATAACGTTGTGAGAGTACGAATTATATGTAGTTGATCCAATATGGGTCAATTCATGATAGTTTTAATAGGATTAACCTATGTAAACTTACCTTACATGAATTTCTTATATGAAGCATGCTTATAGTGAACTCGACCTTATTGGCAATTGTTTTAGTGTCTCATATAGACTATGATTTCATTAGCTACTGGATAGTATGTACTTTATCTGTAATATATGATTGATTATTAGACTTTGGGAAAAATAATAAGATGGCCTATTCTCTCTACTCTACATTGAATTGGTAGTTTAATGCCTACGATAATAGTTTGATCTTGAAGAGATTTAAGAATGATTTTGACATAATTAAGTGTATGATTAGCTACTACCTTGGATTTATATTATTGATGAAATGTTATCTATAATCCATTCAAGTGAAGTTGGTTTATGGTCTATGTCTTCTACATTCTAGCATGTTAATGATATGTTGTACTAGTTGTAGCATGGCCTTGTAATAGCTTATGTTAAACTTCATGTATGATTATGGTACCTTAAGATACTTCCCTATACTTGATTTGTTTATAAAATAGTATTAATGGTCAATAATGACCAAAGGCTAAAGGATTGGTAAGAATTCCTTTACTCATCTACTTCTCTATTTCTCTATAGTAATATTGACATAACCTTGTATGTCATTGTATGGTATGATCCACTTATGGTGGCAGTTTTTACTTTATTATCAATCTAAATATGTGTTTACCATGGCCATGAAGGCAAATCGATGAATATATGTACATGTGTTTAGGATGATACTATGTGAAGCTTATACCTACTTTCCTATTGTAGTTGTGATTTAGGTTGTATGGCTATTGTATAAGCGTGAGTATATCCATGTTAGGGTAAAATATAGGTGATTCCATTGATGATTTAAGATGGTTATAGGTGCTTCCATTGATGATTTAAGATGGTTAATAATCCTTTACCTATGTACCCCTATGTGAATGCATGAATGGCACAAGTTAGGATTCTTAAGTGTAATATGAAGTTTGCTTGTATCCTATGCTATTGTGTGTTGTGTGGCTTATTGTTGAAAGAGTATTATGTTCTAACAGGGTGGCTTCCTCAATTTGTTGTTGATAGACATTAGGTGATCATGTTGACCAATGTACACAAACACTCACCTTACATGCATGCTACAAGTAGTATAGTTCATGGTGTCTAAATGAAGGTAGTTCTCATATTCACTAGTGTCGACTACTATGCATATATGTATGTGAAGTATGTTATGTATTCCTTAACTATATTGACTTGACAGGTGTACTAGTATGCGCAAGGGTATGGGACTTTGCCTATGCATTGCACATGTGTACCTTGATAAAAATAGTTCCTAATGTTTGGTTTCTATGAAAATGAATGAATAGGCATGTCATGAATATGTCTTCTATGTTGTGATGATAATTATATGATATGATTATGTGTGAATGTGCATAGTGTTTTGATGTATTAATATGAAAGGATTGCTCATACGCTCACACTCATAGACTTATGCATTGATGTATGAGCATGTGTGACTTAAGGTGTTATGTTAAAGGCTTGCTCGCGTGTATGTATACACACACACATGAATGATGATCTAGTCAATAGAGGAGCCTTGAAATGTGTGCTCAAGTGTATCCAAAACTAGATAGTGCTAATACATATGCTATGTCCATGTGAAAGGATCTTCTCACATGATTTAGGTTGATGAACTTTCATCTATAACCTGTGAGCTAAGCATATGGGTAGTGAATATCCTAAGTATTTCCTAAGCCTACATTTTATAAAGTAATGTTAATGAAGGTTTTTAATAAAGGAAATTTAGCTTAGAACCGAGTGAACTTGAATATGAGTGTGTGTCCATTCCTAAATGTGGGTAGGTAGGTCACCATCAATCTCATGAGGTGGAATAGGCATAAATAGGGTTTCCATAAGTGAATAACTACAATGCCTAATCTTGGCTTAAAGAGGGTTTTCACATGTACCTCCAAGTTCCATAACTATACTTGCCACATAGGATCTAGCAATAGGATATTACTTAATATGCTCGCATGTGTTAATGTTCTACCTTGTCTAGGTAAGAACACCTTTCATTGGTGTAAGGCTCTAAAACACCAAATTTCATGTTTAACACCCATGGTCTTAGTGTCGGTTAAGGCTATTGTTTCCCTAAAGTAAAATGGACAATAGAAGTAAATGAATGGGATCCTAACTAGGAGGACTTAAGGTAACTTACTTAAGATAGGTGGAAGTAATGAACCTATCTATACATTGCACAAGTAGCTCCTTAGGATGTCCTAGGAAGGTGACCTAATATGTATGATTATGTTTATGTACATATGCATGAATTTGTAGTATTGGTCTATTTGTTATGAAGGTGTGCATGGTATGAATCTATGAGATGTGATCATATCCTTATATGCACTATGTTAGTCTTAATGACTATATGATAAAGGTCTTTTATTGACATGAATGAAGTTGTCTCCACTTACTTTTTGATGTATGAATTGAATGCTAAGGTTTGTGGTCTGATTTAAGGGTCTACTAAGCATGTGTGGGGTTATAAGGCTTCACATGTGCATTGCACTAGTAGACTAAGATTGGGGTCATGAACAAGGTCTAATAAAGATGTACATGCAAAGAAGTAAATATGTGTGTGACTTGATGTAGCTTATGGTAATGTGCTTTAAAATGAAATAAAATCTATATGTGATATTATGTGAGGTTTGGCCTTTGAATATGTTTATATGAAGTATGTTAAAGATATAAAGGCTATTGTCTAAAGATTTGATAAAAATTTACTCAAAAAGGCATGAAGCATGATTTCAAGAAAATGTCCCATTTTAAATGCATGGTTGTCATACTTAGTGCATTCTTGTACTAAACCTATTATTCCCTACTGTTTACACAAAGTGTAAGTTATGGATGCTTAAAGGATATCTATGATTAACGATTTTGATATGTGATTCCCAAGATCAAGGAAAGGGGTCCTTATGTTCCAAGGATTCCCTACTCATGTCTTAATGTAAAGTTTATTAAAAGTTATATAGTTATGTCTTATGTTTTAAGGGTCGTGTCCCTAATGTATTCTAAGGTTGTTGAGTCTAAGATGGAAAAGAGACTTAGGGTCTCAATATGTATTATGACTTATATTATATTATATATATATATATATATATACACAAAGTGATGTTTCTAGCATATGATGTACTACGAAAAGTTTTAAATATTCCGCTAAATTTACTATGTTGATGCAATGAATGATAACTATGGGCTTGTATAAGACCTCCGAGAGGTCAATTACGCCATTTTACTTTTAGGTAGTGCTCCCCGGATGTGACATTGCTAAAACTATAATGTGTTTGGACATTACATTTGCTAATAAAGATCTATATAAAATATTTTTCCAGTTCCTCTTGGACCGTCAATGAAATAAGCACATGATTTATTTGAATATGCCCTATCAAGTATTGTATTAAATGCCCTTTTTTATCAGGATTTTACATTGTTTGTAATAGCAGATCTTCTTCATTTACTATTATATTCTTTCAAAATGAACATTTTTGCTTCTTTAGTCATTGTAGAAGGTGTAAGGTTTTAGAAAACAAAATTTTATTCCTTCATATTGTGTCCCATTAAATGTAACAATTCGTTGATGTGATTTATAACTGACTGTTGAATAGATTTTGTTTCTAAATTAGGAATTTTTTTGAAATCTTCAGACAATGGATCTTCAAATATTTCCCATAATTCTTTAGGATTAACAGGATTGCAGCGAATAGACGCCTTAAACTATAAGGCATTTGATAGGACAACTTCATACATACACTTTTGTAAACTTTTATTAGAATGTAATAAGAATATTTTTTTTGCAGTTTCTCTAAATGTGTCATAACATATTCTGTTAACTGTGCGAAGATCTTCATACGATTTTAGGTCCTTTTACATTTGTTAAAAGTAATCTAAGATGGTATCTTTCCCCTTCAGTTGGATGACATGCGACAATTCTACAAACAACAAAATACTTTGGAAAGTCTTTATATAACAAATTGAGTTCTATAGCATATTTATTGATTCTATTCATTTCAAAAAATTCAGTTAACATTGTTCTTCTTATCATTGATTACTTAGAATTTCATCAACAGTTTGATTACTTTTAAAGGATACATATTGGTGTCCATTTAGATGTAGTTGAAGTTAGTACACATTTGGAGTCATTTCACTGATTAGAAAAGCAAATACATGACATGCAATTTCTAGGGGAGTGATCCATCTAGCAGCTTGATATTCTTTTATTTCATCTATTTCAACATTTGAGTCACTATTATATATAGAAAATGCAATTTTGTCATGCCCTTTAAAAATATATTTGTAGATGTATTTTACTGTCTTAATGTCTGATCATACGTCAACGTTAATATGAAAATTGAATTTACCAAGCAAGTAGGGATTATATGGGACTACCCAAATATTAACAATATTGTATCTTTTGAATTGTGCATCTGTTTCCATTTTTCGTCTTCTATAAATAGGATAAGAATTTTTTCCCTTTGTGGTTTGTTCTGAGAGTTGTTTAGGATATTTGCATTTGCAATGATTTTTTTTCATACAACGAAATGTTGAATTTAGATAGCTGCAAAGTCCATCAATCAAGTGTTTAGTTACAAGAGTTTATAAAGAGTGATCTGTACAATCAGGTAATTCTGCGCAAACAATTTTATCATAAGCTTCTGGTGTTAATAATTTGTATTTTTCTGTAAGAATAATAAGAAAATGTGCGTGCGGGAGTCCACGCTTTTGAAATTCTATTGTATACATTAAAGCTGCAACTTTTCCAAATATATTCTTTTTTACTATATCTTTTTTGAGTTCTTCTACTTTTGCTCTAAACACTCGGCTTACTAAATCAGGTCTCTTTTGAACTTCATCAGTTGGCACTAAATGTTCTTGTATTTCTGGACATGAAGGATTGCAAGTCATTGTCAAAAATTTATCTGGCTTTCCAAAATGTTGTACTAATGCAATAGCATTCATATATCAACGACACATATCTCTTGGACCTCCAATAAAAGTTGTGGGTAGTATTCGTCCTTTTCCAATATTTGAAGCATCTCTTTCACCATGTCTTAGTATATCAATAATCCTTGGAACACTTCAACTCTAAATAAATTTTGATTAAATGAGAAGAAATCTAATCATTTTGCCTCAAGTTTTATGTATTGGTCAACTATACATTGTTGGAATAATTTTTCAGAATGGAATGTTTTTTATGGTTCTTTTTTGTCTTATTTGAATTTTATAACAATAATATTCACGACAAGAAATGGTTCGTCTTTTCTTCTTTCCCTTTGATAGAACTTTATATTTCATGTCAAGTAGACCTTCAATTGAAGCCATGTTCGTTAAACTTGGTAATTATTCACTTTCACAGTAAATCTCATAGTTAGACATTTTATATGTTAGTTTGACTTTATTGATACCACAATACCATCTATTTTCACTGTGAGGAAACAACAGTGGATAAGCTAATGGATCATAACATCCGTAATAGTAATTTACCAATTGTGATTTTTCATTGTGGGTGTATATTCGAATATGAGGTGTCGAAAATTTGTCCTGTGGTTGTTGTTATACTCAAAAATCCCCCACTTCTGAGGCGGTTGGAAAAATATATGTTCATTTGGTAAAAACCAGAATTTGATTTAAGAGCAATATAAAATTCAGATAGTTTTGTAACATATGTTAGTGATTTTAGAAAGATAGTATATGGATTAGCTTTTAATATATTCATCAACTTTATCATAATGGATTCACTAAGATTAGGTGGTAAAGTGATTCGATTAGGTATCTCAACTTCATTTTATGTATATATATATATAAATATATATATATATATATCTATATAGTTGTAAATTTCAGGGTCTTTCATCAGCAGTAATTAAATCATCTATAAAGTGATACATTTGTCCCTGAACTCTAAATGTATATATGCCGCTATTTCTCTATGGTATATTTCTGTCATAAGTTACCCAAGAGAGGTGAATGCAAACATATTATTGTATGTTCTACTGTAGGTACGAAATGTTTGGATTGTTCAATATTGCCCAGAAATAGATTGCTTAATTCTGTCAGCATTTGATGAGAAATCAGTTCAGTTGATCCATTATCACAACAAAAATTGGGTGATTCATATTCTAATCTTTTTGCCGCACAAAATTTACAATCAGGCCTTTTTTACCTGCACATAATTTTTTGACAACAAATTTTATTTTGTAAACTGATTTCTAATCCTTTATTACCTGTACATGGTAAATTATAATACTATTAGAGGCAAAAGTTAAATGCAATATTAGCTCAGTAGAAAAAGACGTAATGATGTTTGAAGTAACCAATGGGGATGACATCTTGTTTGCTTCATTATATATGTGTGATGTTGATCCTAATATTGCAAAGTGCTATATTTATAAACATCGAACTTATGTTAATTTGCGGTGACTTACCTATTTCAAATGTAGAGAAACAGCTAGAAGTGTCGATACTCGCAGAAACATGTCCTTAAATAGGTCGAAAATAAAGTACTGTAATTGACGATAAATCAATTTTATGCATAAAGGAATACATATACTAAAATAATAAAATTATATGTAAATTTAGCTTTTCCAACCTCTGTCTGTATCTAGTGAAGGATGAGAAATTGTAAGTATATTTTTGTTTCCTTCTTTATTGACGACCTGTGATGACGATATCGTGTTGTGTGAATGTTTCAAGAGGCACTGCCTTTTTGATTCAGCTCTTTTAGCTTGTTATTGCAATAGAAATAACTATTTTCTTTCAGGCGACATTTGTGAATATCTAGTATGATGTAGCATATTTCTGTGTATACGTTGTTGTTTCTTGATATTTTCAGGCTTTTGGAACACATAGTTATTGCCTGTTGACAATCCTATTGCAATGAAATTTTCATTTTTTGAAGAAAACCATGCAGTTCCTTGTTTGAGGCAAACTAAAATCTTATAAGAATATAAAAACATAACATTGGTAAACCTTCATAGATATGAAGTCATACGGGTAAGGGGTTCTATTTGGGGGTCAAGAGATGCAATATATTGTATCCCAAAAGTTTGGCATTTGTTGATGGAAAATTCACTAAAAGAAAGAATGACGTATCTGAAATGAAGAATCTATTAAATTTGTAGGGTTAATTGAGACGAAAAATCTAATAACCATAATATATTGCAGATAAATTGTTCATTTGCGTTGGCATATTATCGAACAGTTTCCACTCATTAATGTTTAAATATGACCTTCAAGCTATAAAACAACAACAAAATGAGACAAGAAATTTATCGTAGATGAGTACCTCATTCAAAGATCCCAAAGATATACATGCAAATATTAGACATTCGAATTGAAATTTATCGCGGTGAAGTTTGTACTTCGCCCATCATTATCAAACCAATTGATTGGTCTTACGTGTTTCTTAATTCCATGTTTTCCAACATTAATCGGACAATGGTAGAAGAATGTAAAAAGAACTCACTTAAAAAAAGATGACGATAGATGGATCTGAAAGAGGTTGAGGTTTAAATTTCTGAGTATTGGGAAAAATTTCTTTGGCAAATCTCTCTTTCCTCTTTATTCCGTAGAAGAAGGTTAAAGGAACACATCTAAAAAGAAGACGACGATAGATGGATCTGGAAGAGGTTAGAGTTAAATTTGAGAATCTTAATTTCAATAGACAATCATTTAACTACAATATATTAAACAGAAAAGAAAAAGGAATATAAAAAGTCATGATAATAAAACTCTTAGAACTAAAACTAAGTCGAATTGAAACAACCTGATTAAATTTGATTGACTTTAAAGGTCTTTTATTGAGGTTAATGAAATTCTTTTTAACAAAATTGAAGACACCATCAAGTATTAAGTACTAAGTAAAACTTTAAGGTCATTTTTAATGCACTAACTTGAGCCCTCTATAAACTAAAATCCTTTTAGGTAAATTAATATACTATTTTAGTGTTGACACTAAAATTGCAGGATGAAATAGGATAGGAGAACTAAAAGCAAAAGGACAATGAAATTGTAAACAATGTGAGACCGAAAATTAGATGTGATTTTGGCTATTTGAGGAATCAAATGTATATCAATGGAACTAAGTGAAAACGATAGTATACATGAAGTATCAGATATAGAAACTGAAAAATGAAAAAGAAAATATTGATCTATAAAATGATGAAATGAACGAAGAAATCTAATGTCTGAAGACGACATAAAAATAATATCAAAAGAAGACTATCAAAATGAAGAATTATCAGAACAAAAAATTATATTTGATAATACAATTTTTGAACAAATAAAAGGAAAAGAATTAGATTTAAGTGTTGAAAAAATTCTTGAAATACCTACCTTAAGAAATTGGTTTAAAAGACAAAAAGATGAATATTATGTAGTTAACCAGAAAGAACACATCATAGACTGCAAATATACAAAAGGAAAGGCACAAATACCTATACTAAATAAGAGGATAATTAATAAATAAATACAAGATATACAAGCTAAAACACCCATAAAATACGTACATTTAGGAGGAACAGAAATATTGATAAAAGCTTGTTTTAGAGAAGGAATACATACACCTATTGAAATATACTTAGCAGATGATAGAATTATACACCCTATAGAAAAAAGTGTAATAAGTGCAGTAAAAGGAAATTTAATATACCAAAAATTTAAATTTATAATAAGTGCCAACTACTCAGTAGCATTAACAGATAGAAATATAGATAAATCATTAGTTCTATATTGGAAAATGTCTGGAATAGAACTAGCACCAGGAAGTAAAATATTTACAGCAAGATGTAAGAACCTATATATACTAACAACAAAACATAAAGTAACAGCAAGAAATAAAATTGATAGAATAAAGGTAGAAAATCCTTTTGAAAAAATAATTACCAAAATAGACAATAATGACTATAGCTATAAAGAAATAGACATAGAAGAAGATTTAGAAATTGTAAAAGAAAGATTAAGCACTTCAAGCGTACCAAATACATTAACTGTCACGACACAAAACGATCCGCGAGTGGCACCCACACTTACCTCCTTAGGTGGGCGAACCAACACATCTAAACCCCAACATTTACCGGTAAAACATTTTTAAATAGAAAAAAAAATGCGGAAGATCCAAAACTCATTAAGACAACCAATAAATAAGCTTTTAAAGTTGAATACTTATTGTTCCCAAAATCTAGAAGTCATCACATCAAGAACATTTATCCTCAAATTTCTAAATCTAAGAGTATTTAAGAAGCTAAAAATAGTAAAAAGATGGTCCATGTCCGAACTTCAAGACATCAAGACGTGAAGGAGAGAATCCAGCACGAGCTAGGAATAATAGCTCACCCTGAATTCTGAGATGCTGAAGATTGGCTAGATCTGAGGACGAATCGAAGTCGATGGCATGCTTACTCCACCGAAGAATCGTGATCAATCAAGCTATCTTCCCAATGCCTTCGCTTTCCTCTTCGTTCTCTCTTTCTCGCTCGTTCTCCCTCTCTGTTCTTTGTATTTTTCTTCTTCAGATTCTTTTTCTTTTACCCTAATTATCATATAATCAATTATAAAAGATGATAAAAGTAACCCACTAGTTATTCTCTAATTATCTTCTTTAACCCCCAAGCAAATAAAATATTACACTTACCCCAATAATTCCAAAATTATAATAATGAATAGTTCAGAGAGTTAAATTCAGTAGTGAAGTTACGTAACTTGTGACGGTCCGTCCTGCAGGTCCGTCACAAAGTTCAAAGAGTTGATCCCAGTACCCAGATTTCAGAGTTGACGTGTTTTAGAACGAAGGCCCTTGACGGACCGTCGTGCCAATGATGGCTCGTCCTACCTGTCATCGAGGTTAATGAGGAGAGCAGCATAAGAATTTACACAAGTATGGAACGACGGAGTCCATCATGGTCCGTCGTGACCATGACGGTCCGTCGTGTGATCCGTCGACCCAGTCAGTTTTATCAAAAATAGTTTTACTGCTCGAACCGACTAAACAGGTCGTTACAATAGATACCAATTTACTCATCGTTCGTCCCCGAACGATCACAAGAAGAAAAGCAAGGGCGAGAAAGTGTAACTGAACTTATAAAAAGATGTGGATATCTTTCTTGCATATCAGCCTCATTCTCCCAAGTGGACTCTTCAACTGGCCGATTCTTCCACTGAACCTTAATAGATGCAATCTCCTTTGATCTCAACTTGCGGACTTCTCTATTTAAAATGGCAACCGGCTCCTCCTCATAAGACAAATTCTCATCAAGAAGAACTGAATCCCAACGAATAATATAGTTTCCATACCTATTGTAATTTTTCATCATAGACACATGAAATACCGGGTGCACTCCTGAGAGTCCTGGAGGCAATTCCAATTCATAAGCCACCTCCCCTCTGCGCTTCAGAACTTCAAATGGACCAATATACCTCGGACTAAGCTTACCTAGCTTCCCAAACCGCATCACCCCTTTCATGGGTGAAACCTTCAGCAAGACTTGTTTACCCTCCATAAAATCCAAGTCCCTAACCTTTCGATCTTCATATTCTTTCTGCCTGTTCTGAGCTGCTAGAAGCTTCTCTTGAATGAATTATACTTTATCTAACGATTCCCTCAAAAGATCGGTACCCCATGGTCTCACCTTAAATGCATCAAACCACCCAATGGGAGACCTACATCTCCTCCCATACAGTGCCTCAAATGGGGCCATATCAATACTTGAGTGATAGCTATTATTGTGTGGAAACTCTGCTAAGGGTAAGAAGTTATCCCAATGACCACCAAATTCTATCACACATGCACGAAGCATATCCTCCAACACCTGAATCGTCCGCTTAGACTGACCATCGGTCTGAGGGTGAAACGCAGTACTAAGATCCAACCTAGTACCTAATTTGGCATGCAATGTTCTCCAAAACATAGAAGTAAATTGCGTACCCCTATCTGATATGATGGAAAGTGGAACTCCATGCAATCGAATAATTTCCGAGATATAGAGTTTGGCTAACTTCTCTGCATTGTAAGTCACCTTGAACGGAATGAAGTGAGCAGACTTAGTTAATCTGTCAACGATTACCCAAATAGAATCAAACTTACCAATTGTCCTTGGAAGACCAACCACAAAATCCATTGCAATTCTTTCCCATTTACATAAAGGAATGGGCATTTTCTGAAGTGTTCCTCCGGGCCTCTGGTGTTCATATTTTACCTGCTGACAATTCGGGCATTGCGCAACAAAATCAACAATGTCATGCTTCATTCTACTCCACCAAAAATGCTGCTTTAGGTCACGATACATCTTGGTTGCACCCGGATGTATAGAATACCTTGAACTATGAGCATCTGTAAGAATAGAGTGAATCAAATTATCAACACGGGGCACACATACCCTTCCCTTAATTCTCAAAAAGCCTTCTTCATCAATTATTGCCTCTTTAGCCTCTCCTCGTAATACCATATCTCGAATTCGGCTCAGCTTCTTGTCAGTAAACTGTTTTCTCTTAATCTTGTCAAGAAAAGAAGATCTTGCCTCCACATAGGACAAAAATCCTTCCTTCTCTTGTATTTCCAGCCTCATAAAGTCATTAGCCAGAGTCTGAACCTCTCTAGCCAATGGGTGTCTAGAAACCTGTAAATGGGCTAGACTTCCCATGCTCCCTGCCTTTATACTTAAAGCATCTGCCACAACATTAGCTTTTCTTGGATGATACAAAATAGTAATATCATAGTCCTTCAGTAGTTCCATCCACCTCCTCTGCCTCAAATTCAAATCTTTCTGAGTAAAGACATACTGTAAACAACGATGATCTGTATAGACTTCACACTTGACCCCATATAGATAATGTCTCCATTGCTTTAATGCAAACACAACTGCTGCCAACTCCAAATCATGGGTCTGATAGTTACGTTCATGCACTTTTAATTGCCTCGATGCATAAGCAATTACATTCCTCTCTTGCATTAGCACTGCACCCAAACCAGAATAAGATGCATCACAGTAAACAATGAAATCCTTACCTTCCACTGGCAAGGTTAGAATTGGTGCAGTAGGCAACAAGGTCTCGAGGCTCTGGAGGCTTTCTTCACATTCGTCCGAGCATACAAATGGAACATTCGACTTAGTCAAATTTGTCAATTGGGAAGCGACAGAAGAAAATCCCTTGACAAATCGACGGTAGTAGCTAGCTAAAAAAACAAAGCTCCTTACCTCAGTAACATTAGTAGGTCTTACCCAATTCTTTACTACTTCAATCTTAGATGGATCCACAATCACTCCATCCTTGGAAACCACTTGCCCCAAGAAGGACACTGAATCTAGCCAAAACTCACACTTGGAGAATTTGACATAAAGCCTTTTCTCTCTCAACAATTCCAATACAATTTTAAGATGCTCCTCATGTTCTTTCCTGCTCTTTGAGTATATCAGTACATCATCAATAAATACAATAACAAAGAGATCCAGATATTACTTAAAAATCCCGTTCATCAGGCTCATGAAAGTAGCAGGGGCATTCGTAAGCCCAAAAGACATTACTAAGAATTCATAATGCCCATACCTGGTTTGAAAAGTAGTCTTTGGCACATCTGCTGCCCGTATTTTCAATTGATGATCACCAGATCTCAAATCGATTTTTGAAAAGGTACAAGCACCTTGTAACTGATCAAACAAATCATCAATGCGAGGAAGAGGATACTTGTTCTTAATAGTTACCTTATTGAGTTGCCTGTAGTCTATGCACATCCGAAAACTTCCATCCTTCTTCTTCACAAATAAAATAGGAGCACCCCAAGGGGATGCACTTGGTCTAATGGAGCCTTTACTTAACAACTCCTGAAGTTGGGCCTTTAACTCCCTCAACTCGGCTGGGGCCATTCTATAAGGGGTTATGGAAATGGGGCGAGTACCCGGCTCCAGATCAATACAAAAATCAATATCCCTATTTGGTGGCATACCAGAAAGGTTTGTAGGAAACACATCCAGAAACTCACGGACTATCGAAACAGACTCAATCAAAGGTACATTGGAAGTATCATCCCTGAGATGGGCCAAGAAAGCTAAACAACCCTTACTAACCATCCTCTTAGCACAAAAAAAAGAGATAATACGAGCTAGGGTGGGAATATAGTCACCCTCCCACACTAGAGGATCTGTCCCAGGCTTAGCCAATGTCACAGTTTTAGCATTACAATCTAGGATTGCAAAATTTGGAGAAAGCCAAGTCATACCCAGAATTACATCGAAATCAACCATCTCTAGAATAATCAAATCTACATGAGTATTGCTCCACACAAAAGCCACAAGACAAGACCTATACACCTTATCAACTATCACACACTCACCCACAGGAGTAGAGACGTGAATAGGCATGTCAAGAAAATCACATGTAAATCAAGACAGTAGCATATGAGGAAGATACATATGAAAATGTGGATCCAGGATCAAATAAAACAGAAGCCATGCAATCACAAACCAAAAGATTACCTTTGATAACAACATCAGATTTCTCTGCTTCAGACCTCCCGGGGAAAGCACAACAATGGGCCTTATCACCTGTCTGCCCGTTGCCCCTACCATGTTGTGCTGCAGTAGTTCCAACTTGCCTGCCACCCCGGCTGATTTGGTGACCACCATCACCTTGGCCAGCACGTCCTCCAGAATGGCGGCCTCTCCCTTGACCACTTCTACCTCTAATTATTGGGGGTCCGTAACTCTGTTTTGGACAATGCCTCCTAATATGTCCAGTCTCTCCACATCCATAACAATCTCTAGAGTCAAGCATAGGCCTCTGTGAGAATGACGAAGTCTGGGGATACCCTGCAAACTCAGAGAAATGTTGACTGGTCTGCGATGGACCCCCAGCTACAGCATGTAGTGAAGACTGAATAGGTCGGGCTGGGTAACCTCCTAAACTCTGCCTCTGGAGTATGAACCACTAAACTCACCTCCCGTACGAAACTTCTTAGATGTCGACACCATGGTGAAGTTGTTTGGCTTCACCCCCTCCACCTCTATCACAAAGTCAACCACTTCCTGAAAGGATTTTGCTGCAGCAGCTACCTGTAAGGATGGGATCTGCAAGTCTGACCTCAATCCTTTAACAAAACGGCGAATCCGCTCTTGTGTACTGAAGCAAAGCTGGGTGGCATACCTGGATAGTGCATGAAATTTAGCCTCATAAGCAGTAACAGACATCCTGCCCTGCTCTAGGCTCAGGAACTCATCTCTCCTCTTGTCCCTCAAAGTCCGGGGTATATAATTCTCCATAAATAACCTAGAGAATGATGCCCATGTCATAGGTGGTGCCTATGCTGGTTGACACTCAACATACGACCGCCACCACACTTTGGCATTCCCCTAAAACTGGTAGGTCACAAACTCAACACCGAATCGTTCTACATTGTCCATCTTATGTAGCAGCTCATGACAATCAACCAGAAAATCATAAGCACACTCAGATTCAGCACCCTTGAAGACTGGAGGTTTCAACTTTAAGAATTTAGTAAAAAGTTCATGCTGATCACTCGTCATTATAGACCCTGTAGTCAATCGAGGAAACGTGCCTACTTCCTATGAGGCATCCATGCGGGGAGCCACTGCAGCTGCATGTTGTACTCCCGGAACTTGAGGTGCTGGTACAGGAAAAACTGGAGGTGTCTGGCCCCGATCAGATAACCCGCTAAGATAAGTAAGAACCTGGTTGATCATCTCTAGGTAGGTTGGGGTGGTAATTCCTCATCTTGCACCTGTTCATTTTCCCCTTCCTCACCCTCTCTTACTACCTCATCAGTCGGTGGAGGAGTCACCGCCCTATTACGAGCTGAACCAGGTGTTTTTCCTCTACCTCTACAGGACTTCCTCCTGCGACCTCTACCACGGCCTCTTGCCACTGCTCCTCCTCGTGCTACAACCCCAACGGTTGTCTCAGACGCACCCTGTCTTGCCGGTGTTGGTGTTGGCACAGTTGTTGCTCTAGTTCTAACCATCTGCGAAATAGAGTGAGGATGTCAGATACCAATTTGTATCAACTAGATACCAATTTGATCCAAGTAATAGCATGAAAGAATGAAAGAATGGAATTTTCCTAAAGTCCTATAGCCTCTCAAAGAAAAGTAAGGGTGTCCCCCAACTGTTCCTCAAGACTCTACTAGACTCGTTCTTGTGTGATGAGACCAACGAACCTAACGCTCTGATACCAAGTTTGTCATGAACCAAAACAAGCCGCGAGTAGCACCCACACTTACCTCCTTAGGTGGGTGAACCAACACATCTAAACCACAACATTTACTGGTAAAACATTAATAAATAGAAAAAAAAAGCGGAAGATCCAAAACTCATTAAGATAACCAATAAATAAGCTTCTAAAGTTTAATACTTATTGTTCCCAAACTCTGGAAGTCATCACATCAAGAACATCTATCCTCAGATTTCTAAATCTAAGAGTATTTAAGAAGCTAAAAATAGTAAAAAGATGGTCCATGTCCGAACTTCAAGACGTGAAGGAGAGAATCCAGCACGAGCTAGGAATAATAGCACACCCTGAATTCTGATATGCTGAAGACTGGCAAGATCTGAGGACGAGTCGAAGTCGATGGCACGCTTGCTCCACCGAAGAATCGTGATCAATCAAGCTATCTTCCCAATGCCTTTGCTTTCCTCTTCGTTCTTTCTTTCTCGCTCGTTCTCCCTCTCTGTTCTTTGTATTTTTCTTGTCCGGATTCTTTTTCTTTTACCTTAATTATCATATAATCAATTATAAAAGATGATAAAAGTAACCCACTATTTATTCCCTAATTATCTTCTTGAACCCCCAAGTAAATAAATTACTACACTTACCCCACTAATTCCAAAATTATAATCATGAATAGTCCAAAACAACCCTTTAAACTTTTAGCAGAAATCCGACCCAGTCGGGGTTACGCCGCTTGTGACGGCCCGTCGTATCTATGACGGTCCGTCCTGCAGGTCCGTCACAAAGTTCAGAGAGTTAAATTCAGTAGTGAAGTTATGCAACTTGTGACGGTCCGTCGTATCTACGACGGTCCATCACAAAGTTCAAAGAGTTGATCCTAGTACCCAGATTTCAGAGTTGAAGTGTTTTGGAACGAAGGCCCTCGACGGACCATCGTGCCTATGACAACTCGTCCTACCTGTCGTCAAGGTTAATGAGGAGAGCAGCAGAAGAGTTTACACAAGTGTGGCACGACGGAGTCCATCACGGTCCGTCGTGACCATGACGGTCCATCGCGTGATCCGTCGACCCTGTCAGTTTTATCAAAAATAGTTCTACTGCTCGAACCGACTAAACAGGTCGTTATATTAACGAGAGCTACCTCATCAAGAATGAGAACATCTAAAAGGAACTATGAAATCTCATAAGATTTATTAGATAAAGAAGAAATAACACCATACCATTATTTTATAACAGGAATAATGGATCAAAGAAAATATAAAATTTTGATAAATACAGGACACGAAGAAAATTATATAATAAGAGAATTAGTATTAGAAACAGAAATTATAAACACAGGAAACTTATGCCCTGGATTACCTAATGAGATAATAACTACAAATGAAGAGATAACAGAAAAATAAATAATTATAGGAGGAATACCATGAATAATACCATTTAAAATTTATCAGGGAAACCAGAATATTACTTTAGGAATAAAATGGTTAGAAAACGTTAAACCATATAATATAGAAAATGAACAATTAACAATAACTTGTCAGAATAAGAAAATAATTATTAAAAGAACAAAATGAATGATGAAAATATATATACTTTCAAAAATTATAGTAGAAGGATACCACAATAGATATTATACCCCTATGATAGATACAGGAGCAGAAGCAAATATATGTAAATATAATTGTTTGTCAGAAGATAAATGGGAAAAATTAAAAACACTTATGGTAGTAACAGGATATAATATTGAAGAAAGTATGATTACATATAAATCAAAAAATATAAAAATACAAATATGGGATAAAATACTAACAATAGAAGAAATTTATAATTTTGAATTTACAACAAAAGATATGTTATTAGAAATGCTATTTCTAGAAAGATCTTACCCACATATTATAACAAAAACACATTGGTGGTTTACTACACAATGCGGAAATAAAATAAGAACAAAAAGATTAAATAATAAACAACGCAAACCTATAGAATAGATAAAAGGAAGTGAAAAGATAAACCAAGAAATGGAAAATATAAATAAAAATCAAATAACACAATTAGAAATTATCATATTTACAATAGATAGAGTTAAAATAATTAACGAACAACTAGAATTATTATATAGGGAAAATCCATTACAAGGGTGGGAAAAGCATAAGATGAAAGTAAAAATTGAATAAATAGATGAAAATAGTATAATAACACAAAAACAATTAAAATATAATTTTGATGATTTAGAAGAATTCAAAATACATATAGATGAACTATTGAAGAATAATTATATACAAGAAAGCAATAGTAAACATACAAGTCCAACATTTATAGTTAATAAACATAGTGAACAAAAACGAGGTAAAAGTAAAATGGTTATAGAATATCGCAACCTGAATGCTAAAACTAAAACATATAATTACCCAATACCAAATAAGATACTAAAAATAAGACAAATACATGGATATAATTATTTCAGTAAATTTGATTGTAAATAAGGATTTTATCACTTGAAACTAGAAGAAGAATCTAAACAATTAACAGCATTTACTGTACCACAAGGATTTTATGAATGGAATGTTCTACCATTTGGATATAAAAATGCACCAGGTAGATACCAACATTTTATGGACAATTATTTTAATCAATTAGAAAATTGCATTGTTTATATCGATGATATATTATTATATTCAAAAACACAAGATGAACATATTAGATTATTAGAAAATTTTTTACATATAATTAAACATTCTGGTATAAGCTTAAGTAAAAAGAAAGAAGAAATTATGAAACCACAGATAGAATTTCTAGGAATACAAATAGAATAAAAATGCAAACACGTATAGTACAAAAAATTGTTAATAGTGATGAAAATATAGACACAAAAAAGAAATTACAATCATTTTTAGGAATAGTAAATTAGGTAAGAGAATACATACTAAAATTAGCAGAATACCTAAAACCATACATAATAAAACTTAGGAAAGATGTTGAATATTATTCTGATAATAAAGATAAAGATCATATAAGACGCATCAAGAATTTATGCAAAAATTTACCAAAACTATAATTTCCAGATGAAGAAAAACGATTTATATATAAATATATTAGAAACAGACTCAAGTAATTATAGTTATGGAGGAGTTTTAAAGTACAAATATGATAATGAACAAACTGAACATCATTGTAGATATTACTCAGGATCATATACAGAAGCACAACTGAAATGGGAAATAAACAGGAAAGAGTTATTTGCATTTTCTAAATGTTTATTAGCGTTTGAACCATATATAGTTTACAATGAATTTATTGTGAGAACAGATAATACTCAAGTTAAATGGTGGATAACCGAAAAATTACAAGATTCAGTTACAACAAAAGAAATAAGAAGATTGGTATTAAATAAACTAAATTTTACGTTTACAATTGAAGTAATTAAGACTGATAAAAATCTTATCGCAGACTATCTCTCCAGAAAAAGATAGAATGGAAAAAATACTAGCTATGATGACAAACCTTTGTCAAAAGGTGGAGAAGATAGAAAAACGAAGAACAAGTATTAAAAGAAACAGTTAAAAGTCAGCAGCATGACTTAAAAAATGCGGAGCTAAGTCAGTAGCATGACTCAAAAAATGCCGAGCTAGAAGGTGACGTTGGAAAACACCTAAATACCCATAACAAATCAATATATACAGCTGCAGGAAGCGCATCTACAGGAAGCACATCTACAGGAGGAACATCTACAAAAAAAGAAGAAGGTAAGATGAAATATACAAACACAAATATGAATAAACTATTCTCTAAACCATACTCTCCACAAAATACCCAAAAAGATATATTCTTACCCCCACGAATAAATACGTACAAAGCAAGTCTAGATTCACAAAAAAAAAACACATAACCACATTACCAGAATGTATATAGAAAATATATACAAGATACAATCTTTTTTAAACCTAAACCCTAGAGCAAATGTAACGACCTGTTTAGTCGTATTGAGCTGTAGAGTTTATTTCTGGTAATAAATGTCTGAGTCGACGGATCCCACGACGGACCGTCATGGGCACGACGGACCGTCGAGGGTGTCTTGTTCCAAAACACTAAGAATTCTGAAAAATTGGGTACTGAGAATAACTCTCTGAACTTCGCGACGACATAGTAGGACAGACCGTCGTGGGCACGACGGACCGTCACAGGCCCTTAGTAAAAAGTTAGCCTCTGAATTCTGTGACGACTCAGCAGGATGGACCGTCACAGGCACGACGGCCCGTCACAGTCTGCGTAACCCTGACTGGGTCGGATTTCTGTTAAATGTTTTAAGGGGTGTTTTGGACTATTCCTGCTTATAATTATAAAGTTAGTAGTTTAATGTTAATAATTCAATTACTTGGGGGTTAAAAGGGATAACCTTTAATTAATTAGTGGGTTACTTAAACATCTTTTATACTTAATTATATGGTTATTAGGGTAAAAGAAAAAGAGTTTGAATAAGGAAAAATCAGAAAAGGAGAAAGAGAGGGACGAACGAGCGAGAGAGAGAGTAACAAAGAGGGAAGCAAAGCTTTGGAGAAGTAGATTGCTTGATCACGAATTCTTCGGTGGAGGTAGGTTATGTTTTATGCTTTTCATATTAAACTCTTGATAGCGAATTATATGTATTGGGTAGTTTTGTAAAGTCTCCTATATGCTTAATTGTATGCTTGTATGATGTGATTATATAATTGCGATAAAATAAGCATGATGAGGCTATTGAATCCTAAACCTCGAAACCTCTTTGTTAATGATGATGCCTTGGTATAAAAGCAGGCTTGATGAACTAAAAGAATGAGGTTAGAGGATCGGGTGTCACGTTCCGACACGAGGATAGTAATAGAGGATCGTGTTTCACGTTCCGACACCAGGATAGTATGAATGGGATCGGGTGTCACGTTCCGACACCAGGATAGTAATAGAGGATCGGGTGTCACGTTCTGACACCAGGATAGTATGAATGGGATTGGGTGTCACGTTCCGACACAAGGATAGTAATAGTTGATCGGGTGTCACGTTCCGACACCAGGATAGTAATAGTGGATCGGGTGTCACGTTCCCACACCAGAATAGTATGAATGGGATCGGGTGTCACGTTCCGACACCAGTATAGTATGGTGAGGATCGGAATGTCACGTTCCGACACCAGGATAGTAAAGAGAATGAATCTTGAAATATATTAATATACTCAATTTGATGAACCTATTTCCCAAATGAGTATGGTATGGAGGCTTGAGTCCTCATGGGTGTACTTGGCGTTATTTATCAATGATTCTCGTACTTGTGTTGCTACCTGTTGAGTATTGTAGTTGATTTTATGATCTTATCTGATATATACTGTTTTCTATTTTGAGTTGCCGATAATACCTACTCAGTACCTGTGTTTTGTAATGACCCCTACTTGTAAATTTTCTTTCTATTTTTTGTGGAGTGCAGCAAACGTACCATCGTCTTCAACTCAATCGCAACTCTAGCCAGTCTTCGTCACACCAGATTTCAGCGTGAGCTAAAGCTTCTAGCTTGGACTGGATCTTCTTCTTCATGTCTGGATGCCTTGAAGTTCTGGCATGGACTATCTGTTTAGTTATTTTAGCTTCTTAGATACTCTTAGACTTAGTAATTTGAGGATAGATGTTTTTGTGATGATGACTTCCAGATTTTGGGGATAGTAATTGATAAATTTTAGAAGTTATTTTTTGGTTATATTAATGAGTTTTAAGTCTTCCGCATTATTATTCTTTTTATTATGTTTGAAATGTTGGGGTTTAGATTGGTTGGTTCGCTCACATAGTAAGATAAGTGTGGGTGCCACTCGCGGCTCGTTTTGGGTCGTGACAAACTTGGTATCAAAGCATTAGGTTCGTTGGTCTCATCACACAAGAACGAGTCTAGTATAGTCTTGAGGAACGGTAGGGGGACGCCTTTACTTTTCTTTGAGAGGCTATAAGACTTTAGGAAAATTCCATTCTTTTCTTCTTTCGTGCTATTACTTGGATCCAATTGGTATCTAGGTGATACAAATTGGTATCTTACCATCTTCACTCTATTTTGCAGATGGTTAGAACTAGAGCAACAACCGCGCCAACACCAACACCGGCAAGAAAAGATGCGTCTGAGCCAGCCACTGGGGCTGTAGCTCGAAGAGGGGCAGTGGCAAGAGGCCGTGGTAGAGGTCGCAGGATGACGTCCTCTAGACGAAGAGGACAAACACCTGGCCCATCTAGTACTAGGGCGGTGACTCCTCCACCGACTGAGGAAGTAGTAAGAGAGGGGGAGGAAGGGGAGAATGAGCAAGTGCAGAATGAGGAATTACCACCAATACCTACCCCAGAGATGATTAATCAGGTTCTTGCTTATCTTAGCGGGTTATCTGATCAGGGCCAGACACCTCCAGTGTTTTCTGCACAAGCACCTCAGGTTCCGGGAGTACAACATGCAACTGCTGGGGCTCCCCGCATAGATGCATCACTTGAAATAGGCACATTTCCTCGTTTGACAATAGGACCTATAATGACAAGTGATCAGCATGAACTTTTCAGTAAGTTCTTGAAATTGAAACCTCCGGTCTTCAAGGGTGCTGAATCTGAGGATGCCTACGATTGTCTGGTTGACTGTCATGAGTTACTACACAAGATAGGTATAGTAGAACAATTTGGCGTCGAGTTTGTGACCTATCAATTTCAAGGGAACGCCAAAATGTGGTGGCGGCAACATGTGGAGTGTCAACCAACAGAGGCACCACCTATGACTTGGGCATCATTCTCTAGTTTATTTATGGAGAAGTATATACCCAGTACTTTGAGGGATAGGAGGAGAGATGAGTTTCTAAGCCTAGAGCAAGGCAGGATGTCGGTTACTACTTATGAGGCTAAGTTTCGTGCACTCTACAGATATGCCACCCAGCTTTGCTTCAGTCCACAAGAGCGGATTCGCCGTTTTGTGAAGGGTTTGAGGTCAGATTTGCGGATCTCAGCCTTACAGGTAGCTGCTACAGCAAAATCCTTTCAGGAAGTGGTAGACTTTGTGATAGAGGTGGAGGGAGTGAAGCCAGATGATTTCACCATGGCATCAACTACTAAGAAGTTTCGTAAGGGAGGTGAGTTTACTGGTTCTTACTCCAGAGGACAGAGTTCTGGAGGTTATACAGCCCGACCTATTCAGTCTTCACTGCAGGCTGTAGCTGCGGGTCCACCGCAGATCGGTGAACATTTCTCTGAGTTTGGAGGTTATCCCCAGACTCTGTCGTTCTCACAGAGACCTATGCTTGAACCCAGAGAGTGTTATGGATGTGGGGAAATTGGACATATTAAGAGATATTGTCCAAAACAGAGTTACAGACCCCCAATAGTCAGAGGTAGAGGTGGTCATGGAAGAGGCCGCTATTCTGGAGAACGTGGTGGCCGAGGTAATGGTGGTCACCAATTCAACCGGGGTGGCGGGAAAACTGGAGCCACTACAGCACAACATGGTAGGGGCAATGGGCAGACAGGCGATAGGGCCCATTGTTACGCTTTCCCCGGGCGGTCGGAAGCGGAGACATCCGATGCTGTTATCACAGATAATCTTTTGGTTTGTGATTGCATGGATTTCGTATTATTTGATCCTGGATCCACATTTTCATATTTATCTTCTTCATTTGCTACTGGTCTTAATTTACATTGTGAGTTGCTTGACATGCCTATTCGTGTTTCTACTCCGATGGGTGAGTTTGTGATAGTTGAAAAGGTGTATAGGTCTTGTCTTGTAACGTTTGTGGGGAGCAATACTTATGTAGACCTGGTTATCTTAGAAATGGTTGATTTCGATGTAATTCTGGGTATCACTTGGCTTTCTCCAAACTTTACAATCTTAGATTGTAATGCTAAAACTATGACGTTAGCCAAGACTGGGACAGATCCGTTAGTGTGGGAGGGTGACTACACTTCCAATTCGGTTCGTATCATCTGCTTTCTTCGTGCTAAGAAAATGGTTAGTAAGGTTTGTTTGGTGTTCTTGGCACATCTCAGGGATGATACTACCCAAGTACCTTCAATTGAGTCGGTTTCGATAGTCCGTGAGTTTCTGGATGTGTTTCCTGCAGACCTTCCTGGTATGCCACAGGATAGGGATACTGACTTTTGCATTGATCTGGAGCCGGGTACTCGCCCCATTTTCATACCCCCTTATAGGATGGCTCCCGCTGAGTTAAGAGAGTTAAAGGCCCAACTTCAAGAGTTGTTAAGCAAAGGCTTTATTAGACCAAGTGCATCTCCTTGGGGTGCTCCTGTTCTGTTTGTGAAGAAGAAGGTTGGAAGTTTTTTGATGTGCATTGACTACAGACAACTGAATAAGGTAACTGTTAAGAACAAGTATCCTCTTCCTCGCATCGATGATTTCTTCGATCAGTTACAAGGTGCTGGTACCTTCTCAAAAATCGATTTGAGATCTGGTTATCATCAATTCAAAATACGGGCAACGGATGTGCCAAAGACTGCTTTTCGGACCAGGTATGAACATTATGAGTTCTTAGTAATGTCTTTTGGTCTTACGAATGCCCCTGCTGCGTTCATGAGCTTGATGAACGGTATTTTTAAGCCGTATCTGTATCTCTTTGTTATTGTATTCATTGATGATATACTGGTACTCAAAGAGCAAGAAAGAACATGAGGAGCACTTGAGAATTGTATTGGAAATGTTGAGGGAGAAAAAGCTTTATGCCAAATTCTCTAAGTGTGAATTTTGGCTAGATTCAGTGTCCTTCTTGGGGCATGTGGTTTCTAAGGATGGAGTGATGGTGGATCCTTCCAAGATTGAAGAAGTGAAGAATTGGGTAAGACCTACAAATGTTACATAGGTAAGGAGCTTTGTTGGTTTAGCTAGCTACTACCGTCGATTTGTCAAGGGATTTTCTTCTGTTGCTTCCCAAATGACAAACTTGACTAAGCAGAATGTTCCATTTGTATGGTCGGACGAGTGTGAAGAAAGCTTTCAGAAGCTCAAGACTTTATTGACCACTGCACAAATTCTTACCTTGCCAGTGGAAGGTAAGAATTTCATTGTTTATTGTGATGCATCCTATTCTGGTTTGGGTGCAGTGCTAATGCAAGAGAAGAATGTAATTGCTTATGCTTCGAGGCAATTAAAGGTGCATGAACGCAATTATCCGACCCACGATTTGGAGTTGGCTGCGGTAGTGTTTGCATTAAAGCAATGGAGGCATTATCTATATGGGGTTAAGTGTGAAGTCTACACGGATCATCGTAGTTTACAGTATGTCTTCACTCAGAAAGATTTGAATTTGAGACAGAGGAGATGGATGGAACTACTGAAGGACTATGATATCACTATCTTGTATCATCCGGGAAAGGCTAATATGGTGGCAGATGCCTTAAGTAGAAAGGCAGGGAGCATGGGAAGCCTAGCCCACTTTCAGGTTTCTAGACGCCCATGGGCTAGAGAGGTTCAGACTTTGGCTAATGACTTTATGAGGCTAGAAGTAAATGAGAAGTGAGGATTTTTGGCTTGTGTGGAGGCAAGATCTTCCTTTCTTGACAAGATTAAGGGAAAGCAATTTAATGATGAGAAACTGATCTGGATCCGAGATAAGGTTTTGCGAGGAGAGGCTAAAGAAGCAAAAATCGATAAGGAAGGTGTTTTGAGAATTAAGGGAAGGGTATGTGTACCCCGCGTCGATTATTTGATCCACACTATTCTTACAGAGGCTCATAGTTCAAGGTATTCTATACATCCTGGTGCAACCAAGATGTACCGTGACCTAAAGCAACATTTTTGGTGGAGTAGAATGAAGCGTGACATTGTTGACTTTGTTGCTCAATGCCCGAATTGTCAGCAAGTAAAGTATGAACACCAGAGGCCTGGAGGGACACTTCAGAGAATGCCCATTCCTGAATGGAAGTGGAAGAGAATTACAATGGACTTCGTGTTTGGTCTTCCAAAGACAATGGGTGAGTATGACTCCATTTGGGTAATTGTTGATAGGTTAACTAAGTCTGCTCATTTCATTCCGGTCAAGGTGACTTATAATGCAGAGAAGTTAGCCAAAATTTACATCTGAGAAATTACTTGATTGCATGGAGTTCCACTCTCCATCATATCAGATAGAGGTACGCAGTTTACTTCTAAGTTTTGGAAAACATTGCATGCTGAATTAGGTACTAGATTGGATCTTAGCACTGCATTTCACCCTCAGAACGATGGTCAGTCTGAGCGAACGATTCACGTTTTGGAGGATATGCTTCGTGCATGTGTGATAGAGTTTGGTGGTCATTGGGATAACTTCTTACCCTTAGCAGAGTTCTCATACAACAATAGCTATCACTCAAGTATTGATATGGCCCCATTTGAGGCATTATATGGGAGAAGATGTAGGTCTCCCATTGGGTGGTTCGATGCATTTGAGGTTAGACCTTGGGGTACTGACCTTCTGAGGGAATCGTTAGATAAAGTGAAATGCATTCAAGAAAAGCTCTTAGCAGCTCAAAGTATGCAGAAAGAATATGCAGATCGAAGGGTTAGGGACTTGGAGTTTATGGAGGGTGAGCAAGTCTTGCTAAAGGTTTCTCCCATGTAAGGGGTGATGCGGTTTGGTAAGCGAGGTAAGCTTAGTCCGAGGTATATTGGTCCATTTGAAGTTCTGAAGCACGTGGGGGAGGTGGCTTATGAATTAGCCTTGCCCCCAGGGCTGTCAGGAGTGCACCCGGTATTTCATGTGTCTATGTTGAAAAGATACCATGGTGATGGAAACTACATTATTCGTTGGGATTCAGTTCTGCTTGATGAGAATCTGTCCTATAAGGAGGAGCCTGTTGCTATTTTAGATAGAGAAGTCCGCAAGTTGAGGTCTAGGGAGATCGCATCCATCAAGGTTCAATGGAAGAATCGGCCGATTGAAGAATCCACTTGGGAGAAGGAGGCTGATATGCAAGAAAGATACCCACACCTGTTTACAGATTCAGGTACTCCTTTTCGCCCTTGTTTTTCTTCTTGTGATCGTTCGAGGACGAACAATGGGTAAATTGGTATCTATTATAACGACCTGTTTAGTCGTTTTGAGCTGTACAGTTTATTTCTGGTAATAACTGTCTGAGTCAACGGATCCCACGACGGATCGTCATGGGCACGTTGGACCGTCAAGGGTGTCTCGTTCCAAAACACTTAGAATTCTAAAAAATTGGGTACTGAGAACAACTCTCTGAACTTCATGACGACATGGCAGGACGGACCGTCGTGGGCACGACGGACCGTCAGAGGCCCTTGGTGAAAAGTTAGTCTCTGAATTTTGTGACGACTCAGCAGGAAGGACCGTCACAGACGGCCCGACACAATCTGCGTAACCCTGACTGGGTCGAATTTCTGTTAAATGTTTTAAGGGGTGTTTTGGACTATTCCTGCTTATAATTATAAATTTAGTGGTTTAATGTTAATAATTCAATTACTTGGGGGTTAAAAGAGATAACCTTGAATTAATTAGTAGGTTACTTTTAGCATCTTTTATACTTAATTATATGGTTATTAGGGTAAAATAAAAAGAGTTTGAATAAGGAATAATCAGAAAAAGAGAAAGAGAGGGACGAGCGAGCGAGAGAGAGAGGAACGAAGAGTGAAGCAAAGCTTTGGAGAAGTAGATTGCTTGATCGCGAATTCTTCGGTGAAGGTAGGTTATGGTTTATGCTTTTCATAGTAAACTCTTGATAGCGAATGATATGTATTGGGTAGTTTTGTAAAGTCTCCTATATGCTTAATTGTATGCTTGTATGATGTGATTATATAATTGTGATAAAATAGGCATGATGAGGCTATTGAATCCTAAACCTTGAAACCTCTTTGTTAATGATGATGCCTTTTTGGTATAAAAGCAGGCTTGATGAACTAAAAGAATGAGGTTAGAGGATCGGGTGTCACGTTTCGACACCAGGATAGTAATAGAGGATCGGGTGTCACGTTCCGACACCAGGATAGTAATAGAGGATCGGGTGTCACGTTTCGACACCAGGATAGTAATAGAGGATCGGGTGTCACGTTCCGACACCAGGATAGTATGAATGGGATCGGGTGTCACGTTCTGACACCAGGATAGTAATAGAGGATCGGGTGTCACGTTCCGACACCAGGATAGTATGAATGGGATAGGGTGTCACGTTCCGACACCAGGATAGTAATAGTGGATCGGGTGTCACGTTCCGACACCAGGATAGTAATCGTGGATCAGGTGTCACGTTCCTACACCAGGATAGTATGAATGGGATCGGGTGTCACGTTCTGACACCAGGATAGTATGGTGAGGATCGGAATGTCACGTTTCGACACCAGGATAGTAAAGAGAATAAATCTTGAAATATGTTAATATACTCAATTTAATGAACCTATTTCCCAAATGAGTATGGTATGGAGGCTTGAATCCTCATGGGTGTACTTGGCTTTATTTATCAATGATTCTCGTACTTGTGTTGCTACCTGTTGAGTATTGTAGTTGATTTTATGATCTTATCTGATATATACTATTTTCTATTTTGAGTGGCCGATGATACCTACTCAGTACCTGTGTTTTGTACTGACCCCTACTTGTATGTTTTCTTTCTATTATTTGTGGAGAGCAGCAAACGTACCGTCGTCTTCAACTCAATCGTAACTCTAGCCAGTCTTCGTCATACCAGATTTCAGTGTGAGCTAAAGCTTCTAGCTTGGACTGGATCTTCTTCTTCATATCTTGATGCCTTGAAGTTCTGGCATGGACTATCTGTTTAATTATTTTAGCTTCTTAGATACTCTTAGACTTAGTAATTTGAGGATAGATGTTCTTGTGATGATGACTTCCAGATTTTGGGGATAGTAATTGATAAATTTTAGAAGTTATTTATTGGTTTTATTAATGAGTTTTAAGTCTTCCGCATTATTATTCTGTTTATTATGTTTGAAATGTTGGGGTTTAGATTGGTTGGTTCGCTCACAGAGTAAGATAAGTGTGGGTGCCACTCGCGGCTCGTTTTGGGTCGTGACAGCAAAAGATACCAAAAATCCAAACGAAAATTATATCACCCAATACCTACAAGGATACAACAAACTAATAGCACAACCAGGAACAAATCCAAATCTAGTAGCAACTTGCTACAATTACGGGCTTATAAGTACAGTATATACTATAACTGGAGACGAAGTAGCTACAATACCTGAGCTACATAAGTCATTTCTGCAATATAAAAGAATAACAAAAGAAACTTTATTTTATATAAAGTTCTACTCAGCAACAGCAGAAATACTATATGAAGAAATTAAACCTACAATACAAGTTATTAAGATAGGTTTAACAAGAGATATGATAATACCAGAAAAAATAGATATACAAGAAGAGATACAGAAGGTGGATATCCCAGATTTTTATGTAAACAAAAGAACTATTGGGATAGCTACCATATTAAATGAGTTATCAAACAACTACCTAACTGAAAATCAATTTGGAATTATTACAACAGAGATCAAACAATGATATACTCCAACTGTAGAGATATAAGAGCAGCTGATATGGAAGAAGTACGACAACAGATATTAACTCTGCTGAAGCCAGAACAAACACCTACAACAAGAGCTATTAGGAAAAATTTTATTTCTCCAAACTTGATGACCAGATACTGCAAACTAATTGGACAAAAGTATCCAGATCATCTATGTACAAAATGCAACGGAGAAGATAACTATATTCCTGAAGTGCAGCTAGAATGAAGACATATGTAAAGTATGAATAGTAGAGTCTGTAAAGTATGAATAGTAGTGTCGGCTAGATTTAAAAAGCAAAGGCCAGTATATAATGAAGTAAAGTTGTAAATAGTATGTCGGCCACATAAAAAATAAAGACCAATTATGTGTAAAAGTATTTTGTTTTCTTGTGTCGGTCGAGTATAAATAGGTCAGGTGTAAAGTATTGTATGTAAAGGAGTGTCGGCCATTTGGCCAAAGTGTTGAGTTTTCTTGTATAAATAGATGGCTTTCCCTCATAATAAAATCATCTCTTCCCTCTATATCTCTCTCACTATGAATTTCACTTCCACTACTTAAATTGGTATCAGAGCTAGTTAACAAAATAAAAGCTATGGAAAACAAGTCAGAAACAACAAATCTACAGACACATGTATACTCATTTATATTCATGAGTAGCTAAATTAATTTATTCCTGATAACTCTTGTTAATTATAATTATTTATCATGTTTTAATAATGTTATAATAACCATCTTTAGAAAGTTTGTTACAGAAATATTCTCCAAATAGGTATGCCCAGACTATGTCATCCTAAGGTTGAAATCGATAGGCAAGAACGCCGTTTAGGGAAGTAAACAGAGTTGAGGCGATGTTAGGGTAACGAATCAAAGAAGAAAACTATAGTAGTGACCAGACGAGATGATTATTAAACCATTATTATTACATAATAAATAAGTATAATTTATTAAGTGGTTGGAAGGAATAAAATTTTAGTGAAAATGAAAGTGATTAAAATGAACTCTTACTTACTGGATGATGATGTTAATTATAAGATATTAATACTCTATATATTAAAAAATCTGAATACTTATATAAAAAGAATATTTTATGATAAAATATTAACATACGAGGTAATAGAAGTAACAACTCAAGGGTGGGCTGAGTTAGTTATACAAGATGATTTTTATGATAATAATTTTGACATAGATTTATATGATGATCTAGATTTATTCATAGATCAATGATAAATTACATGTACTTACAATATTGGAAAGAAACTAAAGAAAACATAGATCAACTTGAAAAATTATTAATTGAAAACTTGTATATGTATCTAAGAACTCGAGAAAATGAATATTTAGAATATATTGCAAATAACGCAAATCAAATACAACAATTAGATCTACTTGAAAAATAATATTATGAAAAAATATTTCATTCTTAAAAACATGAAGAATAATACAACATCAAGTAAAGTAACTAAAATAACAAAAACTAAAATAGAAAAAAAAGTGCGAAAAATATGGAAAAAGTTAAAACCCTTATACATAGAATATGAACTATCACAACTTACTAAAACAAATAATGATAAGACAAATCATTTGATAAACATAATTTCAAAAACAGAATATAAATATGTTTGTTATTTGAAAAAACGCTATGAACAAAGAAATATATAAGCAACAACTGATAAAAAAAATAGGTGAAAAAAGACAAGAACGACAACATAGGAAAGAAAGATTAAAAGAAAATATGTTAGAAGGAGTATGTAAAAAATCAATATTAGCACAAAGAAAGTTATATATATGTTAGAAATACAAATTGATTGCCTTGAATATAGGTTACAACATAATATAATTTATAAATTATAATTAATAAAGAAGAATTTGCAGTAGACGATAAGACATATGAAAACCAAGATGGATTAACAATAAAAATAATATTTTCAAATTTAGGAAGAAGATATAAAAAAATACGAAATAACTTATATTTAATGCTAGAAATAGAAAAAGCGAAATTAGAAGATAGTGTAACGGCTATGATAAGAATAACAAAAGAAAATGAAGAAATAGATAAATCAAAAGAAATTGAAAGAATAAGAATGCAAGCAAAGCAAGAAGTACGACATCTAGAAGATATAAAAAATACAAGAATAAGTGAATTAGAAAAAGAATTGGCTAAGCTAAAAATTTTATATGAAACCAAACAAAAAGAGAAACATGAAGAAAAAGATGAAGAACTTGAATTAACTAATTAGATAAATAAGATGAAACAAAAATTAAATGTAAATCTAGAAATAGACGAAATAAATGAATCAGATACAACAAACGATCAAAAATCAGAAATAAGTGATATAAGTGAAACATACACAGAAATTCTTGAACAAATAAATAAGCCGAAAAAATTAGAAATAAATACAGGAGATATGAATCGACCAAATACATAAAGAGTTAAAACTCCAGATAATAGTCCTAGAAGTAGTCCTAAATCGACAGCACCAACTTATTATACAGAAAATTATGAATAATCAGATAGAACAAATGCAATATGGAATAGCAGATTAAATAAAAAATGGACACCTAAACCGATAACCGAACAATATAACTTTTTAGAACTAGATTGTGTTACAGATATAAATAAAGCAATACTACTATGGGTAGGAAATATATCTAAACAACTAATTGATAACAAAACAACTCTTACATTCTAGGTGTTTTGGTGATCCTCAGAAATGCAGGGACCTGGTTCCTGGTAGAGTGCCCTCGTCCAGATAAAAATGGGGTACAGTCATAAAAGTTGTCATGTCAGGTGGTAGGTGAAAAGTGTAGTATCCTACACCAATAAGAAGAGCGGACGAGATTGTATGTTTCAGTATCTCACAAATGCAGGGACCTGGTACCAGGTAGAGTTTCCTCCATCAGATACATAATTGGTTACAGCTGTAAAGCTGTCACGTCAGAGGTTTTTAAGGCGTCAGTGTACTACACCAATCAGAATGGAGGAGGATGTGTGTCCAACGGATAATAACTCTTTATATTTGATAGTTTTAGCATGATAAAACCATATTATATTCATTCATCCAAAGAAGGAAGTCAACCAGTAAGCCTTTTCAAGAACTCATATAGAAGTTTGCAAGGGACCTGGTTCCCGCAAGCAAGGGACCTGGTACCTGCAAGACAACGACGTGAAAAGGACGAAAAGACAGCTGTCATCTCTGATGGGGTAGGTGCACAACTTTTCCAACAGCAGGCCTTCAGCCAATGGGATGACTTCAACGAACTTGTGGGAAATGATATTATCTCTTTCCAACAAACACAAATTCAAGACTTGGCAAATTAAATTTGGATTTTCTCTGAAAATTCACAAGCTTGAACAGAAGGCCATCTTCAAGGAAGAACATTGCTCAACTCAACAGAAGGACCTGAGAGAGTAAAGAAGAATTTTTGTTGTATTTAGAGCTTTGTGTCTATATAGTTACATTGTAAATCTGTTCCTAATCTATAAAGGATTTCAGATATTTGTTTTGGGTTTGTAAAATTCTAAATCAGTTATGGTTAACTGATTTAGTGGGCAACATTTGTTTGTTGCTTAGTGAAATTCTAAGTCATCTAGAGTTAGGTGGTTTAGTGGGCGGTGTTGAATCCGCTTAGGCTCTTCAAGTAATAGGTATATTACTTGATCGTGAGATTAATAAATTTTTCTCAAATTGATAACCGGGTTTCACTTTTGCTTGAGAAGATTAGTGAAGACGGTTGTAAATCCTGTGCAACAGGTCGTGGTTTTACTCCCTTGAGCAAGGAGGTTTCCACGTAAACTGCTTGTGTTGTGTTCTTCATATTGTTTAATCTTCCGCACTGTTCTTGTTATGTCAAGGGACCTGGTCCGTTGATTGGTAGTGGACGCACATATTCCAACAAGTGGTATCAGAGCAGGTTAACACCAAGAGAGAAGTTCCTGTGAAAAATGGCGTCACTACTGGATAAGAAAAGAAATCAGTGTCCCGCAAGACCTCCTCTGTTTGATAGTAAACTATATAAATATTGGAAGATTCGGATGAGAGACTATCTCATGGCTGAGGATAGTGAAGTATGGGATGTCATGTGTAAAGGTCGTTATGTGCCAACTATGAAGGTTAAAGATGGAGAGGTCACAAGAGTCATTCCCAAAACTAGAAAATAATATAATGACTCTGACAGACTATTAGTCCAGAAAAATCATAAAGCAAGGAAGCTATTGATGTGTGGCCTTAGTAAAAATGAATACGATCTGATTTCATCTTGTGAATCAGCCAAGGATATTTGGGATCTGTTAAAAACTACTTATAAGGGCACTGAGGAAATAAGGAAATCTAAGCTAGATCTCTTTTCAACTCAGTTTGAAGATTTCACCATTAATGATGGTGAACTCATTCATGAAGTGCGCACCAGATTCTCCAACATCACAAATGAGCTCATGTTTCTTGAAGAAGCTGTTCCTATTGTCAAGCAAGTCTCTAAAATACTGGAAATTCTTCCTAGATCTTGGACAAATGATTTTGTAACTGGAAATGAGACAAGAAAACCTGATGTAATGACGATGCATACACTATTTGAGCATCTTCAAGTCCAGGAGATGCACAGAAAAAATGAGGCTCTCTTTCTCAAGGGAAAAGACAAGAAGACTGATCTGGTTAATGAGGCCGATCATAAGAAAGAAAATAATGACAAAGCTACCAGCTCAAGCAAAGTGTGTGGCATGAGTTATCTGTCTGGTGACTCCATTGAAAACTTTTCTGTGCACAAAGCTGACCACATGACATTTGTCACAGCTGCAGAAGGTAAAGACAAAGATAGGGACAATGTCCGTCCCAAGATAAGCAGAAAATAAGTCTTATTCGGGGCAGTAAAACTAGAAATGGTTGCATGGGAAAAATCCTCAAGTGATTCAGATGATTATGAAAATACAGATAATGGTTTCATGGAAAAGTCAGACGAGAAAGATTCTGATAAAAAGGTAAATCTATCTTATTTCGAGCAAAACTTGAATACCCTTTCAACTAGTAAGTTGAGAAAGTTGGTTATTGTATTACTTGATTTGATAAGTGAGATGACAGATGAGAAGGATCTCATAACCAACAGCCTAGATATCTTTCAAGATGGAAAAATTGCTTTAGTTGCCCAAATATCTATTATTGAAAGTCAAATAGTTGTTCTAGAAGCAGAAAATCTAGAACTGAAGGAAAAGATAAAAGGGGCGATTACTACAATTTTTAAAGAAAAAAATGAGGCTAGCAGATTGCAGCTTGAGCTTGAGAATAAGCTGCACACTGCTGAAATGAAGACCGAAATTGCATTAGAAAGAAATCTTGTGTTAGAGAGGGACCTGGTCCATGTAAAAGAGAAGCTAGAAAAATCTCTCAAATGGACAAATTCCTCTAAGATTCTTACAAATCTGATCTGTCAAGACAACAACAGTAGAAGAGGGTTAGGTTGTGACAAGATGAAATCCTCCTATAATCCTCGAAGCAAAAATGTTCCTGATTCTGATAATCTGTTGTCTGAGAATTGTGGTCGAGATGGAAATCTTAAGAAAGGTTGTCCAATTTTTGAAAAAATTTGAAGAAAAGTCGTCAAATTATTCCAAACAGCGGGAAAAAGCTAAAGAAAGGCATGTGAAGTTTGTCCGATCTGAAAATAATGAAGAAAAACAAGAAAGGGGACCTGGTCTTCATGCTAAATTTGTTAGATCCGACAGTAATATGGAAACGGAGCGCAAGGGACCTGGTCCTCGCTATCGTTTTAGCAAGAACACTTTGCCCCCTTTGACAGGAAGGTTTCTTGTTAAGCCTTTTGACAGTTATTGGGAACTCTGTTTGAAGTGGGTTCCTAAGTCTAACAAGTGATTCTGGTGCAGAATAGAGGAAGCAGTCAGTGTTTGTTTATAAATAGCAGATGCTCAAAACACATGACTATGAAGGTTATAAAACTTTCTCTCTCTCAAGACACTTCAAGGTGGAGGTGTCTCTATTGGCGAATGGCAAGAAACGCTACATTATTAGTGTAGATTTGTGATGAATGAAATGAAGCTAAGCTCTTATCAGATAACTATTTTGTTACAAACTTGCTCTCTCGGACGATGATTTTTGATAGAAAAGAGATGTAAGAACATGTATATTGCTGATCTGTTTACTGCTCATTGTGATAGTCTCACTGAACTTAATGCTCAAGGTATGAATGCTGAGGTATGATTAAGAAGACGTGCTCATGAGTGTTGCTTTGCTGCACAAACTTGTGTCAGGGGACCTAGTCCAAGTATGCATAAAATGATATTTGCAAATGACAAAGGTTGTGACTATGATGTTAAGGAGAAGCAGATCAGACCTCCTTCAGGATTATCAGGGGTATACTAAAAATGGTCATGTGTTTATTGATGAGTCTAGAAGATTTTAAAGTTGCAAGGAAAAAAGTTTCTGAGATAGAAGGGTTGCTTCAGAATCAGAGAGATGATTTAAATAGTGAGTTTGCTGAAGAACATCCTCATGAATCCAACAATCTCAAAGAAGATGATGCAGATGATTAACCTGATGAGGGACCTGGTCCTCTAGACAGTGCTGAACAAAGATGATGCAGTTCAAACTGATAATGTGAATTTTGAAGGTGAGAATGAAGAAGATAATTAAGCTTAGTTTGAAAGAAGCAAACTCTGATAGTCGGATTCCCAACAAGCTGATTGGTTGTCCAAGTTGATCCTCAACAATGTATTCAAGAGAGGTAAAAATGTCAAAAACTCTTCTCTTTGAATTCAATATGCAAGGAACTGCTGATCATTTAGGTACATATTGATGATGTCATCTTTGAGGCAATCTTTTGAGGTGTTGTGCAAAGAGAAGTTTTGTTAAAAGGCAAGATTCAATTGCTCTTTCATCAACTGAGGCAATAAATGTAGCAAGTGCAGCTTGATGGGTTCAACTCTTGTGGATTAGGAAACATCTTGAAGCTCATAAAAATCTGGCTGAATTAATCAAGATGATGATTGAAATGCTAAAACCTTCTTGAATGGATCCTACCTGAAGCAATCAACTCTTTTAATGACTATGAAAAAGGAGCAGGTATCCTTGCTTTTTGGTTATGTATGTTTTAGCAAATTCAGTTTCATACCTTTTGTAGGTATACACAAATGGAAAAGGGGATGAAGAAAAAGGTAGATGAGGATAGATCTAGGCAATGACATTCAAACTACAGAGAGGGACCTTGTCCTTTCTCGAAGGTTAGTAATCTTAACATTGCAGTTTGAATTATGCATGAGAACAATTGAAAATGCCACATGTCTGTCCTTCAGGACTCTGACTGTTGTATCATCTTTTGAGTACCAAAATGATACCTTATTTCTCTTTCTTTTATATATTCCATATTTCTTTCTATTTCCTAGAAAAATTGAGTTGCCTTTTAATTATCAAGGTGCTTCAAAATTTTCTTTTTCTTTTCTTTTCAAACACACTTCAAATTGTTAACCCCTTTATTCTTGCTGGAGAATTCTCTGATGAAAATGTTTCAACTATGAAGAGGGATCTGGTCCTCCATGAAAAATGAAGAAGTGAAAAAGATGATGCTCAAAAAGGGGAAAGTTCATATTCTAAGAAATCAAAGTTTTCTGAAGAGGAAGGTGTAAAAAAAAAATTTTTTTAAAAAGGGAAAATCTTCTTGGTTCTTCAATTGCTAATCCATTCATCTCGGAGGCCTTGAGTTGTTTGTGTTACCAATCTTTCGGTTATGAGAAACTCAGGCTGGTGTTAGAAGCTATGACAGTTGCTCGTGTTAACTGTAATACTGAAATAGGTTGTCTAAAAGTCTTTCTTCTGAAACATTACTATCAGAGGGACCAGGTGACAACAAAAAAATAATAATTAAAAAAAAGAAGAAAAATTGGTAGCCCCGAATATTAAACATACAGGTTGGGTTGCACAACATGTTGAACGTTAAGAGAAGATTCTGAAAATCTCATGCTAAGGGATATGCTCTACTAATTATATTCTTTCAATCCCTTGCCTCTAAATCATCCCTTCTCTTCTTACCTCTCTATGTCAGTCCTCATTTCTCTCTTTGGGCATTGTTTTGGTCTTCATTTGTAATCAATTTTGCAATGCTTTAATGACTGATCTTTTGTTTATGGATGTTAAATGTCTTGTTTCTACTGACTTGTCTCATTACCTTATGCCTTTTACTCATGCTTAGTGTTGCCCAAGTGGCCATGAATTTGCAAGAACTGTATTTCTGTCAACTTGGTTTACTTCTTTAACCTTTTTTTATGATGTCAAAAGGGGGAAAGTTTTTAAGGTAAGGTATGAGATCAATAGTGTTATAACTGCTTGAAGAAGACATGGTCACATCGATAGGAGGAATCAATGGTAGATACTTGAAGAAATAGGTCATACTGATAGGGGGAATAAATGCTTGTTGCTTGCTACCTGATGAGGACCTGGTCCTGTCGATAGGCGGAAGAAGATGTTTGTCATCATCAAAAAGGGGGAAGATGATATGTTTATTTTGATGATTTGACAAACTTTAGGGATGATTAAACTCCAGTTACCCCAAAAATTCTTTTTGATAGGGGGAACTGATGAATAAGTATGTCATTATCAAAAAGGAGGAAAATGCGATGTTGATATTTTGATGAGTTGACAAACTTTGAGATGATGAACTCAAGTTACCCTAAGAATTCTTTTTGATATGGGGAACTGGTGAATAAGTATGTTATCATCAAAAAAGGGGAAATTGTTAGTTCGAAGCTGAGTTAAGATGATAGCTCGAACATGATATGAAGTTTTGATGATTTAACAAACTTATCGATCTAACAAGGAACCAAATCCTTGTTATTGGAACTGCTGAAAATAAGATGAATGATAAACTCAGTGTGAGGTATATTTGTGTGCAATCATCAAAAAGGGGGAAAATGTTATATTCTAGGTGTTTTGATGTCCTCACAAATGCGGTGACCTTGTTCCTGGCAGAGTGCTCTCGTCCAGATACAAATGGGGTACAATCATAAAAGCTGTCATGTCAGGTGGTAGATGAAAAGTGCAGTATCCTACACCAATAAGAAGAGCGGACGAGATTGTATGTTTCAGTATCTCTCAAATGCAGGGACCTGGTACCAGGCAGAGTTTCCTCCATCAGATAAATAATTGGTTACAGCTATAAAGCTGTCATGTTAGAGGTTGGTAAGGCGTCAGTGTACTACACCAATCAGAATGGAGAAGGGTGTTTGTCCAACGGAGAATAACTCTTTATATTTGATACTTTTAGCATGACAAACACCATATTATATTCATTCATCCAAAGAAGGAAGTCAGCCAGTAAGCCTTTTCAAGAACTCGTATAGAAGTTTGCAAGAACCTGGTTCCTGCAAGCAAGGGACCTGGTACCTGCAAGACAGCGACCTGAAAAGGACGAAAATACAGCTCTCAGAAAAGTTGTCATCTTTGATGCGGTAGGTGCACAACTTTTCCAAAAGCAGGCCTTCAGCCAATGGGATGACTTCAACGAATTTGTGGGAAATGATATTATATCTATCCAACAAACACAAATTCAAGACTTGGCAAATTAAATTTGGATTTTCTTTGAAAATTCACAAGCTTGAACAGAAGGCCATCTTCAAGGAACAACATTGCTCAACTCAACAGAAGGACCTGATAGAGTAAAGAAAAATCTTTGTTGTATTTAGAGCTTTGTGTCTATGTACTTACATTGTAAATCTGTTCCTAATCTATAAAGGATTTCAGATATTTGTTTTGGGTTTGTAAAAGTCTAAATCAGTTAAGGTTAACTGATTTAGTGGGCAACATTTGTTTGTTGCTTAGTGAAATTCTAAGTCATCTAAAGTTAAGTGGTTTAGTGGGCTGTGTTGTATCCACTTAGGCTCTTCAAGTAATAGGTAGATTACTTGATCGTGAGACTAATAACTTTTTCTCACATTGATTGTAGCCGGGTTTCACTTTTGCTTGAGAAGATTAGTGAAGGTTTTAAATCCTGTGCAACCGGTCGTGGTTTTACTCCCTTGAGCAAGGAGGTGTCCACATAAACTGCTTGTGTTGTGTTCTTCATATTGTTTAATCTTCCGCACTGTTCTTGTTGTGTCAAGGGACCTGGTCCGTTGACTGGTAGTGGACGCACATATTCTAACAATAACAACAAAAGCAACGACGAAATATATAGAAAGAACATTTGTTGGAACAACAAAATTATGGATAGAACATTTACCCCCAGAAAGTCTAGAAACAATTAGAAGTGATAAGAAAATAGATGGATCTCCATCAACAACAAATATATATATACTAGATAAATATGAATTAGCAATAAAAAATGAATTTGGTGGTATGACCACAGAAATAAAAGAACAAAATAGAGAAAAAAATAATAAATAGACAACTTATGACAAAATTAGCTATATGTAAAATGTGTTATGTAGAAGATTGTAGTGCATTCAAACAATATTATTACAAAGCAAGATATGATATAAAGAAGCAAAAGAAATAAGACAACAATATTTTACTAAACTACCAGAACCATTTAGTACAAAAATAATTAAAGATTGGAACAATGAAGGATTAACAGATACTTTAGGATGTAGAATAAAATTTTTACATCAATGGTTTATACAACTATGTGAAAAACAAAAAGAAAAAATAAAAATGGAAAAAATATTAATTAAAAATTTAGCCTGTTGTAAAAATACAACAGCACCACAATTTGGATGTACAAATAAATATTATAAAAAACAAAGACCTAAACGACACAAAAATTATAGAAAAACCAAAACTAGATATAAATACAAAAAACCAAGACAAAGATATTTTGTACAAGATTATAAAATAAAAAGACCGTATAGACCGAAGAGAAAACTATCAGAATGTACTTGTTATAACTGCGGAAAGATAGGACATTTAGCTAGAGATTGTAAGTTACCTTAAAATCCAAAAGGAAAACAAATTGCAGAATTAATTATAGATAATGAAGAATACATGCAAATAGAATATGTAGACTATGAACTAAGTGAAAATGATAGTGTATATGAAGTATCAGATATAGAAACTGAAAATGAAGAAGAAAATATGATCTAGAAAATGATGAAATGAACGAAGAAATCTAATGTCTGAAGACGACATAAAAATAATATTTAAAGAAGACTATCAAAATGAAGAATTATTAGAACAAAAATTATATTTGATAATACAATTTTTGAACAAATAAAAGGAAAAGAATTAGATTTAAGTGTAGAAAAAATACTTGAAATACCTACCTTAAGGAATTGGTTTAAAAGACAAAAAGATGAATATTATGTAGTTAGCCATAAAGAACACATCATAGATTGCAAATATACAAAAGGAAAGGCACAAATACCTAAACTAAATAAGAGGATAATTTATAAATAAATACAAGATATAAAAGCTAAAACACCCACAAATTGCGTACATTTAGGAGGAACAAAAATATTGATAAAAGCTTGTTTTAAAGAAGGAATAGATACGCCTATTGAAATATACTTAGCAGATGATAGAATTATACACCCTATAGAAAAAAGTGCAATAAGTGCTGTAAGAGGAAATTTAATATACAAAAAATTTAAATTTATAATAAGTGTCAACTACTCAGTAGCATTAACAGATAGAAATATAGACAAATCATTAGTTCTATATTGGAAAATGTCTGGAATAGAACTCGCACAAGGAAGTAAAATATTTATAGCAAGATGTAAGAATTTATATATACTAACAACAAAACATAAAGTAACAGCAAGAAATAAAATTGATAGAATAAAGGTAGAAAGTCCTTTTGAAAAAATAATTACCATAATAGACAACAATGACTATAGCTATAAAGAAATAGACATAGAAGAAGATTTAGAAATTGTAAAAGAAAGATTAAGCACTTCAAGCGTACCAAATATATTAATGAGAGCTCCCTCATCAAGAATGATCACATCTAAAAGGAACTATGAAATCTCACAAAATTTATTAGATAACGAAGAAATAACACCATACCATTATTTTATAACAGGAATAATAAATCAAAGAAATATAAAATATTGATAAATACAGGATAAGAAGAAAATTATATAATAAGAGAATTAGTATTAGAAACAGAAAATATAAAAACAGGACACTTATGCCCTGGATTACCTAATGAGATAATAACTACAAATGAAGAGATAACAGAAAAAGAATTAATTATAAGAGGAATACCATTAATAATACCATTTAAAATTTATAAAGGAAACCAGAATATTAATTTAGGAATAAAATGGTTAGAAAAAGTTAAACCATATAATATAGAAAACGAACAATTAACAATAACTTGTCAGAATAAGAAAATAATTATTAAAAGAACAAAATGAATGATGAAAATATATATACTTTCAAAAATTATAGTAGAAGGATACCACAATAGATATTATACCCCTATGATAGATACAGGAGCAGAAGCAAATATATGTAAATATAATTGTTTGCCAGAAGATAAATGGGAAAATTAAAAACACTTATGGTAGTAACAGGATTTAATAATGATGGAAGTATGATTACGTATAAAGCAAAAAATATAAGAATACAAATATGGGATAAAATACTAACAATAGAAGAAATGTATAATTTTGAATTTACAACAAAAGATATGTTATTAGGAATGTAATTTCTAGAAAAATTTTACCCACATATTATAACAAAAAACACATTGGTGGTTTACTACACCATGCGGAAATAAGATAAGAGCAAAAAGAGTAAATAATAAACAACGCAAACCTATAGAATGGATAAAAGTAAGTGAAAAGATAAACCAAGAAATGGAAAATATAAATAAAAATCAAATAACACAATTAGAAATTATCATATTTACAATAGATAGAGTTAAAATAATTAACGAACAACTAGAATTATTATATAGTGAAAATCCATTACAAGGATGGGAAAAGCATAAGATGAAAGTAAAAATTGAGTTAATAGATGAAAAAATTATAATAACACAAAAACCATTAAAATATAATTTTGATGATTTAGAAGAATTCAAAATACATATAGATGAACTATTGAAGAATAATTATATACAAGAAAGCAATAGTAAACATACAAGTCCAGCATTTATAGTTAATAAACTTAGTGAACAAAAACGAGGTAAAAGTAGAATGGTTATAGATTATCGCTACCTGAATACTAAAACTAAAACATATAATTACCCAATACCAAATAAGATACTAAAAATAAGACAAATACAGGGATATAATTATTTCAGTAAATTTGATTGTAAATCAGGATTTTATCACTTGAAACTAGAAGAAGAATCTAAACAATTAACAACATTTACCGAACCACAAGGATCTTATTAATGGAATGTTCTACCATTTGGATATAAAAATGCACCAGGTAGATACCAACATTTTATGAACAATTATTTTAATTAATTAGAAAATTGCATTGTTTATATCGATGATATATTATTATATTCAAAAACACAAGATGAACATATTAGATTATTAGAAAAGTTTATACATATAATTAAACATTCTGGTATAAGCTTAAGTAAAAAGAAAGCAGAAATTATGAAACAACAGATAGAATTTCTAGGAATACAAAGAGATAAAAATGGAATAAAAATGCAAACACATATAGTAGAAAAAAATGTTAATAGTGATGAAAATATAGACAAAAAAAGAAATTAGAATCATTTTTAGGAATAGTAAATCAGGTTAGAGAATACATAAAAAAATTAGCAGAATACCTAAAACCATTACATAAAAAAAACTTAGGAAAGATGTTGAATATTATTTTGATAATAAAGATAAAGATCATATAAGACGCATCAAGAATTTTTGCAAAAAATTACAAAAACTATATTTTCCATATGAAGAAAAATGATTTATATATATATATTAGAAACAGACTCAAGTAATTATAGTTATGGAGGAGTTTTAAAGTACATATATGATAATGAACAAACTGAACATCATTGTAGATATTAATCAGGATCATATATACAGAAGCACAACTGAAATGGGAAATAAACAGGAAAGAGTTATTTGCATTATATAAATGTTTATTAGCGTTTGAACCATATATAGTTTACAATAAATTTATTGTGAGAACAGATAATACTCAAGTTAAATGGTGGATTACTGGAAAATTACAAGATTCAGTTACAACTAAAGAAATAAGAAGATTGGTATTAAATATAGTAAATGTTACGTTTACAACTGAAGTAATTAAGACTGATAAAAATCTTATCGCAGACTATCGCTCCAGAAAAAGATACAATGAAGAAAATACTAGCTATGATGACAAACCTTTATCAAAAGGTGGAGAAGATAGAAAACGAAGTACAAGTATTAAAAGAAACAGTTAAAAGTCAGCAGCATGACTTAAAAAATGCGGAGCTAAGTCAGCAGCATGACTCAAAAAATGCGGAGCTAGAAGGTGACGTTGGGAAACACCTAAAAACCCATAACAAAACAATATATACAGCTGCAGGAAGCGCATCTACAGGAAGCACATATGCAGGAGGAACATCTACAAAAAAAGAAGAAGGTAAGATGAAATATACAAACACAAATGTGAATAAACTATTCTCTAAACCAAACTCTTCACAAAATACCCAAAAAGATATATTCGTACCCCCACAAATAAATACTTACAAAGCCAGTCTAGATTCACAAAAACAAACATATAACCACATTACCAGAATGTATATAGAAAATATATACAAGATACAAAGTTTTTAAAACCTAAACCTAGAGCAAAAGATACCAAAAATCCAAACAAAAATTATATCACCCAATACCTACATATATACAACAAACTAATAGCACAACCAGGAACAAATCCAAATCTAGTAGCAACTTGCTATAATTACAGGCTTATAAGCACAGTATATACTATAACTGGAGACGAAGTAGCTAAAATACATGAGCTACATAAGGCATTTATGCAATATAAAAGAATAACTAAAGGAACTTTATTTTATATAAAGTTCTACTCAGCAACAACAGAAATACTATAAGAAGAAATTAAACCTACAATACATGTTATTAAGATAGGTTTAACAAGAGATATGATAATACCAGAAAAAATAGATATATAAGAAGAGATACAGAAGGTGGATATCCCAGATTTTTATGCAAACAAAAGAACTATTGGGATTGCTACCATATTAAATGTGTTATCAAACAACTACCTAAATGAAAATGCGATTTGGAATTATTACAACAGAGATCAAACAATGATATACTCCAATTGTTGAGATATAAGAGAAGCAGATACGGAAGAAGTACGACAATGGATATTAAGTCTGCTGAAGCCAGAACAAACACCTACTACAAGAGCTATCAGGAAAAATTTTATTTCTCCAAACTTGATGACCAGATACTGCAAACTAATTGGAAAAAAGTATCCAGATCATCTATGTACAAAATGCAACGGAGAAGATAACTATATTCCTGAAGTCCAGCTAGAATGAAGACATATGTAAAGTATGAATAGTAGTGTCGGCCATATTTAAAAAGCAAAGGCCAATATATAAAGAAGTAATGTTGAAAATAGTATGTCGGCCATATAAAAAATAAAGGCCAATTATGTGTAAAAGTATTTTGTTTTCTTGTGTCGGCCGAGTATAAAGAGGATAGGTTTAAAGTATTGTATGTAAAGGAGTGTCGGCTATTTGGCTAAAGTATTGAGTTTTCTTGTATAAATAGAGGGCTTTCCCTCAAAATAAAATCATCCATTTCCTCTATATCTCTCTCACTATTAATTCCACTTTCACTTCTTAAATTGGTATCAGAGCTAGTTACCAAAATAAAAGTTATGGAAAACAAGTCAGAAATAACAAATCTACAGAAACAGGTATACTCATTTATATTCATGAGTAGCTAAATTAATTTATTTATGGTAATCTCTTGTTAATTCTAATTATTTATTATGTAATAATAATGGTTTATTAATCATCTCGTCTGGTCACTACTACAGTTTTCTTCTTTGATCAGTTACCCTAACAGCGCCTCAACTCTTTTTACTTCCCTAAACAGCCTTCTTGCCTATCGGTTTCAACCTTAGGATGGCATAGTCTGGGCATACTAGGTGATTTTGATTATCCCTTTAATTTGTATATATTCCTAAACTATTAGTTAACACAATCGCAGAAGAATTTAGATTGATAAACGGTTCAAACGCCTTGCAATTTTCATCATTTGTACTACATATAAGGGTATGTGAAGCACATTGTTTGTGGTGTTAAAAAATCAATCGAAGAGATTATTGTAAAGCAAGAGCTTTGACCATAGAGGTGAATATGAATCCAACAAATGTTGAAGTTTTCTGTGCAAAACATAAATGGGAACTGTAAAATTAATACTGACTGGAATTACCGTGTAGCTATCAAAATCCTGGCTGTCACAGAATATTGTCTCACTATCAAAAGTTATAACTTATGAGCTCTGATCCTCACAGCTTACTTTTCAATATAATCTGAGTGTTGTGATTCACATTTCTCTTTTGGTACTAATATTTTTTTGTTTCACGTAATAAATGATTCCAGAACTAATGATAATGTGATGGTATTTTCATGTCTTCAAACATGTTGGAGCCTTTTTCATAATGCATTTGCATAGCTGGTCTTAAATTATCGCATGTAGGATGTTTGTAGCTAATGGTTTTATAAATATGTTTGCAAGGAGATACATTTTTTAACATCAACATGGCTAATGTAGACGTATCATTTCAGGCAAAGTTTGTTATTTATAGATTGATGGATGAGAAAGTTGTTGCTCTACATCAGAGCAACAGACTTCATCAAGAATTGATAAGAAGTTACATTACTTTTTAGATTGATTCTCGTGTTTTTAGAACTTCAATACTTGTATTATGAGGATTGTTGTGTAGAAACAGAATTGTCAATTGAAGTTTTGTATAAAGACAAATAGTCTGCTGTAACTTTTTCATTTTGAAAGGTTATATATATATTTTATATTTTATGTTGCTCGGACTCTCAAAAATAGTTGTCGCCCCTGTGTCAGATCCTCTAAAGTCAATTACTTTTAGAGGATTCAACATGCACAAAATAGCATTTTTGAAGAGTCTGAATAACATAGCTTTTAGTTATGTACAATATCTTGCTTCTGCAATAGTGTGTATAGGAAAATATGAGGCGCGATATCAACAAAAGCCGCAGTGGTGGTGTTCGATCGTTACAGTTTGTCATCATCATTGTCTTGATTGGTCTAGTTTTGAGCTACATTCTAAAAAGTTCATGAACAATTACTATATATTCCATCAAAAAATTTGTTTCTCAACCTCAGCGAAGCATTGAGGAGGAAAAAAAAGGCTAGCCAAATGATGATTTTACTTAGTTTAGCTTGCAGTTTCTTAGTAGGGAAAAAAGTTGTCTAGCTGGTCTTTTATTTTCCTGCAATCTCCATGTAAACGTTTCTAATTAGTTCAAAAAGAAGTTTCAACAACTTTAGTTTTGAACTTCCACAATAATTTTTTATCTTCTTTCTTTTTTTCTTATTGGATATCCGATTGTCACATTAGAGTTCAACTAAGTCTGAATTCATATCGAGAAGTTTCGGTAAAACATTCCTTAACATAGGTAAATAACTTAGTATATACTTGATTAGATAAAGTAGTCCAATTTTTCAGCTATGGTTGACATAATTTCCACTACGCACCCAAATTCTCTTTGCGCTGAAAACTTTAACTCGTGTTTTCCAGGAATTCAAACATGTGAAAATTTAGATAGATAACTAATTAACTCCTATAGTTTCCAAAGAAGATTGACAACTAACACTAAATCATAACTTTTCCAGCTCATGAGTACACAAAATTGCTCCTTTTTTAATCATATACTGAGGGATGAAAAGAGTATTAGGTTCCATGGTGATAAAACCGTATGCATTAGACTTTGAAATATGAAACCCCACCACCAGCATATCAACCTTTACTCACAACTCTTATAACTCCAGCATCAGTCATCACTATCTCATTAACTAAGAAAGACATCCTAAAGAATAAATAAATATTAATTATAGAAAGTATGAAGAGTTCATATGATTAATCTTCTTCTGGTGCACCTTCTTAGTTCTACTACATGTAGTCATACACAAGCATTAGATACAGCAGAGCTCATATATTTCAATAGCAAAACAACATATGATCTTGCAAATAGAAAATATAAGAAAAAGTTGTACAAATATTAAAATCATAACGAAGTGAGTTAATAAACCACATCTATGTGCAAAAGTATATACATGTATAACTTGAGAATTTACCAGGAAAAGTAAACAATGAGAAATAATACAACAATATCATGATGGATAAAGTAACAAATATCTGGTAGCGTATCACTGTAACATTGCTTGCCAACAAACACTATAACTTGAGAAAATTGATAATGTAATTCCTTTAGGAAAAGGCTAGAGGAAAGAAATGACGAAAGCCACTACAATCAATTTTTACCAAAAACCTTGAACAAATGATTGAGAAAAAGACTACTTGAATAAAAGCTTGATATGACACTATTACATATAAAGTTCACAATATTTACAGTACAGACAAGCGTGTTGTGCAGATACACTGACTGACCTTAAAGTTTTTTCAGTAGTACTGATAATAGAACCCAAAAAGTTAAAGTAAAGTTGTTGCAGTAGTAGTGGTATAGAACCCAAAAAGTTAAATAGTGTTAGGAGTTTTTAGTTACAAGATGATGGTATCTTAGTCCAGAACAACATGGCACAATTGGAGTCCACACAAGCTTCTCCAGTCACAGTATTTATGGAACAACAAGATGTAAAAGTACCTAAAAGTTAAGTGGTATAGATATTGGAAAGGAAGCCAGAGAGATACTACATATACTACAGTAATCCACAAATTTACAACCAAAGGTGATAGTTTTATGGTGAAGTTATGTTAATAATGAACATTTACTTAGATGAAGGTGCAATACAACATACCCAACTAACTGTGGCATATCCACTCGACGCAAAATCTGAATCCCTGAGGCCACCCAAAAAGTTGAAAAAATTGAGTACCATCTTTGTCACTTCCTTCTCCATAAATTATTATAACAGGACCTTCATAGCAACTTAGGTTGTGCAGAGTGAGAATCCAAAATTTTTTTGTTTTTTAGTAGCCCAAAAGTACCAAAATAAGGAACATACTTCCTGTAATTGAATGTAAATATATCAAATTGATTCATCAAAGCAATCATACATGTAAATGTAAACATATAACTGAATGCAGTTAACCATGTATAATGTCTTGCTATAAAGAGTACACAAGTGAATGCATTTGATATTTTGATCTGACAGAAGTTACCACGAAATGGAACTTCCTGACTTATTTATACACTTGCCCATAAAAAACTGAATTATAGACAACACATAGTAAACTTTCATGTACAAGCGGAAAACGTTAAAATACTATTTGGCGGTTGAAGACATTGTGAGCATAAAATGAATACCATGGTCATCTATGTTGTCACTATCCATTCTCATGGTACTCTTACTACTTACATTGATCGTAAAAGCCCACCAAGAAAACAGAAGAATATTCGATACATGTTCCATTATTATACAAAAAAGTCAAAACAATACCAAATAATTTGCCCAATTGCAGTAATTCTGCTGGCTTCCTATTCTCATACACTTCTCAGTCTTCAGCTAAGACAAACCTCTATATTTTAATATCAATATGCGTGCAACAGTTCAATCAATAATATGTACAAACTGATGATTGTTGGGCATGTGCAAGAAGGTAAATCAAAGGGTTCACATAGAAGAATATGTAGCTGAAGCTCTAAAGCATCCATTAGTTATTTGTTATTCTTCACATTTTTTATAATGTAAATATATTGTCTTATGCAAAAGACAAGGGTATGTTGATCGAGTGTTCTAATATGAAAATGACATTTCATTGTTCTTCGGGTTTGTTCTTAGACCTTTGCTAGGTATAAGAATTGGCATTGGAAATTTGGTAAGATCATATTAATGCTTGCCAAGTGAATAATAAAAACCTATTGGAAAGGTGAAAAAGACCGACTAATTTGAATTACTTCACCGACATATTCACTAACCTTTCACAGCTTCTTAATTGGCGTGGGTAGTTCAATTGAGGCACCACTCGTGGAAGATTTAGATTCAACAAATGACGCTTTCATCTCTACCTCACTAACATCAAACAATTTAATCTTTTTAATGTTCATGTTGTTGTCACTGGCGCTAGCGCCTGGCAGAAACACGTGTTCTTTTTCTGTGTTGGACAGAACTGTCACACTTGACAAAGTAACATTAAAGTTTATCCAGTATCTCTACCTCACTAACATCAAATATGTATCCATTCAAGTCCCCTCTCTTTACTAGGTCTTCATACATGTGTGAGTGTATACATATATGTGAGAAAACCATTCACATAACACATTAAGACATACATGTTCATACATGCATATTCATGCATATCGAAACCAAAACTAGAACTATCCTATCAAGGTACACATGTACAATGCATAGGCAAAGTCCCATACCCTTGCCCATACTAGTGCACCTACCATGTCATCCTAGCTAAGAAAACATGTATCATGCTTTCATAAACATCATCTGAACATTCATAGTAGTAGACACTAGTGAATATGAGAACTACCTTTCATTTAGACATCATGACCTATACTACATCTAATATGCATGTAAAGTGAGTGTATGTGTACATTGGTCAAGATGATCACATAATGGATATTAACAACCTATTGAGGCAGCCACTCTCTTAGGACCACAATAGAACTCCAAGCATAAACCACACAATACACATAATAGCATAGGAGACAAGTAAACTTCACATTACACGTAAGACTCCTAACTTGTGTTATTCATGCATTCACATAGGGGTACATAGGTAAGGGATTATTAACCATTTTTTAACTCATCAATGGCAGCATCTGTACTTTATAAAATGGATATACACATGCTTACACAATAGTCATACAACCGAAATCACAACTACAATAGGAAAGTAGGCATAAGCTTCACATAGTACCATCATACGCACATGTTCATATATTCATCAATTTGCCTTCATGGATATTGTAAACACATATATAGATTGACAATAAAGTAAGCACCGCCACCATAAGTGGCACCATAAGTGGAACCTACCACACAATGCCATACAAGGCTTCATCAACTACAATAATATAAGAAAAGTAGAAGAGATAAGCATTCTTATTAATTTCTCACCCTTTGATCATCATTGACCAATACACCTTGTTCATCAACAATTCATATATAGGGCAGTAGCTAAATGTACTCTTATCGTAAAAGAAACCATGTATAAGTCGCTACAAGATCATACTATAACATAATACAAGGCATCTCACATGTACTAGGAAGTAGAGAGTCCTAGGTCATCCACTAGTCTCCCTAGTTTAGTTCATCATTCATCATGTACAAAATAGACATAAATCAAATATAAACCATGCTTCATCTACCCTAGAATTAAGATCACATAATGTTCATTACAACATTCAAATTGTAGGCTAGAAGAACCTAGATCTATTCATGTCATGATTCCTTTTCTTTTGATGATCAAGAATTCATACCCACAATCCATTAATATCATAAATATAAGGCAGTAGATAATTATAATATAATATACACGAAATCCTACTATCATTGTTATAACCTTTAGATTACAATAAACATGTTGTTTAAGCCATCCATCGAGAGTAGAAGAATCATAGGCTAACCAACATTGATCAATCATGAAATTACTTATTTACAATTAATACATAATATCCAATTAGGACAGTATATAAAACCAGCCCTAAACAATCAAATTCCCCACTAAATCATCAAAAGACCAACATTACAGTGAATCATGGAAAACTAGACTAAACATGTTCAAATCTTCATACATTGATTCACATGGGTAATTCATTAATGATTCACCATCTATATATATTATAAACAGTATACATAAGAATATTAACATAATTGAATCACCAATCGACATGCATAAGATCAAGATGATAAAGCTATAAATAGGCTACAATCGAGTTTGTGAAAGAGCATGGGTTCATCATGCAATAGGATTGAAAATCACGTCAAAATCAGTATTAATCATCAATACATTTATATTATGCTTTTCAAATCAATTTAAGAAAGAACCCATGGTTAGGTTGACATAGAAGTACATTGATCATGCAAACTCTTTTGAAAACATTGAGATTAACTCTCTAGATGGAAGGTTAACTAGATATGAAGGATCACCATACCTTTGTTTATTTTAAAAAAAAATAAAATTTGATGATTAATCCATGGAAATCCAAGCTCCAATCAGTTCTTTATCTTCACCAACAATGGTTGTTTCTAGGGAAATATTTTTGGAGGGAAAGGCATTAATCGTGTAGAGGGATTTTAGAATGGTTTGATCACATTTTTGATGACTTATATGCACACTAGGATAGCTAAATTCACCTATTAGAGTACCTTAGGACGTAGGGTGAATTTCCCATTCACCCCTTTATTAAAACAGACGCAGACAGTAACTTACAGGCCACCATTGACGGAGCTATCTACTGGCTGTTAGTCAGTCGACAGGCCGTGCATTGGCTTCTGTCATATGTTACTTTTACAATTATTGGCTTTAATCCTGACCAATCTAAGTACCAATCGACGATACCTCACCTACGGTCCGTTGGTTGACCAACTAGCCGTCGTTTGGTCCGTCGATTGACACTGCCAAGGCAGTGTCTTGACCAGCCTTGGGTCCTTCTTCTGGGGCCTTTTGCGGGGACCTTTAGAAGTTGTACCCGGACGTTTCAAACAAGAATACAACCCTTAACAAGTTATAGACCTTCCACACAAGTTTCACCCAAAACAAACACCAGCAAGGCTTCAAAACAGGTTAGGCCCCATCGAGACACATGTTGAGCATCTTAAGGGCTATCTTTCTAACGCCTTGGACGTTCTTGGTCGTTTGACCTCCAAACTTCTTGAAACTTCATATACCATATATAAAAATCATTATAACTCATTTTACTACTTAATAAGATCATGAAACACAGTATATGAACACACATGGAAACATGAGGCACATAGGCGACTAGTAATAGAACGTTTTGGTCGTCCCTTGACATTTGACTTCCAAATCACTTCAAACTTTACACAATGCCTCTAAACCATATTTTAAGTCATTTTAGGACCTGAGAATCTTAATACGAACATGTTAGGCTCTAGACACCCTAACTCATTTTGGAGTCTTACAGTATTACCCACCTAGGAACATTAGTCCTCGAATGACACTTAGGGCTCTTTAATCACAACAAGGATTTCAATGCATCATAGAGAAGTTCATGAAATTTATAACAACATCAAATAATTTTAGCACTCAATGCACACAAGCAAGCAAAACCATTATTCACTTTTTAATGCATCAAACACAAAGGCTCTTATCATGTTCATAGGAGGAACATCTTTCTCCTAATCATAACATGGTCATTACACCTTAATGCGTTAAGACATAATCTTGAAAGTCCACACCATAGGAGTTTTCAACAATACTCAAAAGAAGCAGCCACTCATACTTCAATACTCATAGACTTGAGTTAATTTAATCAACAAAAATCTTCATTAGTTAGACCTAGTGCCATGAAGGTCATACTCAACCATACCATGCTTAGTGGTGTCTATGGAGGAATGTCCTTCTCCTCAACACACTTACATGTATCATGAGTTCACACCTAAGCAAAGTACAAGGCCGGTTCCTCTAAAAAGGACAAATTCTCAACTTTTAACCAAGACATGCTCATGATGTTTTCCTAGTGGAGTCTAAATTGTAAGTCACACCAAGAACATCACAACAAATAGGAAGTAAATTCACAAAATATCATTTTCTAACATAGTACTCACCTTTACAGTGAGCATATTTTGAGAAGAATCACACAAATCATAGGCACACACATGAGCACTTAGATAAACATGCTTTCACTTTTCAAGAATAAGCCTACAATTATGCTTTCCAAATCATAAAAGTCACATAATTTTTAAGAGACTCAATACATTTCATTTGAAAGAGACTCAACTTTCCATTATAAGTCTAAACACTACACCTCAGAAGTGACTTCTACTATGTTTCTTATCTTACCTCATGAAGTCAAATGCACAACTAGCATATCAAGATGCAATTTCACATGAGAAAACATGATTTTATCAAAAAAATTCTTTCATGCACTTTGGAAAATTCATAATATCTTCAAGGTAATGTCAATCAATGCAAACCAAACATATAAGGTCATGCAATTCATACTTTATGCAAAACTATTATTCATGAACAAGCTTACAAAAAATTCAATAGATTTAAGTTCAAGCCAAAATAGAATGTCAATGGTAGAAAATATCTACAACCTTACTACTCCATCAACATACCCCACTTAGGGTACATCCACTTAAGAGAATCTTAACCCCAACTTAATCTTAAACAACCTTCATTTTCATCAATTAAAAGTGATTACAAATTTAGAAGGAATTTACAGTAAGTCAACATCGGAACACCAAGGTATTCTAAACTTCATCTCCTAGGGAATATATCCCCAATTATCAAGTTAGGTCAATCTCATTCAACCTCATAATGTTTTTATACTATACAATAGAAAAAAAGGTCATACATCATTAGGGGAAACAACAAGGAGACTTAGCCATAAGTACTTTTTCTTTTCCTTCAACATTAATATAAGGTAACTTCTAGGTCAAAAAATCCCACAGCATCACCCTACAAAGATAAGAGTACTACCCTCAATTCTAGGGAAACATCAATTATACAATCATCAATGGAATCACAACATAATAAGAAGTTAGAAACAATCCCACGACTCATCATTCTTTAAGACTCTCATTCTTCATTCCAAAAAGAAATTTTCCTTTTTACATTTACTACCATGTTCATATGCATCAATCATATACACATTTAGACAACATATAATCAAAGAACAATGTAGTTGATTTTCCAAAAAATGTTACAGTAAGATGTCTTATCATTATAGTGAGCATGCTTTCAAATTCCAAAAATGCAACATTTAGGCAATTGATGGAAAAGCATGACAATATGAGATATGAAACATTACCAACTTATCCTACAAAAGCATGCATACTATAATCACACCTAGGATCAAGTCTATGCAAAGGACTCCAATACATACTAGGCAAATTATCATCGACCACATAGATACAAAGGGAAACATCGAACACTTTTATGTACAAAATCTTAGGGTAGCATGCTTCCATAGGTAGTCACTAAGCATTTCAAGTTCAAATCGTAGTATTAGGCTACCATCATGTAAAACCATATTGGAACACATCATTCCAAAAGAATTTCATGTCAACCATAACAACTTCTAGCACGCTTTAACCATATTATGACACACGTTCTCCACCATAACATGCTATTTCACATAAACTTCATATATAGACATAATTGGCATCACATCATCAGAACATTCCAAAATTCACCTCCACACATACTCATTCAAACCATAAAACCAAGATAAGCATTTAAACTCACCTTTTCTCCCTCAAGCATAGATAAATATCTCATCCAAGCAATCATATCTAAAAAAACCTCCGGACAAGAAAACATAAGAGAAAGATCTTATGGAGTTAAGTTCTATGGCACAATATTAGAGTAATGAAGATGGGAGACTCTATCGTCCTATAGTCTCGCGTACCATTTGATGTGTCGCGACTCACCAACAATGATACAAGACTCTACTAGACGTGGCATTATGAGACTTCTTTGACCCTAAACCACTTTTAAAAACCTCGTGCTCTGATACCACGTTTGTTAATACTGGGGAGCACCCCCTAGAAGTAACATGGCGTACTTGACCTCTCGGAGGTCTTTTACAAGCCCATAGTTATCATTCACTGCATCGACATAATAAATTTAGCAGAAAATTTAAAACTTTTCATAGCACATCATATGCTACAAACATCACTTTATATATATATATATATATATATATATATATATATAATATAAGTCATAATACATATATAGACTTTAAGTCTCTTTTCCATCTTAGACTCAACAACATTAGAATACATTAGGGACACGACCTTAAAACATAAACATAAGTACAATACTTAAGACTTTACAGTAAACCATAACATAAGAAATCCTTGGACTTAAGGATTCCTTTCCTTGAGCTTGGAAATCACATACAAAGCTTCTTAATCATATAGACATCCTTTAAGCATCCATAACCTACACTTTGTGTAAAAAAGTAGAGAAGAATGGGATTAGTACAAGAATGCACTAAGTGTGGCAACAATGCAAAAACATGCATGTAAAAGAGACATTTATTGAAATCATACTTTCTGCCTTTTTGAGTAAATCTTTATAAAACCTTTAAAGAATAAAATTTATATCATTTACACACTTAAGATATGCATATACTAAGGCCAAACATTGCATAATATCACCTAACAAACTTATTACATATTTGAGTCACTTTATAGTGAGCTCAATTCCTTTAACAGTGAACTATTTTCTTTTGTTATTCATTTACCTTCCCAAGTAACCCTCTAGTGATACTTGGTGGAATGCATCACCTTAAATGCCACAAGAAAACATACATACTACTTTCACAAGACAACACATATTATCATAGAAGTATAGTACAACATAGACATTGTTAAGTCAAGACCTTCATCATATAGTCAACAAGATCAACATCATGCTAAAGACTCATGTCATGCTCATCTTCCTAACAAGTATACAAATATGAAAATGTCATGCATAAGGAACACATACATAGTGACATTCATTAGAACACCTTCCTAGAACTTCCTAAGGATCTACTTGTGCAATGTCTAGATGGGTTCATTACTTCCACCAATCCTAAGTAACCTCCCTTAAGTCCTTCTAGTTAGGGTCCTAGTCAATTACTTCCTTTGTCCATTTTAATTTAGGGAAACTATATCCTTATCCGACATAGACCACGTGATGCTAAACATGGAATCCCATGTCATAGAACCCCACACCAAAAGGAGGTGGTCTAACAGCAAAAGTAGAACCAAATGTGATATATTTTTCTAGGTGGATCCACTAGATAGTATCATATGGTGTCAACATAGTTATGGAACTTGGAGATACATGTGAAAACCCTCTTTTTCCAAGATTAGGAATTGTAGTTATTCAATTATGGAAACCCTATTTATGCCCATTGAGGCATTCTGTTTATCCACCCCATGAGATTTATGGTGACCTACCTTCATACAATAGGAAGGGACACACACTCATATTCAAGTTCACTCGGTTCTAGGATAAGTTCCCTTCATTGAAAACCTTTATTATATTTTTACTTTATAAAACATAGGTTTAGTAGAGTCATCTCCTTATATGCTTAACTCATAGGTCATAGATGAAAGTTCATCAGCCTAAATAATCTAAAGAATCCCTTCACACGAACATAGCATATGTAAAACATCATCTAGTTTAGGGTACACATGAATAAACCATTCAAGGCCCCTCTCTTAACTAGGTCTTCATACATGTTTGAGTGTATACATATATGTGAGCAAACCTTTCACATAACACATTAAGACATACATGTTCATACATACATATTCATGCATATAGAAACCAAAACTAGAACTATCCTATCAAGGTACACTTGTACAATGCATAGGCAAAGTTCCATACCCTTGCTGATACTAGTACACCGATCAAGTCATCCTAGCTAAGGAAACATGTATCATGCTTTCATAAACATCATATTAACATTCTTAGTAGTAGACACTAGTGAATATGAGATGTACCCTTCATTTAGACACCTTAGCCTATACTACTTCTAATATGCATGTAAAGTGAGTGTGTGTGTATATTGGTCAACATGATCAGATAATGGTTATCAAAAACAAACATAATAGCATAGGAGACGAGCCAACTTCATATTACACTTAAGACTCCTAACTTGTGCTATTCATGCATTCACATAGGGGTACATAGGTAAGGGATTATTAACCATTTTTGAACTCATAAATGGAAGAACCTATACCTTAACCTAACATGGATATACACATGCTTACACAATAGCCATACAACAGAAATCACAACTACAATAGGAAAGTAGGCATAAGCTTAACATAGTATCTTCATAGACACAGGATCATATATTCATCATTTTGCCTTCATGGACATGGTCAACACATATATATATTGAAAATAAATTAAACACCGCCACCATAAGTGGACCATACCACACAATTCCATACAAGGCTTCATCAACTACAATACTATAAGAAAAGTACAAGAGATAAGCATTCTTACAAATTTCTCACCCTTTGATCATCATTGATCAATACACCTTGTTCATCAAAATTCATATATAGGGCCGTATCTAAATGTACTTGAATCATAAAAGAAACCATGTACAATTCGCTACAAGATCATACTATAACATAATACAAGGCATCTCACATGTACTAGGAAGTAGAGAGTCCTAGGTCATCAACTAACCTCCCTAATTTAGTTCATCATTCATCATGTATTAATAATATACATTTATGACAGTATACAAATAGATATAAATCAAATATAAATCATGCTTCATCTACCCTAGAATTAAGATCACATAATGTTCATTACAACATTCAAATTGTAGGCTAGAAGAACCTAGATCTATTCATGCCAAGATTTCTTTTCTTTGATCATCATAATTCGTACCCACAATCCATTATTATCATCAATATAAGGCATTAGATAATAATAATATAATATACACAAAATCCTACTATCATTGCTATAACCTTTAGATTACAATGAACATGTTCTTTAAGACATCCATGGAGAGAAAAAGAATCATAGGCTAACCAACATTGATCAATCATGAAATAATTTTTTTACAATTCATACATAATATCCAATTAGTACAGTATATACAACCAGCCCTACACAATTGAATTCCCCATTAAATCATCAAAAGACCAATATTACAGTGAATCATGGAAAACTAGACTACTAAACATGTTCAAATATTCATGTATTGATTCACATGGTTAATTCATAAATGATTCACCATAAATATACATAATTAACAGTATAAATAAGTAACATAATTGAATCACAAATCGACATGCATAAGATCAAGATCATAAAGCCATACATAGGCTAAAATTGAGTTTTTGAAAGAGCATGGGTTCATCATGCAATAGGATTAAAAATCTGGTACAAATGAGTATATAATCATCAATAAATTCATATTATTATTTTAAAATGAATTTAATAAAGAACCCATGGTTAGATTGAAGAAGGAGAACTTTGATCACGAAAACTCTTCGGGTACATAAACTGCTTGAATAGAGGTTATGGACCCTTCTTTGGTAGAAAGGATAACTAGAGATGAAGGATAACCATACCTTTGTTTAGTTGAAAACCTCTATAAATTGATGATTCATCCATGGAAATTTAATATCCAATTAGTTCTTGAGCTTCACCGACAATGGTGGTTTCTAGGGAAATATTTTTGGAGGGAAAGGCTTTAATCGTGTAGAGGGATTTGAGAATGGTTTGATCACATTTTAGATGAATTATATGAGCCGAAGGATAGATAAATTAACCTATTAGAGTCAGTTAGGACGTGGGGTGAATTTCCGATTCACCCCTTAATTAAAACAAAACGCGGAAAGTAACTTACAGGTCACTATCGAAAGAGCCGTCTACAGGCTGTTGATACCTGCCCAAGATATGTACCAATCGATGATACCGGACTTACAGGCCGTTTGTTAACCAACTGACCGTCGTTTGGTCCGTCAATTGACACTGTCAAGGCAGTGTCTCGACCAGCCTTGGGTCCTTCTTGTGGAGCCTTTTAGAAGTAGTTTCCAATGTGAATACAACCCTTCATAATTTATATAAATTTCAATAATTTTAACCTAAAAAATACACCTTGTCCAAACAGGATAGGCCCCATCGAGACACAGGTTGAGCATCTTAAGGGCTATCTTTTGAACGCCTTAAACGTTCTTGGTCGTTTGACCTCCAAACTTCTTGAGAATTAATATGCCATATTTAAACATCATTGTAACTCATTTTTAAGACTTAATAAGATCATGAAACGCAGTATAAAAACACACATGGACATATGAGGCACATAAGCGACTAGTCATCGAACATTTTGGTCGGCACTTGACGTTCGACTTCCAAATCACTTCAAATATTACATAATTCGTCTAAACCATATTATAATTCATTTTAGGACCTTATAACCTTAATATGAACATGTTACTCTCTAGACACCCTAACTCATTTTGGGGTCTTACAGTTTCACCCTTGGATTCTCTTTCATACAAGAAGTAAAATTCAAATAGTTTTCAAAGATGATTAAAAACATGAAATCTTCTATTTCAACTTATAGCCATGGGTTCTTGCATTAAATGATTTTAAATAATGTGTTATGATATAATTTATGTTAATTTAATGATTTTAGATCAAATACTTTATGAACCCATGCAAATCATGAAATCCTTATTTTGACTACATTATGGGTAATGTGATCATAACTCAATTGTATTGATTCCTTGTGTATATACTTTGGGGTATTGAATTATGTAAGAAGAATGTTAGAACTGTATATAGGTTATCTTAATTTGATGAGTGTCATACTATATTATGTTGGATCATTGTATAGTTGGAGTATTGGTTTGAATTCGTGATCAGGGATATTGATAAGAGCCTTTGTAGATTGAATTGGCTTAATTGACTAGGGTTTGGAGGTGTTGATGTTGGAATGGTGGTAGGTTAACATAATCTCCTCTTTATTGTGTAACATAGGTATTGAGTTGTGTTGATTGATATTGTCCACTTATGGCGGCGATGCTTATGTGCTATAAATTGTGAATAATGTAACTTTCTCGGCATTACTTATGAATCATGATTTTATCATGTTATAAATCGTATATGTGATCAATGTGAAGGCTTATGTGGTGTATGTGTGTAAATGAAGTGTCAAGACCCTCAAAATGAACTAAGGTAGCTAGAGCCTCACATGTGTTGAAAAAGGTTATTAAAATGTAAATAAAGTGTTTTAAAGCACGTATAATTTATTTGAAGAGGTTTGGAGTCCAAATGTTCAAGACGTTCGAAAGTTAGTCTTTATGCGTATTATTGTGTCCTTGTATGGTTGCCTTGTTTTTTATGTGTTGTTTGGAGTTGAAAAATGGTGGATTTGACCCAAGTATCTTAATAGACATGTTAAGGGTCAAAACATCTGGGTACGACTCTCGAGGACCACCCTACGGGCCCCCGATAAGGACCCAAAAATTGGACAAGGAAGCTGCCAAATGGCAACATGCAGAACCAAGAAGTGAAGCCAACCTCGCATCGCGTGTTTGGCACTTGGTTTGACTGTGCGTCACCCAATCTACTCTAGTCTCAATTCCTCAAAAATTATGGGAGGAAAAATTAGAAACTACCTTTGCGACGCGCAAAAATATTCCATATTTGGTTGTGTCATTTTAAAGTCAAGTTTGACATGTCCAAAAGTCTTGATAAGTGTGAGGGTGCTTTGGTAACTTTGGGAGTCGGTTATGAACTGTTTTATGACCAATTTAACCCCTTCCCCAAGTCAAAACCCCAACATGCATTAAGAAATAAAAATCCCTAGAACTCTCTCTTCTTCCAAATTCTCTCAAACCTCCATCAGAGACCAAGCTCAAGAACAACCTATGGAGGTGGATTCTTGGATATTTCTTCTCAGATTTTCGTGGTATTTCTAATGTATAAGGTATGGTAATCCTTCATCCTTACATAACCATTCATCTATGGTGTCTTTTCAAGACTTTTTCAAACATGATTCTAAGTCAAAAGTCTCATCTTTCAATATAGCAATGGATTCATTTTTAAAATGATTTCAAAAGCATTCTGAGGATGATTTTATAATTAATGTACGGTTTAAACATAATTTTTAATCGAAATCCATGAAGAACCCATGATCTCCTTAATCCTTCAAAATAAAGACATGTTATGGGTCTTGTAATGTTGATAAGATGCTAATTAGATTATGTTTTGATTATGATAAATTGCTTAACTTTCTAATCCTTTATGTCAATTGATTATGAATTGTTATGAATTGATAAAGATAATAATTAGCCTGGAGAATTCATAAGTTGACCTATTTCCTCTTATTAGCTTAGAATGTATATTGAATTGTGATGATCGGTGTGGTCCACTTTTGGTGGCAGTGTTTACATCCTTGTATATCTTTATGTGATGATCATGGCATTGAAGGCATTGGATGCAAGATGAATTGATATGACTATTTCCATGTTTAGGAAGTTAAATGAAATAGCCTTGATTATAATATTATGTTCTATGTGAATTGATATTATGTGAAGAATATGAGCAATCTTCAACTTTAGTGTCATGATTTAGGTGTGTGGATGATGTTATGCATATGTGATGATCATTTTAGGGTTAATGTGGTCCAAGATGGCTAATCGTGATGAATACTCTTATAGTATGACCCCTACTTATGTGAACCCTATATCGATGTGTGATAAAAGTATGTTGAGAGTCTTCTATTCTAATGTTGAATATGTTATTGTCTCCTATGATGTAATGTGAGTGTGTGTATTCTATAGTCCTTAATACTCTATATGTGTGTATGACTTGAGACTTAAGAAATATTGTTTATGTGTTGTGATAATTAGAGGGTGGCTTTCTCAAGGTTATTCTCTAGCCATTATGTGATCATGTTGACCAATGTACATACACACTTCATGCATGTCTATAAATAGGATAGAATGACGATGACTAAGGAAAGGGTATTTCTTCTATGCATCATTACCTATTTACATGCATGTGAAGTATATGACTAATGAAGTTATGAACATGTGTGATTAGAGATGTTTATGTGAAGGTAGATATCACATTCTATGCACACATGATTTTATGATTGTATGAATATGTGAAAGGACATTCTCACATGAATTAAGGTCTATGATCAAAGGACATTCTCATCTTAGAAACCATTGAGCTATATGATTTATGAAAAAGCAAGATCCTAAAGTCTTCTTTATGAACTAATGCATCAAAGGCTTAAATATATCTAAAATGGGAGTTAGAGCCTAGCACAGAGTGAACATGACAAATGAGAGTGGGGGCTTCACGTTAGTAAGTCCGGCTTCCCTCAAGAAAACCTTCACATCTAGAATGTCTGGATTCCCAATACATAGATTGTCTTATGAGATGGAAACCTCTACGTTAGTAAGTCATGGTTTCTAGAAGCAATCTCCATGTTCCATAACTACGTGTCCCCGTAGGTTATAGCTTTTATATACCACTTATACATCTAAGAACGATTAGTTACACCTTAGCCAAGTGTTAAACCCTCTTTTTTCAGTGTGAAGGAGAACACAAGATTCCATGTAGCTCACATGGTCTATGCCGATTGTGGCTAAGTCTTCCTAAGCAAAAAATGAACTAAGATATGATTATGGACTCTAATCACAACTTCTTGATATGATTACTTAATATAGGTAGGATTATGTCCCCTACACATGCATTGCACAAGTGAATTTCAAGAAAGTATAAGATTAGTACATGTGTGCAAGTAAGACTTATGTGATGTTATGTATGAATAGTATGAATGCAGACATGAATTATGTGTATATGTGTGAATTACACTTATTGCTTCTAAATAGGTTTACTTAGTATATGTGGGAATATAGGACTCCATGTGTACATTACACAACTAAGCTTATGCAGGGGTTATGAGGGTGGTTTACTTATGGTATGAACTAAATGATTTATGACTAAGGTTTAAGTAAAGGAGAGAGTCCTGATATGATGCTATGATGTATGTGGCCTTATGTCTAGTTATAAATGAAAGTGTTCTTGTTGAGTATGTTAGCCTAGTCTAGGGTGACTTTTTAGATACATTTGGTTGAAGTAGTGTTATTAAATGCTACCTACACATGGAACTACTGTGACTTAGGAATTGTCTTAGGTGATGGTCCTTATGTGAAGCTTATGTCTATGAGGTGCTTATGACTTGTGAATGTATGTTGTTATGTTTATGAATCATATATATGATAGACTATTGTAAAGTGACCTCATGGTGATACATTGTACTAAGTACACTTGAGGTTACTTAAGGAAAGAAGTAAGATAAAAGAGAAGTAATGTATTGTATGTACTGATTATGCCTCTGAATATGATAAATGTCTTTATGTGCTATTATGAGTAGTATCCATGTCTATATGATTTATGTGAACTATATTGTGCTTAACTGTGTCTATGTTCATGAAATTTACTAAAAAAACATGTTGCGTGATTTCAAATGAAATGTCGCCTTTAAATGTATGTTTTGCAGGGTTGTCATACTTAGTGCATTCTTGTACTAATACCATTCTCCATCGTTTTTTTACACAAAGTGTAGGTGGTGATGGCTAGAGGATGTCTCCTAAGTGTATATTTTGGATGATCTCCCATGTTCAAGCAAATGAGTCCTTATGATTCAAGGGTTACCTATGTCAAGATTTTTCTTTAAGTTGATGTAATAGTTTAGACTTATATTTTATGTTGTTAGGGGTCGTTTCCTTATTTTATATATATATATATATATATATGTGTGTGTGTGTGTGTGTGTGTGTGTGTGTGTGTGTGTGTGTGAGTGTGTGAGTGTGTGAGGGTTACCTATGTCAAGATTTTTCTTTAAGTTGATGTAATAGTTTAGACTTATATTTTATGTTGTTAAGGGTCATTTCCTTACTCTCTCTCTCTCTCTCTATATATATATATATATATATATATATATATGTATGAGTGTGTGTGTGTATGAGTGTGTGTATGTGTGTGTGTGTGTTTTTGTGTGTGTGTGTGTGTGTATGAAGCAATGATTTTATCATATGATGTGCTACTAAACATTTTAAATTGTCGTGACATGAAATGAAACCATATTTTATCCTACTTGATTATAGGTTATTATTCTAGACTAGGGTGACGTCTCTAGTTGTATTGCTAGTGTATCTTGCTAGGTAGACTTGGTTGTTCCTACATGATACTTGAAAATTGTTGTATTGTTGACATGATTATCATATGTGTGTCTTGTGTGGTAGACTATTTTCCTCTAGTAGATACATTCTAGTATGTGAATATGGACATCTTGACTTAGTAGGCTAAAGCACTTTTGTCTTGTATGTGTATGGATGAATGTTGAATGAAAGTCTAGGATCAGTAGACCAAAGATGGTGCCCTTTTAAGGATGACTAATATGGGACCTTGAACATGCAAAGAGGGTCAATTATGTGAAAAATTCAATATTAGAAATAAGGTTATGATCATCCTTAAAGTTTAAAGTTGTAACGGTATCCTTTTTGTTTGAATGGTGGACATAGGGATAGGTTGTCCGGGATGACATGAAATCATATCCAAGAAAGTCATTGAGTTATACTTATTAACCATTGAGTGGCAGCCCTAGAGGACCCATCTTTGGTAGTTTTATCATGATTAGGTAATGACTAAGTGATGGTACCTTTTCATGTGCCCTCATGTGAATAAACTTACTCTATGAGAACATGTCTAGCACCAAGTGAGTATGTTTGTAATAGTACCTCTACTTAAGAATGAGAGTAGTGTAAAGAAGCCCTTGATATTCCTTAACCATGTGTCTACATGGGATGTGTCCTAGTTCTACCCTTGGCAAGTAGAACACCCTCCATTGATGTAGGGTAGACTCTGAATTCCATGCCTAGATAGTATGGTCTATGTCAGTTAATTCCTATTCTCATCATGTTGGATACATTCTAGTATTTAATAATTTCTACAATGTTTAGGTAGTCGAATTGGACAATATCTAGACATGGCATTAGTAGGATTTGATGGTGCTATGGTGTAGGTTCCCTAGGTCTTTCCAAGACCATTATGTGAAGTCTTTATTTGAGGGAATATCTCTTAATTGACTTAATGGATGAATATGACTTAAGTTAATGTAAGTTGAAGAAATGGATCCAAATCTAGGGTAGCTTTGAGGGTTGCTTAAGTAGACTTGGAGAGGTTTATGGGCAGTCTCTTTATGATTTACTCAAGTGAATCTTAGAGTAACCTTAGGTGGTGAGTTAAATGTTGAAAAGGGAATAATATTATCTTAGGTAGTCTTATGGATCACTTAAGTGTGTGTGAAGGGGATTGTATAGGCGGTCACTTCATAACTTACTCAAGTGGGTCTTAGGATAACCTTTGGTAGGAGGGTCTCATGCTTAGGTTTTTAAAGAGATGTTGATGCTATATTTTGAAATATGACTTATATGTTTATGTTGACTTGCAAGTGATTCTTATACTGGTGTTATGAGGTTTTCTCTAAAAAGAGCATGTTTTATACAAATGTCCTTTTAGCATGGTTTTTATTGCATGTTACCATACTTAGTGCATTCTAATGTACTAATTCATATTTTTTGTCTTATCTCTAAAGGTGAAGGTGGAAATTGGGAGGAGTCAATAAAGTGAAGCTTGGATTTTAGCATTCATTCAAGCAAGTTGTAGTATATTGATTCGAGGACATAACTATGTTTAGCCTTTCTTTTTAAAGACATTATAATAGACTTAAATATTTCTATGTAATTGATTTATGGATTGTGACCCATGATATTTGTGTGTCTCAGATGGCTACAAGAGAGTTAGCCTTTTCCTATGATTTTCTATAAAATATAACTTAAAGTATTATTCGATTGTGTGAAAAGTTTTAATTCCGCACTACTTTTCATGCTTGTATGAAATAAATGATGTCAAAGGGCTTGTACAAGACCTCCGAGAGATCGAGTACGCCATGCCACAATTTGAGAATACCATTACTTCTAGGGTATACTCTCGGCATGACAAACTTTGTATCAGCGCATAAGGTTTTTGGAGTAGTCTTTAGGAATCCAATGTCTCATTAAAGCCACGTCTAGTAGAGTCTTATTCATCGGTGTGAGTCGCAACACATCTATGAGCGAGAGCTTATAAGACGATAGAGTTTCACTTTCTTCATCACTCTTGTGTCGTACCAATAGAGTTTAGGTTATAAGTATCGGTTCCTAATATCTTCTCTTGTGTTTATAGGTATGACCACAAGAAGGATGACCGAAAGAAGGTTGGAAGAGGAAGGAGTGAATGAGGGAGTTGCCCAAAGTGGACTAGCTCTACAAGGAGTTCAAGTTCCCCAAGGTGTTCAAGTTTCTCCACAAGGTGATCAAGTCCCTATTGTGGGTAAAGGTAATGAGGTTCAGGTGGTTCCCCTGGATATGACCAATGAGGAGATTATATAGGCTCTACTATCCCTAGTCCGAGCCATGACAACTCATGTAAACAACAGTATTGATCCTAGGGTGAATGCTTTGGAGAGTACTATGACCTCTAGATTAAGGGACTTTGTGAGAATGAATCCGCTTATATTCCTTGACTCTAAGGTGGGAGAAGATGCTCAATATTTTCTAGATGGTGTGCATAATATAGTGCATGATATGGGAGTGACTTCTAGGGAGAAGGCTGAGTTAGCTTCGTACCAATTGAAAGAGATTGCTCAAGTGTGGTTAACTCAATGGGAAGAAAACATTCCGATTGAGTCGGGTTTTATAGAGTGGGAAGAGTTTGAGGAGGCTTTCTTAGGAAAGTATTTCCCCGTGACAGAAGGGAGGTGAATGTTGAGGAGTTTATTAAAATTAGGCAAGGTAACATGAGTTGAAGAGTATTTCTTGAAGTTTACACTCTTCTCTATGTATGCTCCATCCTTGGTGTCTAACCCTAGGGATGAGATGAGTACGTTTATGATTGGTGTTCCCGACGTTGTGAAAGAAGTGTGTCATACGGCCATGCTCTATGGTGATATGACTCTATCTAGGCTTATCGTGTATGCTCAATATATTGAAGAGTCTAAGCCAGGGAGAAGAAATAGAGGTGCTAAGACGGGAAGAACCGAGGAGCAAGTTCAACCTAAGCTTAAGAAGAGGGTGTGAACACCTAATTTTTTACCAAACTTAGATTTTACACCAATCTTTATATTTAAATATTATTAAAGGGTTATAGTTAAAATAAATGACAAAATAAATTTGAAAATTACAACAAATTATAAGCTCAATTTATGTTTAATAAAGAAAGCTTGTGAATTTATTTTATTTTTTTTAATCCTTCAACTTTTAACTAGTTTAAAAAATAATATTGGTGGTATATATTATGAAAAAGTAGAAAAAAAAAATTAAAAAAAGAGTCCTGAAGAAATTCAAATTACCTCCCCCCTTATCCTAATTAACCTCAAACTCCCATAACTAATTTTCTTTATTTATTTTCTCTCTCTCAAACTTATTGGATTGCATTATTTTCTAGAATTTTATATATATATATATATATATATATCAACACAAGTTTATACCTCTTTTCTTTTTGTTTGTTTTGTTGCATCGTCATCATCATCATTTTCTTCATCGTCATCGTCATCGTAATCCTCATCGTCATCGTCATCGTCATCATCATCTTCATCATCATCATCTTCATCATCATCCTTCTAATCATCATAATCGTCATCGTCATCACTGTCATCATCATCGTCATCGTCATTATATTTATCATCGTCGTCATCATCATCATCATCAACCTCATCATCATCATCATTATCATCGTCGTCGTCGTCATCATCATCGTCATCTCATAATCTTCATCGTCGTCGTCGTCATCATCGTCGTCATCATCGTCATCCTCATCATCGTCATCATCATCATCGTCGTCGTCATAATCGTCGTCATCATACTCATCATTATCGTCATCATCGTCATTATTATTATTTTTGTTATTATTATTATTATTATTATGATTATTATTATTATTATTATTATTATTATTATTATTATTATTATTATTATTATTATTATTATTATTATTATTATTATTATTATTACTATTTTTATTGTAACGACCTGTTTAGTCGTTTTGAGCAGCAGACTTTATTTCTGGAAAAATATGCTGAGGCAACGGACCCCACGATGGACCGTCATGGGCACGACGGACCGTCGCAGGGTCTCGTTTCAAAACACTTAGAAAATATGAAAATTGGGTACTGAAATCGACTCTCTGAACTTCGTAACGAAATGGCAGGACGGACCGTCACAGAGCCTTAAGTGAAAATCCACTCACTGGTCCTTGCGACGACCTGCACAACGGACCGTCGCAGGCACGACGGGCCGTCGTAGGTTGCGCAATCTGATACGCTCAAACTTACTTCTCAAATGAGAAGTAAAGCGGTCGCGTCAAGTAAATAACCCAACTAGTGAGGTTGGGATCGTTCCCACGAGGAAAATAGTCTAGACTTAACTCCAACTTGTTATTACTATTGTTCGGTTGATGACTTCCTTAAAAAGTAAAAGTATAAAAGGGGGGGTTTTGTACTTCCTAATAAAATAAAAATAACTAACGAACTTGACAGAGACACTTAACAGCTTTTAATGTTGAGTTTTAATCAAGTAATCAAAGTAACTAGGGTTTACGTGTTCCCCACAGGTTCATAACTTGATAATTTTAGCTATAACAATTCTTTCCTAGTATCTTGCATGTAAAGTGATAAGTTATGTATTTCTAAATCCTTGGTCCAACATCTAGAAAATCTCACTCCGCAACTTGGTCCGGCTACGTGTGTTGCTTTCCTAACCCTTATCCTTACCTCATATTAAGCATCGTATTCGATATTTGACTAAGTTATTACCTCGTACCAATCAATACTAGCCTATTAGATAGTATACACTAAATCTATGTTAATAATTCTTTTCCTATTATCTACCTCCTTGGTCCGGCAAGTAGCATTAAGGCGAGTTCTAACGTTGATCATCCGTTAAAAAGACTTCTAAGCGAAAGAATTATTAATACATGAAAGACACGATTCTAGAGTTGTTATTTTAGCTAGGGTTTATCTCATTATTTGCCTATGGTTCCCACAACCCTAGTTATAGAGTTTAGTTCCTCATAGCCATAAACACAATATTCAAATATATTAAACAAGAATTCATGTACTTACTTTAATGAGAAAGAATAAAGTCTGAAAATTTGCTTGATTAATCAACAAGAGTTACTTGTAAGAATCTCCAACAATCAAACACTCAGAAAAACAAAGTCTAATAATATGATGTTTAATCTCCAAGAGTCTAACCCCAAAAATGAGTTTTTTTCGAACTATTTATAAAAAATTAAAACCTAATTAAACAAGGATTCTAATTACTGGAAATCTGCCAAAACGCGGCTGGGTCGACGGACCATGCGACGGAACGTCGTGGTCATGACGGACCGTCGTGGGCTCCGTCGCCCCATACTTGGTGCAATTCTTCTGCTGCTTTCTTCATTCCCCTTGAAGGCAAGTGTGACGGACCGTTATAGGAACGACGGCCCGTCGAGGGTATTCGTTACAAAATACTTCAACTCTTGGAATCTGGGTACTGGGATCACTTCTCTAATCTTCGCGACGAACCTGCAGGACGGACCGTCATATCCATGACGGACCGTCACAAGCTGCGTAATCCCACACTTGGTCAGACTTCCCCATCTTCCTTCAGCAGCTTCTCTACGCTGCCACCTACGGACCGTCACAAGCACGACGGACCGTCATAAGCTCCGTAGGTGGTCTCTTCTGCATTTTTCGCTCAAAATCTCCGCATTCAGCTTTAGACAGATTTCCTGCAAAACAAAGAAAAACTTATATCAAAATTAGCACAAAAAGGCTTTCGGACACACTAAACTTATGGAAAAAGTATTAATTATACCGTGAAACCACGGTATATCAACACCCTCAACTTAAATTCGTCGTTTGTCCTCATGCGACGCACTATGACTCACTACACAATCTTTGTACAATAGTATTCATGTTTTATCCTTTGCAATCAATTGGCTATCAATCTCGACTAATCCCATCGAATCTATGCATGCTATCACTATTAGGCTTGACTTTTGTGGGATTCGAACATGACACAGACTCACAATGCACTAACACCTATCCTCTTCAATTGCTCACCGAGGTGCTAACAATTTCGGTATTGCAACTAGTGTCCTCGCTTTAGAACAAAAATCCTCATTTTTCACACAATGATTTCAGTTTGAGCATAAGAATTACATTTCAACACTCGCTATCAGAACAAAGTCACACTCATTCATACCTATTGCCATAAGCTTGCCCTTATTTTCACTGCCTTAAGTTCGCTATACAACCCTTAGGATCACGATAGGACTTTTTTTTTAGCTTGTATCGTAGGCTCAGAGTCAGGTAGGGTATATTTAGGTATACTTTAGTGACTTTTTGTCCTCCTTGACATATCGGCTAAACCTTCCGCTCTATATCACTTTATTTCGCCCAGTTTCTCCTATTCTTTCACCTTGCTGTTTCCCTTCTTTCTTCATTTGTGTAAGTGACTCTTTTCTTTTCTTGTTTGTAATTCTTGAATATTTCTTGCTCTTTTTTTTTTTCAACGAGTTCTTGAGTCACTTTACTTTTGTTCTTTCTCTCTCTTTATTCTTTCAACCCCACTTTCCAGAGCATTCCTCAAAACAGCCACCCTCAACTCATGGCGTTTCCATGAGTCAAGGTACACAATACCCAAAATCGGGTCAGGGCCATAACGAAGGTTGTTAATACATTAGCCACCCTCAACTTATGCTTTTGGCATAAGCTGAGGTGCACATGTCCAAGGAGGGACCAAGGCCAACATATTGTTCCCAGAAAAGATCAGTTGGGGTGAAAAAGAAAGGTCTAATTTTAAGCTCAAATTATTTGGATCAACGAAGGATAACTTTCATTTGGTTTCTTTTATTTAGGCTAGAAATGGGCTATATTGAATAAGGGCCTATGATCCTTTCCTAATTGTATGTTACAACTTACTTTTAGCAGGACTAACCAAGCAAGTTCTAGCTCAGTATCAGTAGTGGACTATTCAACTTTCCTCACACTCACTTGACATCTCATCACTATATCAGATTATCAGACACCTAGTTCGACTTGAAGGTTTAGGGTAGTGCAATGGTGTAACTCTATTTCATGTTTAGATCCACACAATTATCAATTACTACGCCTTTTCAAGTAACCTTTTCCAGTTTTATCGGGATATTACTTTAGCCATCATGCTTCAGAGTTAAACTATGTACAACAGATATAACATGCCGGTTCAACAGAAAAAATAATCAGTATTTTGGGGAAAAAGAACACAGGCAAGAAAACCCCAAAAGAGGATAGTGAGTTGGGCTACTCAGACTTCACCCTAACACTCACTTTCCATTTACCCCACCCCCCAACAAAAAGCATGCAATTGTCCCCAATGCATAAAAAAATCTAAAGATTAGAGGGATAGGTGAAGCAAACCTGTGGCGCATAGCGCCGTCAATCAACAAGCTGGTGGGTCTGGTTTCCCAGAACCCACATCCTCTGCAATCTGGACACCCTCAGTGATGTCCTCAGCAACAACTGCACCCTCAGTAGTGCCTCCTGCTGTCTCTACAGTGCGGGAGCTAGATGCCCCAGCCGCTATCTGCGATGCTCTGATCTGGTGTGCCTCCGCCTCAGCAAGTGAGGCTCTCCTCGCAGCCTCCATCTCTCGGCGCTCCTTCTTTCTTGCTCGCGCTTCATCCTCTGATCGACCCCTCCGCCTCTTGGCACTCTCTCTCGGGGAAGATGGGGGAACGTCTGGAGTAGGAAACAGAGTCGCCAATACAGTATCCTCAGCAGGCTCGACAGACTCTGACACTCTTGCCGCTAGGATCGTGTCGATGTCTGCACCAAGACTGGAGACTACAGCCTGAAGAGTCGACACATCTATCGGAGAGGCTGGTCGAGCTAATACTCTCAATTCAAAGGCATCGAGGCGCTGGTTGACCTCAGCAATCATCCGCTGCATCTGCCTCTCCATACGCGCCTCAGACTCAGCAATAGACTTCTGCATCCACGGCTGGATATGATGCAGAAGAGTGGCCATTTGTGCCTCCAGTTTTTGGACTCGGGCAAGCGGGGCCGGTGTCGGTAGAGGGGCTGTGCTGCTACCCGGGATAGACTCGACCGGGGTAGTGTCCGTGGATGCCTGTGTAGCTGTGCGAGCCTGGGCCACCGTATCCGCAAGGTCATCAGATAGTGGTGGCAGCTCTGGACGGGGCCCTCGATGTGGGGCCAACTCATTGGCCTCGTCTCTGATGAGGCCGACGTCAACGGTACCCGGCGGGGTCCTCAACTGATCTATGTGCCATATGGGCACACCTGCAGACCTGCAAAGGGCAAAGATCATGCACGGAAAGGGGTATGTGGTGGTGACGTTGAATGCCCTCTCGTGCATGATTGCCTGTAGAAGCCATGCATAGTCCACCTCGAAGCCGGCTATCATCGCCGCCATCAGCACTGCTCGATCCCAGGTGACTATGTTATCAGCCGCTGTGGGGGAAAGGTAGTGACGCACGAGCAGCCACAAGAACTTGGCGACGAACGTGTGGTTGGCCTTTTTGATGGCCCCCTTCGGCTCGGTGACCCAATCGGCACCCTCTCCGTCGACTGATAAGTGTAGGGCCATCCACCGCTTGGTGGTCTCCCTCAGTGCTGGCTCTCGCATGAAATGTCCATCCTTCACTACCTGCCAGCGGTAGCCAAACTCGGCAGTGGTGGGGGTCCGAGTAGCATCTGCACTCTCGCCGTATAGGAACCGGCGGATGGCGGGCAGGGAAATGTCAACCTGCACGCCCCGGACTAGAACCTGCTCCAACGGGGCCTGTTTCGCGGGAGCAGCCCGCCTGTCGATCTGTGATCGGAGAGTCGCTACGTAGGACGCGTAGAACTCTCGGACCATCTCCTCACTGTATCGTCCCAACGGACGGGCTGTCCACTCTAAGCGATGCCTGGTGAATATGGTATGGATCTCCGGCATCGAGGGGAGACTCCCTGTAAGTACCCGCCGCTCCAGGGTAAGTGTGCGAGCCATTACTCCTTTATCGGTCAAGAACTTCGCGTCAGAGTAAACCTGAAACTGGCCTTCAACGCACCACTGGTTTGGCTGGTCAGAGGCTGGGGTGGGGACCTGGGCTGGTGCGCCGGATGTAGAGTCTAAACTGTCAGCCTCATCAGACAAGGCCGACGCTGCAGCAGTGGCGGGTGCGGGAACCTCAGCAGATCCTGAAGCTTCCTCGAACCAGGATACTCCCAAGGAGCCAGACACTCCTTCCTCGTTTGTGGCCGACCCAGAGGGTGTGCCGGTCAGTGTGCGCTCCTCATCAGACTGGGAGGCAGTGACTACGCCGGACGCCACCTTCTTGGGTGTGGCTCTGGGGGCACGTGTAGCACGGGAAGGGGCGGAGGTGCCTGGGGGCATGTATTCAGGGTCCCGCTCATCGTCAGAGCCGATGACCATGCGGGCAGATGGGGCGAAAGACTTAGATCGCCCGCGTGCATAAGTGCGGTCTTGCTTGGGTGCCATAGTCGATAGTACCTGTAAAGGAGCAATATTAGTATGAGTAGTGGCAATCAAAACAGGCAAGATCATATGACATGAAACTTTGAAAAAAAAATGTGTTAGTAATATTGAATTGTATCACACGACGGGACCTATGACGGCTTGTCATGACTATGACGGACCTTCATGAGGTCCGTCGTGTTAGACGTGGTATATGTATAGATAAGGAACCCTGAAAGAGGGGTCGCTGACCATCATGACGGTCAAGCAGGACGGACCGTCGTGGGTATGACGGTCCGTCGCAAGGGTCCGTCGTAGGACACTTAGAAAATGATGGGAGACCCTCAGAAGAGGGTTCTCTGACTGTCATGACGGTCGTGCAGGACGGACCGTCGTGGGTGTGACGGTCCGTCGTAAGTGTCCGTCGATGGACAGTTAGAAAATTTTTGGAGACCCTTATCATAGGGGTCTCTGACCATCATGACGGTCGTGCAGGACGGACCGTCGTGGGTGTGACGGTCCGTCGTAAGTGTCCGTCGTTGGACACTTGTAAAGTTTTTGGAGACCCTTTTTGTGAGGGGTCCCTGACCATCATGACGATCGTGCAGGACGGACCGTCGTGGGTGTGACGGTCCGTCGTAAGTGTCCGTCGTTGGACACTTGGAAAATTTTTGGAGACCCTTGTTAGAGGGGTCTCTGACCAGCTTGACGATCGTGCAGGACGGACCATCGTGAAGACAACGGTCCGTCACAGGCGTCGTTGGGGAGGGTGCTAGGGCTTATGCGACGGACCCTACGACGGTTCGTCGTGTGTACGACGGACCGTCATCGGGGTCTCGTTCTGAATATCAGAGACAGAACTGTAGGTACCCTAAGCAACCCCGATGAACACACATGGTCTTGTAGTGTTGTGGACCGCTATGTGTCTATCCCAACTACCTAGGAAACTATTAATGTGAAATCACCTATGTCTAGGGTTATTAACATGGCAAATTCAAACATTTAGAGCCTAGGTCTAGACATAAACATATCAGGGGAACAAGATACGACTAGGAACGAATTTAATACTAACTAATAAACAAAAATACAAGAGAAATGAGTATAAATTTAGAGACACATACCTTGGAAATGGAGAAAACACAAGTGGGGAATGATTCAGGTGGCAAGGTAGATACCCAAAAGTAGCAGCACCAACAAGTAACTGATAGTAATAAGGTTTGGGGAGATTGTGGGAGTAATGATCAGTGGGGGAAGTGTGGAAGTGGAAAAGAGAGGGGAGATGAGAGGAAGTTGGATGTAATGGGGTGGAATATGGAGAGGTGGGGAGTATAAACGGTCAAATTTTTGAAAAGGGGTCCAGCCGGGTCGGGTCGGGTTAATTTCATTAATCGGACGACGGTTCCCCGATGACGGTCCGTCGCACATGCGACGCCCCGTCGTGGTTTCCGTCGTGTGTGCCCTAATTTCAAAAAATGACAGAAATACGTACCTGGTGTGACGGTGCATACGACGGTCCGTTTCAGTCACGACGGTCCGTCGTTGTATCCGTCAGTGGCTACTGCAGAGTAGTTTTCTGCAGAATTTCCTGGTGATGTGCCTGCAAATTTAAAACCCATTTATAAAAAAAATGCTACCATTATTAAAAAGACGATAAGTATTGGGTTGCCTCCCAACAAGCGCCAGATTTAATGTCGCGGCACGACTGGGGCCACTCGATTACTCAGACTTCATCAAGATGGTATGCCTCGATCACTTCATTCGCCGATTCAGCATGCCCTAGATAGATTTTTATGCGCTGTCCATTCACCTTGAACCGCACACCCTCCTTAGTTTCCAACTCGACTGCTCTATAAGGGAATAGTTGGGTAACCGTGAAAGGACCAGTCCATTTGGACTTGAGTTTGCCTGGAAACAAGTGCAATCTGGAATTGAATAGAAGCACTAAATCCCCGACCATAAACTTTCGTTTTTCAATTTTGTTGTCATGATACTTCTTCATCTTTTCTTTATATAGGGCTGAGCTTTCATAGGCTTTCAAGCGAAATTCATCAAGTTCATTCAACCAATTTAACCGTTGCTCTGTAGCTTCGCTCGAATCCAATTTTAACTTCTTCATAGCCCACATGGCTTTATGCTCTAACTCAACCGGAAGATGACAAGCTTTCCCATATACAAGTTTGTATGGAGACATACTTATGGGAGTCTTATAAGCTGTCAGGTAGGCCCAAAGAGCATCATCAAGCCTCCTTGACCAATCTGTTCTACTAGCATTCACTGTTTTGGACAATATCTGTTTGATCTCCCGATTCGATTCCTCAACTTGCCCACTAGTTTGAGGGTGGTAAGGCGTGGCCACATTATGGCCAACACCGTATTTCTCCAATAACGCCTTGAACAATCTGTTGCAGAAGTGGGAACCCCCATCACTAATAATGGCCCTTGGAGTGCCAAAACGGGAGAATATATTCTTTTTCAAGAATGCAGTGACACCCTTCCCTTCATTGTTTGCGAGAGCTATGGCTTCGACCCATTTAGATACATAATCAACTGCTACAAGAATGTACTTCATCCCATGAGAACTCACGAAAGGGCCCATAAAGTCAATACCCCACACATCGAATAACTCAATCACAAGAATGGGGTTTAGAGGGAGCTCTTGCTTTCTTGAAATACCACCATCTCGTTGACATTTGTCACATGATTTAGCAAACCCATGAGCATCTTGATGAAGAGTTGGCCAATAGTAACCACATTGCAATATCTTGTGAGCGGTTCGGATACCACTGTGATGTCCGCCAACAGGTGAAGAATGGCATGCCTCCAATACACTCAACATTTCACATTCGGGCACACAACGCCGAATAAGCCCGTCGGCACAACTCCTATACAAGTATGGTTCATCCCAAAAGAACTTCTTCACATCGTACATGAACTTTTTCCTTTGATGAAAGGACAAGTCTGATGGAACAATATCACTGGCCAGATAGTTCGCAAAATTTGCGAACCATGGAATCAAGTCTTGTGAAGCAGCCAATACATGTTCATCGGGGAAAGTATCATCAATGTCAGTCTTATCCCCTAACTCTCTCATAGCTTCATCCTCTAGACGGGACAAATGATCAGCAACTTGATTTTCAGTCACTTTTCTATCCAGCACTTCAAAGTCAAATTCTTGCAGCAGTAATACCCAAAGAATCAGCCTTGGTTTCGCATCCTTTTTCGCCATCAAATATCTCAGTGCTGAATGGTCAGTATGCACTATGACTCTAGTACCAAGCAAATAGGAGCGAAATTTCTCAAAAGCAAAGACTACTGCGAGGAGTTCTTGCTCAGTCACGGTGTAGTTCTTCTGGGCTTCATTTAGGGCTTTACTAGCATAGTAAATTGGGTGAAGGATTTTGTTTCTTCTCTGTCCCAATACTACACCAAGAGCCACCCCACTAGCATCACACATTACCTCAAATGGACTGTTCCAATCCGGAGAAATAATGATAGGTGCAGACACTAACTTCTCTTTTAGCTCACTGAATGCTTTAAGACAGGACTCATCAAAACAAAATTTACATTCTTTCTCCAGTAATTTGCACAATGGGTGTGCAATCTTTGAAAAGTCTTTGATGAATCTCCGATAAAAACCTACATGCCCAAGAAAGCTTCTCACACCTTTCACAGAGATCGGCGGGGGAAGTCTCTCTATTACCTCAACTTTAGCTCGATCAACCTCTATACCTTTTTCTGAAATGCGATGACCCAACACAATACCCTCTTTCACCATGAAATGACACTTTTCCCAGTTTAGTACCAGATTGCAGTCTTCACATCTCTTAAGAACTTCAGATAAATTGTTCAAGCATCGCTAAAATGAATCCCCAACCACAGAAAAATCATCCATAAAAACCTCTATAGTATCCTCCACCATGTCAGAAAATATTGACATCATACATCTCTGAAAGGTTGCGGGTGCATTGCACAACCCAAACGGCATTCTTCTGAACGCAAAAGTTCCATATGGACAAGTGAAAGTGGTTTTCTCTTGATCTTCTGGTGCGATAGAAATCTGATTATACCCCGAATACCCATCAAGAAAACAATACCACCCTTTTCCGGCAAGTCTATCCAACATCTGATCCATGAAGGGCATAGGAAAATGGTCTTTTTCAGTCCATGAGTTCAGTTTACGGTAATCCATGCACACCCTCCATCCAGTAACCGGTCTCATCGGAACAAGTTCATTCTTTTCATTGGGGACAACAGTCATTCCCCCTTTCTTAGGTACACACTGAACCGGGCATACCCAACTACTATCGGCGATTGGATAGATTACTCCAGCATCCAACCACTTGATAATTTCCTTCTTCACAACCTCTTGCATAGGAGGATTCAAGCGTCTCTGGTGCTCAATACTCGGCTTATGATCAGGCATGAGTTGGATTTTATGAGAGCAAATACCAGGAGGGATCCCAATAATGTCGCAATGGTCCACCCAATAGCTCTTTTGAACCTTTTTAGTACCTTCACCAAACTCTGAACCTGTTGTTCATCTAGGTCTGATGCAATGATTACCGGCAAAGTGTCACCATTTCCTAAGAATTCATACCTAAGATGAGGTGGGAGAGCTTTTAATTCAACTTTTGGAGCTTCCTCTATAGATGGTTTAGCGGGTGGGGACTCGCGATTCTTCATATCAAGCTCAAATTTCTTCGGTTTGAACCGAACATCACCTCGGTCAAGAGCCGCTACTAATGACTCATACTCTTCAATGCAATCGCTATCAAAGTTCATTATCACTGCCGCTAATGCTTCGACACCTAGACGTTCTTCTATTTGTGTCTCAAAGGTCTCACCCATGTTGTAGGATATAGCAGATGCCGATTGGAGCTCACCACTCTGCCTCATGGACCTACAAATATTAAAGGTCACTTCCTCACTATTCAACCGAAATTTCATCTGCCCCTTTTCCATGTCTACGAAGGCTCTTCCCGTGGCTAGGAATGGCCTCCCAAGGATAATAGGCACTTCAAAATCAACCTCACAATCAAGAATAACAAAATCGGCTGGAAAGATGAATGACTCCACTTTTACTAGCACATCGTGGAGTATTCCTATAGGTCATTTTACTGTTCGATCGGCCATCAGTAGCCGCATCGCCGTGGGTTTTGGGTCACCCAAACCCAACTTCTTGTAAATCGAGAGGGGCATGAGATTTATGCTTGCCCCCAGATCACATAATGCTTTCGCAAAATGTAATAGCCCGATTGAACAAGGAATAGTAAATGCGCCTGGATCTTCTTTCTTTTGGACCAGAGATCTTGTAGCAATAGCACTCCAATGCTGCATTCTATCATCATCCTCAAAAGTGACCGATCTTTTCTTTGTAACCAGATCTTTCATAAATTTGGCGTAACCGGGCTTTTGTTCCAAAGCTTCTACCAAAGGGACATTGATAGAGAGTTGCTTCAACATTGTTATAAAACGCCGGTATTTACCATCCTCGGTCTTTTTCACTAATCTCTGAGGAAATGGGGGTGGTGGCCTAGGCATAGGAGTTACCTTTTTAGGCACGTCAGCATCTTTTGCAGTGTTATCCTCTAATTCAGCATCAACTTCTACCACTTTATCAGATTCTGTTGTCACCTTATTCTCATCAGATGGCATAGGTGGATCAATGGTTTGCTTGCCACCGCGAGTAGTAATTGCCATACAATGTCCATCATTTTTTGGACTTTGGATAGTGTTGCAAGGAAGAGTGCCCGGTTGCCGTGTGTTCACAGTTGCAGATAGTTGGGCCAATTGTAATTCAAGTTGCTTAATTGATATTGCATGGGTATCAACTTTTTGCCCAATACCCGCTAGATCATTCCTCAACTCTTTATTTTGCTCATCACTAGCATCGAACCTCCTCATAATTTTATGCAACATATCCTCAACTCGCGACATACTACCTCCACCATCCCTAGGAGTAACTTCACGATTTTGAGGAGGAACATAAGGTCCATTTCTGTCGTTCCTGTTACCATAGCTACCCCTGTTGAAGTTGTTGTCGCGATTGTAGTTTCCATCTCGGACATAATGACCCTCACGATTGTAGTTACCATAGTTCCGACCTTGGTTCCCTTGACCTTGGCGCCAATTTTCCTGATTAGAGCCTTGGGCACTTGGTCGGAAACCCCTCCATCTGTTCATTTACTGCATAGGAATCCTCCTCATAATAACACTCATCAATTGGAGGTGGTGTTTAGCCAAGTAGTTGACTGCATTAACCTTTTCTGCACCCCCAGTGACATGTTTTAGTACCAACCCAAGCTCAGTTCTCATCTGAGCCATTTCTTCCCGAATGTCATTTAGTGGCTGGGTTGTGAGTGGACTGCACTGTAAAGGTGTTTCTCCTTGTATCAGACTTCCTAGTACTCCAAGCTTTGTTGTTACGGGAGATTTTCTCTAATTTCTCAGCAATCTCAGCATAAGGGCATTCTCCATAAGATCTACCTGCTATAGTGTCCAACACCTCTTTATTGTTATCATCCTGTCCCCTATAGAAGTATTCCTTTAGTGACTCATCATCAATACGGTGATTTGGGACACTTCTCAAGAATGAGGTGAATCTATCCCAAGAACTACTAACTGACTCTCCTGGTAGTGCCACAAAGTTATTCACCCTGTCTTTGTGGTTTAATTTCTTGGAGACCGGATAGTAGTGTGCTAAGAAGACATCCCATAATTGGTTCCAGGTGAAAATAGAGTTGTATGGGAGCTCAGTAAACCACATAGCAGCCTCTCCCGTCAGTGAAAGAGGAAACACTCTGAGACCTATTACATCTAGATCCAAATCAGGCCTCCCCACACAACTTTTGCACACTGCCCTTACCTTAGCTATATGGGCATGTGGATCCTCATAAGGTAGCCTTGAAAACAAACCTCTGGCAGTGAGCATTTGCATCAGACTACTAGTTACCACAAAAGTGTGGCCTGTGGGTAGAGAAGGCAAAACCAGTGGCCCATCCGAATCTGCTATGTTATCATAGCCTCTGTAGTATGCTTGGGGCCGTGGAGCGGGATTCTGTCCCCTCTGTTGATGTTCACCCAGAGCATCGGGTAACATCTGACCATGAACATCAGCCGGAGCTGGGATGTTCTGGTTTGGATCCTCATCATTGATTCCCAAGTTACGATTCATGTTTCGCAGTGTATGTTCTAGCTCGAGATCATAGGGGAACAACGGTTCTCTTCCTCTCCGTGTATTTGGCATACAAGGAGGATAATTCTGATAAGGAATCAAAAACAATAAAACAAAGTAAAATCAAGAAAATATCAACTAAACTATAGTAAGAAGTTCAAGTTAATCTAAATGCTAATTTCCCCGGCAACGGCGCCAAAATTTGATACGCTCAAACTTACTTCTCAAATGAGAAGTAAAGCGGTCGCGTCAAGTAAATAACCCAACTAGTGAGGTTGGGATCGTTCCCACGAGGAAAATAGTCTAGACTTAACTCCAACTTGTTATTACTATTGTTCGGTTGATCACTTCCTTAAAAAGTAAAAGCATAAAAGGGGGGGTTTTGTACTTCCTAATAAAATAAAAATAACTAACGAACTTGACAGAGACACTTAACAGCTTTTAATGTTGAGTTTTAATCAAGTAATCAAAGTAACTAGGGTTCACGTGTTCCCCACAGGTACATAACTTGATAATTTTAGCTATAACAATTCTTTCCTAGTATCTTGCATGTAAAGTGATAAGTTATGTATTTCTAAATCCTTGGTCTGGCATCTAGAAAATCTCACTCCGCACCTTGGTCCGGCTACGTGTATTGCTTTCCTAACCCTTATCCTTACCTCATATTAAGCATCGTATTCGATATTTGACTAAGTTATTACCTCGTACAAATCAATACTAGCCTATTAGATAGTATACACTAAATCTATGTTAATAATTCTTTTCCTATTATCTACCTCCTTGGTCCGGCAAATAGCATTAAGGCGAGTTCTAACGTTGATCATCCGTTAAAAAGACTTCTAAGCGAAAGAATTATTAATACATGCAAGACACGATTCTAGAGTTGTTATTTTAGCTAGGGTTTATCTCATTATTTGCCTATGGTTCCCACAACCCTAGTTATAGAGTTTAGTTCCTCATAGCCATAAACACAATATTCAAATATATTAAACAAGAATTCATGTACTTACTTTAATGAGAAAGAATAAAGTCTGAAAATTTGCTTGATTAATCAACAAGAGTTACTTGTAAGAATCTCCAACAATCAAACACTCAGAAAAACAAAGTCTAATAATATGATGTTTAATCTCCAAGAGTCTAACCCCAAAACGAGGTTTTTCGAACTATTTATAAAAAATTAAAACCTAATTAAACAAGGATTCTAATTACTGGAAATCTGCCAAAACGTGGCTGGGTCGACGGACCATGCGACGGAACGTCGTGGTCATGACGGACCGTCGTGGGCTCCGTCGCCCCATACTTGGTGCAATTCTTCTGCTGCTTTCTTCATTCCCCTCGACGGCAAGTGTGATGGACCGTCATAGGAACGACAGCCCGTCGAGGGTCTTCGTTACAAAATACTTCAACTCTTGGAATCTGGGTACTGGGATCACTTCTCTGATCTTCGCGACGAACCTGCAGGACGGACCGTCATATCCATGACGGACCGTCACAAGCTGCGTAATCCCACACTTGGTCAGACTTCCCCATCTTCCTTCAGCAGCTTCTCTACGTTTTTGACTATTCCTGCTTTAATTATAAAGTTAGTGGGTTAATTCTAATAAGTCTAATTACTTGGGGGTGAAAAGAGGTAACCTTAAGTTAATTAGTGGGTTATTATTGCCATCTTTTATTCTTAATTATATACTAATTAGGGTAAAAGAAAGAGGGTTTGAATAAAGAAAATAGAAAGAACAAGAGAAAGAGGGAGAAAGTCGAACGAGAAAGAGGAGAAACGAAGAGAAACAAAGCTTGGGAAATTGCTTGCTTGATCACCAATCTTCGGTGGAGGTAGGTTATGGTTTTATGCTTTCATAGTAAACTCTTAATAGAGAATGATATGTATTGGGTAGTATTGTAAACCCTTCTATGTGCTTAATTGTATGCATGCATGAATGTGATTATATGATTGTGATGAAATAAGCATGATGAAGCTATTGAATCCCAAATCTTGATAAAAACCTAATCTCTTGTTAATGATGATGCCTTGGTATGAAAGAAGGCTTGATGAACTAAATTAATGAGATTGATGATGCCTTGGTATAAAAGAAGGCTTGATGAACTAAAGTAATGAGATTGATGATACCTTGGTATAAGAGAAGGCTTGATGAATTGATAGAATGAGATTAGGGGATCGGGTGTCACGAACCGACACGTAGATTTATGGGATCGGGTGTCACGAACTGACACGTAGATTTAGGGGATCGGGTGTCACGAACCGACACGTAGAATTAGGGGATCGGGTGTCACGAACCGACACGTAGAATTAGGGGATCGGGTGTCACGAACCGACACGTAGATTTAGGGGATCGGGTGACACGAATCGACACGTAGAATTAGGGGATCGGGTGTCACGAACCGACACGTAGAAGTAGGGGATCGGAGTGTCACGTACCGACACAAGAGGAATAAAGATAATGAATCTTGAAAGATGTTAATATACTCAATCTAATGAATCTAATTCCCAAATGAGTATGGTATTGAGGCTTGAGTCCTCATGTGTGAACTTGACGGTAATTGTTAATGATATAGTACTTGTTGTTGCTACATGTTGAGTATTATAGTTGATTTTATGATATTACTTGGTATATACTGTTTTCTATTTTGAGTTGGCCGATGATATCTACTCAGTACCCGTGTTTTGTACTGACCCCTACTTTTATGTTTTCTTCTGGTTATTTGTGGAGTGCAGCAAACGTGCCGTCGTCTTCAACTCAACCGTAATTCTAGCCAGTCTTCAATCACACCGGATTTCAGGGTGAGCTAATGCTTCTAGCTTGGACTGGGTCTTCCTCTTCACGTCTTGATGCCTTGAAGTTCCGGCATGGACTAGCTTTTACTTGTTTTAGCTTTTTAGAAACTCTTAGATTTAGTAATTTGAAGTAGATGTTCTTGTGATGATGACTTCCAGATTTTGGGGAATAATAGATGTTGGATTTTAGAAGTTATTGAATTGGTTTTTAATAATGAGTTAAGTCTTCCGCATTACTTTCCGTTGATATTATATTGAAATGTTAAGGTTTAGATTGTTTGGTTCGCTCAAATAGGAGGGTAAGTGTGGGTGTCAGTCGTGACACGATTTGGGTCGTGACAAACTTGGTATCAGAGCATTAGGTTCGTTGGTCTCATCACACAAGAACGAGTCTAGTAGAGTCTTAAGGAACGGTAGGGGGACGCCTTTACTTTTCTTTGAGAAGCTATAAGACTTTAGGAAAATTCCATTCTTTCATTCTTTCTTTCGTGCTATTACTTGGATCCAATTGGTATCTAGGTGATACAAATTGGTATCTGACCATCTTCACTCTATTTCGCAAATTGTTAGAACTAGAGCAACGACTGCGCCAACATCAACATTGGCAAGACAAGAAGCGTCTGAGCCAGCCACTGGGGCTGTAGCTCGAGGAAGAGTAACGGCAAGAGGCCGTAGTAGAGGTGGTGGGAGGACGTCCTCTAGATGAAGAGGACGAGCACCTAGCCCATTTGATATTGGGGTAGTGACTCCTCCACCGACTGAAGAGGTAGTGAGAGAGGGTGAGGAAGGGGAAACTGAACAAGTACAGAATGATGGATTGCCTCCCCAACCTACCCCAGACATGATCAATTAGGTTCTTGCTTATCTTAGTGGGTTATCTGATCAAGGTCAAGCACCTCCAGTGTTTTCTACACCAGCACCTCAGGGTCCGGAGGTACAACATGCGGCTACTGCGGCTCCTCGTATGGGTGCCTCATTGGACATATGCACGTTTCCACGTCTGGCTACTGGGCCTATAATGACAAATGATCAGCATGAACTTTTCAGTAAGTTCTTGAAATTGAAACCTCCAGTCTTCAAGGGTGCTGAATCTGAGGATGCTTACGATTTTCTGGTTGACTGTCATGAGCTACTACACAAGATGGGTATAGTAGAACGGTTTGGTGTTGAGTTCGTGAGTTATCAGTTTCAAGGGAACGCCAAAATGTGGTGGCGGTCACATGTTGAGTGTCAATCAACAGAGGCACCACCTATGACTTGGGCCTCATTCTCTAGCTTGTTTATGGAGAAGTATATCCCCCGGACTTTGAGGGATAGGAAAAGGGATGAGTTCTTGAGCCTAGAGCAAGGTAGGATGTCGGTCAATGCATACGAGGCTAAGTTTCGTGCACTATCCAGATATGCCACCCAACTTTGTTTCAGTCCACAAGAGCGGATTCGTCGTTTTGTGAAGGGGTTGAGGTCAGAGTTGCGGATTTCAGCCTTACAGGTAGCGGCTACGGCAAAATCCTTCCAAGAAGTGGTAGATTTCGTGGTAGAGGTGGAAGGAGTGAAGCCAGATGAATTCACCATGGCATCGACATCAAAGAGGTTTCGAAAGGGAGGTGAGTTTAATGGTTCTTACTCTAGAGGACAGGGTTCTGGAGGTTACTCAGTTCGACCCATTCAGTCTTCACTACAGACTGTAGTTGGGGGTCAACCTCAGGCCGGTCAACACTCCTCTGAGAGACCTATGCTTGACTCTAGAGAGTGTTATGGATGTGGAGAGACTGGACATATTAGGAGGAATTGTCCCAAACAGAGTTATAGACCCCCAATAGCTAGAGGTAGAGGTGGTCATGGTAGAGGCCGTTATTCTGGAGGACGTGGTGGTCGAGGTAATGGTAGTCACCAAAACGGCCGGGGTGATGGGCGAACTGGAGCCACTACATCACAACATGGTAGGGGAAATGGACAAATAAACGAAAGGGCCCATTGTTATGATTTCCCTGGGAGATCGGAGGCGGAGACATCTGATGCTGTCATCACAGGTAATCTTCTGATTTGTGATTGCATGGCTTCTGTATTGTTTGATACTCGATCCACATTTTCTTATGTATCTTCCTCATTTGCTAATGGTCTAAATTTACATTGTGAATTACTTGATATGCCTATTCGTGTTTCTACTCCGGTGGGTGAGTCTGTGGTAGTTGAAAAGGTATATAGGTCTTGTTTCGTGAACTTTGTGGGGAGCAACACTTATGTAGATTTGGTTATCTTAGAAATGGTTGATTTTGATGTAATTCTGGGTATAACTTGGCTTTCTCCGCAATTTCTGATCTTGGATTGTAATGCTAAAACAGTGACGTTAGCCATGCCTGAGACAGATCCGTTAGTGTGGGAGGGTGACTACACTTCCAATCCGGTGCGTATCATCTCCTTTCTTCGTGCTAAGAAAATGGTTAGTAAAGGGTGTTTAGCTTTCTTGGCACATCTCAAGGATGACACTACCCAAGTGCCTTCGATTGAGTCGGTTTAGGTGGTCCGTGAGTTTCTGGATGTGTTCCCTGCAGATCTTCCTGGTATGCCACCAGATAGGGATATTGACTTCTGTATTGATCTTGAACCGGGTACTCACCCCATTTCTATACTCCCTTATAGAATGGCTCCCGCGGAGTTAAGAGAGTTAAAAGCCCAACTTCAAGAGTTGTTGAGCAAAGGCTTCATTAGACCAAGTGCATCTCCTTGGGGTGCTCCGGTTTTGTTTGTAAAGAAGAAGGATGGGAGTTTTCGGATGTGCATGGACTACCGGAAGTTGAACAAGGTAACCATAAAGAACAAGTATTCTCTTCCTCGCATTGATGACTTGTTCGATCAGTTACAAGGTGCTTGTGTCTTCTCTAAGATTGACTTGAGATCCGGTTACCATCAATTGAAAATACGGGCAACGGATGTGCCAAAAACTGCTTTTAGAACCAGGTATGGGCATTACGAATTTGTAGTGATGTCTTTTGGTCTTACGAATGCCCCTGCTGCGTTCATGAGTTTGATGAACGGGATTTTTAAGCCATATTTGGAACTCTTTGTGATCGTATTTATTGATGATATACTGATATACTCTAAAAGTAAGGAGGAACATGAGGAGCATTTGAGAATGGTATTGGAAATGTTGAGGGAGAAAAAGCTTTATGCCAAGTTCTCTAAGTGTGTGTTTTTGCAAGAAGCAGTGTCCTTCTTGGGGCACGTGGTTTCTAAGGATGGAGTGATGGTGGATCCTTCTAATATTAAGACAGTGAAGAATTGGGTAAGACCTACTAATGTGTCAGAAATAAGGAGCTTTGTTGGGTTAGCTAGCTACTACTTGACTAAGCAAAATGTTCCATTTGTATGGTCAGACGAGTGTGAGGAAAGCTTTCAGAAGCTCAAGACTCTGTTGACTACTGCACCAATTCTCACCTTACCAGTGGAAGGTAAGAATTTCATTGTCTATTGTGATGCATCCTATTCGGGTTTGGGTGCAGTGCTAATGCAAGAAAAGAATGTGATTGCTTATGCTTCAAGACAATTAAAAGTGCATGAACGTAACTACCTAACTCATGATTTGGAATTGGCCGCGGTAGTGTTTGCGCTAAAGCAATGGAGACACTATTTATATGGAATTAAGTGTGAGGTCTACACGGATCATCGTAGCCTTCAGTATGTCTTTACTCAGAAAGATTTGAACTTGAGACAGAGGAGATGGATGGAACTACTGAAGGACTACGACATCACTATTTTGTATCATCCGGGGAAGGCGAATGTTGTAGCGGATGCTTTAAGTAGAAAGGCGGGAAGCATGGGAAGTCTAGCTCACTTTCAAGCTTCTAGACGCCCATTGGCTAGAGAAGTTCAGATTCTGGCTAACGACCTTATGAGATTAGAAGTAAATGAGAAGGGAGGATTTTTAGCTTGTGTGGAGGCAAGATCTTCCTTCCTTGACAAGATTAAGAGAAAGCAGTTTAATGATGAAAAATTGATCCGGATCCGAGATAAAGTGTTGCAAGGAGAGGCTAAAGAAGCGACAATCGATGAGGAAGGTGTTTTGAGGATTAAGGGAAGGGTATGTGTACCCCGCGTCAATGATTTGATCAACACTATTCTGACAGAGGCTCATAGTTCAAGGTATTCGATACATCCGGGTGCAACCAAGATGTATCGTGACCTAAAGCAACACTTTTGGTGGAGTAGAATGAAACATGATATTGTTGAGTTTATTGCCAAATGTCCAAACTATCAGCAAGTAAAGTATGAACACCAGAGGCCCGGAGGAACACTTCAGAGAATGCCCATTCCTGAATGGAAGTGGAAAAGGATTGCAATGGATTTCGTGGTTGGTCTTCCAAAGACATTGGGAAAGTTTGATTCTATTTGGGTAATTGTTAATAGGTTAACAAAGTCTGCTCACTTCATTCCGGTCAAGGCGACTTACAATGCAGTGAAGTTAGCCAAACTTTACATCTCGGAAGTGGTGCGATTGCATGGGGTTCCACTCTCCATTATATCAGATAGAGGTACGCAGTTTACTTCTAAGTTTTGGAAAACATTGCATGCGGAATTGGGTACTAGGTTGGACCTTAGTACTGCGTTCCATCCTCAGACCGATGGTCAGCCAGAGCGAACGATCCAAGTGTTGGAGGACATGCTTCGTGCATGTGTGATAGAATTTGGTGGTCATTGGGATAGCTTCTTACCCTTAGTGGAGTTCTCCTACAACAATAGCTATCACTCAAGCATTGATATGGCCCCATTTGAGGCACTATATGGGAGAAGATGTAGGTCTCCCATTGGGTGGTTTGATGCATTTAAGGTTAGACCTTGGGGTACTGACCTTTTGAGGGATTCATTAGAGAAAGTGAAATCTATTCAAGAAAAGCTTCTAGAGGCGCAAAGTAGGCAAAAAGAATATGCAGATCGAAAGGTTAGAGACTTAGAGTTCATGGAGGGTGAACAAGTCTTGTTGAAAGTTTCTCCAATGAAAGGGGTGATGCGGTTTGGTAAGCGAGGTAAACATATCCCATGGTATATTGGTCCATTTGAAGTACTTAAGCGAGTAGGGGAGGTGGCTTATGAGTTAGCCTTGCCTCCAGGGCTGTTGGAGTGCATTCGGTATTCCATGTGTCGATGTTGAAAAGATACCATGGGGATGGAAACTACATTATCCGTTGGGATTCAGTTTTGCTTGATGAGAATTTGTCTTATGAGGAGGAACCTGTTGCCATTCTAGATAGAGAAATTCGCAAGTTGAGATGAAGGGAGATTGCATCCATCAAAGTTCAATGGAAGAATCGACGCGTTGAAGAAGCCACTTGGGAGAAGGAGGCAGATATGCGAGAAAGATACCCACATCTGTTTACAGATTCAGGTACTCCTTTTCGCCCTTGTTTTCCCTTCTTGTGATCGTTCGGGGACGAACGATGGGTAAATTGGTATCTATTGTAATGACCTGTTTAGTCGTTTTGAGCAGCAGACTTTATTTCTGGAAAAATAGGGTGAGGCGACGGACCCCACGACGGACCGTCATGGGCACGACGGACCGTCGCAGGGTCTCGTTTCAAAACACTTAGAAAATCTGAAAATTTGGTACTGAAATCGACTCTCTGAACATCGTAACGAAATGGTAGGACAGACCGTCACAGGTGTTACGGACCGTCACAGATCCTTCAGTGGAAATCCACTCTCTGGACCTTGCGACAACCTGCAGGACGGACCGTCGCAGGTTGCGCAATCCCAGTCTGGGTCGAATTTCTTTATACGTTTTAAGGGACGTTTGTGACTATTCCTGCTTTAATTATAAAGTTAGTGGGTTAATTCTAATAAGTCTAATTACTTGGGGGTGAAAAGAGGTAACCTTAAGTTAATTAGTGGGTTATTATTGCCATCTTTTATTCTTAATTATATACTAATTAGGGTAAAAGAAAGAGGGTTTGAATAAAGAAAATAGAAAGAACAAGAGAAAGAGGGAGAAAGTCGAACGAGAAAGAGGAGAAATGAAGAGAAACAAAGCTTGGGAAATTGCTTGCTTGATCACCAATCTTCGGTGGAGGTAGGTTATGGTTTTATGCTTTCATAGTAAACTCTTAATAGAGAATGATATGTATTGGGTAGTATTGTAAACCCTTCTATGTGCTTAATTGTATGCATGCATGAATGTGATTATATGATTGTGATGAAATAAGCATGATGAAGCTATTGAATCCCAAATCTTGATAAAAACCTAATCTCTTGTTAATGATGATGCCTTGGTATGAAAGAAGGCTTGATGAACTAAATTAATGAGATTGATTATGCCTTGGTATAAAAGAAGGCTTGATGAACTAAAGTAATGAGATTGATGATACCTTGGTATAAGAGAAGGCTTGATGAATTGATAGAATGAGATTAGGGGATCGGGTGTCACGAACCGACACGTAGATTTAGGGGATCGGGTGTCACAAACCGACACGTAGATTTAGGGGATCGGGTGTCACGAACCGACACGTAGAATTAGGGGATTGGGTGTCACGAACCGATACGTAGAATTAGGGGATCGGGTGTCACGAACCGACACGTAGATTTAGGGGATCGGGTGTCACGAACTGACACGTAGAATTAGAGGATCGGGTGTCACGAACCTACATGTAGAAGTAGGGGATCGGAGTGTCACGTACCGACACAAGAGGAATAAAGATAATGAATCTTGAAAGATGTTAATATACTCAATCTAATAAATCTAATTCCCATATGAGTATGGTATTGAGGCTTGAGTCCTCATGTGTGAACTTGACGGTAATTGTTAATGATATAGTACTTGTTGTTGCTACATGTTGAGTATTATAGTTGATTTTATGATATTACTTGGCATATACTGTTTTCTATTTTGAGTTGGCCGATGATATCTACGCAGTACCCGTGTTTTGTACTGACCCCTACTTTTATGTTTTCTTCTGGTTATTTGTGGAGTGCAGCAAACGTGCCGTCGTCTTCAACTCAACCGTAATTCTAGCCATTCTTCAATCACACCGGATTTCAGGGTGAGCTAATGTTTCTAGCTTGGACTGGGTCTTCCTCTTCACGTCTTGATGCCTTGAAGTTCCGGCATGGACTAGCTTTTACTTGTTTTAGCTTTTTAGAAACTCTTAGATTTAGTAATTTGAAGTAGATGCTCTTGTGATGATGACTTCCAGATTTTGGGGAATAATAGATGTTGGATTTTAGAAGTTATTGAATTGGTTTTTATTAATGAGTTAAGTCTTCCGCATTACTTTCCGTTGATATTATATTGAAATGTTAAGGTTTAGATTGGTTGGTTCGCTCACATAGGAGGGTAAGTGTGGGTGCCAGTCGCGACCCGATTTGGGTCGTGACATTTATCATCATTATTATCATCATCATCATTATTATTATTATTATAATTATTATTATTATTAACATAATAATAATAATAATAATAATAATAATTATTGTTATTATTATTATTATCATTTACATTATAATTATTATTATTATTGTTAATATTATCATTACTATTATTATTATTATTGTTAAATTATTATATATTATCATCATTATTTTTATCATTATTATTATTATTATTATTATTATCATTATTATTATTATTATTATTATTATTATTATTATTTCTATTATTATTACTATTATTACGATTACTATTATTATTATTATTATTATTATTACTATTATTACGATTACTATTATTATTATTATTATTATTATTATTATTATCACCATCATTATCATCATCATCATCATCATCATTATTATTATTATTATTATTATTATTATTATTATTATTATTATTATTATTATTATTAGTATTAGTATTTGTATTAGTATAACTATTGGAATTATTATTATTATAATTATTGTTATTATTGTTGTTGTTGTTATTATTATTATTATTATTATTATGATTATTATTATTATTATTATTATTATTATTATTAATTCTATTATTATTAATATTATTATTATTACTACTATTATTACTATTATTACTATTACTACTATTATTACTATTAATATTATTATTAATATTAATATTATTATTATTATTATTAATATTATTATTATTATTATTATTATTATTATTAATATTATTCTATGCCTTCTAAATTGTACACATCCGCAATGTTTTATTTTTCTTTCTCTTTTCACTTACCAAATTGTCTCTTTATCCGGTCATTTTTTACAAAACCAACTTGAATTGAGGTCAACCAAATTTGTTTTCAAAAGAATGACCACTTTAGGCATTTTCAATGATTTTTCATTTTTTTTATTCCTCCAATAAATGAAGTCTATGAGGTGTGATAAAAGACCAAGGGATGAAGCAGTCGAAATGGTCAATGATCCTCCAAAGTTCATGATCCTGGATAAACCTCCACAAATGCTGATGTCTTGGTGGAACGATATGCATGAGTTTAGGCGAACTGAGATATCAAACTCGTTTTGGGATTCTACAAGCAATGTGCTCGCTCCAATGATTTTGAGTTGACGCCTATATAAGAAGAATTGGGTGATTTCAAATGGTTAGGGAAGGATCTCCGAACTAAAGCGCTGATAGCCCCAAGGAGTGTCAGCGGGAACAAATTTCTAGAACAGATGCACATCATCCATCCTCATAAGGAGTGTGTCGATAATCGATTGGTTTCTTTGGAATTCTTATACTCAAGATATGAAAAAAAAGAAGGATTTTGAGACTATGGGAAACAACTTAAAAATGGACAACACCTCCCTACTTTGAAAGAGCATAGACAAGAAGCATTCATGGTTGAATTTTTTGGAGCTACGATTTTTCGAAGGAGGGATGAAAAAATTGATATTTGTCTGTCGGGAATAGTCATATTTATGATGAAGAAAAATAAATCCACTATCTTGCTGATGATGTTGGATGATATTTATCGTGCTTTGACAAAATGTAGAGAAGGGGGAGACTTTTTTGTAAGGTTGTAGCATTCTATTGCAAATATGGTTTCTGGAGCACTTGTATCTCCATCAATTCGCGAGAGATTTGAAATTTGATTGGACGAATTATATTTTGAGCCAGCCAGACAGGATGAATAAATTACGAGACAAATTGCCAAAAGTTGTTAGAGCGTGGAGACACTATCTTCTTAAATTGACTGCATCTAACATTATACGGAACTATCATTGGTCCCCTGCGAGTGAGGTAATTGTTATGTATTCCTATCATCCATTCTTTATTCTAATAGGTTTTCGTGGGTTCCAACCATACATACCACTTCGGGTGCTACGCCAACTAGGTCAAAAACATTTTTTTCCTAAGGCTGAGGATACACTAAGTTTCGTATGGGAGGTGGCATTTGAAGATCAAGATCGAGAATCGGAAGCCCAAAAGATTCGGGGTTGTACTCGAACTTTAAATTCAAAGACTATGGTAGATGATCGCGTAGAAGAAGAAGTTGACCCCTCATACCTCCATTGGTTCTCTGATCAAGCCCCTCTCAAAGAAATGCCCGAAGGATCAGCACAAGAAATCATAGATCGAGAAGAGGAAATTGATGTCAGAATCAAGCAGGCTTGACTCAAGGTGGAATGAAATTATAGGTCTACTTTTGATATCCTAAGTAATGACCGAAAGAATGCTAGAGAAGAATTGTCTCAGAGCGATGCAATATTCGAGAGAGAGTTACATTGATTCAGAAAAGGGTTGAAAATAATCATCAATCTATTATTCGAACCCTATATGAAAATTTGGGCATTGTCACAGGAGCTATGGAGGAACATGAGGAAGGAAAAAAGAAAGAAAATATCCTCTTAATGCACGCACAAGCCGGGTTAAAAAATTTATTAAAAGCTTCGATGGGACGAGAAAGGTACAAAGCAAATTGTTTCACATTGTATGAACAAGAAGTGGCAACCAAAAGGAACCAATGGATTGAAGAGCGTGGAGAACTTTATAACCAAATTGAAGAGCTTCAAGCACACGAAGAGCATTGGAACGATGCGATTGTTACTACTCTAGAATGGTTGCAGAATTGTCACGAGAATATGGAGTAGGACAAAGTACAAGTGTTTCAGTTGACAGAGAGCTTATTGATATTTATGGTGGTCATCTCCATCGGAATGATGAGAGCATGAGTCAAAAGGCGTGTGCACTAGCCTCACATCTGCCAAAAGCCTTGTTCAAGGTCTACATTAGCCTAAAGGGCAATTGATGATCAAGAAATGTAAGAGATGGATTTTATTATTAATTTATTTGTTTTTACTTTCTTTTTTTAGTACTTAAATATTTTTCTTTTCGTTATTTTGATTTGAATGATATTTTCATTTTTAGTTAAATAAATGTCGTATTTCCTTTTCATATAAACTTCTATACACGAACTACGTATGATCTGATTCATGTTAAAACATGATACGTAGGCAACCTTCAGCAGGTTCAATCAAAATGCATTCAAATTATTCAAATGAGTAAATTATGGAACCAAACGACATAACAAAGTCGTCCAAAGCTGGGATGAAACATAAACACCTTCCAAAACTCATTGGAGACATAGGAATAATTTAGGTGCTTAACATATAACGTATTATTAATATCCTCAAAGTGTTGAATCCTAACACATTTTGTTTTTTATAAAGAGAGAAAAGAAAGAGTTTAAAAGTGGTTGGTTTGTGAGGTGACTTGGCATCTCATCAATATAACATAAGATCAAAGGGGAAAGAAAAAATGATACATAAAGAGAGAACACAATCATAAAATGACGAAGCACAAACTCAAATGGTTGCGCAAGAATCGGTACCTATAGAAGAGGTGAATATGTTGATATAACAGATGACCAAAATGTACGAAGCTTGGATGAATTGGCAAGCTTCTCTGCCTTCAATTCGAGAACACTTGAACATGAAATATGTCATTCCCCATCCAAGTATCCACAAGCAACTCGTTTTGTCCACCTGGGTTTGGACCCTACATTAACACGTCTAATACTGCCGGAACTTTCTCTCTAAGCCCATTGAAACCATCAATGATTAATAATACACTCTTCATGCCAACTGTGCAAACTAATGCATCTCCTCAACCAACACTAGTACAAAAATTCAATGATAATCCTATACTCAGAGATCAATATGGCCAAGGTCATGCCCCTAAATTTACTTTCAAAGTTCCTAACTTTTACCACCACCAATACAGTTTCCCCGCCAAGGTTGAGAAAAACACTAAGGACGAGGAACATGAAGAAATTGCAAGGAAAATGAGAAGTTCAGAACAAAACATAAGGAATATACGAGGTCTCGGAGGACACAAAAGGGTCTCATGTAAGGACTTATGCATATTTCCAGATGTCCACTTACCTATAGGGTTCAAAACTCCAATGTTTGATAAATCGAATGGTCAAGATAATCCAATGGATCATCTGAAAAGATTTGTAATCAATTGAGAGGAGATGGAGGAAAAGAAGAACTTTTTTATGGCTTACATAGGGGAGAGTCTAAGGGGTGTAGCCTCAGAATCGTTTATCGATCAGGACATTTATCGTTGGCATGTCTGGGATGACAAGGTGCATGATTTTTTCAATAATTACAATACAATATTGATATTGTTCCCGATCGCAAATCCCTAGATAATAGGAAAAAAATCATCTGAAAGTTTTAGGGAACATGCCATAAGATGGAGGGAGCAGGCGGCTAGAGTCAAAATGCCAATGAAAGACTATGAAGTAATTGATATTTTTCTCCAGGATCAAAAACGTGACTACTTCAATTACCTTCTCGCCGCAATGGGCAAGCCTTTCATCGAAGCGATTAATATTGGAGAAATGGTAGAGAATGGCATAAAGTCGAGTTAGATTTTAAGTCAGGAAGCCATTAGAGCTACCACACAAGCAATACTAAGCGGGTGCAGTAATTTTATTAATCGGAAACAGAATTGGAAGGGTCCATGATGGGATTTGGATCTATAGATGTTCAAATAGGCATTCACCATCCTTATGGTCAAGTCCAACAAGAACAATCTAATTCTCCTCAGCATTATTCCCCATCCCAATATACAATTCTTAACACTCAGGCATATGTTCGACCTCTCCACGCCAACAATGGCAGGGGCCTTCCCCACAAGGTTCTTGCCCCCAACAACAAAATTTTGAGGCGCTATACAATCCATGTCCCCTGACTAATTATACAATCGTTTAAAGTTGAAAAGATAATTTTACTTCAATTGGGGGATCATATACGAGTTTATTGCAAAAGCTAATACAATTGAGAGGGCTTGAACCTGTCAATCCCTATGTTGTCACCCTAAATGCAAGTGGCATTGATCCAACTGTTATATGTGAGTGTCACTCTTACACTCCAGGTCATAGCACAGACAATTGTTGGACTTTAGAAAGAGTCATTGAGAAGTTAATCGAGGATAGGTTATCGAGATACGCAATGAGGAAGCACCAAATGTCACCAATAATCCATTCCATATCACAATAATAAGCGTGTTGTGGGAATAGTGGGCATTTATGAAGGTTTTGATCAAACAAGTAAAACAAAAATGGAAAGCAAGCTTTCAAAAGAAGAGTCTAGTATGGTTTTAGAACCCATCAAAGGGCACCGATAATTGTTAAAGGTGCAAGTTCAAATTTTGGAGACTCGAGAAAGCTAGTGTTGTATGTCCCTGGAGCTATAAAAAGAGGAGATGTATAATTGAATGGACAAAAATTTTACATTGCTGGTAAACTTTCAACATTTGATCAAAATCAAGAGTCTGTGAAAAAGACAGTTGTCATACAAATTGCAACACAACTTCCGATCACAAACACCAAGGGCGTTTCTTGGAACTACAACAAAGTCGTTATAACTCACAATGGAAAGGAGATTGTCAAAGAAACAAATGAAACAAGAGGCTTAAATCATTTCGGAAAGTATTATGATCTAGAAGAATTAAATAGGGCTAAAAAAATCAAAAAAAATTAGTTGTCGATAAAAGAACCCGTCATTGAGGAAGTGGCTGAAGAGTTTCTGAAAAAGATGAAAGCTCAAGATTATTCTGTTATTGATCATTTGACGAAAAGTCCTGCTCAAATCTTTTTGTTGTCATTACTCATACATTCTAAAGAACATTGTGATGTTTTGAGAAAAATCTTGAATGAGGAACGTATATCAGAAAATATGATGGTTGGTCACTTGAAAAGATGGCCAATCGAATTTCAGAGGTAAATAGAATCACTTTCACTGATGATGAATTGCCCTTGGAAGGATCACGACATAACAAGGCTCTACATTTAACCGTGAAATGTAAAGAACACTATGTGAAAAGGGTCATGGTTGATGGAGGATCGGGTGTAGACATATGCCCTCTTTCCACTCTATAAAGCTTGAAAATCAACACTGATAGGATCCGTACTAACAATGTTTATGTACGGGCATTTGATGGTGCAAAACGGCATACTCTTTGTGAAATATACTTAATTTTTACAATTGAACCAATTGAGTTTGGAATCACTTTCCAAGTTATTGACATGGAATGGTTAGAATCTACTTTTGGGTAGGCCATGGATCCACCTGGCTAGAGTTGTGCCATCTACTCTACACCAAGTGGTCAAGTTTGAACATGACAAACAAGAAATCACTTTCCATGCTGCAGATGATCTCCCAATCACCCGAGATCCTTCAATACAATGAATTTAGCCTAAAAGAGGTTGTGAATCCCTCAACTATGAGGCTTTGTATATAATAATAGTCAATAAATTCTTTGAAGGAAATCCTATCCTTAAACATCATCTATCTTCTACTTCAGTCATAGTGGTGGCTCAAATGGTACAAAACGGTTATGAACCCAGAAAGGTATTAGGTTTGTCGTTGTAAGAACATGTGAATCCTATCAATCCATTGGGTAATCAAGAGACATTTGGTTTGGGTTTTAATACAACTATATTTGATAGAAAATGAGCAAAAGATCGTAAAAGAAATTCTTGGAATCTGTCGAAGCCGATCCCTCATATTGCTCAATCTTTCATTAAATCTCGAGGTGAACCTAGTCAAGAATTACCTATAAAAAATGATGTGAATGAAATGTGTCAAGGTATCAAGGAATTATTTTATAAGGTAAACATGACTCAGATGGGTGAGGGCACTAGTCACATGGATGTTCAGTTTATGGACCCGAATGTCCAACTCAACAACTGGAAAGCCACTCCTCTCCCAACAAGGAAGGAGTCCTGCTAGTTATATTTTGCTTCATTTTTTGTGTATTTTTTGTTATTTGGATTATTCTTAGTGTTGTAATTCAAACATTTTATTTATTTCACTTTGTTGTTAACCCTTGTATCCTTTTTCATTCAATGCAATAAAGTTTTAGTCATCATCTTTGTTCCTACTCTTTTTAATATTTGTCATTTTATTTTCATTTAGTTACGTTAACTTTAATAATATGACATACATGAGGAGTTTAAAATTAGATCATAAAGAATTGTCTGATCTCAAAACAATGAATCCTAAGTCTAAGGAATATGATGAAGATGAACACGAAGTTGACGAAGAAATAAAAAAAGGGATTGGATCAATTTGAAAATTAGTCTAAACCTAATTTAAGTGAAACTGAGGCTGTTAATTTAGGAACTCCCAAATAAGAGAGAGTAATAAAGATAAGTATCCATGTCGATCAAACTATTTAAGACGACATAATTTGTGTTTTATTTGAATAAGAAGATATCTTCGCTTGGTCATACGATGACATGCACAGGTTAAGTGTTGATTTGGTGGTTCACAAACTTCCTATATATCTTGATTTTCCACCTGTCCAGCGAAAGCAGAGAGAATTTAAGACAGATATGAGTGACAAAATCAAAGAGGAAATCATGAAGCAACTGAGCGCAAATGTGATCACGTCCGTCTAATACACAACCTGGTTGGCTAATGTTTTGCCAGTGCCAAATAAGGATAGAAAGATCAAATTTGTGTTGATTAAAGAGATTTAAACAAATTAAGTCCAAAAGAAAATTTCCCATTACCCAACATTCACATCCTTTTTGATAATTGTGTTAAACATGAGATTCTATCTTTCGTGGACTGTTACGCCGGATATCACGAAATTCTCATGGATGAAAAAAATGTAGAAAAAACTTCTTTCACCACCCCATGGGGTACATATTGTTATAGAGTCATGCCAATTGGTCTAAAGAATTTGGGAGAAACCTACATGAAATCTATGAATACCATATTCCATGAAATGATGCATAAAAAAGTTGGGCTATATGTCGATGATGCCATCATTAAGTCTAGAAAGCAACTTGACCATGTGCGTGATCTAAGAAGATTCTTCGAAAGGTTGAGAAAGAATAACCTCAAGCTTAATCTAGATAAATTTGCATTTGGAGTTCCATCTGACAAGCTTTTGGGTTTTATAGTTAGCCGAAGAGGCATTGAATTGGACCCCTCCAAGATAAAGTCCATTCGAAAATTGCAACCTCCAAAAACAAAAAATTAAGTCATAAGTTTTCTAGGAAGGTTAAACTATATCAGCCGATTCACGCTCAACTCACTACCACATGTGAGACGATATTCAGGTTGTTGAAAAAGGATGGAGCTATTAAATGGACAAGTGAGTGTCAAAACGCTTTTGACAAAATTAAGGGATATCTAGTAAATCCTCAAGTACAGGTCCCCCCAAGATTCTGGTAGGACTTCGTTTTTATACCTCTCATAATGGATAATTCCTTAGGTTGTGTTCTAGGACAACACAACGTCATGGGGAAAAAGGAACAAACTATTGATTACTTGAGGAAGAAGTTCACAAGCTATAAGAAAAAGTACACTATATTAGAAAAGACATGTTGTGCTTGATATACCATGGTTTCACAGTATTATTAATATTTTTCCCTTAAGTTTACTGTGTCCAAAAGCCTTTTTGTGCTTATTTATATATAAGTTTCTTTTTATTTTGCAGGAAATCAGTCCAAAGCTGAATGCGGAGATTTTGGGCGAAAAAATGAAGAAGAGACCACCTATGGAGCTTATGACGGTCCATCGTGCTTGTGACGGTCCTTAGGTGGCAGCGTAGTGCAGCTGCTAAAGGAAGATGGGGTAGTCTAACCAAGTGTGGGGCTACGAAGCTTATGATGGTCCGTCGTGTCTATGACAGTCCGTCCTGCAGGTTCGTCATGAAGTTCAGAGAAGTGATCCCAGTACCCATATTCCAAGAGTTGAAGTGTTTTGAAACGAAGTCCCTCGACGGACCATTGTGCCTATGACGGTCCGTCATACTTGTCGTCGAGGGTAATCAAGAAGAGCAACAGAAGGAATTGTATAAGTATGGGACGACGGAGTCCATGACGGTCCGTCGTGACCATGGCGGTCCGTCGTGACCATGACGATCCGTCGCGAGGTCCGTCGACCCAACGACATTTTGGCAGATTTCCAACAAATAGAGTCCTTGTTTAATTAAGTTTTTAATTTTTATAAATAGTTTGAAAAACCTCGTTTTTTATGTTAGACTCCGGATAGTTAGACTCTTAGATTGTTAAACTCCGTATTGGTAAACATTGTATTGTGAGATTCTTGATAATCATTAGACTTTTTGTGAGATTATTGATTACTTTGAGATCTTGCAAGTGAATATTGGTGATTAATCAAGCAAACTTTCGGATTTTACTCTTTCTCATTGAAGTAAGTACATGAATTATTATTTAATATATTTGAATATTGTGAGTATGACTATGAGTAACTAAACTCCAGAACTAGGGTTGTGGAAACCATAGGCAAATAATGAGATAAAACCTAACTAAACTAACAATTCTAGAATAGTGTCTTGCATGTTTTAATAATTCTTTCGCTTAGAAGTATTTTTAACGGATGGCCAACGTTAGAACTAGCCTTAATGCTACTTTCCGGACCAAGGAGGTAGATAATAGGAAAAGAATTATTAACATAGATTTAGTGTATACTATCTAATAGGCTAGTATTGATTGGTACGAGGTAATAACTTAGTCAAATGTCAAATACGATGCTTAATATGAGGTAAGGATAAGGGTTAGGATAGTAACACACGTAGCCAGACCAAGGTGCGAAGTGAGATTTTCTAGATGCCGGACCAAGGATTTAGAAATACATAACTTATCACTTTGCATGCAAGATACTATGAAAGAATTGTTATTATTAGAATTATCAAGTTATGAACTTATGGGGAACATATAAACCCTAGTTACTTTGATTAATTGATTAAAATCCAACATTCAAAGCTGTTAAGTGTCTCTTTCAAGTTCATTAGTTATTTTCAATTATTTAGAAATAGAAACCCCCCTTTTATTGTTTTTACTTTCCAAGGAAGTCATTAACCAAACAATAGTAATAACAGGTTGAAGTTAAGTCTAGACAATTTTCCTCGTGGGAACGATCCAAACCTCACTAGTTGGGTTATTTACTTGACACGACCGCTTTACTTCTTATTTGAGAAATAAGTTTGAGCGTATCGAATTTTGGCGCAGGAGCCGGGGATTATAGCTTCTAGATTAAGTTGAACTTATTACTATAGTTTAGTTGATATTTTCTTGATTTTACTTTGTTTTATTGTTTTTGATTTCTTTTCAGAACTATCCTCGTATGCCAAATACACGGAGAGGAAGAGAACCATTGTTTCCCTACGATCACGAGTTAGAGCGTACACTGCGCAATATGAATCGAAACTTGGGAATAAATGATGATAATCCAAACCAGAACATCCCAGCTTCGGTTGATGTTCATGGTCCGATATTAGCCGATGCTCTAGGTGAACATCAACAGAGGAGACAAAATCCCGTTCCACGTCCCCAAGCATACTACGGAGGGTATAATAACATAGCAGACTCGGATGGGCCACTTGTCTTGCCCCCTCTACCCGCAGGCCACACCTTTGTGGTAACTAGTAGCCTGATGCAAATTCTCACTGCCAGAGGTTTGTTTTCAGGGCTACCTTATGAGGATCCACATGCCCATATAGCTAAGGTACGGGCAGTGTGTAAATGTTGTGTGGGGAGGCCTGATTTGGATCTAGATGTAATAGGGCTCAGAGTGTTCCCTCTCTCACTGACGGGAGAAGATGCTATTTGGTTCATTGAGCTCCCATACAACTCAATCTCCACTTGGAACCAATTAAGAGATGTTTTCTTAGCACGCTACTATCCGGTCTCCAAGAAACTAAACCACAAAGACAGAGTGAAAAACTTTGTGGCACTACCAGGAGAGTCAGTTAGTAGTTCTTGGGATATATTCACCTCATTCTTGAGAAGTGTTCCAAATCACCGTATAGATGATGAGCCACTGAAGGAATACTTCTATCGGGGACATCATGATAACAATAAAGCGGTGTTGGACAATATAGCAGGTGGATCTTATGGGGAGTGTCCTTATGCTGAGATTGCTGAAAAATTAGAGAAAATCTCCCAGAATAACAAAGCTTGGAGTACTAGGAAGTCTGATACAGGGAGAAACACCTTCGCAGTGCAGTCCACTCACAACCCAGCCACATATGAGATTCTAGAAGAAATGGCTCAGATGAGAACCGAGCTTGGGTTGGTACTAAAACAAGTCACTGGGGTGTAGAAAAGATAAATGCAGTCAACTACTTCTCGAAACCACCACCACAAAAACGATGAGTGTTATTATGAGGAGGATTCATACGCAGTAAATGAACAGATGGGGGGTTTCTAGACAAGTGCCCAATGCTCTAGTCAAGAGAATTGGCGCCAAGGTCAAGGGAACCAAAGTCCGAACTATGGTAACTACAATCGTGAGGGTCATTATGTCCGAGATAGAAACTACAATCGCGACAACAACTTCAACAGGGGTAACTATGGTAATAGAAACGACAAGAATGGACCCTATGTTCCTCCTCAAAATTGTGAAGTTACTCCTAGGGATGGTGGAGGTAGTATGTTGCGAGTTGAGGATATGTTGCAGAAAATGATGAGGAGGTTTGATTCTAGTGATGAGCACAATAAAGTGTTGAGGAATGACTTAGCGGGTATTGGGCAAAAAGTTGATACACATGCAATATTGATTAAGCAACTTGAGTTACAATTGGCCCAATTATCTGCAACTGTGAACACAAGGAAACCGGACAGTCTTCCTAGCAACACTGTCTAAAATTAAAAAAAATGATGGACATTGTATGGCAATTACTACTCGCAGTGACAAGCAAACCATTGACCCACCTATGTCGTCTAATGAGAAAAAGGTGACAAGAGATACTGATAATGTGGTAGATGTTGATGCTGAATTCGACGATAACATTGCAAAAGATGCTGAAGTTGCTAAAAAGATAAATCTTATGCCTAGGACACCACCCCTATTTCCTCAAAGATTATTGAAATAGATCGAGGATGGAAAATATCAGCGTTTTATAACAATGTTGGAGCATCTTTCTATCAATGTCCCTTTAGTAGAAGCTTTAGAACAAATGCCCGGTTACGCCAAGTTTATAAAAGATCTAGTCACAAAGAAAAGATCGGTCACTTTTGAGGATAATAAAAGAATGCAACATTGTAGTGCTATTGCTACAAGATCTCTGGTCCAAAAGAAAGAAGATCCGGGTGCGTTCACTATTCCTTGTACAATCGGGCTATTACATTTTGCGAAAGCATTATGTGATCTGGGGCAAGCATAAATCTCATGCCCCTCTCAATTTACAAGAAGTTCGGTTTGGGTGACCCAAAGCCCGCTGCGATGCGGCTACTGATGGCTGATCGAACAATAAAACGGCCTATAGGGATACTCCATGATGTGCTAGTATAAGTGGAGTCATTCATAATTCCAGCAGATTTTGTTATTCATGATTGTGAAGTCGTTTTTTAAGTGCTCATTATTCTTGGGAGGCCATTTCTTGCTACGGGAAGAGCCTTAGTAGACATGGAAAAGGGGCAGATGAAATTTCGGTTGAACAATGAGGAAGTGACCTTTAATATTTGTAGGTCCATGAGGCGGAGTGGTGAGCTCCAATCGGTATCTGCTATATCCTACAACATGGGTGAGATCTCTAAGACACAAATAGAAGAGCGTCTAGGTGTAGAAGCGTTAGCGACAGTGATAATGAACTTTGATACCGATTTCATTGAAGAGTATGAGTCATTAGTCGTGGCTCTTGACCGAGGTGATGTTCGGTTTAAACCGAAGAAATTTGAGCTTGGTATGAAAAATCGCGAGTCCCCACCGCGAAACCATCTATTGAGGAGGCTCCAAAATTAGAACTAAAAGCTATCCCACCTCATCTCAGGTAGAATTCTTAGGAAATGGTGACACTTTGTCGGTAATCATTGCATCAGACCTGGATGAACAACAAGTTCAAACAACAAGTTCAGAGTTTGGTGAAGGTACTAAAAAGGTTCAAAAGAGCTATTGGGTGGACTATTGCGGACATTATTGGGATCCCTCCTGGTATTTTCTCTCATAAAATCCAAATCATGGCTGATCATAAGCCGAGTATTGAGCACCAGAGACGCTTGAATCCTCCTATGCTAGAGGTCGTGAAGAAGGAAATCATTAAGTGGTTTGATGCTGGAGTAATCTATCCAATCGTCAATAGTACTTGGGTATGCCCGGTTCAGTATGTACCTAAGAAAGGGGGAATGACTGTGGTCCCCAACGAAAAAAATGAACTTGTTCCAATGAGACCGGTTACTGGATGGAGGGTGTGTATGAATTACCACAAACTAAATTCATGGACTGAAAAAGACCATTTTCCTATGCCCTTCATGGATCAAATGTTGGATAGACATGCCGAAAAAGGGTGGTACTGTTTTCTTGATGGATAGTTGGGGTATAATCAGATTTTTATTGCACCAGAAGATCAAGAGAAAACCACTTTTATTTGTCCGTATGGGACCTTTGCGTTCAGAAGAATACCGTTTGGGTTGTGCAATGCACCTGCAACATTTCAGTGATGTATGATGTCGATATTTTCTGACATGGTGGAGGATACTATAGAAGTTTTTATGGATGATTTTTCTGTGGTTGGTGATTCACTCTAGCATTGTTTGACCAATTTATTTGAGGTCCTTAAGAGATGTGAAGACTGCAATTTAGTACTAAACTGGGAAAAGTGTCATTTCATGGTGAAAGAGGGTATTGTGTTGGGTCATCGCATTTCAAAAAAGGGCATATAGGTTGATCGAGCTAAATTCGAGGTAATAGAGAGACTTCCCCCACCGATCTCTGTGAAAGGTGTAAGAAGCTTTCTTGGGCATGCAGGTTTTTACCGGAGATTCATCAAAGACTTCTCAAAGATTGCATACCCATTGTGCAAACTGCTGGAAAAAGATTGTAAATTTTGTTTTGATGAATCTTGTCTTAAAGCATTCGGTGAGCTAAAAGAAAAGTTGGTGTCTGCGCCTATCATTATTTCTCCGGATTGGAACAGTCCATTTGAGGTGATGTGCGATGCTAGTGGGGTGGCTCTTGGTGTAGTATTGGGACAGAGAAAAAACAAAATCCTTCACCCCATTTACTATGCTAGTAAAGCCCTAAATGAAGCTTAGAAAAACTACATAGTGACTGAGCAAGAACTCTTTGCAGTAGTCTTTACTTTTGAGATATTTTTCTCCTTTTTGCTAGGTACTAGAGGTATAGTGCATACTGACCACTCAGCATTCAGATATTTGATGGCCAAGAAGGATGCGAAACCTAGGCTGATTCGTTGGGTATTATTGCTACAAGAATTTGACTTTGAAGTGATGGATAGAAAAGGAACTGAAAATCAAGTTGCTGATCACTTGGTCTCGTCTAGAGGATGAAGCTATGAGAGAGTTAGGGGATAAGACTGACATTGATGATACTTTCCCCAATGAACATGTATCGGCCGCTTTACAAGACTTGATCCCATGGTTCTTAGATTGTGCGAACAATCTGTCTAGTGATATTGTTCCATCAGACTTGTCCTTTCATCAAAGGAAATAGTTCATGTACGATGTGAATAAGTTCTTTTGGGTTGAACCATACTTGTATTGGAGTTGTGCCGACTGGCTTATTCGGAGTTGTGTGCCAGAATGTGAGATGCTGAGTGTGTTGGAGGCATGCCATTCCTCACCCGTTGGTGGACATCACAGTGGTATTCGAACCGCTCATAAGATATTACAATGTGGTTACAATTGGCCAACTCTTCATTAAGATGCTCATGGGTTTGCTAAAGCACGTGACAGATGCAAACGAGATGGTGGTATTTCAAGAGATCAAGAGCTCCCTCCAAACCCCATTCTTGTGATTGAGTTATTTTATGTTTGGTGTATTGAATTTATGGACCCTTTTGTGAGTTCTCATGGAATGAAGTACAGTCTAGTAGCAGTTGATTATGTATCTAAATGGGTCGAAGCCATAGCCCTCGCAAACAATGAAGGGAAGAGTGTCACTACATTCTTGAAAAAAAATATATTCTCTCGTTTTGGCACCCCAAGGGCCATTATTAGTGATGGGGGATCCCACTTCTGCAACAAATTGTTCAAGGGGTAGTTGGAGAAATACGGGGTTCGCCATAATGTGGCCACTCCTTACAACCGTCAAACTAGTGGACAAGTTGAAATGTCGAATCAGTAGATATAACAAATATTGTCAAAAATAGTGAACGCTAGTAGAACGAATTGGTCAAGGAGGCTTGATGATGCTCTTTGGGCCTACCGGACATCATATAAGACTCTCATAGGTATGTATCCATACCAACTTTTATATAGGAAAGCTTGTCATCTTCCGGTTGAGTTAGAGCATAAAGCCATGTGGGCAATGAAGAAGTTAAAAATGGATTGGAGAGAAGCTGCAGAGTAACGGTTAAATGGATTGAATATACTCGATGAATTTCGCCTGAAAGCCGCTGAAAGCTCAGCACTATACAAAGAAAAGATGAAGAAGTACCATGACAAAAAAATTGAAAAGCGAGAGTTTATAGTCGGGGATTTGGTGCTTTTATTCAATTCCAGGTTGCGCTTGTTTCCGGGCAAGCTCAAGTCCAAATGGACAGGTCCTTACTTGGTTACCCAACTATTCCATCATGGAGCAGTTGAGTTGGAAACTAAGGAGGGTGTGTGGTTCAAGGTGAACGGACAGCGCATAAAAATCTATTTCGGGCATGCTGAATCAGCGAATGAAGTGATCGAGGCATACAATCTTGATGAAGTCTGAGTAATCAAGTGTCCCTAGTCGTGCCATGACATTAAATCAGGCGTTTGTTGCGAAGTAATCCAATACTTATCATCTTTTTAGTAATGGTAGCATTTTTCTACTAATGAGTTTTTAAATTTGCAGGCACATCACAAGGAAAATCTGTAGAAAAATTACTCTGCAACAGTCATTGATTGACACATCGACAGACTGTTGCCTCCGCGACGGACCATCGTATGCATCCATCGTACCAGGTACGTTTTTCTGTTATTTTCAAACTAGGGCACACACGGCGAAACCAACGACGGGTCATCACAACTGCGATGGACCGTCGTCGGGAAATCATCGCGTGATTAACGAGGCATGGCCGACCCGACGCGGTTGGAGTTTATTATAAATTTTCACCATTTAAACTCCCCAACCCCTCATTTCACCCCATTACTTAATTATTCCTCTCAATCCCTCCCCTTTTGAACATCCACATTCTCTCCCTCGATCATTGCCCCCACACAATTCTCCGTAGACCTAAAAGTTATAACCTACTAGTCGGAACTGCTGCTGTGGGTGTCTTTCTGGACACCGAGTACCTGTCCATTTGTTTTTCTCCATTTCTAAGGTATGTGTCTCTAATTTCTACTCATTTATCTTGCATTTTTGTTTATTAGTTAGTATTAGCTTAGTTCTTCATCGTATGTTGTTTCCTTTATTAGATTCTGTCTAACCTAGGTTCAAAATGTTCAAAATTGCCATGTTTACAACCCTAGACATAGGTGCCTTTGCATTGCTAGTTTCCTAGGTAGTTAGGATAAACAAATATAGGTCCAAAACACTACAAGTTTGATGTGGGTTCATCGGGGATGCATAGGGTACCCTCAGTTCTGTCACTGTTATTCAGAATGAGACCACGATGATGGACCGTCGTAGGGTCTGTTGCAAAAGCCTTACGACCCTGTCCCAACGGACACATGTGACGGACCATCGTACTCACGATGGTCTGTCCTGCACAACCGTTCCGATTGTCAGAGACCCTGTTTCTTAGGGTCTCTTTTTTTCGAAGTGTTTCGTAACGAACACCTGTGACGGACCATCGTCTTCACGACGGTCCCTCCTGCCCAACCGTTCTGGTTGTCAGAGACCCTGTTTCTCTGGGTCTCTCATTTTTTCTAAGTGTCCTTCAACGGACACATGTGATGGACCATCATACCCACGACGGTCCATCCTGCACGACCGTCATGACGGTCAGAGACCCTTCCCCTAAGGGTCTCCATATTTTTTTAAGTGTTCTACAATGTACACCTACTACGGACCGTCTTACAAGTGGCGGTCCATCCTGCACATACCGCCATGCTAGTCAGAGACTCTTATTCAGGGTTCTCTATATATACATAGTCCAAGTAAGACACGACGGACCTCATGATGGTCCGTCACAGACACGACGAGTCGTCACCAGGCCTTTCGTGTGTCACTGCTTCTACAGCAATGACATACTACTTCCAATTTTTTATTTAGTATGGTTTTGCTTGACTTTTTTGACACTACTCGTACTAATATTGATCGTTTACAGGTACTATCTACTATGGCACCCAAGCAAGACCGCATCTACGCACGTGGGCTATCGAAGTCTGTCGCCCCATCTGCCCGCATGGTCATCGACTCTGATGATGAACGTGACCCTGAGTACGTGCCTCCAGGCACTTCCACCCCTTCCCGTACTACACTTGCTCCAAGAGCCACACCCAAAAAAATGGCGTCCGGCGTAGTCACTGCCTCCCTGTCTGATGAGGAGCGCACACTGACCGGTACACCCTCTAGGTCAGCCACAAATGAAGAAGGAGCGTCTGGATCCTTAGGAGTATCATGGTCCGAGGAAGCCTCCGGCTCTGCTGAGGTTCCTGCCACCGCAACCACTGCAGCGTCGGCCTCGGCTGATGAGGCTGACAGTTCAGAATCTACATCAGGCTCACCAGCTCAGGTCCCCACCCCAGCCACTGACCATCCCAACCGGTGGTGTGTCGACGGGCAATTTCAAGTCTACTCTGACACCAAGTTTCTGACTGATAAAGGAGTGATATTTCGAACACTCACCTTGAAGCGGAGGGTCCTTACAGGGAGTGTCCCGACGATGCCTGAGATCCACAACCTCTTCACCAGGCATCGCTTGGAGTGGACAGCACGTCCGTTGGGACGTTACAATGAAGAAATGGTCCGAGAGTTCTACGCATTCTACGTAGCGACTTTACGATCATAGATCGATAGGCGGGATGCCCCCAATAAATAGGCCCCACTGGAGCAGGTCCTAGTATGGGGCGTACAGGTTGACATTTCACTGCCTGCCATCCGCTGGTTTCTATACAGCGAGGGTGTTGATGCTACTCGGTCCCCTCTCACTGCCGAGTTTGACTACCGTTGGCAGATGATTAAAGATGGCCAGTTCCTGCGTGAGCCATCACTGAGAGAGACGACCAAGTGGTGGATGGCCCTGCACATGTCACTAGATAGAGGGTGCCGATTGGGTGACTGAGCCGAAGGGGGCATCAAGAAGGCCAACCTTACTTTGACGGCAAAGTTCTTGTTGTTGCTTGTCCGTCACTACATTTCCCCCACAGCTGCAGATAATATCGTTACCTGGGATCGAGCAGTGTTGATGGCGGCGATGAGGGCATTCGAGGTGGACTTCACATGGCTTCTCATAGGCAGTCATGCACGAGAGGGCATTCAAGGTCACTACTACCTTCCCTTTCCCATGCATGATCTTTGCTCTCTGCAGGTCCGCAGGTGTGCCCATATGGCACATAGATCAGCTTAAGACCCCACAGGGCACTGTTGACGTCGGCCTCATTAGAGACGAGGCCAATGAGTTGGATTCACGCAAAGAGCCCTCGACCAAAGCTGCCCCCACTTGCAGATGATCTTGCTGATACGGTAGCCCAGGCCCGCACGGCTACACAGGCGGCGTCCACTGACACTACCCCTGTCGAGTCTATCCTGGGTAGTAGCACTGCCCCGAGCTCCTCTCGCACAGCCCCTCTACCGGCACTGGTCCCGCTTGCAAGGGTCCAAAAACTAGAGGCGCAAATGGCCACACTTCTGCATCATATCCAGCCGTGGATGCAGAAGTCTATTACTGAGTCAGAAGAGCGCCTAGAGAGGAAAATGGTCCAGTTTATAGAGTGGAAGATCGCTGAGGTTAACCAGTGCTTGGACGCCTTTGAATTGAGGGTGCTAGCCCGACCAGCCCCTCCGGTGGATGTGTTGACTCTTGAGGCTGCAGTCGATAGTCTTCGTGCAGACATCGACACGATCTTAGAGGCTAGGGTGCCGGAGTCTGAGGCCCCTTCTGTCGTGCCTGTTGAGGACACAGTGTTGGCGGCCCTTTTTGCTACTTCAGAAATTCCACCACCTCCCCCTCGAGAGAGTGCCAAGAGGCGTAGGATTTGAGTAGAGGACGAGGTGCGAGCACGAAAGAAGGAGCGCCGAGAGATAGAGGATGCGAGGAGAGCCTCACTTGCTAAGGAGGAGGCGCACCAAATGAGAGCATCAGAGTTAGCGGTTGGGGCATCTAGCTCCCGCACTGTGGAGATAGAAGGAGGCACTTCTGATGGTGCAGTTGTTGCTGAGGACACCACTGAGGGTGTCCAGATTGCAGAGGACATGGGTTCCGGGGAACCGAACCCACCATCTTGCTGATCGACGGTGTTTTGCGCCACAGGTTTGCTTCACCCACCACTCTAGTATTTAAATTTTTATGCATTGGGGACAACTGCATGCTTTTTTGTTGGGGCTGGGGTAAATGGAAAGTGAGTGTTAAGGTGAAGCCTGAGTAACCCAATTCACTATCATCTTTTGGGGTTTTTTTTCCTGTGTTCTTTTTCCCCAAAAGACTGATTACTTTTTCTATTGAACCGGCATGTTTATATCTTTTGTACATAGTTTAATTCTGCAGCATGATGGCTAAAATGATATCCTGAAAAACTTGAAAATGATGCATGACTAGGCATAGTAACTAATAATTCTGTGGCTCTAAACATGACATAGCGTTACACCATTGCATTACCCTAAGTCTTAAATTTGAACTAGGTGTCTAATAATCTTGTATAGTGATGAGGTGTCAAGTGAGTGTGAGGAAAATTCAAATAAGTCCACTATTGGTATTGAGCTAGAACTTGCCTGGTTAGTCCTGCTAAAAGTAAGTTGTAATAGACAATTAGGAAAGGATTATAGGCCCTTATTCAATATAGCCCATCTTTAGCCTAAATAGAAGAAAACCAAATGAAATTTATCCTTCTTTGGTCCAAATGATCAGGGATTAAAAACAGACCGTTCTTCTTCATTCCAACCAATCTTTTCTGGGAACAATGTGTTGGCCCTGGTCCCTCCTTGGACATGTGCACCTTAGCTTATGCTAAAAGCATAAGCTGAGGGTGGCTAATGCAGTAAACAACCTTCGTATGGACATGACCCAACTTTAGGTATTGTGTACCTTGACTCATGGAAAAGCCATGAGTTGAGGGTGGCTATTATGAGGAATGCTCTGGAAAGTGGGGTTGAAAGAACAAAGAGAGAGAAAGAACAAAATTAAAGTGACTCAAGAATTAGTTGAAAGAAAAGTGAAGAAAAAGAAAAATATACAAGAAATACAAGCAAGAAAAAAAGAGAGTCACTTACACAAATGAAGAAAGAAGAGAAAATAGCAGGGTGAAATAATATGAGAAATTGGGCGAGATAAAATGATAGAAAGTTGAAGGTTTAGACGATATGCCAAGGAGGTCAAAAAGTCACTAAAGTATACCTAAATATACCCTACCTGACCTTGAGCATATGTTACTAGCTAAGAAACTCATATCGTGATCCTAAGGGTTGTATAGCAAACTTAAGGCAGTGAAAATAAGGGCAAGCTTATGGCAATAGGTATGAATGAATGTGACTTTGTTCTGAGAGTGAGTGTTGAAAAGTAATCCCTATACTCGAACTTAAATCATTGTGTGAAAAATGAGGATTTTGTTTTAATGTGAGGACACTAGTTGCAATACCGGAATTGTTAGCACCTCGGTGAGAAATTGAAGAGGAAAGGTGCTAGTGCATGGTGAGTCTGTGTCATGTTCCGACCCCACAAAATTCAAGCCTAATAGTGATAGCATGCATAGATTTGATGAGATAAATTTGGATTGATAACCAAATGATTGCAAAGTATAATACATAGATACTATTGTACAAAGATTGTGTAGTGAGCCATAGTGCGTCGCTTGAGGATAAACAACGAATTTAAGATTAGGGTGCTGATATACTGTGGTTTCACGGTATTATTAATACTTTTTCCTTAAGTTTAGTGTGTCCAAAAGCCTTTTTGTGCTAATTTTTATATAAGTTTCTTTTTATTTTGCAGGAAATCTGTCCAAAGCTGAATGAGGAGATTTTGAGCGAAAAAATGTAGAAGAGACCACCTACGGAGCTTATGACGGTCCATCGTGCTTGTGACGGTCCGTAGGTGGTTGGGTAGTGCAGCTGCTGAAGGAAGATGGGGAAGTCTGACCAAGTGTGGGGTTACGAAGCTTGTGATGGTCCGTCGTGTCTATGACGGTCCGTCCTACAGGTTCGTCATGAAGTTTAGAGAAGTGATCCCAATACCTATATTCCAAGAGTTTAAGTGTTTTGAAACGAAGGCTCTCGACGGACCGTTATGCCTATGACGGTCCGTCAAACTTGCCGTCGAGGGTAATGAACAAGAGAAGCAGAATAAATTGCATAAGTATGGAACGACGGAGTCCATGATGGTCCGTCGTGACCATGAAGATCCGTCGCGAGATCTGTCGACCCAGCCGCATTTTGGCAGATTTCCAGCAAATAGAGTCCTTGTTTAATTAGGTTTTTATTTTTTATAAATAGTTCGAAAAACCTCATTTTTGAGTTTAGACTCCAGATAGTTAGACTCTTAGATTGTAAAACTCTGTATTGGTAAACTATGTATTATGAGATTCTTGATAATCGTTAGAATTTTTGTGAGATTATTGATTACTTTGAGATTCTTGTAAGTGAATATTGGTGATTAATCAAGCAAACTTTCGGATTTTACTCTTTCTCATTGAAGTAAGTACATGAATTCTTATTTAATATATTTGAATATTGTGAGTATGACTATGAAAAACTAAACTCCATAACTAGGGTTGTGGGAACCATAGGCAAATAATGAGATAAAACCTAACTAAAATAACAATTTTAGAATAGTGTCTTGCATGTATTAATAATTCTTTCACTTAGAAGTCTTTTTAACGGATGGCCAACGTTAGAACTCGCCCTAATGCTACTTGCCGGACCAAGGAGATAGATTATAGGAAAAGAATTATTAACATAGATTTAGTGTATACTATCTAATAGTCTAGTATTGATTGGTACGAGGTAATAACTTAGACAAATATCGAATACGATGCTTAATATGAGGTAATGATAAGGGTTAGGATAGAAACACACATAGCCGGACCAAGGTGCGGAGTGAGATTTTCTAGATGCCGGACCAAGGATTTAGAAATATATAACTTATCACTTTGCATGCAAGATACTAGGAAAAAATTGTTATAGTTAGAATCATCAAGTTATGAACTTATGGGGAACACGTAAACCCTAGTTACTTTGATTAATTCATTAAAATCCAACATTCAAAGCTGTTAAGTGTCTTTTTCAAGTTCATTAGTTATTTTCACTCATTTAGAAATAGAAACCCCCCTTTTATTGTTTTTACTTTCCAAGGAAGTCATTGACCAAACAATAGTAATAACAGGTTGAAGTTAAGTCTAGACTATTTTCCTCGTGGGAACGATCCCAACCTCACTAGTTGGGTTATTTACTTGACACGACCGCTTTACTTCTTATTTGAGAAGTAAGTTTGAGCATATCAGTGCTTTAACTTGGGTCGCCCAAAAATTGATGCACTATTTTTTGTCCTACACCACATACCTCATATCTCGAATAGATCCATTGAAATATATTTTTCAAAAGGCCATGCCAACGTGTAGGTTGGCAAAATGGAAGATTTTGCTTACAAAATTTTACTTTGTGTGTGTCACTCACACTGCCATGAAAGCACAAACATTGGCCAATCATCTGGGAGAGAATCCGATGGATGATGAATACGAGCCCCTAAATACATACTTCCATGATGAAGAAATTAACTTTTTTCAGGAAGAAATTCTTGATGATGATCCCATGTGAAAATTATATTTTATGAGGTTGTCAACAAAAATGGAGTAGTAATTGGGGCAGTTCTTATTTCACCAAATGAATGTCTTATCCTGCAACATCACAACTTCGATTCTTTTCTACCAACAACACAACAAAATATGAAACTTGCATCATGGGTTTGAATATGGAAATAAATTTGTATGTGCATGAGCTATTAGTTTTGGCGATTCCGACTTGCTCATTTTACAAGCTCGAGGCAAATGGGAAACTCGGGACATCAAGCTCATGTCGTACAAACAACGTTTAGAAAATCTCGTCAAAAGGTTCAAGTCCATCGAATTTAGATATAATCCAAGGCTCCACAATGAGTTGGTTGATGCTTTGACCACCTGGCCATGCTTCCGTACCCAGGTAATACCTACATTGACCCATTAGAAATCCAAGTTAGGGACCAACATGGTTATTCCAATATAATTTAAGTAGAAGCAGATGGTGAGCCCTGGATCACAACATCAAGCAGTTCATAAAAGCTAGAGAATATCCAATGCACACTGAAAGAGATAAAAAAAGAACTATTAGGCGACTCGCCAATGGGTTCTTCTTGAGCGGCGAGATCTTATATAAAAGGTCTCTAGATTTGAATTTATTGCGATGTGTGAATACTCAAGAGGCAGAAACAATTATGAATGAGGTGCATTCAGGGGTATGTGTCCCACACATGAATGGTTACGTTCTAGCAAAATAGATTATTTGAGCGGGTGACAACTGGTTGACCATGGAGCGAGATTGCTTCACATTGTTCGCAAGTGTCATCAATGCCAGATTCATAGCATCTTGATTCACTGACCCCCGCTAGAGTTGCACCCTATGTCTTCCATGTCATTTTGTTGCTTGGGGAATGGACGTTATTGGGCCGATAGAGTCGAAAGAATCTAACAAAATATTTTAGTTGCTATCGACTACTTTTCCAAATGGGTGGAAGCTATCACATTCAAATTACTCACCAAGAAAGTAGTGATGTAATTCGTTCATTCCAACATTATATGTCATTTCGACATACCAATAATCATTATTACATACAATGCAATGAATCTCATGTCACAATCGGAATCTAGATCCCAGACGAGACCGGCGTTGTTGAACTCTCTGAGGTCGCAGACAAGCCTACATACGTCATCATTACTTCATCTATGTTAATTTTAGCGGAAAATTTGAACTTTTTATTATTAACATTCGTATTAGACATTCTACTTAAACTCATAGATGTTCACAATCAACCATCTAACATTAAGATCATCAAATGAAAGAAATAGTTCATAGCTGCATTAAATGTGTACTTGCCAAAGCATCACCAATACAAAATATGAAATGAAGTGGGAAATAAAGCACTAGTGGATATTGCTAACTAGTTAAGGACTACATCTAATCTAGATAATAACAATTGACAGCCTCGAAAGCATGAGAGCCTACCAAGTCTGGCTGAAAGCTCCACGTCCTGATAGCTGTAATGTCGTACCGTAAGATCTAATGTCCACCTGTGCCTGCACCTAAAAGTAGATATTTGTATGGAATTAGCACACACTTGTACTAAGTATGGGTATATGCAAGCACACACAAAGTACATGAATAAGAAAGAATAACTCTTTCCTAGAAACATGATTTATGGAAGGTCAAGTCAGTGGAGTTGCCAAATTTGGATTAGGGAAGTCATACCATGAGTGTAACATGCATCATAAAATTTATCATTTTGCAAACAACACAGCATATTTCACATATCATATCACGTAATTCATATCATTCTTTCATTTTCCATGAGACCTTGGAAGCATGGACTTGACATTAGGACTTCCCAATATGAGGGCTCAACATATGGGACCTCAATAGGGAGCCTCCTTTAGCAAACACAGAGTCTGCTTCATTCATTCATTCGTACTTCATTTTTCATTCTTTCATATAATAGTGTAATCACCAGTAATACCTAGGATATAGTTTAAGACTCTCATTGGGTTTGTTGTGCAATGACAAAGAATAACCTAGAGTCATTACTTAAGTCTATCTCACCTCTTTATTATCCTATCCTCACACCTTTGGTATCGTTCATTTCATTATGTGCATCATTTGAGGCTGACCTCATTCATTCTTTGGGAACATTAACTTTAACCGACATAGATCATGTGAGCATCATGAAATCCAGTGTCTGCCCCACACCGAAAAGAGGTGGAATAACCGGCCAAAGTGACCCAAAACATGCTAGCGTATATAGGCGATTGAACCCTACTCTATCCCTATATTGACAGTATATGTTCAAAAACTAAGAGATATAAGGAGAACCATACCTGGTATGCCAGACAGTCTCATCTCATGAGAGTTACGTGAACCTCCTCCCTTCCAAAAAGAAGGCATCACCGCTCATAGCTAGTCTATCGGTGCTCAGCATAAAGTTCCATTTCATTCAACTCATACGTCATAGAAGCTGGATTCTAGTATCAGGACATCATAGCTCAATAGATGAATTCTCATATCATCATTAGTATTAAGTGTGTTAATCTCAATACTTTCATTAGAGTGTTCATAGAGACTGATCTCTTCGTTAACTTTACACTTTTATAGGTGAGTACGTTTTGGAAATATTTACTTAGGCTCATTTGAGATTGCTCCCATAATTTACGTTAGCCTCATATCATGATTTCACCACATTAATTAACAATAGCACATTTTCTCTTCATAATTACTCACCCATTTTTACGTGAATGTTCATTTCATCATATGCCAATGCACTTGGCCATTTAGTGTGTGTCACACTCTTACTTAACCCTTCTATGGTTTCATCATTTCATTGTTCATTTCATCATTTCATTGTTCATTTCGTCATATGCCAATTTACTTGGACATTTAGTGTATCTTATACTCATACTTAACCCTTCTAGAGTTTCATCATTTCATTACGTACATCTTAGGTTCACTTATTTTTTAATCGTATGCTAGACTTATGGGTCTATACATACAAGCCATGAGGCTTCATTCATAGTTCGTTAAGTGACTCATATCTTCCTAATATTATGTAGTACAAGACTTATGCATGTTGTATGTATGCCAAGATCATGATTTCGATCTAAGTAGGTGTCATCATTCTTGAAAATTTAATTCATGTATGACTTATTTGTCAATACAAAATTTTGGCAAGGGAACCCAAGTTCGAACCCCTTAGACAATACTTACATTTTTCCTTGACATTATTTTTAGTCTTCATGACATTTGGAACCCTAGATCGAGCCCTTCTTGTCATGGTTGACATTCTCAAGATGAGATAATAAAAATGTATCCTCCTTTATCTCAAATACCACTTGCGTGGTGGTTTATCTTTGAAAAAAAAAGTTATTGAACTACGCTTGACCTGATTCTTAAGAGGATACGTAGGAAGCCCTTTATTGGGTTCAGTCTAATTACTCAATAAAATGATAATCATGTTCTTCAATTTTTTCCAAAGGGTGAGACATGATAGTGTGACCTATGGTGCATTACAAAGAACAAATGAAAGAAAATAAGAGAGTCTTATGAGTAAAAACCCTCACGGGCACCATAAGACGATGGTTAGTTGAGAGACGAAGAGTGGAATGTCTTATTGGTAGAAATTCATGAAGGGAAACACTGAACAAATGATGACATTCTCTCTTGACATTAGCATAACCAAGATAAAAGTCAAGATTAGACTGAAAGGTACAACATTGTTTTGTGAGATTTGGACAACTCGAAAAGATCAAACTTTCAGTCCAAATGCATGTCATAATTCATTGAAGTCATCACATACTGTCAGATAAGATTCTTTTCACTCCGTTCAAACAATAACTTATTTATTTCTTCCTTCTAAACATATAAGTTTTCTTTCATAATCCTTTCATTAGTGTCATGTGTACTTGTGTTTGTTATTCTTTGAGTCTCTCTCAGCATCAGCTCAAGTCAAGTGAAAAAATAAAATTAAGGCCGCAAGATTGACTACTGTATTTCCAGTTGAATGTTGGGGGCATGCACCATATTGACTAGGGCTATGAACCAATCGAGAAAATAAAAATCATAAATAGATACCGTGTGGAGAGTTGCTTGGGTACGAATGAACCACACAACATGCACAAAATAGTAATGGGTCAGAATGTTCATTTGAAAAGTGTTTCAAGGAATGATAAGGACTGTCTTTATAATATATTCAAGATATTCGTGCAATACTCAATGAAATGAATCTCCCAAGAGAGGCGGATCCAAAAGTCAAGCTTCACACGATACTTGAAGTCACAAACCAACCACCATTTAGAAAGATTAACAATACATTCTTTGTCTCGAAACATTTATAAAGCAGAATCGTGCAAGTAGTTCATGAAAGAGAAACACCAAGAATGTAAGTTCTTGAATCCTTACTTCTCATACAATATGCAAAACAAAATAATAATAACAATTAAAAAGGATTTTTTTATATATATACAAAATCTGGGGCATTTTTTTATTTTTAGTTTGTACACTGTACAAATAAAAATAAAATAAAATAATGTGAAATGATAATAATAATAATGTAAGTGAAAAGAACATAATCCTTAGTTGCATATAGAGCACAATAATCCCTATTCTATTTTCATGTCTTCATTGGGCACAATAACCCATGGTTGCATATAGGGACAATAACCCATATTTTATTTTTCATGTCTTCACAGAGCATGATAACCTCTGGTTGCATATAGGGAACAATAACCCCTATTTTATTTTCGTATCTTCACAGGGCACAATAACCCCTGGTTGCATATAGGGCAAAATAACCCCTATTTTATTTTTCATGTCTTCACAGGGACAATAACCCCTGGTTGCATATAAAGAATAATAATCCCTATTTATTTTTCATGTCTTTATAGGGAGAATAACCAATTGTTGCATGTAAGGCACAATAACCCCTATTTTATTTTCATGTCTTCACACGACACAATAACTCATTGTTGCATATAGGGTACAATAACCTTTATTTTATTTTTCTGTCATCACAGGGCACCATAACTCATGGTTGCATGTAGGGCACAATAGCCCCTATTTTTTGTTCATGTATTCACATGGTATAATAACCCCTGATTGCATATAGGTAACAATAACCCCTATCTTATTTTCATGTCTTCATAGGGAACAATAACCACTGGTTGCATCTAAGACACAATAATCCCTATTTTATTTTCATGTCTTCACAGGGCACAATAATCCATGGTTGCATGTAGGGCACATTAACCCCTATTTTATTTCGATGCCTTCATAAGGCACAATAACCTCTGGTTGCATATAGGGCACAATAACCCCTGGTTGCATATAGGGCACAATAACCCCTATTTTACATTCATGACTTCACAGGGAATATTAACCGCTGGTTACATGGAGAGCACAATAAGCCCTATCTTTTTTGTTCATGTCTTCACAGGGCATAAGCCCCTGGTTGGGTTTGGGCACAAATCCCTCTTTTATTTTATTTTATATTTTGTATTAGCTACAAAAATATTATTTTTATGCTTAAGATAAAATTTTATATCTTCCATGAATAACTCACAAAATTTTCCCAGTGCAAATTTGACAGAAAATTTTGTATTGTTTTTTTTTCTTTTATTGTGTGCAAGTTTCTACATAGCAGATGAATTTGAAGTTCAAGAAAACAAGTATTCAAGAATACCATGCAAAAGAACGTCAATGGTTGAAGTCAAGTCATAAAATTTCAAGTCTTAAACTCAGATGTCCAGATCAAAGTTTGGAATCAATGAACCTAGCAAAGAGGGTGAAACGGTAATCGAAGATTGAAAATGAAGACTCAACACTATTGGAGTAGATAGGATTTTATATATTTATTTTCTCTGCTTCTGTATTTTTTCTTTAAATGTAATAGCTGAAGCTACAAATCAAAACCTGGACAAAACCTCACTCGACAACCTAACTCATTTGAATCGTACCTGACTCATTATCATTAACTCAGGATAGGTAGTTTTCAAATGTTGGGACGTTGGCAAACCTCTTCTCATTTACCTATTTTTCACATTATAGGATAAGTGTCTCAGTAAGAAAATAAGTCACATTGTTCACGTCTTTGCATAGAAACTCTTCATGTTTCCAAAAAAAATGGGCATACAATAAACACCACCTAATTTTTTACCAATCTTAATATTAAATATTATTAAAGGGTTATACTTAAAACAAATGAAAAATAAATTTGAAAAGTACAACAAATTATAAGTTCAATTTATGTTTAATAGTGAAAGCTTGTGAATTTATTGTATTTGTTTTAATCCTTCAACTTTTAACTAAATTATAAAATAATAATGGTAGTATATATTATGAAAAACTAAAAAAAAAAATTAAAAAAAGAGTCCTAAAAAATTCAAATTACCTTTCCCTTTCTCCTAATTAACCTCAAACTCCCATAACTAATTTTCCTAAAAAATCTTATCCTAATGAGTTTTATTTTATTTAATTTCATTTTATTTTCTCTCTCTCTCCCACTTAATGGATTGCACCACTTTTTTTTTTAGAAAAAACAAATATTCCTCAACACACGTTTTTACCACTTTTATTTTTGTTTGTTTTATAAATAAATAAATATGAGTGTTACAAATTTTGAATTAATGTACACACACAAAAAATAATAAAACAATTTTCAATAGATTTAATATAAATAAGACAATTTTTAATAGAATTACAATATATGAGAGAATAGAGTAAAAACATTTTTATTATTAAGTTAAATAATATAATATCCAAAATTAAGACAAGTCATACTAAAGTTAATAAACCGACCGTGCTAGAATCACGGGACTCGAGGGGTGCCTAACAAGTTCCCATCAATCAACAAAATTCCTTACCCGAATTTCTAGTTTGCAGACCAATAAAAAAAATCACATTTCCCTTTGATTAAGGATTTTAATAAGGTGACTTGGAACACCAAAACTCAAATTTAAGTGGCGACTCTGAATAATCAAAATTATCCCTTATCAAAATGGCACTTCAACTGGAAAAACTCTTCTCTTTCAAAATAAATTAAATTTTTGAGAAAATAAGGGGTGTGACAGAGGGATCCAAATCATATATGGTTCTAGTTCTCCTAAGACCAACTATGACAGAGGTGGGAGTTATCAAGTTGTTAAGCCTACTTGTGTTACTTGTAGATAGAAGCACTTTCGGAAGTTTCTAACCGCTACTAGTGGTTGCTTTGGTTGTGGTAAGGATTATCACAAGGTGAGGAATTTTCGTACTATTGCGGATGAAGGGAGATAGTCCAAGAAAGTTCCTCCTAATGCTCCGGATGGTGGTGGTCCAAAGAGGAATAGTTTCTATGTTCTCCAAGCTAAAGGAGCAAATTCTAGTTATGAGGCAGGTATGTTATAGTTTTCTCTCTTTTGTGTTGTGATAGGTTCCTTCTAAGTGGGGGATCATGGTGAGTAGTGGAGTTGTGATTTTTTGTCTCTTTTCTTCTATTCTATTCAAGCTTAAGAGATCGAATGCTATAGTAGCATGTTTCATGTTACATATTGTTAGAAGTCTAGTTGAAAATAAATTTCATAGATCTCCTTGCATTATGCATTTCATAAAGTTATGTTTATGTTGTGAAATGAGTTTATATGGTTATGCTCTCATATTTTCATGCCTTCATAATGAATTTTTTAAAAGGTGCATTATTGAATTATTGAACATAGTATAAGAGATTTAGTACTTCAATATTAAGAGTTTAAAATTTTGACTAATTTGTTCTTTCATGAAAAATTACTATAATGTGTATAGAACTGATGTATATGAGCATGATAATTTGTGGAGAAGGAGTTCCTCCTATATGAAAAGAAGAATGTAAGTATTATTGCATGATGAGTTGTAGATGTAGTTTCATCTTCTTGTCGTGTTTTTAGTCTCTTGATTATGTGGAATTGATGTTCCCCTATATATGTGTATTCTATACTGTGTGGTATGATTATTTGCTGCTAGTCTTGAGTTCCTTATCTCTTATAGTGCCTAAAGTGTAACATGTGTCATTCGAGGACGAATGTTTTCCAAGTGGGGGAGAATGTAACAACCTAAAAATGAGCTACGCTAAACTCGATATTAACATGTGTCTCATGAGGTTATAATGTCCTAAAATGGTTAATAATAGTGTTAGAAGTGAGTTTGAGAAGTTTGGAAGGTTTTGGAAGTGAACATCTAAGACGTCCGTAAACTACTCCAAGTTGAACTAGTGTGTCGTAGTGTTTTGTAGTGGAGTTTTGGGGTATGCTTTGAGGGTTAAATTGACTATATATGGTTCCTACGCGTAGCTTGACATGTAAAGGGTCGAAACATCCGAGAATGACGCCCCAAGTACCAGTCAAAAGGTCCTTGAGGAAGACACAAACATGGGCCAATGAAGCTGCCAAGACAGCCAAGATTTGGCAGCCCTTGCCCGTCGTGCAGCCTACACTCAAAGGGAAAAAAGTTTGTCCTGTGATGCAGGGCCAACACGAACCATTCTGTCTCAAACATTCCCGAACGAAGAATCAGACGTGCCTCCGCGACGCGCAGCCATATCCCAGATTTGGTCGTGTCATTTTTAAGTCAAATTTGAATTGGTTAAATGGTCCGATATGTTCAGGGGTATTTTGGATATTTTGGGGACTTCTTATTGACGGTTATTGAGTCATTTTAAACCCTAAAAGTCACCAACTAAACAAGCCCCTCAACTCAAAGCACAACCTCTCCATTTCTTCTCTCCCAAACCTCCATTGTTGAAGCTTTGAAGCTCCAAGGAAGAAGAAATATTTTCCAAGTTTTTCTCTATAAATTTCATGGGTTTTGATTCACATAAGGTATGGATTTTTATCATTGGATTCTCTTCCATTCAAGGAGTCAAAATTCAAATGGTTTCAAAAAATGATCAAAAACATGAAATCTTATATTTCAACTTCTATCCATGAGTTCTTGAATGAAATGACTTGAAACAATGTTTTATGATATAATTTATGTTAATTGAATGATCTTAGATCAATTTTTTTATGAACCCATGAATATCATGAAATCCTTATTTTTACTATATTATGGGTAATGTGATCTTGAATTCTTCTGTAGATTACATTGGGCTATTGAATTATGTAAGAACCATGTTAGAATTGTATATAGGTTGTCTTAATTTGATGAGTTTCATATTATATTTTGTTGGATCATTGTATAGATAGAGTATTGGTTTGAATTGGTGATTATAGCTATAGGTAAGAGCCTTTGTGGATTGAATTGGTATGTTAACCTAACCTCCTCTATATTTGTAGCATAGGTATTGAATCATGTTTATTGGTATGGTCCACTTACAGTGGCAGTTCTTAGGTGCTATAAATTGTGAAGAATGTGGCCTTGTCTGCATTACTTTGTGAATCATGATTTTATCATGTTATAACTCGTATATGTGATCAATGTGAAGGCTTATGATGTATATGTGTATGAATGAAGTGAAAGCATATTTTATCCTACTTTATTATAGTTGATCATGCTAGAATAGAATGACGTCTCTAGTTGTATTGCTAGTGTATCTTGCTAGGTAGACTTGGTTGTTCCTACATGATACTTGAATAATGTTGTATAGTTGACATGATTATCATGCGTGTGTCTTGTGTGGTAGACTATGTTCCTCTACTTGATACATGCTAGTATGTGAATATGGACATCTTGACTTAGTAGGCGTAAACACCTTTGTCTTGTATGTGTATGGATGAATGTTGAATAAAAGTCTAGGATCGGTAGACCTAAGATGGTGACTCTCCAAGGATGACTAATACGAGATATTGAACATGCAAGGAGGGTCAATTATGTGGAACCTTCAATGTAGAAAGAAGTTTATGATATCCTTGAAGTTGAAAGTCGTATCGGTATCCTTCTTGTGTGAATTGTGGAAATAAGGATAGTTTAGCAAGAATGGCATGAAACAATATCTAAGAAATTCATTGAGATATCCTTATTAACCATTGAGTGGCAGCCTTAGTGGACCGATCTATGGTAGGTGTATCATGATTAGGTAATGACTAAGAGATGGTACCTTTTCAAGTGCCTTTATGTGAATGAACTTACTCTATCAGAACATGGCTAGAACCGAGTGAGTATGCTCGTGATAGTAGCTCTACTTGAGAATGAGAGTAGAGTGCCAAAAATCCCTTGATATTGCTTAACCATGTTCCTACATGGGATGTGTCCTAGTTTTACCCTTGGCAAGTACAACACCCTCCATCAAAGTAGGGTAGACTCCAGATTCCATGCCTAGCTAGTATGGTCTATGTCAGTTAATCCTATTCTTTATCATGTGGGATACATTGTAGTACTTGATAAGTTCTAAAATGTTTAGGTAGTGTAATGGAACACTATCTAGACACTACACAAATAGGTTTTGTTGGTGCTAGGATCTAAGTTCCCTATATCATTCCAAAAACATTATGTATAGTCTTTGTTTGAGGTAATATCTCTTAATCGAATTAATAACTGACAATGAATAAAGTTAATGTAAGTTGAAGAAAAGCATCCGTATCTATGGTAGCTTTGAGGGTTGCTTAAGTAGACTTGGAGAGGGTGTGTGAGAGGTCTCTTCATTCTTTACTCAAGTGAATCTTAGAGTAACCTTATGTAGTGAGTTAAATGTTGAAAAGTGAATAATCTTATCTTAGGTTGTCTTAACGATCACTTAGGTGTGTGTGAAGGCAGTTATATGGGCAGTCGCTTCATAACTTACTCAAGTGGGTCTTAACATAAACTTTTGTATGAGGGTCTCATGCTTAGGTGTTTGAAGAGATGTTGATACTATATTGTGAAATTGACATATATGTGTTTATGTTGACTTGTAAGTGATTCTTACACTTGTCTTATGAGGTTTCCTCTAAAAAGAGCATGGTTTATACAAATGTCCTTTTAGCGTGGTTTTATTTGCATGTCACCATACTTAGTGCATTTTAATGTACTAATTCCATGTATTTTGTCTTATCTCTAAAGGCGTAGATGGAAATTAAGAAGAGTCATCGAAGTGAAGCTTGGATATTAGCGTTCATTCAAGCAGGTTGTGGTATGTCCTCAATTGATTCTAGGGCATAACTGTGTCAAATCTTTCTTATTATAGACATTGTAATAGACTTAGATATTTCTATCTAGTTGATGTATGGGCTGTGAACCAAGATATTCGTGTGTCTAAGATGGCTACAGGAGACATGGCATTTTCCTATGATTTTCTACAAAAGATATCTTGAAATATTATTCGATTGTGTGAAAAGTTTTAATTTCACACTACTTTTCATACATGTATGCAATGAATGATGTCAAACGGCTTGTACTTGACCTCTGATAGGTCGATTACGCCTTGCCACAATTTCAGATACCATTTATTCTAGGGTATACTCTATGGTCATGATAAGGACTTTTGCATGTGCAAAGTGTGGTAGGATCCACTCTGGGTTGTATCCTGATGGCTCCACTGGTTGCTTCAAGTGTGGCCAGAACAACCACTTCATGCGAGATTGTCCAATGAACAAGCAGGGTTTTGGTAATGGGGGCAATAGATCCCAATCTTCTTTAGTTGCTCAACCAGATAGAGTTGCACCTAGAGGGTCTACTTTTGGTACTAGAGGAGGAGTAAACCACCTATATGATATGACTAGTCGCCAAGGGCAAGAGGACTCGCCAAATGTTTTCACTGGTATGATCTAAGTCTTTAACTTAATGTTTATGCTTTGCTAGACCCAAGAGCAAGTTTATCTTTATAACTATGTATGTTTCGATGAATTTTATTGTTCATACTAAGAAACTTAGTGAGACCTTCAGTGTTTCTAAAAATATTGGTGAGTCTATTCTAGCAGAGGAAGTCTATCGTGATTGAAACATTTTGGTCAGTCACAAGAACACCATACTTGAATTAGACATGGTAGACTTTTCTTTCATTCTTGGTATGGGCTGGATTCATGCCTATTATGCCTCAGTTGATTGTAGAACTCGAGTTGTCAAGTTTTAGTTTCCAAATGAGCAAGTCTTAGAATGGAAAATTAGTTTCGCACTGCCTAAGAGTGGTTTTATTTCGTAGTGTAAGACAATGAAGTTAGTTTCCAAGGGGTATGTCTATCACTAGTTTGAGTTAATGACTCTAGTGTTCATATAAATCCTATTCAGTCAGTTTCAGTAGTAATGAAGTATCCAAAAGTCTTTCCAAATGATCTATTCGAAGTCCTTCATGAGAGAGTAATAGATTTTGGTATAGATGTTCTCCCAAATACTTGTCCTATCTCTATTCATACATATAGAATATCACCAGCATAGTTCAAACAGTTAAAAGAGTAGTTTAAAGAACTCCTTGATAATGTCTTTATTCGACCAGTGTCTCACCTTGGGGCACTGATAAGTCCTCAAAATGGACTCATTTAGGTCTTTATTTTAATGTAAATAGTGTCCTAAATTTCTCATTTTATCTCAATATCTGATGAAAACTCTCTAGTTTCAGGTATTCAATGTTTTAACGTAAGTATGGACATTTAGGCGCAAAATGAAAAAAAAGGATGAAAAAGAGCTGAAGTTAAAGACTAAGCTTTGCCAAGTATACTTGGCGATCTGCTACAAGCTGCATTTCCCCCTTGTTCCAACATGCGATGCCCTGAAGGAAGTTGATTAAGAAGGTGATCAAAAGGAGTAGTCAGCGCTTCGCGTAATAGTTTCGCGAAGTAGAGTTATTCCGCACAATGTTAAAACAACATAGACAATGAAACCAAAGAACAAACTGCGACAAACCAAACGAAGGGTGAATCACCAAATCACTTGGATATTCACAACTAAATTCACTAAACTTATTCGCCAACACTTAATATGAAGTCTAAAAATATTAAACTCTTTATTATTTTTAAAGATTCCAAACGTTATTATCAATTTTTACTTTTAGAACATAGATTTTTATGTTTTATCTTAAGTTTGGAGAGGATTTTTGTGGGAGACTTGAAGAAAAAGGTTCTTTTTCTTCAAATTTGAAGTAGGAATTCTACATTATTCTTCCTTTTCTCTTATTAAGGTTTAATTTATTATACCCATTTGATTACTTTATCATTTTTGGTATATTTTTATTGTTGTTTGATATGTGGCTAATATCCCCAATCTTGGGGTTTGATTTAGCATATATGTGTTGATATTATTATTGTGTCTTGCTTGCTGATAGAACACTTTTGTGTCACAACTTGAACTTATTTTGTTTTTCTTCGATAATTTCTTTATTTACTACTAACAAGAATGAAATTCTAGTTCACTGTCATTTTCTCTACCACTTCCTTGGGACACGACCCCAACCCTTGGTTGGGTTACTATACTCACTTCGATTCATAAACACTCAAATTGTAGGCTAATGTAGTTGATTAAGATATCACCCTATAGGAAGCATCAAAATGTAAATGTTGCCGACGAGTGGCGTTACGTGAAGATGTAGTTCACTAAAATTTTTTAGTTTTTGTAGTATAGTTTTTACTAATTTTACTTTTAGTGTTTTTTTCTGCACGTTGTCATGGTAGGGACTTCTGTATAAGCAAAGAAATGGCAAGTTAGCCAAAGTGAACAAAGAAGTTGAGGGTGGATTCATGTTGAATTCACTGGAAACTCAACCCAGTAATTTGACCACCAGGATATCTGCGGTGGAAAGCCAGTGCAAATGAATGGAAGGCACATACCTTCCCACGAGAAAGCACATTTTGATAACAGTGCAGGTAAAAGTGTTGACGACACGCTGCTAATTGTTCTCCAAAAGTTCCATGAAAAAAATAGAATTAGTCAATGGAATACGAAGAACATAAACTTGTTACACCACATGGTTGGTTCCCACTCAAGATCCATTCATCTTATTGATACATTGGTCAGTCACGTGTTGCCTCGCTCTGACCAAACAAAGAAATGGGAAACCCTTAGAGAGATAATCCTAAAAAATGGAATGTGATTGAGGACTCGCATGGATCTATGACATTAAATAAGGTGCTTCTAGGGAGACAACCCAAGATTTTAAATATTAAGCTTCTACCTATATGAATAATAGTGTGATGGTGTTGTATGTCTAACTGTATAAGTTGTAGAACAATAGATGTTGGTGGGTACAAGTCTATTCTGTGATTCACCAAGTGAGTTGGCTAGTTCAACAGAATCCGCCGTTTGTCTCAAATGCAAGAGCAACACTCAGCCTATAAAACTATGCTACCACAAAGAGAGAATCGGCAATTCACCATCATACTAAGAGATCACGACCCAGACTACCGACCTACCTACCAAAGTTTTGACAATTTTGCAAGTATAGCGAGATTAATGACCTCTCGATGATACGCCGATTAGGGTTGTGTGTGCAACTAATATCGCCGAATGGACATAAATAGAAGAGCATATATGGACAACAATTTCAATTTTTCTTTTATTGTCACTTGTAAATCCCGTAACTTCGCACAAAAGGTAGTACTTTGAGTTTTCTTATTACACATTAGTGCTTTAGACTTGGAATCAACTTTTGGAACTCGGATTTTTTGTTGCTACCTAGAATTGCATGTATACACTTTTTTACAAAAAGGTTTTTTTTCAAAAACCTCACGTTCTTTCTTGAAAACTTATCCCACATCTGTAATATCTATCTCTGTCACTTTATACTAGGCCTTTTAGACAAATTCATAGTTTAATTTTGTTTTTGGGATGCACAAGAGTGGTTTTGGAACAAGGGTTGAAACTCACGCACATTAAATCATTCGACAAACTAGGTTGAGTTTGCCAAACTTCTCGGTGGTTAGATTATTGACCTTTCATCACCCTTGATTTCATGATTCAAGTGTTAAAGGTACTGAAATGATTCGACGGACATAGTCGCAATTGGTGAATATGGCCGAAGATGCACCGATAGTATTATTGATCGCCTTCTGCATAACTCACTTAACTCCTTGTGCACTATGAATTTTGGAGGACATTATCGTACCTGTCTAAAGTTGTCGACTTTCTGTAAATAGGAAGATATCACCGTCGATGTACAATAAACATTATGCTAAGCCTTTTGGCGAGCTCAACCTTGTTTGCTAAAGAGGCTTAGCGATTCGCCAATTAGATCGACAAGCTTGTCTGTGATTCGGTGCTTCAATGTATTGACTACTTAATACTTCACATATTTTTCAGATATGGCCACTCAACCAGCCTAAAAAAGGAAAAGGGAATTGTTCTTAACGAGGATGCACCCCTACGAAAAGAAAAAGGCATCGAACATCCATCTCAGGTTCAAAACCCTCAAACTACTGCATTGGCTTCTCAAAATATAGAACAGGTAATGGTGTTGTCACCACTACTGCAAGTCCCTTCAGGAAACTCAACAAATTGATTAGATTCTGAGAGGCTGTGAATGATCATTGAAGAGAAACGCCTGTCAGTGGATGGGGTCATCGACATATACCAAATAGTAATGGAGTGTCTAAAGTGCCATAAGTTTCATATAATCACCAGGATGGGTAGACCCTCGTCCCTAGTTTGGTTAGAGAGTTTTGTGATGCATACAGTGCAATGGTTCCACAAAAAAAAGGATGGTACCTTTTTTTCAAATTGGTGAATTATGTGATAGTTCAAGAAAGAAAAGTAGCTTACAATAGTGGGGACATTAACACAGCCCTGGGATTGTCCTCCTAGGATCATGATTATTGTCAAATCTTGGTCAAGAATGAGAAACTCGATGAGAAAAATAAATAGATAGCTCCATTAATATCAAATTATGATGCTCCTAAATGGTTGATAAAAGGGGACTAGATACAGAAAAGCATTTGAACGTGGCTGCGAGATACAGGTTAGAATTTATTAGTAGAACATTTATTCCCTAACAGAATGAATCAGTTCTTCGCCATGATAAATTCGCATGCCTTATATGCATCACGGGACATACGAGGAGAAATCATGGAATAATCATTGCATCTGGAATCAACATGCGAGCAAAGCAGAGCCACACATCTCTACCATTTCAAGTATTTATCACTGAGTTATGCAGAAGAGCTAGGGGGCCTACATATGCAAGGGGGAATGTAGAGGTAGTCCTCTCGGCCTCAACAAATATATAGAAAATAGAAGTTGTGTACCTGAAGGATCAAAACAAGAGAAATCAGAAGGAAGCCCTAACCGTTAGATCTATACCTACAAAGGCATCTATGATCACTCCAACTTTCATATCTTCAAGTATATCTAGCTCCACAGGTTATTTTGCTAACTCATCACGTATTTTTACTACTATGCGACCATCCAGGGTTGCTCCATCTAGTTCATCTAGTGACTCAATCAATACTACTTTGTTGATCCGAATAGAGCAGCTTGCACAATGTGCTAAATCTCAAGGTACAAATCTGGAAGTATCTATTCCAAAAATGATTTAGACTGTAATGGACAATGTTGTGGCATCACAAAATGCAACAATTGAAAAGTTAGTGAAAAGGATAGCGGTGTGCGAGCATGACCAAGGAGCCACAGAGAAGTTTGCAGCTCTATGAGCAGAAATTGCAAAGCTTGAAGAAGAAGTGAACTACTTGAAGTCCACTAACATGTCTGGAATTTTCGGTACGGTTGAAATTCTAGATGTGCCTAGTGTGCCCCAACCTACCTACCCTAAAGCGGGAGACAGAACAGAAAAGGCAGCTAATAGGAAATCAAAAGCAGAGACCGAAGAGGAAATACCAACAGGAGCTGAAGAAGCTGCAGAAGAAGATTGGGAAGATACAAATGCAATCGTGATGGATGCATCCTTTTAGGATTCTCTAGAAACTACACCACCCATCATATTTGATGAATTTGAACCCTCTGGAGGAAACTTGAGCTTCGAGGATTACACATGATTCTCCTATACCCAATCCTTTATTTTACATTGCATGCAGTTCTGGATATTTTACTTGCATTTGAGGACAAACTCTTTTGCTTATGGTGGGGTGAGGCCCACCATTTTTTGCCCGCTATAAATATTTATATTTTTTGTGTATATTTGGGTCACATATTTTCAATTCTGTTTTAAAACTACATTCACGTTTTTTTGAGCTTATGGCTCTCTTCTGGGGTCCTAATTTCCAAATAATTGTGACCCTTCCAAAAAATATCCAAATATTGTCATATTTGAAAATTTTGCCACCTCTTGTTTAGAAAGTGGTTGTTCTTGTACGAAATTCTAGTCTCGATTTTGATCATTACTTGATGACTTAAATAGCACTCTTAATCAAAGAAACATGAATGTACATCTAAAACGAGAACATATGAAGTTGGATAGACAATATGTGAACTCTCTCTACATCTCACTGTGATTAGCCATTTATCAAATTGATTCTTTTGTTTTGACCTTAAAACATTAGCGAAAGTATGTAATCTTGTTTGAATTAAGTGTAAATGACTTGTGTGATGATCTTACCTTGAACCTTGAATGAATAAACCTAGAAGTTGCCCAGTTAGTATGATTGATTTAGGCTGGTGTGCTCTTGATATGATCTTAGGCAATTTTAAAGAGTGTGAACCAATTTTTACATATACCTCTTTTATGGACTACCCATGAGCATAAGAATCTCTTTGAACACCCTTCAGTCTAATCATTTATTTGGAAGAACCTTGATGAAACCTAAACCTTACGTTATCCATCACCTATAATCCTCTTGTTATGTGATATATGTCAATAGCCAAATTATATCAAATTCCTGAGTTGGGGTGTGGTAGGAATCTAAAGGAGATGTCAAGAAGTGCAAAAAAAGTCTCGCGAACCCATGGTATTGTAGGAAAATGGTAACACTCCATATAAAAAAATAATAAAGGAAAAGAAAAAGGAAATAACTAAGAAGAAAAAAAAGTTGTAAAAGAACAAAATGAAATCGAGTTTCCATGAAATCCATGAAGAAGAATCAAGAGATGGCTTAGAAGCACTTGACTAAGGATTGAGGATGGAAGATAGGGGATAGCTTGAGCAAATCATATCTCATTGAGGAAAAAGTCACCAATCCTAGATGACCATACCTTTACACTCGGCCCCATTACAAGCCTTAAAAAGACCTGTGTGATCTTGAGTAAACCAAACTGAAGATCGATCAGAAAATAAGGGCAAACCTATAGCTGTCAACATGCATTGTGTTTCTCTTTGTGAGTGTGAGCATTGCATCGGATTCCTCATATTAAATGAATAGTTTGTGTGTGAATGTGGAATCACTATTTGGGTGAGGAAAATTAGATACTTTTTCTGAGCTTCAACTTGCATAAGTAGCAAGTATTGCGAGCACTAGAATCATTGGTAATGGTGTGTCACAACTTAAATATTTGAGTATACAATTGAGCTATGCATGGGTAATTTGAGTCTTGTTATGTATGTTCATGATTGAGTCTTGTGTATCAATATTTGAGACATCCTATTTGAATTGTTGAATTTGAGTTTCACTTGAGGACAAGCAAAAGTTTAAGTTGGGGGTAATGATGAGTCCTCAAATTGGACTCCTTTAGGGCATTAACTTAATGTAAATAATATCCTAAGCTGCTCATTTTATCTCAATATATGATAAAAACTCTTGAGTTTTATGTATTTGAAGTTTTAGAGTAAGCATGAACAATTAGGCGCAAAACGAAACAAAAAGGATGAAAAAGAGCTGAAGTTGAAGCTGGAGCTTCGCCAAGCCTACTTGGTAATGCATCTCGCCCTTGTTCAAACATTTGAAGCCTTAAAGTTCGTGGATTAATAAGGCAATGAAAAGGAACAATCGATGCTTCACTGAATAGTTTCGAAAAGCAAAGTTATTTCGCCCGATGTTACAACATGAATAGAAAATGAAGTCAAAGCACAAATGGCGACAAACTAAAAAAAGGACAAATCGCTTAATCACTTGGCGATTCACAACTAAATTTGACGAACGGATTCACCAACACTTAATATGAAGTCTATAAATACTAAACTCTTTATTATTTTTAAAGAGTTCGAACAATATTATCAATTATCACTTTTAGAACATAGCTTTTTAAATTTTCTCTCAAGTTTGGAGAGGGTTCTTGTGGGAGACTTGAATAAAAAGAGGTTCTTCTTCCTAAAATTGGAAGTGGGTCTTCTCCATTCTTCTTCCTCTGCTCATATTAAGGTTTAATTTCTTATACCTGCTTATTTCCTTTATCATTTAGGGTGTATTTGATTATTGATTCATGTGTATCTAAAATCCCCCATTCTTGGAGTTTGATTTAGCAAATATGTGTTGATATTATTGTTGTGTAACATTCCGGAAAATCATATGTCTAGTGAAGAGCTAGTAAGTCTGTTAGAATACTAATAGGGGATACACAGGCATTCATATGCGCAATATTGAGAAGTATTGGGCATTAGTATAGAAAAAAGGCTAAGGGCTGTTAGCCAATTTCTATATCCAAATAAGCAAAATATAGTCCAAGCTTGTTTAGAATGTACCTGAAAAGAAGACCTAAGATAAAATAAATTGTGATAATCATCTCCAACATACATATTAGGTACTAGGCATCCAAGTGTCAAGCTGATATACCGTGGTTTCACGGTATAATTAATACTCTTTCCTTAAGTTTAGTGTGTCCGAAAGTCTTTGTGCTAGTTTTTAAATGAGTTTCCCCTTGTTTTGCAGGAAATCTGTCAAAAGTTGAATGCGGAGATTTTGAGTGAAGAAATGCAGAAGAGACCACCTACGAAGCTGATGACGGTCCGTCGTGCTTGTGACGATCCGTAGGTGGTAGCGTAGAGAAGCTGCCGAAGGAAAATGGGGAAGTCTGACCAAGTGTGGGGTTACGTAGCTTGTGATGGTCCGTCGTGGTTACGACGGTCCGTCCTACAGGTTCGTCATGAAGTTCAGAGAAGTGATCCCTGTACCCAGATTCGAAGAGTCGATGTGTTATGAAACGAAGACCCTCGACGGACCGTTGTGCCTATGATGGTCCGCCATACTTGCCGTTGAGGGGAATGAAGAGAGCAGCAGAAGAAATTGCTAAGTATGGGATGACGGAGTCCATGACGGTCCGTCGTGACCGCGACGGTTCGTCGCGAGGTCCGTCGACCCAGTCGCGTTTTGGCAGATTTCCACCAATTAGAATCCTTGTTTAATTAGGTTTTTATATTTTATAAATCGTTTGAAAAACCTCGTTTTTGAGGTTAGACTCTGCTAGATTAGACATCATATTATTATACTCTGTGTATTAGTGTTTCGATTTGGAGATTCTTACAAGTGATTTTTGGTGATTAATCAAGCAAATTTTCGGACTTTATTCTTTCTCATTGAAGTAAGTACATGAATTCTTATTTAATATATTTGAATATTGTATTTATGGCTATCAGTAACTAAACTCCATAACTAGGGTTGTGGGAGCCATAGGCAAATAATGAGATAAACCCTAATAAAAGAACAATTCTAGAACAGTGTCTTCCATGTATTAATAATTCTTTCGTTTAGAAGTCTTTTTAACGGATGGCCAACGTTAGAACTCGCCTTAATGCTACTTTCCGGACCAAGGAGGTAGATAATAGGAAAAGAATTATTAACATAGATTTAGGGCATACTATCTAATAGGCTAGTATTGATTGGTAAGAGGTAATAACTTAGTCAAATATCGAATACGATGCTTAATATGAGGTAAGGATAAGGGTTAGGATAGCACCACACGTAGCCGGACCAAGGTGCGGAGTGAGATTTTCTAGATGCCGGACCAAGGATTTAGAAATACATAACTTATCACTTTGCATGCAAGATACTAGGAAAGAATAGTTATAGTTAGAGAAATCAACTTATGAACCTGTGGGGAACACGTAACCCTAGTTACTTTGATTAATTGATTAAAACCCAACATTAAAAGCTGTTAAGTGTCTCTTTCAAGTTCGTTGTTTATTTTCACTTATTTAGAGATAGAACCCCCCCTTTTATATTTTTACTTTCCAAGGAAGTTATTGACCAAACGATAGTAATAATAGGCTGAGGTTAAGTCTAGACTATTTTCTTCGTGGGAACGATCCCAACCTCACTAGTTGGGTTATTTACTTGACACGACCGCTTTACTTCTCATTTGAGAAGTAAGTTTGAGCGTATCAAATTTTGGCACCGCAGCCGGGGATTTTAGCTTTTAGATTAACTTGAACTTATTACTATAGTTTAGTTGATATTTTCTTGATTTTACTTTGTTTTATTGTTTTTGATTTCCTTTAAGAACTATCCTCCTTGTATGCCAAATACACAGAGAGGAAGAGAACAATTGTTTCCCTACGATCGTGAGTTAGAGCGTACACTGCGCAATATGAATCGAAACTTGGGAATAAATGATGAGGATCCAAACCAGAACATCCCAGATCCAGTGGATGTTCGTTGTCAGATGTTACCTGACGTTCCGAATGAACATCAACAGAGGGGACAAAATCCTGTTCCACGGCCCCAAGCATACTACAGAGGGTCTGATAACATAGCAGACTCGGAGGGGTCACTTGTCTTGCCCCCTCTACCCAAAGGCCATACTTTTGTGGTAACTAGTAGCCTGATGCAAATGCTCACTGCCAGAGGTTTGTTTTCAGTGCTACCTTCTGAGGATCCACATGCCCATATAGCTAAGGTAAGGGCAGTGTGTAAAAGTTGTGTGGGGAGGCCTGATTTGGATCTAGATGTAATAGGTCTCAGAGTGATTCCTCTCTCACAGACGGGAGAGGCTGCTATGTGGTTCATTGAGCTCCCATACAACTCTATCTTCACTTGGAACAAATTAAGGGATGTCTTCTTAGCACGCTACTATACGGTCTCCAAGAAATTAAACCACAAAGATAGGGTGAACAACTTTGTGGCACTACTAGGAGAGTCAGTTAGTAGTTCTTGGGATAGATTCACCTCATTCTTGAGAAGTTTTCCAAATCACCGCATAGATGATGAGTCACTGAAGGAATACTTCTATCGGGGACAGGATGATAACAATAAAGCGGTGTTGGACACTATACAGGTGGATCTTATGGAGAATGCCCTTATGCTGAGATTGCTGAGAAATTAGAGAAAATCTCCCGAAATAACAAAGCTTGGAGTACTAGGAAATCTGATACAGGGAGAAACACCTTTGCAGTGCAGTCTATTCACAACCCAACCACAGATTAGATTCGGGAAGAAATGGCTCAGATGAAAACTGAGCTTGGGTTGGTACTAAAACATGTCACTAGGGGTGCAGAAAAGATTAATGCAGTCAACTACTTGGCTAAACCACCACCTCCAAATGATGAGTGTTACTATGAGGAGGATTCCAATGCAGTAAATGAACAGATGGGGGTTTTCGACCAAGTGCCCAAGGCTCTAATCAGGAGAATTGGCACCAAGGTCAAGGGAACCAAGGTCGGAATTATGGTAACTACAATCGTGAGGGTCATTATGTCCGAGATGGAAACTACAATCGCGACAACAACTTCAACAGGGGTAACGACAGAAATGGACCCTATGTTCCTCCTCAAAATCGTGAAGTTACTCCTAGGGATGGTGGAGGTAGTATGTCGTGAGTTGAGGATATGTTGCATAAAATGATGAGGAGGTTCGATGCTAGTGATGAGCACAATAAAGAGTTGAGGAATGATTTAGCGGGTATTGGGCAAAAAGTTGATACACATGCAATATCGATTAAGCAACTTGAGTTACAATTGCCCCAATTATCTGCAACTGTAAACACAAGGCAACCGGGCACTCTTCCTAGCAACACTGTCCTAAATTCGAAAAATGATGGACATTGTATAGAAATTACTACTCGCGGTGGCAAGCAAACCATTAACCCACCTATGCCATCTAATGAGAATAGGGTGACAAAAGATACTGATAAAGTGGTAAATGTTGATGCTGATTTAGAGGATAACATTGAAAAAGATGCTGAAGTGCCTAAAAAGGTAACTCCTATGCCTAGGCCACCACCCCCATTTCCACAAAGATTAGTAAAAAAGACTGCGGATGGCAAATAATGGCGCTTTATAACAATGTTGAAGCAGCTTTCTATCAATGTCCCTTTGGTAGAAGCTTTTGAACAAATGCCCGATTACGCCAAGTTTATAAAAGATCTGGCCACAAAGAAAAGATCGGTTACTTTTGAGGATGATGATAGAATGCAGCATTGTAGTGCTATTACTACGAGATCTCTGGTCCAAAAGAAAGAAGATCCGGGTGCGTTCACTATTCCTTGTACAATCGGGCTATTACATTTTGCGAAAGCATTATGTGATCTGGGGGCAAGCATAAATCTCATGCCCCTCTCAATTTACAAGAAGTTGGGTTTGGGTGACCCAAATCCCACTGCGATGCGGCTACTGATGGCTGATCGAACAGTAAATGGCCCATAGGAATACTTCATGATGTGCTAGTAAAAGTGGAGTCATTCATCTTTCCAGCTGATTTTGTTATTCTTGATTGCGAGGTTGATTTTGAAGTGCCTATTATCCTTGGGAGGCCATTCCTAGCTACGGGAAGAGCCTTAGTAGACATGGAAAAGGGGCAAATGAATTTTCGGTTGAACAATGATGAAGTGACCTTTAATATTTGTAGGTCCATGAGGGAGAGTGGTTAGCTCCAATCGGTATCTGCTATATCCTACAACATGGGTGAGACATCTGAGACACAAATAGAAGAATGTCTAGGTGTCGAAGCATTAGCGGCAGTGATAATGAACTTTGATAGCGATTGCATTGAAGAATATGAGTCATTAGTCGCGGTTCTTGACCGAGGTGATGTTCGGTTTAAACCAAAGAAATTTGAGCTTGATATGAAAAATCGCGAGTCCCCACCCCCGAAACCATTGATAGAGGAGGCTCCAAAAGTTGAATTAAAAGCTCTCCCACCTCATCTTAGGTATGAATTCTTAGGAAATGGTGACACTTTGCCGGTAATCATTGCATCAGACCTAGATAAACAACAGGTTCATAGTTTGGTGAAGGTACTAAAAAGGTTCAAAAGAGATATTGGGTGGACCATTACGGACATTATTGGGATCCCTCCTGGTATTTGCTCTCATAAAATCCAACTCATGCCTTATCATAAGCCGAGTATTGAGCACCAGAGACGCTTAAATCCTCCTATTCAAGAGGTTGTGAAGAAGGAAATCATCAAGTGGTTGGATGCCGGAGTAATCTATCCAATCGCCGATAATGGTTGGGTATGCCCGGTTCAGTGTGTACCTAAGAAAGGGGGAATGACTGTGGTCCCCAATGAAAAGAATGAACTTGTTCCAATGAGACCGGTTACTGGATGGAGGGTGTGTATGGATTACCGTAAACTGAACTCATGGACAGAAAAAGACCATTTTCCTATGCCTTCATGGATCAGATGTTGGATAGACTTCCCGGAAAAGGGTGGTATTGTTTTCTTGATGGGTATTCGGGGTATAATCAGATTTCTATTGCACCAGAAGATCAAGATAAAACCACTTTCACTTGTCCATATGGGACCTTTGCATTCAGAAGAATGCCGTTAGGGTTGTACAATGCACCCGCAACCTTTCAGAGATGTATGATGTCAATATTTTCTTACATGGTGGAGGATACTATAGAAGTTTTTATGCATGATTTTTCTATGGTTGGTGATTCATTCGAGCGGTGTTTGACCAGGTTATCTGAGGTTCTTAAGAGATGTGAAGACTGCAATTTGGTATTAAACTAGGAAAAGGGTCATTTCATGGTGAAAGAGGGTATTGTGTTGGTTCATCGCATTTCAAGAAAGGGCATAGAGGTTGATCGAGCTAAAGTTGAGGTAATAGAGAGACTTCCCCCGCCGATCTCTGTGAAAGGTGTGAGAAGCTTTCTTGGGCATGCAGGTTTTTACCGGAGATTCATCAAAGACTTTTCAAAGATTGCACACCCATTGTGCAAATTGCTGGAGAAAGAATGTAAATTTTGTTTTGAGGAATCCTGTCTTAAAGCATTCGGTGAGCTAAAAGAAAAGTTAGTGTCTGCGCCTATCATTATTTCTCCGGATTGGAACAGTCCATTTGAGGTAATGTGCGATGCTAGTGGGGTGGCTCTTTGTGTAGTAATAGGACAGAGAAGAAACAAAATCCTTCACCCAATTTACTATGCTAGTAAAGCCATAAATGAAGCTCAGAAGAACTACACAGTGACTGAGAAAGAACTCCTTGCAGTATTCTTTGCTTTTGAGAAATTTCGCTCCTATTTGCTAGGTACTAGAGTTATAGTGCATACTGACCATTCAACATTGAGATATTTGATGGCGAAGAAGGACGCAAAACCTAGGCTGATTCTTTGGGTATTACTGCTACAAGAATTTGACTTTGAAGTGCTGGATAGAAAAGGAACTTAAAATCAAGGTGCTGGTCACTTGTCTCGTCTAGAGGATGAAGCTATGAGAGAGTTAGGGGATAAGACTGACATTGATGATACTTTCCCCGATGAACATGTATTGGCTGCTTCACAAGACTTGATTCCATGGTTCGCAGATTTTGTGAACTATCTGGCTAGTGATATTGTTCCATCAGACTTTTCCTTTAATCAAAGGAAAAAGTTCATGTACGATGTGAAGAAGTTCTTTTGGGATGAACCATACTTGTATAGGAGTTGTGCCGATGGGCTTATTCGGCGTTGTGTGCCAGAATGTGAAATGTTGAGTGTGTTGGAGGCATGCCATTCTTCACCTGTTGGCGGACATCATAGTGGTATCCAAACCGCTCACAAGATATTACAATGTGGTTACTATTGGCCAACTCTTCATCAAGATGCTCATGGGTTTGCTAAAGCATGTGACAAATGTCAATGAGATGGTGGTATTTCAAGAAAGCAAGAGCTCCCTCTAAACCCCATTCTTGTGATTGAGTTATTTGATGTTTGGGGTATTGACTTTATGGTCCCTTTCGTGAGTTCTCATGGAATGAAGTACATTCTAGTAGCAGTCCATTATGTATCTAAATGGGTCGAAGCCATAGCCCTCGCAAATAATGAAGGGAAGAGTGTCACTGCATTCTTGAAAAAGAATATATTCTCTCGTTTTGGCACCCCAAGGGCCATTATTAGTGATGGGGGCTCCCACTTCTGCAACAGAATGTTCAAGGGGTTATTGGAGAAATACGGGGTTCGCCATAATGTGACCACTCCTTACCACCCTCAAACTAGTGGGCAAGTTGAAGTGTCGAATCGGGAAATAAAATAGATATTGTCAAAAACAGTGAATGCTAGTAGAACGGATTGGTCAAGGAGGCTTGATGATGCTCTTTGGGCCTACCGGACAGCATATAAGACTCCCATAGGTATGTCTCCATACCAACTTGTATATGGGAAAGCTTGTCATCTTCCGGTTGAGTTAGAGCATAAAGCCATGTGGGATATGAAGAAGTTAAAAATGGATTGGAGTGAAGCTGCAGAGCAACGGTTAAATGGGTTGAATGAACTCGATGAATTTCACCTAAAAGCCTATGAGAGCTCAGCACTATACAAAAAAAAGATGAAGAAGTACCACGACAACAAATTGAAAAGCGAGAATTTATGGTCGGGGCTTTGGTGCTTTTATTCAATTCCAGGTTGCGCTTGTTTCCGGGCAAGCTCAAGTCCAAATGGACTGGTCCTTACTTGGTTACCCAACTATTCCCTCATGGAGCACTTGAGTTGGAAACTAAGGAGGGTGTGCGGTTCAAGGTGAATGGACAGCGCATAAAAATCTATTTCGGGCATGCTGAATCTACAAATGAAGTGATAGAGGCATACCATCTTGATGAAGTCTGAGTAATCGAGTGTCCCCAGTCGTGCCGCGACATTAAATCAGGCGCTTGTTGGGAGGCAACCCAATACTTATCGTCTTTTTAGTAATGGTAGCATTTTTCTGTAAATGGGTTTTAAATTGGCAGGTACATCACCAGGAAATTCTGCAGAAAATTACTCTGCAACAGTCACTGACAGAGACATCGACGGACCGTCGAGACTGCGACGGACCGTCGTATGCATCTGTCGTACCAGGTACGTTTTTCTGTAATTATGAAATTAGGGCACACACGACGGAACCAACGACTGGTTGTCACAACTGTGACGGACCATCGTCGGGGAACCATCGCGTGATTAATGAGATATACCCGACCCGACCCGGCTGGACCCTTTTCCAAATTCAAACCGTTTAACCTTCCCACCCCTTCATATTTCACCCCATTACTTCATATTCTCCCATTACTTCATTATTTTCTCCTATTACTCTCTCTTTTCAACTTGCACACTCCCTCCCTCCGATCATTGCCCCACCCTCACAATTCTCCCAAGCCCTAAAGTGTTCATCTACTAGTGGAAACTGTTGCTGTGGGTGTCTACCTTGCCACCGCGTACTTGTGCATTTGTTTTTCTCTATTTCTAAGGTATGTGTCTCTATTTTATACTCATTTATCTTGCATTTGTGTTTACTAGTTAGTATTAAGCTTAGTTCCTCATTGTATTTTGTTTACTGTAGATGACTCTGCCTAACCTAGGTTACAAATGTTCGAAATTGCCATGTTTACAACTTTAGACATCGATGCTTTTGCATTGCTAGTTTCTTAGGTAGTTGGGTTAGATACATATAAGTCAAAACCACTTCAAGGTTGATGTGGGTTCATCGAGGTTGCTTAGGGAACCTTTAGTTCTATCTCTGTCATTCAGCACGAGACCCCGATGACGGACCGTCATAGACACGATGGACCATCGTAGGGTTCGTTGTACAAGCCCTAATACCCCTGTCCTACTGGACACATGTGACGGATCGTCGTCCTCGCGACGGTCCGTCCTGCATAACCGTCATGCTAGACAGAGACCCTGTTTCCAGAGGTCTCTCATTTTTTTTTCCAAGTTTCCTTCAACGGACACATGTAACGGACCGTCGTACCCACGACGGTCCGTCCTGCATGACAGTCATACCGGTCAGAGACCCCTCTCCTAAGGGTCTCCATTTTTTTCCAACTGTCCTTCAACAGACACTTGTGACGGACCGTCGTACCCACGACGGTCCGTCCTGCGTGACCGTCATAACAGTCAATAACTACACTCCTAAGGGTCTCCATTTTTTCCCAAGTGTCCTACGACGGACATCTACAACGGACCGTCGTAACTGTTATGGTCCGTCCTGTACACACGGTCATGCTAGTCAGAGACACTCTTTCAGGGTTCTCTATTTATACAGAGTGCAAGTACACCACGACGGACCTCACGACGATCCGTCATAGTCACGACGAGCCGTCACAAGGCCCATCGTGTGTCACTGTTTATACAATATTTACATATTATTCTCACTTTTTTATATCGTATGGTTTAGCTTGTCTAGTTTGCCACTACTCGTACTAATAGTGATCCTTTGCAGGTACTTCCTACTATTGCACCCAAGCAAGACCGAACCTACGCACGCGGGCGATCAAAGTTTGTTGCCCCACCTGCACGCTTGATCATTGGCTCTTATGATGAACGGGACCCTGAGTATGTGCCCCCAGGCACTTCTGCACTTTCCCGTGCTGCACGTGCTCCCAAAGCCACACCTAAGACGGTGGCATCCGGCTTAGTCACTGCCTCCCAGTCTGATGAGGAGCGCACACTGACCGGCACACCCTCTGGGTCAGCCACAATTGAGGAAGGAGCGTCTGGCTCCTTAGGAGTATCATGGTCCGAGGAAGCTTCTGGCTCTACTGAGGTTCCCGCACCCGCCACTGCTGCAGCGTCGGCCTCGTCTGATGAGGCTGACAGTTCAAACTCTACATCTGGCGCACCAGCTTAGGTCCCCACCCCAGCCTCTGACTAGCCAAACCGGTGGTGTGTCGACGACCAGTTTCAAGTTTACTCTGATGCCAAGTTCCTAACTGATAAAGGAGTAATGAATCGGACACTCACCTTGGAGCGGCGGGTACTTACAGGGAGTCTCCAAGTGATGCAGGAGATCCACAACCTCTTCACCAGGCATCGCTTAGAGTGGACAACACGTCCGTTGGGACGATACAGCGAGCTAATGGTCTGAGAGTTCTACGCATCCTACGTAGCGACTCTCCGATCACAGATCGATAGGCGGGCTGCTCCCGCTAAACAGGACCCACTGGAGCAGGTTCGAGTTCGGTGCGTCCAGGTTGACATTTCCCTGCCAGCCCTCCGCCGGTTTCTATACGACGAGATTGCAGATGCTACTCGGACCGCCATCACTGCCGTGTTTGACTACCGCTGGCAGATAGTAAAGAATAGACAGTTCTTGCACGAGCCAGTAGTGAGAGAGACCACCAAGAGGTGGATGGCCCTGCACCTGTCAGTAGATTGAGAGGGTGCCGATTGGTTCACTAAGCCGAAGGGGACCATCAAGAAGGCCAACCTAACGTTCATAGCAAAGTTCTTGTGGCTGCTCGTCCGTCACTACCTCTCCCCCACAGCAGCTGATAACATCGTTGCCTGGGATCGAGCAGTGTTGATCGTGGCTATGATAGCCGGATTTGAGGTGGACTTCGCATGGCTTCTCCAGGCAGTCAGGCACGAGAGGGCTTTTAAGGTCACTACTACCTACCCCTTCCCGTGTATGATCTTCGCCCTTTGCAGGTCCGCAGGTGTGCCCATATGGCACGTAGATCAGCTGAAGACCCCACAGGGCACTGTTGACGTCGGCCTCATCAGAGACGAGGCCAATGAGTTGGCTCCACGCAGAGGGCCCCATCCAGAGCTGCCCCCACTTGCTAATGATCTAGCGGATACGGTAGCCCAGGCCCGCACAGCTACACAGGCGTCCACTTACACTACTCCAGTCGAGTCTATCCTGGGTAGTAGCACAGCCCCGAGCTCCTCTCGCACAGCCCCTCTACCGGCACTGGTCCCGCTTGCTAGTGTCCAAAAACTAGAGGCACAAATGGCCACTCTTCTGCATCATATCCAGCCGTGGATGCAGAAGTCGATCACTGAGTCTGAAGAGCATCTAGAGCGGAAAATGCAGCAGTTTATAGAGCGGAAGATTGCTGAGGTTAACCAGCGCCTGGACGCCTTTGAGTTAAGAGTGTTTACCCGACCAGCCCCTCCGGTGGATGTGTCGACTCTTCAAGCTGCAGTCGACAGTCTTCGTGCAGACATCGACATGATCCTAGAGGTGAGGGTGCCTGAGTCTGAGGCTCCTTCTGTCGAGCCTGCTGAGGACACCGTTCAGGCAGCCCTGTTTACTCCTGTAGAAAATCCACCACCTCCGCCTCGAGAGAGTTCCAAGAGGCGTAGGGGGCGAGTAGAGGATGAGGCGCGAGCAAGGAAGAAAGAGCGCCGAGAGATGGAGGCTGCGAGGAGAGCCTCACTTGCTGAGGAGGAGGCGCACCAGATCAGAGCATCACAGTTAGCGGCTGGGGCGTCTAGCTCCCGCACTGTAGAGACAGCAGGAGGCACTACTGATGGTGCGGTTGTTGCTGAGGACATGGGTTCCAGGGAACCGGACCCACCATCTTGCTGATCGTCGGCGCTTTGCGCCACAGGTTTGCCTCACCTACCACTCTAATATTTAGATTTTTTTTATGCATTGGGGACAATTGCATGCTTTTTTGTTGGGGTGGGGTAAATGGAAAGTGAGTGTTAGGGTGAAGTCTGAGTAGCCCAACTCACTATCCTCTTTTGGGGTTTTCTTGCCTGTGTTCTTTTTTCCCAAAAGACTTATTACTTTTTCTGTTGAACTGGCATGTTTATATCTTTTGTACATAGTTTAACTCTAAAGCATGATGGCTAAAATGATATCCTGTGAAAACTGGAAAATGTTGCATGACTAGGCATAGTAACTGATAATTGTGTGGCTCTAAGCATGAAATAGAATTACACCATTGCATTACCCTAAGTCTGCAATTCAAACTAGGTGTCTAATAATCTCTATAGTGATGAGATGTCACGTGAGTGTGAGGAAATTTGAATAGTCCACTATTGGTACTAAGCTAGAACTTGCCTGGTTAGTCCTGCTAAAAGTAAGCTGTAATAGACAATTAGGAAAGGATCATAGGCCCTTATTCAAGATAGTCCATTTCTAGCCTAAATAAAAGAAACCAAATGAAAGTTATCCTTCTTTGATCCAAATAATCTGAGTTTAAAATTAGACCTTTCTTTTTCACCCCAACTGATCTTTTCTGGGAACAATATGTTGGCCCTGGTCCCTCCTTGGACATGTGCACCTCAGCTTATGCCAAAAGCATAAGTTGAGGGTGGCTAATGCATAAACAACCTTCTTTATGGCCCTGACCCAACTTTGGGTATTCTGTACCTTGACTCATGGCAAAGCCATGAGTTGAGGGTGGCTGTTTTGAGGAATGCTCTCCAAAGTGGGGTTGAAAGAACAAAGGGAGAGAAAGAACAAAAGTAAAGTGACTCAAGAACTCGTTGAAAAAAAAGAGAGAAAAAAAAGGGAAAAGAGTCACTTACACAAATGAAGAAAGAAAGGAAAATAGCAAGGTGAAAGAATGGGAGAAACTGGGCGAGATAAAGTGATCGAAAGTGGAAGGTTTAGCCGATATGTCAAGGAGGCCAAAAAGTCACTAAAGTATACATAAATATACCCTACCTGACTCTGAGCCTAAGTTACAAGCTAAGAAAGTCCTATCGTGATCCTAAGGGTTTTATAGCGACCTTAAGGCTGTGAAAATAAGGGCAAGCTTACGGCAATAGGTATGAATGAGTGTGACTTTGTTGTGAGAGCGAGTGTTGAAAATTAATCCTTATACTCAAACTGAAATCATTGTGTGAAAAATGAGGATTTTGTTTTGAAGTGAGGACACTAGTTGCAATACCGAAATTGTTGGCACCTCGGTGAGAAATGGAAGAGGATAGGTGTTAGTGCATGGTGAGTCTGTGTCATGTTCTAATCCCACAAAATTCAAGCCTAATAGTGATAGCATGCATAGATTTGATGAGATTAATCGGGATTGATAGCCAAATGATTGCAAAGGATAAAACATGAATACTATAGTACAAAGATTGTGTAGTGAGTCATAGTGCGTCGCTTGAGGACAAACAACGAATTTAACTTGATGGTGTTGATATACCGTGGTTTCATGGTATAATTAATACTTTTTCCTTAAGTTTAGTGTGTCCGAAAGTCTTTTTGTGCTAGTTTTTATATGAGTTTCCCCTTGTTTTGCAGGAAATCTGTCCAAAGTTGAATGCAGAGATTTTGAGTGAAGAAATGCAGAAGAGACCACCTACGGAGCTGATGACGGTCTGTCGTGCTTGTGACGGTCTGTAGGTTGCAGCATAGAGAAGCTGCTGAAGGAAAATGGGGAAGTCTGACCAAGTGTGGGGTTACGTAGCTTGTGACGGTCCGTCGTGGTTGCGATGGTCCGTCCTGTAGGTTCGTCATGAAGTTCAGAGAAGTGATCCCAGTACCCAGATTCCAAAAGTTGAAGTGTTTTGAAACGAAGACCCTCAACGGACCGTTGTGCCTATGACGGTCCGTCATACTTGCCGTTGAGGGGAATGAAGAGAGCTGCAGAAGAAATTGCTAAGTATGGAACGACGGAGTCCATGACGGTCCGTCGCGAGGTCCGTCGACCCAGCCGCATTTTGGTAGATTTCCAGCAATTAGAATCCATGTTTAATTAGGTTTTTATTTTTTATAAATAGTTCGAAAAACCACATTTTTGAGGTTAGACTCTGCTAGATTAGACATCATATTATTAGACTATGTGTACTAGTGTTTCGATTTAGAGATTCTTACAAGTGATTTTTGGTGATTAATCAAGCAAATATTCGGACTTTATTCTTTCTCATTGAAGTTAGTACATGAATTCTTATTTAATATATTTGAAGATTGTGTTTATGGCTATGAGTAACTAAACTCCAAGACTAGGGTTGTGGGAACCATAGGCAAATAATGAGATAAACCCTAATTAAAAGAACAATTCTAGGATAGTGTCTTGCATGTATTAATAATTCTTTCGTTTAAAAGTCTTTTTAACGGATGGCCAACGTTAGAACTCGCCTTAATGCTACTTGCCGGACCAAGGAGGTAGATAATAGGAAAAGAATTATTAACATAGAGTTAGCGCATACTATCTAATAGGCTAGTATTGATTGGTACGAGGTAATAAGTTAGTCAAATATCAAATACGATGCTTAATATGAGGTAAGGATAATGGTTAGGATAGCACCACACGTAGCCGGACTAAGGTGCGGAGTGAGATTTTCTAGATGCCGAACCAAGGATTTAGAAATACATAACTTATCACTTTGCATGCAAGATACTAGGAAAGAATTGTTATAGTTAGAGTTATCAAGTTATGAACCTGTGGGAAACACGTAACCCTAGTTACTTTGATTAATTGATTAAAACCCAACATTAAAAGCTGTTAAGTGTCTCTTTCAAGTTTGTTGTTTATTTTCACTTATTTAGAGATAGAACCCCCCTTTTTATATTTTTACTTTCCAAGGAAGTTATTGACCAAACGATAGTAATAATAGGTTGAGGTTAAGTCTAGACTATTTTCCTCGTCGAAACAATCCCAACCTTACTAGTTGGGTTATTTACTTGACACAACCACTTTACTTCTCATTTGAGAAGTAAGTTTGAGCGTATCACAAGCCTAGTACCATAGTACATAACCATTTAAATTGATCTTGTAGAATAAGTAGTGCCCGCGGCTATAGTGAGGATCCTAGGGACAATAAGAAAATATTTCCAAAGGAACCATAAATAATAGTTGTTTAGGAAAGTACAACCAACCCATGTGCAAGCACAAGTGCAAAACATGTGAAGAAGAACCAAAGGAGGGGACCAGCCTAACCGAAATTGGTTAGGGTAGTTAAGGGGACAAAAACGTGCATAAGGGACCAGTCCATGTGGAGCCTAACTTACTAACAAATTTTAGACTGTAACCTACTTCCCCAGATATATAACTAACATAGGACTAACCGAAATGAAACCACTAGTGCACCCGACAACCTAGGACCAAAACCGGGTTGACACTAACCTAGTACTAGTCAAAGAAACAACCTAGTACCTAACCTAGGATGGTCAAAAAGGTCAGTTATGGTCCTATAAACTAAGGTGTAATTTATTAATTGCCCTGTGTTACATAATTAATTTATTTAGAAAATTAATTAATTAATTTAAAAGGGTTAAAACCAAAACTACAATGGAAATTTTCAGATTTTGGTTAAGACAAGAAAGGGACAACCTAGTACCCAAAGAGTTTGTTAACGTCCTAAAAACTTAGGGATACATTAGTAAGTACCCTAGGCTAATTAATTAATTAATTTATCAGCCTAATTAATTAATTTAAAGGGTCAAAACCGAAATCACAAAGAAGTTTCAAGATTTCGGTTGAGACAAGAAAATGGCAACATAATATTTAACCTAGGATGATCCGAAGGATTAGTAATGGTTAGAACGACTTAATGGTACTTTAGTAATTATCCTTAGTTACTTAATTAATTAAATTATCAATTTACTTAATTAAATTGAAGGGGTAAAACCGAAATTCTTATGCTAACCTAGTATAATTCAAGAAACATCTTAGTACTTAACCTAGGATGGTACTAAAGATTTGTTTATGCTTCCAATGAATTAGGGGTACTTTATTACTTACCCTAGGTCCCTAAATTAATTAAATTAAGGATTTAATTAATTAATATAAATTCAAAATATTGATCTACACCATAGTCATCACCAAAATTTCAGATTTTAGGTCAAGTCAGCATTCTCCAATGTTTAGTCAACTTAGGAGGGTTTTTTTTAGTAATTAGTTATTTTATTTATTTATTAACTTATTAAAATTTAAGTTGAATAAGTAAAGGTCAGTTCCTAAACCTAAAAACCATGTTCAAACTCAAATAAATACACGACTAAAACAAGAAAACAAGCGTGAAAAAAGTAGTGAACAAAAACGCAAGAAAAAAAAAAAGAAAATTTCTTTGACGATTTTCAATGTTTCTTCAAGGTTCGTTTAAGGTGGTCTTCGTATATTAAGTTCTACTTAATGTATGGGTTTCTCTCCTGGAGTTCGTTCTCCAAGAGTATTTTACTTCGAACAATTCGCAAGATTTTGAAAACAAAGGTTTCTTCCGTCGTTCTCGTTGAACTTCATTTCCCTAGTATCCTTTTCGATTTCAATGTCGAATAGGTTAGAGATCATGCTGTTTGTATGTGGTGATGGCTGTTCTTAACATGTATTGTTCTTGAATGATGAGTATCGAATGAACTTATGAACTTGTAATTGTGTAATTAATCTTATCATGATAATTAAGGATCGATAATATGCTAAGTTAAGTTTGTGATATATTAATTGAATATGTGTCTTTGGATGAATATTAACTTGCTGTTGTTGTGATGTAATGAAGATGTTAAAGCCATCAAATGTTAATATAATGTTCTCCAATATGTTCTTAAAACGTTACACTAAAATGCATAAGTTAAAATTGTCTCAAAGACATCTATGAAATCTTATCTTGAATAAATTGTCTATCTGGTTCCAATAAAGTTGGCTAAATCTATTTGGTCAAAATGAATTTATGCTAATGGCTAGGAACTTAAGTAAATTATTTAAATATTGTATAAGGGTTCATACATATGGCAATTTAAATATGAACATATGTGTTAAAATTGGCTTATGCCAAAAAGAATGAATTTGCTAGTCTAACATCCCAAATCTTAAGAAAATACTAATCATATGTCAATTCTTGTGTAGTAAGAGTATCAAATATATATTAAAAATTCTAAAGTAATATCAATGAATCCAAAACCAAGGGCATGACATTCATTGTGACAAATACCAACATGCTCCACAAGAATGAACGATGAACTCATGAAACTCATTGAATGAAGTGCTCATTGTTCATAAACGGTGATATGAAGCTACTACACTAAAGTAAGTAAGTAACGTTAGTTATAACATAATTAAAGAGGTCTAAATTATGTAAGTTACCAAAATGGGATATTAAAGGAAGTGAGACAAGTCTTACTTACACCAAAGCTAATTTGTTAAAAGAACACTCACGAATAAAGGTGTTAGAATGTGTGAAACTAGTCTCATTAACACCTAAGGATGATATGTAAGGACAATTCACATTCATCAATGTAAGTTAAGGATGATATTAAAGAACAATTCACATTTAATCAATGTAAAGTAAGGATTACCAGTCATCAATAGAGTAAGTAGATCTCAATCTTGAAGCAAGCCTCCAAATTCTTGAGTCAACACTAAAAGATGATGAAATAAACATTCACGTAAAAATGGATGAGTAACTAAGATGTATATAATGAAATGATGAAACCCTAGAAGGGTTAAGTAAGAGTGAAACACACTAAATGGCCAAGTGCATTGGCATATGATGAAATGAACATTCACATAAAAGGGATGAGTAATTATGAAAAGCAAATGTACTAATGCTAATGAGTATGGTGACAATATGATAAGAGGCTAATGTGAAAGATTAGAGCGATCTAAAATGAGCCTAAGTAAATATTACCAAAATGTACTCACCTATGAGAGTGTAAAGCTAATGAAGAGGCCAGTCTCTATGTACACTCTAATGAAAGTATTGAGACTGATGTATACTTAATACTAATGATGAGATGAGAAATCATGTATTGAGATATGATGTCCTTATATTAGAAGCCAACTTCCATGACGTATGAGTTGAATGAAATGAAGCTTTATACTGAGCACCAATAGGCTACCTATGAGCGGTGATGCCTTCTTTCGGGAAGGGCATAGGTTCACGTAACTCTTCTAAGATGAGACTGTCCGGCATACTAGGTATGGGTCTCCTTATATCTCCTAGTATGTGAACCTATACTGACAATATAGGGATCTAGTAGGGTTCGACTCCCCATATACGCTAGCATGTTCAAGTCAGTTCGGCCGGTGATTCCACCTCTTTTCGTTGTTAGGCAGACACTGGATTTTCTGATGCTCACATGATCTATGTCGGTTAAGGTTAAAGTTACCAAAAAAAGAATGAGGCCAGCCTTAAAGTATGAAAGATAATGAAATGAACGATACCAAAGGTGTTTGTGCAAGACAATCAAGAGGTGAAATCAGATTCAAGTAATGACATTAAGTCATTCTTAGTTATTGCACTTCATGAACCCGATGAGAGTCTTAAACTTTATCTTAGGTATAGTTGGTGTCTACATCAACATACGAATGAATGAAATGAATAATGTGAAGTACGAATGAACGAATGAAGCAGACTCCGTGTTGCTAAAGAAGGACCTCGGGTTGAGGTCCCATATGTTCGGCCCTCACTTGAGATCTCTTAATGCTACATCAATGATTCTAAAGTCTCGTGCATATGAAATGTTTAATACATAAAACATGAAATTAATGAAATGAATGGCATGATCAATAGAGAATTGCTTATGAAAGGTAATGAATATGTAGTGTAAAGAATAACTAACTATAAGGTAGAGAAATCATTCCTTAGTCCTTGGATTACTTACATCGATTTCTCGTGGGTATGGGACTACAATGAATCATTGCACCTGTAAGTAAAATATACAACCAAAAGAATTATTGAACTACACAACAACAAGAAGAAAAAGACTGAAAAATAATCTAAGTGTACAAAGAGGAGCTTCGGCCTAAGAGGATCAAAAATATCAAATCTTCGCCCGAGTTGTTCTAAAATTATGTTGATGATACTAATGTTTTTTAATCATATAGAAAATGAGTTGTGTGCTATGAATTTATGAAAATACATCATATTCATACCACAATTCACATCTAACGATTTAGGAAAGTCTAATCACTAGGCTTTCCATAAATAACATGTTGTTTAAGAAGAGCATTCTTTGATCATGCATAGCCTTATGTGTATGTGTGCATACGCCCATACTTAATACAAGTGGTGTACTAACCCCTACTATTTACCATTTTATAGATGCAGGTTAAGGGACAGATTGACGACTCTTGCAACGGTTTGGACATCAGCGTTTCTCCATACCATTTGGTAGGTCCTCTTGATTTCGAGGATGCTACAGTTTAGTCTAGACTTAATTATAGACATATCTACTGGATGTTGTCCCTAGCGTTTCTGTCGTACTTTCATTTCAAAGCTTTTGTAATAAGGTCATGTTTGACAAACGTATTTAAGATATATTCTTATTCAGTTTTGAATTGATTGTTAAGATAGATGGTTGTTACATTTATGTTGAGTTTATTATATGTTTAACTCATGAAATAACTATATGAAGTCTATGTTTACTTCATACGTTTAAAATTTTTATATTTTCCGCTAAAATTAACCATATGAATGTGATGAATGCAAGATGAGGCTTGTCTGCGACCTCTGAGAGGTCAACGACGCCGGTTGCAATTCTAGTTCCAGAATCCGAGTCCTGATAAACTTGGTATCAGAGCATGAGGTTAAATTATGTAGGAACTAAATCTCAACACAACCAAGTTACGTAGTTTTTAGCTTATGGTCTGAAGCGCACCACAATCATAACTTAGAGACTAGGCGATGATAGGAAATTCTCCCTTCTACTACTCTTTATCGAGGTATCTAGATCTTTGACACTTTGTGTCATTCTAAGTATATAACTTCCTTCTTGTGTGAGCACGTAGAGGGATACACACAAGAATTAGGTTGGCCAAGGCACCAGAATCAAGATCTAGCCTTCCCAAAAAAGAGGCCCTAATGGAATTGCCCAACGTGGACAAAAGACGTGTGGTGAGTGTTGTTGTTCGCATGGAGGTGAATGCATGGTAATGTCTGAAAGTATGCTATGAGTATTAATGAGGAGGATAAGGATAAGTTTGTATCATATCAACTCAAGAATATGGCTTAGACATGGATTTGCTTCATAAGTGTTATGCTATAATAAACTATAGAAATAGGGCAGTAAGGCTTCAGTTTCTAAATAATTTAGGTTAAAATTATAAGGGCGTGGGTCAAATCAAACAGGTCAAGGCAGATGCTCAGCCTCGGTCAGATGTTGTAGCCGAACCCTCCCCCCACCAAAGAGAAACCATTTCTATGCGTTGAGAGGAATAGAGGAACAAGAGAAGTACACATATGTGGATAATGGAAACTTGATTGTCTTTTTTTTTGTTTGTTTATGCATTATTAGATCCAGGATCTACTTTTTCTATGTTTAATCCTTTTTTGCCTAATCAATTTGACTTGCCTCTTGAGATGTTACATGAACTATTTCTAGTTAATACTCCCATAGGAGACAGTGTTAAAGCAGAAGGGGTAAGTATAGAAGTTGATGGAAAAGTGACAAGCCCCTCTGTACTTAAGTTGGGCGTCATTAAGTTCAAATCTTAAGGACAACAAGATGTTATCTACGAGGTTAGATATACTCTTCCTAAGTCTTGTTTATGTTTACGAAACTCTAAGTTTAAGTATTTTAGTGGATTTGGTGTGGTAAGTTTCTAATCATATGTCTTATAATAGAACTATGTGAGTTAAAAAGAAGTTATGTTGCATTTTGTCTTTCTGTTTTTGTGTAGCATAGGCATGTTGTCTTTGTTGAATCATTTTTTATGTTAATTATGTTAAGTGTGATTGAGAAGGAAATTCTTCAATCTCAATTATGAAGCTTAAGATAAGCTTGAATGATATGCATACTCCAAATACGTGTGAATCAGATATTCACAAAGTAGAAATGTTAAGCATGATAAAGTAACTTTCGAAAATCACCCTCTTTGTTTAAATGATGTGTAAGTGTCTTTTGGGGACGAATGTTCCAAAGGGGGGATAATGTACCATCCAGAAAATCATATATCTAGTGAAGAGAAAGTAAGTCCGTTAGAATACGTATTGGGGATACACAAGTATTCCAATGCCCAATATTGAGAAATATTGGGCATAGTATATAAAAATGGCTAAGTGGTGTTAGCAAATTTCTATATATACCCAAATAACCAAAATATAGTCCAAGCTTGTTTAGAAATGTACCTACAAATAAGACCCTAAGCTAAAATAAATTGTGATAATTATCTCCAACATACATATTAGGTACTAGGCATCCAAGTGTCAAGCCTAGTACCATAGTACATAACCATTTAAGTAGTTCCCAAGGATATATTGAGGATCCTTGGTACAATAAGTAAACATTCCCAAAGGAACCATAAATAATAGTTAGTTAGGAAATTAGAATCAACCCATGTGCAAGACACGTGAAGAAGCACCAAAGGAGTGGACCACCCTAACCGAATTCGGTTAGGGTGGTTAAGGGGAAAAAATGTGCACAAGGGACCACTCTATGTGGGGCCTAACTTCCTAACAAATTTTATACTCTAACCTACTGCCCCGAATGTCTAACTAACCTAGGAATAAACTAAATGGACCCACTAGTACACCCGACAAACTAGGACCATAACCGAATTGACACTAACCTAGTACTAGTCAAAGAGACAACCTAGTACCCAACCTAGGATGGTCCAACAGTTTAGTTATGGTCCTATCAACTAAGGTGTAATTTATAAATTGCCCTATGTTACATAATTAATTCAGTTAGCAAATTAAATAATTAATTTAAAAGGGATAAAATCAAAACTACAAAGGAAATTTTCATATTTTTGTTAAGATAAGAAAGGGACAACCTAGTACCTAAACTAGGATGGTCCAAATAGTTAGTTAAGGTCCTAAAAACATATTGATACTTTAGTACCCTTGGCTACTTAATTAACTAATTTATCAGCTTAATAATTAATTTAAAGGGTCAAATCCTAAATCACAAAGAAGTTTCAAGATTTCAGTAGAGATAAGAAAAAGACAACCTAGTATTTAACCTAGGATAATCCAAAGGATTAGTACTAGTTATAATACTTTAGTAATTACCCTAAGGTACTTAATTAACTAAATTATCAATTTAATTAATTAAATTAAAGGTGTCAAACAAAAAATTCTTATGCTAACCTAGTATAATGCAAGAAACATCCTAGTACTTAACCTAGGATGGTACTAAAGGTTTGTTTATGGTTCCAATGACATAGGGGTACTTTAGTACTACCCTTAGTTCCCTAAATTAATTATATTAAGGATTTAATTAATTAAGATAAATTCAAAATGTTGACCTGAACCATAGTCAACACCAAAATTTTAGATTTTAGGTCAACTCAACATTCTCCTATGTTTAGTCAACTTAGGAGGACTTTTTTAGTAATTAGTTAATTAATTTATTTAATTAACTTATGAAACCCTAAGTTGAATAAGTCAAGGTCAGTTCCTAAACCTAAAACCATGTTCAAACTCTATTAAATACACAACTAAAACAAGAAAACAAGTGTGAGAAAAACAGTGAACAAAACGCAAGAAAAAAATAGAAAATTTCTTTGACGATTTTCAACGTTTCTTCAACGTTCATTCAAGGTTGTTTTCATAGATTAAGTTCTACTTAAGTTATGAGTTTCTCTCCTGTAATTCTCTGTCCAAGAGTATTTTACTTTGAAAGATTCACAAGATCTTGAAAACTAGGGTTGTTCTCGTCGAACTTCATTTCCCTAGTATCCTTTCTGATTCCAATGTTGAATTAGAGATCATGTTGTTGGTATGTGGTGTTGGCTGTTCATAACATGTATTTTTATGGAATGAAGAGTATCGAAAGAACTTATGAACTTGTAATTGCGTAAAGTTAATCTTATCATGATAATTAAGGATTGATAATATGTTAAGTTAAGTTTGTGATGTGTTAAGTGAATATGTATCTTTGGCGGAATGTTGACTTGTTGTTGTTGTGATTCTATTAATATGTTAAATCCATCAAATGTAAATATAATGCTTTCCAATATATTCTTAAAATGTTACACTAAAATCCATAAACTAAGAATTGTCTCAAAGACATCTATGAAATCTTATCTTGAATAAATTGGCTATCTGGTTCCAATAAAATTGGCTAACTCTATTTGGTCAGAATGAATATATGCTAATGTCTAGGAACTTATGTAAATGATTAAAATATTGGCTTAGGGTTCATACATATAGCAATTTAAATATGAAGATACGTAAAAATTGGCTTACGCCAAAAAGAATGAATTTGTTAGTCTAACATCCCAAATCTTGAGCCAATACTAATCATATGTCAATTCTTGTGTGGTAAGAGTATCAAATATATATATTAACACTTCTAAAGTAATATCAATGAATCCTAGGGATAGTTGGTGTTTACATCAACCTATGAATGAATAAAGTGCGAACGAACTAATGAAGTAGACTCTGTGTTTGCTAAAGAAGGCCCCCGGGTTGAGGTCCCATATGTTTGGCCCTCACTTGAGATGTCTTAATGCTACATGAACGATTCCAAAGTCTTGTGTATATGAAATGTATAATATATAAAACATCAAATTAATGAAATCAATGGCATGATCAACAGAGAATTGCTTATGAAAGGTAATGAATATACAATGTAAAGAATGACTCATTATAATATAGGATCATTAGTCCTTGGATTACTTACAGCGATTTATTGTGTCATTTCACTTGTAAGCAAAACATACAACCAAAAGAATTATTGAACTACACAACCACAAGAAGAAAAAGTTTTAAAAATAATCTAAGTGTACAAAGAGGAGCCCTCGTCCTAAGAGGATCAAAAATATCAAATCTTCGCCCGAGTTGTTCTAAAATTATGTTGATTATACTATTTTAATCATATATAAAATGAGTAGTGTGCTTTGAATTCACTGAAATACTTCATATTCATACCACAATTTACATCTAACGATTTAGGAAAGTCTAGTTACTAGGTCTTTCTAGAAATAGCATGTTGTTTAGGAAGAGCTTTCTTTGATCATGCATAGCCTTATTTTTATATGTGAATACACCCATACTTAATACAAGTGGTGTACTAACCCATACTATTTACTATTTTTTAGATGCAGTTTAAGGGACAGATTGACGACTCTTGCAACAGTTTGGACATCAGCGTTTCTCCATACCATTTGGTAGGTCCTCTTGATTTCGAGGATGCTACACTTTTAGTCTAGCCTTAGTTTTAGACAAATCTAGTGGATGTTGTCGCTAGCGTTTCATTCATACTTTCATTTCAATTTTTTTGTAATAAGGTCGTGTTTGAAAAACGTATTTATGATATATTCTTATTCTGTTTTGAATTGATTATTATGATAGATGGTTCTTACATTTATGTTGAGTTTATTATATGATTAATTCATGAAATAACTATATGAAGTCTACGTATACTTCATATGTTTAAAAGTTTTATATTTTCCACTAAAAATAAACATATGAATGTGATGAATGCAAGATGAGTCTTGTTTGCGACCTCGGAGAGGTCAACGACGCCGGTTGCGATTTGGATTCCAGAATCCGGGTTGTGACATATTGGTTCTTGCTTGCTGATAGGATTAGATGTATTTTAATAGTGATTTAACTTAGTGATTACTGTGAGTGAGAGAGGTTGCGAAACCAAAACCGCCAGATTATTGTCCTAAAGAGTGAGGTGGCAAGAGGCTCAGCCCTAGAGGGTGAGCCCTATATTCATATCCAAACATCTTTCATCCAAAAATAAGGTGTCGATAAGGCGTAGGCTAGTCTTCATTAGATGAGTAGGTTTCCAAGAGGAACCCATTTGATATGGGGTAAGTAGCCTGAGAGGGAATTTACTTTCACCTAAAACTTACGCTAGTTACCATTATTTTGCAAATTTTCCTATCAAAAGCAAATACCCATTGATTTATATCAACATATAATGCGGTCACACCCCAAGAACTTTCCCCCATACTTGATTTTCCCTTTATTTTAATTGTTTCTACAAGTTGTGACAAAACCCCTTTTGATATTTTACACTTTGGTGTCACAACTTGAATTTATTTTGATTTTCTTCGATAATACTTGAACTACTACTTACTAGAATGAAATTCTAGTTGACTATTTTCACTACCACTCCTTTGGGACACGACCCCAACCCTTGATTGTATAACTATCACTTCGATTCATCGACACTCAAACTATAGGCTTGTGTCATTTATCATAATATCATCTGATAGTAAGCATCAGTCTCTCCAGTCTCATTTCTGAGAAAGAAAGATGGTTTCTTTAGAATGTGTATAGATTACCGTCAGTCGAAAAAAATTATCGTCAATAATAAATACCCTCTTCCAAGAATTCATGACCTTTTCAATCAACTTCAGGGTGCTACTATTTTCTCTAAGATAGACCTCAGATCAGGCTATCATCAATTATTATTAAGGGAATATGATATTCCAAAGACAGTTTTCAGAAATTGTTATGGTAATTATGAGTTTCTGGTTATGTCCTTTGGTTTGACCAATGCGCCTGCAACATTCAGGGACCTTATGAGTAGAGTATTCAAACCTTATTTTGATATATTTTTATCGTCTTCTTTGATGACATACTAATCTATTTGAGGAATGAAGAAGATCATGCTAGCCATCTCTTAATAGTTCTCCATACTTTAAAAGATAAAGAGTTTTATGTCAAGTTCTCTACATGTGAGTTTTGTCTTGAGTCTATGGTATTCTTAGCCCACATTGTGTCGATAGAGGGAAGTAAAGTTGATCCTCTAATAATAGAGGCAGTGCAGAATTGGCCTTGACCCCTAGCTCCAACTGATATTAGGAGTTTCTTGGGTTTTGCTGGGTATTAAAGAAGGTTTGTAGACTGATTCTCATCTATTTCATCCCCTTTGAGCAAGTTAACTCATAAGACAGTTAAGTTTTAATGGTTTGTAGTTTGAAAGAATAGTTTTTAGGAATTGAAAAAGAGGTTGACTATTACCTTGTATTGACCTTGCCAGAAGGAACGCAAGGCTTTGTTATATTGTGGTGCGTTTAGAGTTGGTTTGGGTTATTTTTTAAGGTATAATGGCAAAGTTATAGCTTATGACTCAAGACAGATGAAAGTTCATTACATAAACTACCCATCCCATGACCTATAGTTGGCTGCCATATTATTTTCTTTGAAGATATTGCATCATTGTTTGTATGGTGTTCATGTAGATGTATTCATAAGCAAAAAGTATTGGACTTTGAACAAATGGGAGATGGTACATTAAGTTATCAAGGTAGGTTGTGTGTACTAAGGGTGGATGAACACCAAGAGAAGATCATAGAGGAAGCTCATAGCTCCACATATTCCATTCTTCCAAGTTCTACAAAGATATATCACGATTTGAGAGAGTTTATTGGTAGATTAGTATAAATAAGGGCATTACACAGTTTGTTGCTAAGTGTCCGAATTAAAAACAAGTTAAAGTATAGCATCAAAGGCCCTCTGATCTTGCTTAAAATATAGAACTTCCAGAATGGAAGTGAAATATGTTAATATGAACTTCGTCAAAGGTTTACCAAGACCTCGAAGACGTCATGATTCTATTTGGGTGATCGTCAATAGAATTATGAAATGAGCCCACATTTTATCGGTAAAGACTACCCATGTTATTGTAATAACCCCCAAAACGAAATAGGGTAACTAGAGCCTATCATGTGTTCAAAGACTTAATAACTAGACAATAATGTGTGAAAATGATGAAGAAAGGCTTACCGGGTCAGTTCTAATGAGTTTGAAAGTTGAACGTCAAAGAACGACCAAGATGTTCGGACACTAGTCTTGTGTGTGCTAGTGTGCCTTTGTATGTTTTATGTGTTATTTTGTGTTTGAATTTATAGGAAGGGAGCCTAACACCTATTTTGTCATGTATAGGGTTGGAAATTCAGGGTATGAATCCCAAAGGACCACTCCAAGAGTCTTTGAGGAGGACCCAATACTTGTCAAGAAGCTGCCAAAAAACAGTCCAGACCATGACCTCAATCAACGACCAGTAGGTTGGTTGATGTCCCGTCGTTTGGGGGCGTGAATCCAAAAATAGTGGTGGGATCTTACCCCCTAACTGGAGGCACTGACCAAAGAACCGCCCCATAAGAACGGGTTGTCGTTCAAATGACGCCGAATATATGGGTCCGACAATTGGAGTCTGCAATTCACATCCTGCAATTCTTCCAACTTAGGGGTGAATTGGGAAATTTACCCCACATCCTAATTAACCAGGATATGGTTATTTTAGGTGTTTTTAGGTATTATTAGTTAGTTTATAAGCATAAACCTAATGGTAGACTTCACTTTTACAAACCAAAACCTCCCTCCCAAGAAAAACTCTCTCAAGACTTCGTTAAATCTAGAACTCAAGGTGAAGCTGGTATTAAAGATGTTGAGTGGTTTAATCACAAAATTTCGTGTATTTTATTCTAACAAGGTATGGTAATTAATACTTGATATTTATCTCATTCAAGGAGTCAATTCAAAGGCTTTTCAAAGATGGTTTCAAATCCTTGGAATTCGACCTCCCCTTATACGCTCTAAAAGGGGGTCATGGACTCCTTTTTAGTTTAGGATCCCCTTTCTACATTCAATTATCCTGGTGTGGAATCACTATCATTACACATTCATTCTTGGTCTGGCTGCTGGTCTAGAGAGCCTTCCTAGCCGCCTAGAGTACAGCCTGCCTGCTGAAGACCGTAACGTAAGTAACTCAGTGCTCCATACTGGGGATATGAAAGCAGAATTCGTTCGGATCCTCCCAGATGTTAAATCTTTTTTCAGCGGTTTCCCCAGAGATCTTTATCATTAATGCAACTTTGATTTTGCTCATTCCTGGAGTTGTATTTAGTACCTCTAAGATATATGATTATCCACTGTTAGTCAGTAATGTGGGTTGGCTTAGATTACTTAGTGTTGAGCTCCTAGGAGGGCAGCGCTCTTTGGGATGCGGAGAAGATATTATCGTCCAGCTCCCTAACCTAAAGCAGCACCGGAATTGGACCGCAGGGAACCGTAGCATCGGGGGACGTCTAATCCTTTTGCCACCGCAAGGCTAGATTATCATACGCAGCAGGCTCGAATACCCCTGGTTCTGGAAGGCACATTATTCCGAACGCTATGTTGAATGTGTGACCGAGACTACACTACGTAGGTACCTGTGCAAGTGAGGCATCGGTCGGTCCTAGAAACGGCGTCAGCGGCGCGAGCAGTTAACGACCGGACGTGCTGCAACCTAGGGATCACTAGGCAGCTCTTTCGCTCTATAGGGATCAGGGGCATAGCACAATTCTTCTTAGAATAGGGTTGTTTGCCCGGGTGACTGATCCTGCCATAATGTACTTCTACCTATTATAGAACCAACAACCGAAGTCGAGCATACATACGACGATCTTCATGCGTAAATAGCCGAGAGAAAAGAAAGGGCGGTAGATGATAACGAGAAAAGGCGCCGCATCTGGACGGGCAAAATGGATGAGTGAATTGTGTCATGCCACAGAGTGGGGAATAGCCCTCATCTCATGTAAGACAACTAAACGCACCTCGAAGTGCTGCCGAGGAATTGAGATACCTTCTCGAGCACAAGATAGGTAATTGAGAGATAGATCTGGCCTATTTGTTATGGGAAATCATTGCACCGAGCCAAATAGAGCTTACCTACGACACCTGGCTTTCTCCGGCGAGCTTTATATCGTAAAGCTAAAGACGCCTCAAGACAAGGTACAACTTTTGGGAAGAGGACATAATCAATATAACATGGTTGGATCCGGGCTGGGATAGTGGCGCCCATTCTTAACTAGTTCCGAAAGGGTTCGCTCATGCTGGAGGGAGCATCCCCACTTAGTGATCGGTCCGCTAGTTCACGCAAATCCAAAGAAGTTATCTTGGACGAGCCACATGCAGGGAAACTTGCACATGTGGTTCTGGCCGGGCTTTCATGAGGTATCTAATAACCTTGCTTCTGCTCGTCGTTGGCGCACCTCTCCTAACTATTGCCCATTTATTCTGGAATAATCTTTTTAGGAGGGACAATTTTACATATTTATGCCAAATCCTTCTATTATTAAGTACGGCTGGTACTATTTCGATGTGTTTCAATTCTTTTGAACAAGAGAGATTTGATGCTTTTGAATCCATTGCATCAATTCCACTTCCTACTCGCGGTGGCTTATGATTCAATTGCCATGTATTTAGCTATTGAGCCTCAAATTTTATGTTTTTAAGTGATCGCAGCATCAAAAAGAAAGTCTGAATTTTATACGGAAGCCGGCTCAAAATATTTGATATGAGGTGCATTTCCCTCTGGAATATTATTGTTTGGGTTCAACCGGACAACTACCGATATCTATTAATATCGTTTCTTAGAATGTTATTTAGAAATATATATCTATATATCTATATCATAAACTGTCGGATCAAGTATTACTTAGATATGAAACTTGCAGACCTCATAGGTTGTAATATTTATCTTACGGGGGGAACGAAATCAAAGAATATATAGCCTGGTAGAGGCCCTCTATGTAGTTGTCTATCTAGGGTGATCGATCTACATCTTTCCCCATATCCCTGGGGCTGTGTCTCAATCTCTTATGTGTGAAATATAAGGGACTAGTTCCTATAGAGATTCCCCTTGGTCTAATTCCACGCCTTGTGACGAAAGGGGAATCGGCGTGGCGTAAAGTGAAGACTGGGGGGAGTAGAAAAAATTCCCTTATGGGGTATTTCGAAGGTGTAACCTAGGCAACGAAAAAGGGGCCCGATACTTCAACTAGAGGAGCGACCCGTTGGTTCACAAAACCCCGACCCAGCGTCACACATTCTCCAGGTCCGAAGGGATCCAATTCCCAACTACCAACTCCTCCCGGAATTGTGTTATCGGAGCCTAGCCAGGAATGGCCATTAGTGGACACCCACCACTTTTCACCCGTTAGAGAGGCCCTCTATAATACATTAAGAAAAGATGTTCACAAGGGCCAAAAAGACTCGGTCATAGGAATTTAGAACACCTACATGCTGGTAAAAGAATACCACCTCGACTGGATCAGAGTAAACAACAATGTCGATTCAGGCCGCCCTTTGCCTTGGAAGAATTCACACGCAGCCACAAGCTTTCCCAAAATAAGGGGAGATCTGCTGCTTACTGCTCACGAAAACATCCGACCTATACTATAGTCAAGTCGTTCGCCTATCTTTCTGATCTTCTTTCCTTTTATTCATCATATTTTTGGCTTTGACCCAGTGAAAATGGGGTTGATGGTGTTGGCTAAAAAGGAGGAGAGAGGAGAGACTTAGGGTACGCTCTCTTTTGCATTTTTGTTTAGGTTCTCGAGATTCTCAATCACTCTTTTTAGTGGGGAGGAATAGTACGTGAATGGTGGTTCTCAGACGAGGGAATCATTCCACTCTAAAAAAAGAAGCTAGAATGTTTCTATTGATACAGCTTCCACGTCTGCACATAGAATCTTTTTTTGCCCTTCCATTTTGTTTTGACGGTAGTTGGGTTGGAATCCGTGTGATGGTTCGAAAGTCGTTTCAAATATTCTTCGCATCCCAAGAGAGATAGATTGTTGCCATTGTGCCTTGGTCGTCAAAAGAAAGGGGCACGAACAGCCGTAAAGTACTGTTCCATGTCCCAGAGGTCTTCGAGCTTTGGCATTTCGAATCCCGTTTAATGGGTGTGGTTCCGGGACTCCAGTCTTGAGTCGCCAAGTGAGACAATCGGTTCACGAACCGGAAATCTATGTCCACAACAAGCTCCTCAATTTCACCCGGTCCATCACGCTTTGGACATCGCCACCGGGATCGTTGAGGCCCCATGAAGACGGCTCTACTTCACTGGGAAGATGCGGTACTCATTAGCGAGTGTCTGGTGACCAATGATTCTGGATTCCCCTGCCTTTCTACAATAGTCTACACTTGTCCGTCCAAATGGTCGACCTTGCCATCAAGTTGGGTCACTCGATCCTTGAGTGTTTCCTTAACAACAGCCACCACTGACAGCACTCCACTGCTATCATCATGTACATGGTACAACAATAAGAGCATTAGCATAAATCGAAAGGTTTTTTCCTAAACCTCCGCTCTGATACCTCCTAAAGTAAAATAGGCACGCGCACGGGTAGAAAGTCTTCCTGAGTTGTGCGGCCCCAGGTAACGCCTAGTTTAGTGTAGCACCTGGGTTCCGCCTCTCCTTGTCGAGTTTTGCTTCTGACCTCTCTCTGTGTCTCTAGTTCGTTACCCTCTACTACCAATCTTCTCCCTCTGCTGCTACTGGAGCTACTGGATATCGACCTAAGAGATACTAAACCGGCTGCGAGAGGAAGGGATGCTGCTATTGATGGACCGGTGCTACCTCTGGATCTAAGAATCATGGAAGACATAATTGAAATATGCACCTGGAATTAAATCACATTGGTATAAAGAGCCGAAAAGTAAAAAGAGGAGGAAAGACGCAAGGGACTGAGCGACAAAGCGAGGTTTGGAGCCCTTCAATTACAAAGTGGAAGATGCCTCTCACAATGGGTAGGATTACTGCATTTATTAGATTTGACTCTTCTATTTTATAATATAGGGAGTTGGGGCAGGTTGAAGGGGAAGGGAAGTCAATTTAGACATAGTGCCATCATAACCCTAAGAAAACGAGATTGGGTTTGTGTGTGTAGACTATCCTTGGAAGTGTCTATTCTATCAAACAACGGGACGTAGCCGTAGATCGAGCCCTGGAAGTTCTCTCCTTACAGTCAAGTGGCTTTCAGCTCCTCCTTTCTTTAATTTACAGGCACGGGAGGTCAAATTCCGATTGTTATGAAAGTTACTAATTAATCTATTTCATTCTAATTCGATCTAAGAATAAAAAATCATACTCTGTAGGATTTGAACCTACGACATCATGTTTTGGAGAGCGCTTTCTTATGACAGTAGATACGAATGTAAAGAAAATGGATTCTTTTTGTACCCTCAATACATCTTGCATACATATAGTCTCATAAAATGAAAATATGTATGTCCAATTTGAATCGACCTCAATGGATCCCTCGTTACTGCCCAGAGGAGAAGAATAGGTAGGGATGACAAGATTTGAACCCGTGAAATTTTTTACCCAAAACAAAGGCGCTACAAAACTGCGCTACATCCCTTTCTATTGGTCTAAAACAGTGTTATTGTAGTGAATCCCTTCATACCACTCTCTCTATAGGTCAAGCCTCCTTTTAAGTCGCCCTCTACATCGTTAATTTTTCCATAGATATCTAATTTATCTTGCCATTTCTTCTTTTTTGGTCTTTATTAATTTATATACTCATCATCATCCCGCCGCTCCTATCAACTCTTACTTACAACTAAGCAAAAAAAAGGGTTCTAAATAAGAAGCCCTTTGAATAAGCGAGGCTTTCCCGATAGAAAGATTTGCATGCAACAAAGATCCCAATTTCGTTTATCCGGTTAAGCAAGCCCTGCCCGCCAACTTCCACCCAGACAAAAAAGGTGAGTGCCTAGCGCGAAAGGTTGCTTTACTAAGTAAGATAAGGCAAGAAGCAAGGGCGTAACAGCTGCACTAATAACTGTTGCGCCTTAGCGCATCCCCTTTCTTGCTCGTTAGCGCTGTTTGTTGATTTTTGATAGAAGGGGCGGAGCTTGAAGAAGCGAAGCGAGCCTAGAGTAGCAGCCTCTTACATTTTTTCAGGCCTCTTTGATATCTTATTAGTCAAGCGCTAGCGCCCCTTTAGAGTAAGTATTTTCTTTTATCAATGAAACCGAAAGAAATAAAAACAAACAAGTGCCTTTTGTGTAGATCGAGACTTGTAGCTTGATTGTTTACTCAATCCATACTGGAAAGAATTACAGGAAATCATTCGATAACACTTCTTCCTATTTATTTCTCAATGATATCCGACGAACAAGACAATTCCCGTGAAACTCTTTCATTTCATAGAAGTTCATTCTTATTCTTACAAAGCAAATGGCATTTCGTATTGATTTGTCCCCTGGACTGGACCTATTATAATTCTGAATTATCCGTCGCTACGCTGTTCCCAAGGACTAGAAAAATTGAAATAGCAAAAGTCTTGGGTCATCTCAATGGGTTCAAAAACCACACATTTGTCTGGATCATCATAGCGTACTTCCACATATCCACTAAGAGGAAGTTCTTTTCGAAATGGATGACCCTCGAAACTATTATCTGTTGATATACGGTGTAGATCTGGATTATTGATGGAAGAAACACCAAATATGTCCCAAACTTCTCGCTCCCACCGGCTGACTGATGGAAATAGACTGACTACCGAAAATATTCGTGTTACTTTGTCTGCACTGGTTTGTACACGAATGCTTGAGTTATATAGAATACTCAGTAAATTATAGACCACTTCAAATCTTTATTTTCGAGAGGGATAATCAACTCCGCATATATCGATCGACACTTGAACCCTTGTATATGTTTGCAATTTCATAAAGCACAACAATTGAAATAGGTAGTTCGTATTGGTATCAGATCTATTCCCATGTTCCGATATTTCCATTTTTTGACCCATTTCTGGGGTAAAGTCTCCCAACTATATTTGAAAATTAATTGGTTATCCATAAAAAAAAAGAAATTTTTCTTCTAGATCCACTTCTTGCTCTTCCAATTTAGAAAAACTTATCGGAAATCGCCCGATGGGTTGGTCCGACCAATAAAGGCATGGGACTTTTGGGCATTGCTTGGGTAGAGCTAGGCTACCTAGTGATTTACAAGCACCCTCACTGCACACTTTCTATATATCTATCTCCATCCAATCAAAGACGTCCATGCCATAGAGAAACAAGCTCACCAAAAACGAGACTATGGACCATAATCCCTGCTTTCTTCCTGTGGTTACGATTATAACACAATCCAAGGAACTCAAAACCACAACACAAGCTCCCTTTCTAGTTTTGGAGTTTTCGCCCTTTGCTTCCGGCGAAGGTAAATAGTCAAAAAAGTTCCCCATAGAACGCGAGCGTTGAGGCTTTCATCGAAAGAAAGAGAGAGGAGCAGAAAGCCGCTTGACTGTAAGGAAAGGGGCATGTATCCTTTTTTTTTAAAGAAAGAGGGCTACTTCACGAGCCGCTAATAATAATCGAAAAGGTTCACAGCGAGTTCAGTCTATAGTGACAAAAGGAACGTTTCCACCGGACCATGGAAAAAGTATTCACTACTGCTTATAGAGCCTTCATTCACTCGTCTTTCTACTTCGGAACAGTTCAGCGGACACGTGGAGTCGAACGTCTCTCTACAATGTTGCGTAGGCAGACTGATTATTGTAGGTGACTGTCTCTAGTGGTTTAGAAAGAGTTTTGTTGCTACCAACTTCTTTCTTTGTAGTCTAGTAGATATACATGCTCTAGTGGATCTAAGGTAGGTTTATGTTGAGCAACAGAAAGAGGTAAAGTTCTGCTTTCTTACCTGAGAATATTTACAAGGGGGAAGCCTCAAAAGGCATACGAGTGCACCTCTCGTAGACGAATACCGACTTAGTCCGCTCCTACTGCGCGGGAGTCTCAGCCGGTCGGTGCCGGGGACCAGACTGGTCACTGTTGTGGTTGTTGTCTGCAGGGTAGGTGACACCCAACAAGTTGACTAGTGCTGAGCCAGGGGATTTTCCTTTGGATCGTTACAACGCTCGTTGAACGGTTCAAGTAGAAATGAATAGGTAAGAAGCAGAAAGAACCATATCAATCCTTATCCATAGAAGACAATATGAGCAAAAGATAGGAATCCCTAAATCCCGCAGAGAAGACTCACTCCGGGGGGAGTGAGGGGGGTATTCAAAAAGGGGAGCCGTGGGTTCTTACTTTCCTTGTAGGAAAGGTCTTGGTTTGGTATGGCATTATAGAAAACTTGTTATGGTTATGTGGCTATATAGAAAAGGCGAGTAGGGCTTCAGGCGGCTTTTTTTATGAATAGTTTCAATCAAAATTCCATCGATTGTAGCTAGTGATTTCCCGAGTCGGTGTGTGATCACCAACGGTGAAGTAACCCTTCAGATGCTCTCTCCGCCCATGCCAAATACCCCCAGCCAGTTCTTCCGGGTAACGCCAGGAGCTGGTTTGGGGAATCACGGGGCCTTACTTATTCAGGGGGGACTTGATTCTGAAATGGAATGATTGATAAAACTTATATTTCATAGAAGAATGACCAAGATCATAAAAACCTTTCATACCCGCACATGTGGCTGAATATATAAGGAAGTTCACAAACCCTAGAAAAGTCCATCTTGTATCCCTGACTTGCCAGCTTGATCGCTTGTCTTATTTACCCTTTTCTTAGCGGGTGGTTTATCTCTGGTCCTTTCGGGTTGCCTAACCTGGGCTGATGGCGCTTCGTAATGGCATGTCTGGAGTCCAGCGGCTCTCTAAGGCTTCGATGTACTAGTACCTTCCACCAAAACATCGTGAAGGATTCAGTGAACGTCTTGAAACTTAGAAACACAAGACAATTCACTGAATGGTTGTTGGCTCTACCGGAGGAGTCTGAAATCAACAACGTGTAACTGCTTGGGCATTGTCTTCCGCTGCTTGAGGAAGTATGTGAGAGGATCGATGTTGAGCAGAAGTGGGGTTAAAGCAGCAAACAATGCATCCCCCTTTACTTAGTAGGGCTTGAAAGTCTAGACAGTTTTTTTTCTTTTCCTGTCCAGTATTTTCAATCCAAGCCGAAATAGGAAAAGCCGCAAGCACCACTAGACCCGGTCGTTGATTGAACGTCAGTAGGGCCCGATATTCATTCCTTACTCAAATAGAAAGGTGGCAGTCTCAATCTAGTGGCGTGGTCCAGAACAAGCCTTTCCTATACGGATCCATGGGGTTTTTGTTTTTGTTACAAGAAGTGCTTCGTACGATTCTTGTGTATTTTGGGTGTGTTTGAATATAGCCTCTCGTTAGGTCTTCACTGAAGGATTGTCCACCTTCTCAAGCCTCTCTACCATACCCTTAGAAAGTGACAATGGATGACTTCCATTACTAAATGGAAGAACTTTTCAAACTAGTTGAGAGTTGTTCCCTGGTTGCACCCCACAATGGGTTCTAATTTACTAAATCACATGTTTATGTTTTCGGAACATCACATGTAGACTTTTTTGGGGGAGAATCACTCGGCGTGTGGCCTCCCGAGTGAGTTCAAGTGATGGTCTACAACTCATGAAGGAAATGTTGAAAAACGGCTAACGATGCAAGAGCTCTTTTCCCCTTATACATTCTTAAAAAAGGGTATGTCTGGTTTTTGGACCTTATGTTCAGTAAGGGTTCCAAACCTTCCAAAATTGATAGGTATGTGTTCTTTCTTTGTACTCTCTTTTTATATTATGCCAACCTAAAAACAGCGAAGGAAAGTGGATTTCAGGTTCGATAGTCTCGAGAAGGTATTAGCCACCGGTGACCATACTTTCGTAAAAGCACAATTGGGCGGTGCTTCCTCTCCTTCCTCTTGAACCTCGAACAAAAAATCTATCTCGCCATCAGCTCGTCTAAGAGTTCTGAATCAAAAAAGTAAACTGAACTTTACTTAAGACGAAGGAATCGAGTGCCGAAAAAACCATTTTCTTAAGGCTTTGCGGTCAGATTCAGAATCCCCAATTTCTTGGTCTTTACCTTCGCTTCGAGGGACAAGTACCGCATCTAGGTAAGCGACATCTAATTGAATTGATTCACCAGATCTTCCATCTACGAAAATGGAAGATAGGGCTGTTAAGGTCGGCTTCATGAAAGCAACAAAGGAAGCAAGTTTAGCGAACATAGAGATGGAAAGAGATGGATTTTGCCCAGCTGTTGTCATATCAATTCCCATTCATTCATTAATGGAATAAGGAATGGGCAGAGCTGCGACTATCATGAATTGGCGATAACCTATGACTAAAAGCGCCGACTATCTATGAATGACCAGGATCGGAATGCCAATCGACGAGATGAGCCTACGAAAGACTTCATGTTCAGACTATGATGACTGGCATCCTCACTTACGCAACAAAAGGGAGTTGATGGAGTAGCCAGTTCCCATGAGTTATTCTCTTCGGTATCGCCTTCTCTCATCTTTAAAGGCGCCGCAAGGCACTCGACTAGAAGGAGTGGATGTTAGGCACGCAGGGAAGACTCTGTTTATGCGCTGGCACTAGCCTTGGGCATGGATTCTTCTTTGATTGGAGGAGAAACCACTGTTAGAAATGTTTACGTAGAATCTCCTCTTTCATATGCAGGTATAGACTTCTTTAGATATTATCCTCTTCAGAGGTTCAATATGGAAATCCGCATTTTTTTATCTTCCTCTAAAAAATTCTTTTTCATGGGAATCTTCTATTCAAAAGGATCCTACTCAATTCAATAGAAACTTAACTTCTGCCCCACTTTTTTTCTTTTCAGGCTAAATTGTTGGGACAGACTTTTTATAGGGATTCAAGCTTGCAAAATGCTTTATCATTCTTACTGAAGAGTAAAACTGAACATGCTTTTTACATAGGTGTGAATCAAGTCTATGCGGAAAGGATAGGAAAAAGCTCTATACGATACACGAGTTGTTGGTGGAATACGAGTAAGGACTTTGTTTGACCAAGTCCCTTGCTTGAAGGACTATCGCACTTTCAGTGGTACTGAGACTGTACCTACCCCTACCCTTCATCAAGCAGGTTTACAAGAGTTTTGGCTTTCCTAACCGGACAAACTTCTAGGGAATAAAATGGCTTTCCCCTAATATATTTATATGCGGTCCTAACCTTACTACTCTTACTTCCACTAGAAAGAGAACTTCTGCTCGTAACATACCCCTAGAGATATAATCTTACTTCTTGAAGAGAGCTACTTTAACTGCCAAAGGAGCGGGGCAATTCGAGTTAGACGAGAGGCAGTGATGTAATTTCAAAGAGGCTTGACCGGACATGCACTCAAGAATAGTAATGCTTTGAAAAAGGCGTGATTCATTAAGTGAAAGACGTTAGCCGAATAGTTAGATATGCCGCAAGCAAAGATCATATAGCCTAATTGATTTCAAGTTGAATAAGCTATGACCCTCTTTAGATCATTCTGTAATATTCCAGTGGTTTCCGCAAAGAATAACGTCATAGCTCCTACAAAAGTAATAACAATCACAGCCGTAGGTGGGTATTCAAATAAAGGGGAGCACCTTGCTATCATGAAAACGCCAGTTGTCACCATAGTAGCTGCATGAATCAAAGCCGATACTGGAGTAGGACCCTCCATAGCATCAGGTGACCACGTATGCGATCCTATCTGTGCAGATTTCCCAACATTCTTTTTCAAATTGTAAGCATAGATTCTTGTATATAAAGGTTTAAGGGATTAATTATGATGTTTCCAATGTTAATTTATGAATTTATTATCAGAAATTCTATGACCCATGATCATCCTAATTCTCTAATTTTGGCATATGAAGTGAATTTGATGAATATGATTGGATATCATTAGAATTCAGATTATACTATGTTGTATTATGATTATATACTGCCAATTAAGTCTAATTATGATGAATTATTAGAGAATTGAGTAAAGGTGATCAAGGCTTGGATAAAAGGTAAGTTGATCAAGCTTGTTCTAGCCTTATTGAATTGATCTTCTAACGTGGTATGGTCCACTTATGGTGGCGCTGTTTATTTGATGTATATGTGAATTGTGATTATGGCCTTGAAGGCATTGAATCTAAAGTAAAGTAATGCTATGAATTATATGTATAGAGACATCTTATGAAGTTTTGAATGTGTCTTAAAGATGCTAAGTCTAATTAAAGTATGATATGAATGTGAAACATGTTTGTTTGTAAATTATGATAAATATAGTATGATCATGAATAGGAGATAAAGTTATAAATTATGATGGTTATGTCAATAGCTTTGTCATATATATTTACACAGACAATGAAAGAATGAATGCAACTCATGAGAATGTAGTGAATGAGAGTCCACCGAAAGAGTTTTCTCAATAGAACTTGAATAAATGAATGACGGATTTTGGGTAGACGATCTTCATGAGTTGAGATGTAGTGTCTAGGAGCAACCTCACTATCCTAAGCACTTTCCAATAATGAATGATAGGTTGAGAGTTGGATACTCAGTGTGAGTTGAGATGTAGTATTCAAAAGTAACCCTTAGAGATTGGTACTCTTTGTGAGTTGAGATGCAGTACTTGGTAGGAGGTCTTAACCTATAGCTAATGAATGTATAGAAATCCTTGGGGAATTATGCTTAGCACTAAAAGGACTAGAACAAGGTGTGGATACTTTTCATCACTAGAGATGTTGTATCCAATGTACCTCTTGAGATGAGTAGTCTTAGTGAGTTGAGATATAGTATGATATACCGTGGTTTCACGGTATTATTAATACTTTTTCCTTAAGTTTAGTGTGTCCAAAAGCCTTTTTGTGCTAATTTTTATTTAAGTTTCTTTTTATTTTGCAGGTAATCTGTCCAAAGCTAAATGCGGAGATTTTGAGCGAAGAAATGCAGAAGAGACCACCTAAGGAGCTTATGATGGTCCGTCGTGCTTGTGACGGTCCGTAGGTGGACGCGTTGTGCAACTTCTGAAGGAAGATGGGGAATTCTGACCAAGTGTGGGGTTAGGAATCTTTTGACAGTCTGTCGTGTCTATGATGGTCTGTCCTGCAGGTTCATCATGAAGTTCAGAGAAGTAATCCCAGTACCCATATTCCAAGAGTTGAAGTGTTTTGGAACGAAGGCCCTCGACAGACCGTTGTGCCTATGACGGTCCGTCATACTTGCCGTCGAGGGTAATAAAGAAGAGCAACAGAAGAAATTGCACAAGTATGGGACGACAGAGTCCATGACGGTCCGTCGTGACCATGACGATCCGTCGCGAGGTCCGTTGACCCAGCCGCGTTTTAGCAGATTTCCAGCAAATATATCCCTGTTTAATTAGGTTTTTATTTTTTATAAATAGTTTGAAAAACCTCGTTTTTGAGGTTAGACTGCGGATAGTTAGTCTCCATATAGTTAGACTCTGGATCATTATTAGACTCCGTATTGTTATACTTTTGATTATTATTGATTGTTGGTGATTTTAGGTGATTAATCAAGAAAACTTTCGAATTTTACTCTTTCTCGTTCAAGTAAGTACATGAATTCTTATTTAAATTATTTGAATATTGTGATTATGACTATGAGTAACTAAACTCCATAGCTAGGGTTGTGGGAACCATAGACAAATAATGAGATAAAACCTAACTAAAATAACAATTCTAGAATGGTGTCTTGCATGTATTAATAATTCTTTCACTTAGAAGTCTTTTTAACGGATGGAAAACGTTAGAACTCGCCTTAATGCTACTTGCCGGACCAAGGAGGTAGATAATAGGAAAAGAATTATCAACATAGATTTAGTATATACTATCTAATTGGCTAGTATTGATTGGTACGAGGTAATAACTTAGTCAAATATCGAATATGATGCTTAATATGAGGTAAAGATAAGGGTTAGGAAAACAACACATGAAGCCGGACCAAGGTGCGGAGTGAGATTTTATAGATGTCGGACCAAGGATTTAGAAATACATAACTTATCACTTTGCATGCAAGATATTAGGAAAGAATTGTTATAGTTTGAATTATCAAGTTATGTACCTATGGGGAACACGTAAAGCCTAGTTACTTTGATTAATTGATTAAAATCCAACATTCAAAGTTGTTAAGTGTCTCTTTCAATTGCGTTAGTTATTTTCATTCATTTAGAATTAGAAACCCCCTTTTATTGTTTTTTACTTTCCACGGAAGTCATTGACCAAACAATAGTAATAACAGGTTAAAGTTAAGTCCAGACTATTTTCCTCGTGGGAACGATCCCAACCTCACTAGTTGGGTTATTTACTTGACACGACCGCTTTACTTCTTATTTGAGAAGTAAGTTTGAGCGTATCAAATTTTGGCGCCGTTGCCGGGAAATATAGCTTTTAGATTAACTTGAACTTATTAATATAGTTTAGTTGATATTTTTTTTATTTTACTTTGTTTTATTGTTTTTGATTTTTTTAGAACTATCCTCGTTGTATGCCAAATAGACGGAGAGGAAGAGAACCCTTGTTTCCCTACGATAACGAGTTAGAGCGTACACTACGCAATATGAATCAAAACTTGGGATTAAATGATGATGATCTGAATTAGAACATCCCAGCTCCGATTGATGTTCATGGTCAGATATTACCCGATGCTCCGGGTGAACACCAACAGAGAGGAAAAAATCCCGTTCCACAGCCCCAAGCATACTACAGAAGTTATGATAACATAGCAGAATCGGATATGCCACTTGTCTTGCCTCCTCTACCCACAGGCCACACCTTTGTGGTAACTAGTAGCCTGATGCAAATGCTCACTACCAGAGGTTTGTTTTAAGGGCTACCTTCTGAGGATACACATGCTCATATTGCTAAGGTAAGGACAATGTGTAAAAGTTGTGTAGGGAGGCCTGATTTGGATTCAGATGTAATAGGTCTCAGAATGTTTCCTCTCTCACTGACGGGAGAGGCTGTTATGTGGTTCACTGAGCTCCCATAGAACTCAATCTTCACTTGGAACCAACTAAGGGATGTCTTCTTAGCACGCTACTATCCGGTCTCCAAGAAACTAAACTACAAAGACAGAGTGAATAACTTTATCGCACTACCAGGAGAGTCAGTTAGTAGTTCTTGGGATAGATTCTCCTCATTATTGAGAAGTTTTCCAAATCATCGTATAGATAATAAGTCACTGAAGGAATACTTCTATCGGGGACAAGATGATAATAACAAAGCGGTGTTGGACACCATAGCAGTTGGATCTTATGGGGAATATTCTTATGCTGAAATTGCAAAAAAATTAGAGAAAATCTCCCGGAATAAAAAAGCTTGGAGTACTAGGAAGTCTGATATAGGGAGAAACACCTTCGCAGTGCAGTCCACTCACAACCCAGCCACAGATGCGATTCGTGAAGAAATGGCTTAGATAGAATGTGCTTGGGTTGGTACTAAAACATGTCACTGGGGTGCAGAAAAGATTAATGCAGTCAACTACTTGGCTAAACCACTACCCCCTAATGATGAATGCTATTTGCGGAGGACACTTATGCAATAAATGAGCATACGGGGGGTTTCCGACCAAGCGCCTAAGGCTCAAATCAGGATAATTGGCGCCAAGGTCAAGGGAACCAAGGTCGGAACTATGGTAACTACAATTGTGAGGGTCATTATGTCTGAGATGGAAACTACAACCGTGAAAACAACTTTAACAGGGGTAACTATGCTAAAAGAAACGACAGGAATGGGCCCTATGTCCCTCCTCAAAATCGTGAAGTTACTCCTAGCGATAGTGGAGATATTATGGCGCGAGTTGAGGATATGTTGCACAAAATGATGAGGAGGTTCGATGCTAGTGATGAGCACATTAAACAGTTAAGGTGTGATTTAGCTGGTATTGGGCAAAAAGTTGATACACATGCAATATCGATTAAACAGATCGAGTTGCAAATGGCCCAATTATCTGCGACTGAGAACACACGGCAACCGGGCACTCTTCCTAGCAACACTGTCCAAAATCCAAAGAATGATGTGCACTGTATGGCAATCACTACTCAGGGTGGTAAGCAAACCATCGACCCACGTATGCCGTCTACTGAGGAAAATGTGAGAAAGGATAATGATAATGTGGTAAAGGGTAGTGGTGAAGCAGAGGAAAGTAATGGAAAAGATGCAGAAGTACCTATGAAGGTAATTCCCATGCCTAGGCCACCACCACCTTTCCCTCAGAGATTAGTAAAAAAGACCGAGGATGGTAAATACCGGCGTTTCATAACAATGTTGAAGCAGCTTTCTATCAATGTCCCTTTGGTAGAAGCTGTAGAACAAATGCCCGGTTATGCCAAATTTTTGAAAGATCTGGTCACCAAGAAAAGATCGCTCACTTTTGACGATGATAGACTGCAGCATTAAAGTGCTGTTGCTAGAAGATCCCTCGTACAAAAGAAAGAAGATCCGGGTGCGTTCACTATTCCTAGTACAGTTGGGTCATTACATTTGCGAAAGCATTATGTGATCTGGGGCAAGCATAAATCTCATGCCCCTCTCAATTTACAAGAAGTTGGGTTTGGGGGATCCAAAACCCACTGCGATGCGGCTACTGATGGCTGATCGGACAGTGAAAAGGCCTATAGGGATACTCCATGATGTGCTAGTTAAAGTGGAGTCATTCATCTTTCCAGCTAATTTTGTTATTCTTGATTGCGAAGTTGATTTTGAAGTGCCTATTATTCTTGGGAGGCCATTCCTTGCTACAGGTAGAGCCTTAGTTGATATGGAGAAGGGACACATGACATTTCGATTTAATAATGAAGAAGTGACCTTCAACATTTGTAGGACCATGAGGCAGAGTGGTGTGCTCCAATCAGTATGTGCCATATCCCACAAAGAAAAGATGAAGAAGGAGAATGAACAAAGAAGTGCAAAACAAGAGTATAGGGTTGGGGATTTGGTGCTTGTAGACAGTTCTTGGTCGCCTTGTCTTCCGGGCAAGCTCAAGTCCAAATGGACTCATCCTTACTTGATTACCCAAGTATTCCCTCATGGAGAAGTTGAGTTAAAAGTCAAGGAGGGAGTGCAGTTTAAGATGAATAGAGATAGAATAAAACACTATTTTGGGCATAAAGCATCGGGGAAAGAAGTGATAGAGGCATACCATCTTGATGAAGTCTGAGTAATCAAGTATACCTCCGTCATACCAGGTACGTCTTTCTGTTATTTTCAAACTAGGGCACACACGACGGAACCAACGACGGGTCATCACAACTGAGACGGACAGTCATCGCGGAATCGTCGCGTGATTAATGAGCCGTACTCGACCCGACCCGGCTGGAATATTTTTCAAAATCAGACCGTTTAAACCCCCCAACCCCTCATTTCACCCCATTCGTTCATTATTCCTCCCATTTCCCTCTCTTTTCAACTTCCACCATCTCTCCCTCTATCAACCGATCATTGTTCCCCCACAATTCTCCAAAGCCCTACAAGTTATAACCTACTAGTCGGAGTTGCTGTTGTGGGTGTCTTCCTCGTCACCGAGTACTTGTCATTTTGTTTTCCCCAATTCTAAGGTATGTGTCTCTAATTTCTACTCATTTATCTTGCATTTTTGTTTATCAATTAGTATTAGCTTAGTTGTTCGTGATATGTTCGTTTCTTTTATATAAGAGTCTGTCTAACCTAGGTTAAAAATGTTCAAAATTGTCATGTTTACAACCCTAGACATAGGTGCTTTCGCATTACTAGTTTCCTAGGTAGTTGGGTTAGACAAATTTAGGTCCATAACACTACAAGTTTGATCTGGGTTCATCGGGGATGAATAAGGTACGCCATTTCTGTCATTGATCTATAGAACGAGACCTCAATGATGGACAATCTAGGGTCCGTTCCAAAAGCCCTAACAACCCACTGCCCATGTTTTTCCAAGTGTACCCCAACGGACACATGTGACGGACCATCATACCCACGATGGTCCGTCCTGCACAACCGTTTTGGTTGTCAGAGACCCTCTTTATGAGGGTCTCTCACTTTTTCTAAGTGTCCTTCAACGGACACATGTGACGGACCGTCGTACCCACGACGGCCCGTCCTGCATGACCTTTATGACGGTCAGAGACCCCTCTTCTCAGGGTCTCTCACTTTTTCTAAGTGTCCTTCAACGGACACATGTGACGGACCATCGTAGCCATGACGCTCCGTCCTTCATGAACGTTATGACGGTCAGAGACCCCTCTCCTAAGGGTCTCTCATTTATTTCCGAAGTGTCCTCTGACGGATACCTACGACGGACCATTATACCTGTGACAGTCCGTTCTTCTCATACCATTATAATAGTCAGAGACTCTCATTGAGGGTTCTCCATATATACGTAGTTTAAGTAAAACACGACAGACCCCAAGCCGGTCCTTCATAGTCACGAGGATCTGTCACCAGGCCCGTCGTGTGTCCCTGTTACCATAGTAATGACATACAATTGTAATTGTTTTTGTGGTTTTGCGTGTCTTGTTTGCCACTTCTCACATTAATACTGATCCTTTACAGGTATTATCTACTATGGAACCCAAGCAAGACCGAATCTATGCACGCGGGCGATCGAAGTTTGTCGCCCCGTCTGCCCGCATGGTCATTGGCTCGGATGATGAGCGTGACCCCGAGTATGTACCCCTAGGAACTTCCACCCCTTCCCATGCTGCACGTGCTCCCAGAGCCACACCCAATAAGGTGGCGTCCGGCGTAGTCACTGCCTCCCAGTCTGATGAGGAGCGCACATTGACCGGCACACCCTCTGGGTCAGCCACAAATGAAGAAGGAGCGTATGGCTCCTTAGGAGTATCGTGGTCCGAGAAAGCCTCCGGCTCTGCTGAGGTTCCCGCACCTGCCACCACTGCAGCGTCGTCCTCGTCTGATGAGGCTGACAGTTCGGAATCCACATCAGGTTCACCAGCTCTGGCCCTCACCCCAGCCACTGACCAGCCGAACCGGTGGTGTATCGACGGACGATTTCAAGTCTACTCTGACGCCAAGTTCCTGACTGATAAAGTACTGATGACTCGAACACTCACCCTGAAGCGGCGGGTCCTTACAGGGAGTCTCCCGACAATGCCTGAGATCCATAATCTCTTCACCAGGCATCGCTTGGAGTGGACAGCACGTCTGTTGGGAGGTTACAGTGAAGAAATGGTCCGACAGTTCTATGCATCCTACGTAGCGACTCTTCGATCACAGATAAATAGGTGGGCTGCACCCGCTAAACAGGCCCCATTGGAGCAGGTCCGTGTACGGGGCGTACATGTTGACATTTCCTTGACTGCCATCTGCCTGTTTCTATACGGCGAGGGTGTTGATGCTACTCGGACCCCTCTCACTGCCGAGTTTGACTACCGCTAGCAGATAGTTAAAGATGGCCAGTTCCTGCGTGAGCCATCATTGAGAGAGACCACCAAGAGGTGGATGGACCTGCACCTGTCAGTTGATGTAGAGGGTGCCGACTGCGTAACTGAGCCAAAGGGGGCCATCAAGAAGGCCAACCTCACTTTCACGGCGAAGTTCTTGTGGCTGATTGTCCATTACTGCCTTCCCCTCACAGCTGCTGATAATATCGTTACAAGGGATCGAGCAGTGTGGATGGCGGTGATGATAGCCGGGTTCGAGGTGGACTTCGCGTGGCTTCTATAGGTAGTCATGCACGAGAGGGCTTTCAAGGTCACTACTACTTACCCTTTCCCGTGCATGATCTTTGCTCTCTGCAGGTCCGCAGGTGTGCCTATATGGCATGTAGATCAACTCAAGACCGTGCAGGCCACTGTTGACGTCGGCCTCATCTCTGATGAGGCCAATGAGTTGGCTCCATGTAGAGTGCCCCATCCAGAGCTGCCCCCACTTGCTGATGATCTTGTTGATATGGTAGCCCAGGCCCGCACGGCTACACAGGCGGCGTCCACTGACACTACCCCGGTCGATTCTATCCCGGGTAGTAGCACTGCCCCGAGCTCCTCTCGCACAGCCTGTCTACTGGCACTGATCCCGCTTGCTAGGGTCCAAAAATTAGAGGAACAAATGGCTACACTTCTGCATCATATCCAGCCGTGGATGCAGAAGTCGATTATTGAGTCAGAAGAGCTCCTAGAGCGGAAAATGCTCCAGTATACAGAGCGGAAGATCGCTAAGGTTCACCAGCGCTTGGACGCCTTTGAGTAGAGGGTGTTAGCCCAACCAGCCCCTCTGGTGGATGTGTCGACTCTTCAAGCTGCAGTTGAGAGTCTTCATGCAGATTCGACACGATCTTAGAGGCTAGGGTGCCGGAGTCTGAGGGCACTTCTATCGAGCCTGTTGAAGACACAGTATTGGCGGCCCTATTTTCTACTTCTGAGATTCAACAACCTCCCCCTCGAGAGAATGTCAAGAGGCGTAGGGGTTGATCAGAGGACGAGGCGCGAGCACGGAAGAAGGAGCGCCGAGAGATGGAGGCTGCGAGGAGAGCCTCACTTGCTAAGGAGGAGGCGCACCATATGAGAGCATCAGAGTTAGCGGCTGGGGCGTCTAGATCCCGAACTGTGGAGATAGCAGGAGGCACTACTGATAGTGCAGTTGTGGCTGAGGACACCACTTAGGGTGTCCAGATTGCAGAGGACATGGGTTCCGAGGAACCGGACCCATCAGCTTGCTGATCGACGGCGCTTTGCGCCACAGGTTTGCTTCACCTACCATTATTTAAATTTTTATGCATTGGGGACAATTGCATGTTTTTTTGTTGGTGGTGGGGTAAATGGAAAGTGAGTGTTAGGGTGAAGTCTGAGTAGCCCAATTCACTATCCTCTTTTGGGGTTTTCTTGCCTGTGTTCTTTTTCCCCAAAAGACTGATTACTTTTTCGGTTGAACCGGCATGTCTATATCTTTTTTACATAGTTTAATTCTGGAGCATGATGGCTATAAGGATATCCTGATAAACAGGAAAATGATGCATGACTAGGCATAGTAACTGATAATTGTGTGTCTCTAAGCATGACATAGAGGTACACCATTGCATTACCCTAAGTCTAAAATTCGAACTAGGTGTCTGATAATCTGGTATAGTGATGAGATGTCAAGTGAGTGTGAGGAAGATTTAAATAGTTCACTATTTATACTGAGCTAGAACTTGCCTGGTTAGTCCTGCTAAAAGTAAGCTGTAATAGAAAATTAGGAAAGGATCATAGGCCCTTATTCAATATAGCCCATTTCTAGCCTAAATAAAAGAAACCAAATGAAATTTATCCTTCTTTGATCCAAATGATCTGAGCTTAAATTAGACCTTCCTTTTTCACCCCAAGTGATCTTTTCTGGGAACAATGTGTTGGCCCTGTTTCCTCCTTGGACATGTGCACCTCAGCTTATGTCGAAAGCATAAGTTGAGGGCGGCTAATGCAGTAAAAAACCTTCGTTATGGCCCTGAACCAACTTTGGGTATTGTGTACCTTGACTCATGGCAAAGCAATGAGTTGATGGTGGCTATTATGAGGAATGCTCTGGAAAGTGGTATTGAAAGAAAAAAGAGAGAGAAAGAACAAAAGTAAAGTGACTCAAGAATTAGTCGAAAGAAAAGTAAAGAAAAAGAAAATTATACAAGAAATACAAGCAATAAAAGAAGAGAGTCACTTACACAAATGAAGAAAGAAGAGAAAATAGCAAGTTGAAAGAAGACAAAAAACTGGGCGAGATAAAATGATAGAAAGTGGAAGGTTTAGCCGCTATGTAAAGGAGGGAAAAAAGTCACTAAAGTATACCTAAATATACCCTACCTGACCCTGAGCCTATGTTACTAGCTAAAAAATTCCTATCGCGATCCTAAGGGTTGTATAGCGAACTTAAGGCAGTGAAAATAAGGGCAAGCTTATAGCAATAGGTATGAATGAGTGTGACTTTGTTATGAGAGCGAGTGTTGAAAAGTAATCCTTATACTCAAACTAAAATCATTGTGTGAAAAATGAGGATTCTGTTTTAAAGTGAGGACACTAGTTGCAATACCGGCATTGTTAGCACCTCGATGAGATATTGAAGAGGATAGGTGTTGGTGCGTAGTGATTCTGTGTCATGTTCTGATCCCACATAATTCAAGCCTAATAGTGATAGCATGCATAAATTTGATGATATTAATCGGGATTGATAGCAAAATGATTGCAAAGGATGAAACATGGATACTATTGTACAAAGATTGTGTATTGAGTCACAGTGCGTCGCTTGAGGACAAACGACGAATTTAAGTTGAGGGTGTTGATATACCGTGGTTTCACGGTATTATTAATACTTTTTCCTTAAGTTTAGTGTGTCCAAAAGCCTTTTTGTGCTAATTTTTATACAAGTTTCTTTTTATTTTACAGGAAATAAGCTAAATGCGGAGATTTTGAGCGAAGAAATGCAGAAGAGACCACTTACGGAGCATATGACAGTCCGTCATGCTTGTGACGGTCCGTAGGTGGCAGCGTAGTGCATCTGCTGAAGGAAGATGGGGAAGTCTGACCAAGTGTGGGGTTATGAAGCTTGTGATGGTCCGTCGTGTCTATGACGGTCAGTCCTGCAGGTTCGTCATGAAGTTCACAGAAGTAATCCCAGTACCCATATTCCAAGAGTTGAAGTGTTTTGGAGCGAAGGCCCTCGACGGACCGTTGAGCCTATGACGGTCCGTCATACTTGCCGTCGAGGGTAATGAAGAAGAGCAGCAAAAGAAATTGCACAAGTATGGGACGACGGAGTCCATGACGGTCTGTCGTGACCATGACGATCCATCGCGAGGTCCATTGACCGAGCCGCGTTTTGGCAGATTTCCAGCAAATAGAGTCTTTGTTTAATTAGGTTCTTATTTTTTATAAATAGTTCGAAAAACCTCATTTTTGAGGTTAGACCGCAGATAGTTAGACTCCATATAGTTAGACTCTGGATCATTGTTAGACTCTGTATTGTTAGTCTTTTGATTATCATTGATTGTTGGTGATTTTTGGTGATTAATCAAGCAAACTTTCAAATTTTACTCTTTCTCATTGAAGTAAGTACATGAATTCTTATCTAATATATTTGAATATTGTAATTATGACTATGAGTAACTAAACTCCATAACTAGGGTTGTGCGAACCATAAGTAAATAATTTCAATTGCGTTAGTTATTTTGATTAATTGATTAAAATCCAACATTTAAAGCTGTTAAGTGTTTCTTTCAATTGCGTTAGTTATTTTCATTCATTTAGAATTAAAAACCCCCATTTTATTGTTTTTTTACTTTCCAAGGAAGTCATTGACCAAACAATAGTAATAACAGGTTGAAGTTAAGACTAGACTATTTTCCTCGTGGGAACAATCCCAACCTCACTAGTTGGGTTATTTACTTGACACGACCGCTTTACTTCTTATTTGAGAAGTAAGTTTGAGCGTATCATAGTACTTTGAACAAATCCCCTTATCCCTTAACTATGCGCCAGCATAGGATAATCTATTGGAGATCCATGTAAAAACTAAATAATAACCCTACCTTAGGCAAGTGGTGTTCCCTCATCCGGTAGGGGTCAATACCTGGATTTCATATATAGCTATCATGGTCTATGTTGATTGAATCTAGCCCCTACAAAACTAATATAATGAACTTGGTCTTCCAAAAGGTGTACTATTTAGGGTATGTGGTGGAATGGGACGCCGTCTAACCATTGCACAAGTAGATATTTGGAGGGAGTCTTGGTGTGTCCTTGTAATGTAAATGAATGAATGGGTTACGATATGATGTTAATTAAGTAAGTTGACCTTATGTATATTGTCAATGAAGCATGTTGAATGTATGACGAGTGTTAATGAAGATGAAGTATCCTTGTCTTTGGTAGTATTAAGGATCTTTAGGTATGTATTAAAGAGGGTGTATGGGCGGTCTTTTCATGTCTTACCTATGTGAGTCTTAGGATAAGATTTCTAAATGACTAATGCCTTTCTAAATAACTTTTGGTATGTTTCATTTGAAATGTCCTTTTAAATCATGTTTTTGCATAATTCCATACTCAGTACAATGTTTGTACTAACTCCATATTCTTCTATATTTATAAAAGTACATGTGAAAGGAAAGTGAAGGTTCTTAAAAGGTGAAGCTTGGGAAATAAAGTTCTCTCAAGTCTCGTGGTACATTTTTATATGTCCGAGGATGAGGATATTATGTTTAGTTTCCCTTTATTAAAGACTTGTATAAGACTTAATATGTTTTTTCAATGTAAAGGTTCGTGACCCTATGATATTAAGATGTGTGTAAGTTGTCTCGTGATGATTAGACTTGTTCCTTAGTTTTATAAAAGAGTTTCTTATTGACTATGTTGTGTAATGTTTTAATCACACTACTTTTCATACCTATGTAATGAATGAAAGCTAAGAGACTTGCACAAGACCTCCGAGAGGTCAAGTACACCACATAACTTCTAGGGGGTGCTCTCCGGTCGTTAAAAACTTGGTATCAGAGCCAGGTTTTGGGAAGATAGTCTTATGGTCCAAAGTCTCACAAGACAGGTCAATTAGAGTCTTGTTCATCGGCGTGAGTCACGACACATCTATGAGCGAGAGGCTATAGGACAATAGAAGTTTCACTTTTTTCATTACTCTAGTGTCGTGCCATAGAGTTGAGTGTTATAAGCTTCTTTTCTTAACATTTTTTATTGTGTTTATAGGACATGAATACAAGAAGGACAACCACAAAAAGATTAGTAGAAGGAGTAGGGAATGATGGAGTTCATCCCCAGGCTGAGAAAGTCCCTATAGCTAATCAAGAGAATGTGAATGATGAGGTTTCCCTTCAAGTATCCCAAGGTCCTCAAGATCCCAATGTTGAAGGGGATATGTCTAATGTTGAGATAAGGGATGCTTTTTCAACTTTGACCCTACTCATGATGACTTAAGCTCAATTCGTCCCAAATCATGTGGTTAACAAAACTAACCTTAAAGTCGAACATCAACCTAATGCAAGTTCTCCCGCTTCTAGAATCCGAGATTTCAAGAGGATGAATCCTTCTACTTTCCATGTTACTAAGGTGGATGAGTATCCATAAGTCTTAATAGATAAGGCATTCAAGGTGATAGATGCAATGGGAATGACTTCTAGAGAAAAAGTGGAACTAGCCTCTTATCAACTAAAAGAGGTGGCACAAGTTTGGTTTGAGCAATGGAGGAATGAGAGGCCCGTAAGGGAAATCTCGGTAGATTGGGGATTGTTTAAGACGGCCTTTATTGATAGGTTCTCTCCCTTAGAATCGAGGGAGAAAGATTTAGTGGAATTCTTGAACCTTCGTCAAGGGGGAATGAGTGTGAACGAATATTCTCTCAACTTCACCCCACTTTCTAAGTATGCCCTAACCTTGGTATCCAACTTTAGGGTTTGTGATGGGATGTCCTAGCTTAGTGGAATAAGAATGTCATATGACAATGCTCCATCATGATATGGTATCTCCATACTCATGGTGTATGCTCAAAAAGTTGAGGAGTCCAAGCTTAGGAAGATGAATAAAGATGGGAAGAGGGTTTGGTCAGATCAAACAAGTCAACCCAAGTCTAAGAAGAGGTTTTATAATCAATATTCTTCCATGTTGATCAAGGATAGGGTTTCCAACCGAAATTCCCAAAGTGAAAGTGGGGGTGGTTGGGTAAGTGCCTTGCCGGTATGGATTAATGTTTTGGATGTGATAGCAAGGGTCATAAGATGAGAAATAGCCATTCCCTCAAGGAAAAAGAGAAGGAGACCAACCAAGTTCCTCAAGATAGTCTAGAACCCAATACTCAAAAGAAGAACCGTTTCTATGTGATTCAAGATAACAAAGGAGCTAATTCGGAATAAAGACCCTGATAAGTTATAGTTCCTTATGGTTGTTTTGACTTGTTCCTACATGGGTATACCCTAAGTGGGAAAGAATGAGTTAATTAGTAAGGTGGTTGGTATCCTTATCCTTTCCACCTATTCTTACACAAGCTTGAGACCAAAACTCATAGTGGTTTGGTTATGTTTTGGAGTCTTGAATATAAGTGAGTTGCATTTCTACTTATCTTATGAGTTCCTTGATGGTATAATAATTTGCATACTCTTGAATATATCATATTTACATGGGAAGATTGATAGTTAATCTATATTTCTCATGTTAATGCGCACCTAAAGATAATTGCTTAATTGCCTCAAAAGTTGCTATCTTTATATGCCAAAATGTGATTCCGAAATTATTGCATGTTGAGGTTTATGATGACAAAATGATCATGTTTAATGTCGGAGAAGGTAGTTCCTCCATAATGCAATAAAAAAAGATAAAGTATGTATGCACTTTGAATTGTGGAAATAGTTCCTAATTGCTTTGTTTGCTTAGAGTGCATAAGAATGTGTAGTTGGTATTCCTTGTAAATGGGTCTTCATTGACTTCGAAGTTGTTTTCATTATATGGTATTCTTATGAGATTATAGCTAATGAAAGTGTTGTATTCCTTAAGGTGTATTAGTGTCATTCGAGGACGAATGTGCCCAAGTTAGGGAGAATGTAACAACCCTCAAAATTAAATAGGGTAATTAGAGCCCATCATGTGTTCAAAGAGTTAATAACTAGTTAATAATATGTGAAAATAATGAATAATGTCTTAAAGTATCAGTTTCTAAGAGTATGAAAGTTGAACGTCAAAGAACAACTCAAACGTTCGGAAACTAGTCTTGTGTGTGCTAATGTACCTTTGTATGTTTTATGTGTTGTTTAGTGTTAAAATTAATATGATGGGACCCTATAAGATATTTGTTCATGTTTATTCTCTTAATATCTGTGTACTACTCCCTAAGGACCATTGTAAGTGTCCTTGAGGAGGACCCAAGACTTGGCAAGAAGCTGCCAAAAAGTAGTCCAAACCATGACCTCAATCAACAGCCAGTAGGTTGGTTGACTCACCGTCATTTGGGGACATGGATCCATACTTAGTGTGAGAGCTTAGCCCCCAAAATGGAGGGTCTGACCAAAATGACGCCCCAGCATGACGGGTCATCGTTCAAATGATGCCCTAAGATGGTTCCGTTGATTAAAGTCTGCAATTCTCCTAATTTAGGGGTGACTTGGAAAATTAACCCACTTCCTAATTAACTAAGAGATAGTTATTTTAGGTGTTTTTAGGTATTATTAGTTAGTCTATAAGCATAAACCTAATTTAGACATTACTTTTCAAAACCTCCCTCCCAAGAAAAACTCTCTCAAGACTCCATTTAAGCTAGAACTCAAGGTGAATTCATACTTGATTCTTCTCTATTCAAGGAGCCAATTCAAAGGATTTTAAAGATTGTTTCAAATCCTAAATTTTTCTATTTCAAATTATAAGCATGGAACCTTGGATCTAAACGTTTTAGTGGATTAATTTTGATGTTTCCAATGTTAATTGATTAATTAATTGTCAAAAACTCTACGAATCCATGATCATTCAGATTCTCTAATTTTGGCTTATGAAGTGGATCTGATGAATATAATTGGATATCCTTAGAATTATGATTATACTATGTTGTATTGTAATTATCTACTTCCAATTATGTATAATTATGATAAATTACTTGATAATTGAGTAAGGGTGATCAAGGCTTGGATGAAGGGTAAGTTGATCTCCGTTATTCTAGCCTCATTGAATTGATCTTATGACGTGGTATGGTCCACTTATGGTGGCGGTGTATATGAATGTATCTGTGAATTGTGTTATTTGAATGTGAAATAAAGTAATGCTATAAAGTATATACATAGAGTTTGTCATATTAAGTTATGAATTTGTGTCTTGAAGATGCTAAGTATAATTAAAGTATGATATGAATGTGAAGCGTGTTTGTGTGTGAATTACGATAAATGTAGTATAATAATGATTAGGAGCTAATGTTATAAATGATGGTGGTCATGTGAATAGCTTTCTCACATATACTTTCACACACACAATGAATTAAGAATGCAGCTAATGAGAATGTAATGAATGAGAGTCTACCAAAAGAGTTTGCTCAATATAACTTGAATGAATGAATAAGGGATTTGGGCTAGACACTCTTCGTGAGTTGAGATGTAGTGTATATGATCAACCTCACTATTCTTAAGAGCTTTCTAATAATGAATGATAGGTTGAGGTTGGATACTATTCATGAGTTGAGATGTAATATTCAAAAGTAACCCTTAGAGATTGGTACTCTTCGTGAGTTGAGATGTAGTACTTGGTAGAATCTCTAACCTATAACTAATCAATGTAATGAATGTCTAGAACTCCTTAGGAACTCATCCTTAGCACTGAGGATTCGAAAAGGGTTGGATACTCTTCGTGACTAGACATGTTGAATTCGATGTATCTCTTGATATAAGTACTCTTTGTGAGTTGAAATATAGTACTTAAAAGCAATCTCCTTATCCCTTAACTATGCACCCGCTAGGACTAGATATTGGAAATCTATGTAAAACTAAAGTATAAACCTACCTTAGGCAAGTGGGGATCCCTCATCAGGTAGGGCTCAATATCAGAATTCCATGTCTAGATCGCACGGTCTATGTCGGTTGAATCTAGCCCCCAAAAAATGAATGTAATGAACTAGGTCTTCCAGAGGGTGTACTATTTAAGGTATGTGGTGAAATGGAATGTCGTCTATCAATGGACAAACATACATTTGGAGAGAGTCTTGGTGTGTCCTTGTAATGTAAATGAATGAATGGGTTACCATATGATGTTAATGAAGTAAGTTGACCTTATGTATAATGTCAATGAAGCATGTTGAATGTATGCTTATTTTTAATGAATATGAAGTATCATTGTCTTTGGTAGTATTTAGGATCATCTATGTGTGTATTGAAGAGGGTATATAGGCGGTCTTTCATGTCTTACCTAGGTGAGTCTTAGGATAACCTTGCATGAGATTTCTAAATGACTAATTTTGTTCTAAATGACTTGTGGTATTTTAAGTGACTAATGTATTTCATAATGAAAATGTCTATGTGTGGAGAATGATGGAAGTATTACCTTGTATGCTAACTATCACTTGCATTACATATTGTACACTTTATTCATGAAGGTTTTCCAAAATAGGACGAAAGTATGTTTCAATTAAAATTTCTTTTTAAAGCAGGTTTTTGCATAATGTCATACTTAGTACAATGTTTGTACTAACTGGATATCCCTTATATTTCTAAAAGCATACTTGGATGGCAAGTGCAGGTTCCCAGACGGTGAAGCTTGGAAATAGAGTTCTCTCAAGTCTCGTGGTACGTCCTCATATGTTCGAGGACACAGATAATATGTTTAGTTTACTTTCTTGTAAAGACTTATATAAGACTTTGTATGTTTCTTTTCAATTTAAAGGGACGTTACCCTATGATATTAAGACGTGTCTAAGCTGTTCTATGATGATGAGACTTGTTCCTTAGTTTTACAAAAAGAATTTCTTTGTAAAACCCCGTAGCCAAAATAGACCAAAAATAAGTTTTTTAGAAAAATCTGCAGGTGCTACCAATGGTGGCATCGACGAACCATAGACTCAACAACGGTTTGTCCTGCACAACCGTCGATGGGATCGGAAACTCCCAAAAAAATTTCAGCCCACAAAAATTGGTTAAGTCTTGGACGACGGACGGACTTACGGTCTGTAGGTTAGACGATGGTCTGTAGTCTGTGACCGTCGATCAAAACTCTATTCACCCACTTTCTAACAAGAGCTAGGGATGTCCAGCACGGTCTGTAGGTGGTCCTACGGTCCGTAGGTGGAAAATTTGCATATAGTTAAGGGGAAATGCAATTGGATCAACTTCAAATGATCATAACTCTTAGCACAAAATGAATTAGGTGTCCCATGACTTACCCACATATCGATAATTGAATTATATTTCATATCCACCGACCTTGCTAAAATGAGATCTTCGAGTAAAAAGTTATGCCCAATTTAGTAAGGCTTGTCGTACAGGCCCTAATGACGGACCCAACGACGATGACTCGGGCAAACGACGGACCGTCAATCCTGGATGTCGTATGGTTAGACAGCAACCTTTCCAGGGGTCTTTTGAACTTTTCCCACCCTGTTTAACCCTAAGTTATATCATTTTGACCCTAAATCACCATATTTTAGTTAGTTTAAACCTAGAAACATAATTAAAACATATCTAAGTCAAATCATTAAAAAAAAGCTAGACAACTTAAAGTAAGAAAGGAGAAAAAGCTCAAGAATCCTAGTTCAAGAACGAAATAAGTGTCCAGCAGTTCCAGCCACAAAACTTAAGCATTTTTCCGTGGATTTCATCACCAGGTATGTGGGATTTCACTAGTGGGTTCGTTTCATCCATTGGGTCCCTAGTTTTCAGTCAGATTCTTGATTCTCTTATCATGATTAAACCTAGGGTTTCTAGAACGTTGATAGAATTTCATGATTTGGTTAAATATATGTTCCAAATCAGATTATCATGTTATTACTTAAATTATAGCATGAATTTCATAACCCTGGCTTTGTATTCTTTTGTTCTTGAATTACACATGCTAGGTCAGATATTTCAGACACTTCACATATACATGTCTCAGTTATAAATGCATAATTACAATATTAATTGTTACATTCTCAGTTTTCATGTTCAGTTTCGAGCTATCCAGTTTTTACAGAAACTTAGACTAATCACTAAATTTTAAGAATTCATTGGAGTAGCATAATACCGAGTTGGACTGGGTTCAACGTACTCAATTAGTCCTATAACTACTAGCCAAGTAGGTTGTAAGTCCCCTATGTGGGCAATCAGTTTAATGATCATGCCAGCATGCCTTTATACCTTTGGCAGGGTATATTGCGTCCTCTCGATGAGGCGTATACATCAAACTCCACATTTAGCTCATGTGGTTTTATTATCGGTTATTAGCAGCTCCCAAAGTTCAGTCAGACTTTTTACATTGACCATTTATCAGTATATTCAGTATTCAGTTTCAACATGCTATAAATTGGTCATTGTATTCAGTTAGCTCATAATTCACTTTATCATGTCAGATTATTATACTTGTTTTTATGCTTGTTCAGAAATGTTTTATTTCAGCTTTACCTTATCCTACATTCTCAGTACCTTTCAACTACTAACGCATATGTGCTCTACATCTTCTCGTGATGTAGGTTTAGGTTCTCAGCATCCAGATCACACATAGATCAATTTCCCGATCTCCAGTTCAAAAGATTTAGTGGTGAGTCATCATTCTCCGAGGACAATAGTCATGAGTTTCATTTCAATCTTTAGTCATTTAGTTTCAGTTTTTGCTAGATTTAGTTGTGGATCGTCCTAGTATTTCTAGTCTAGTTTAGAGGCTTATTTCAAACATAGTTAGATTCAGATTAGTATTGAGTTAATATTTTCTTTGTATTGAACTCATTGTTTCCAAATATCTCAGTTATAGAATATGGGTATTCCCTATCTTTTCATTATAATTTATGATTTAACTTCCGCATCAGTTTAATATTTTTAGTATGCTCATGATCATGTTAGCAGGGTTAGCTTGGGATCACTTGTGGTCTTAGGTTCCGTGTTCACATCTCAGGGGTAGCTCAAGGCGTGACAAAATTTGGTATCAGAGCACTAGGTTCAAGAGTCCTACGATGTCTGAAAAAGCCGCACTAAGTAGAGTCCTTTTCATGGGTGTGAAATGCACCACATCTAATGAGAGGGAGGCTATGAAGTGTATTAGGAAAACTTCACTTTCTCATTACTCTTATCGTGCGTATGGTATACTCTTATTCCAATCAAACTTGGCATTCTACGTTTTAGATCATGCCTTCTCATAGAGCTTAAGCATGGAATTCTAATGCACGCAATGCTAATGCAGTTCTTCTAATACCATATAAGGAAATTCAAATGTAGAGTTTAAGAATGCCAATTCAGCTTTTGGCTCTGAGTATGAACACCAAGAACAATCTGTAGGTTTGAGTTCCTATTAATAGAAATGATCGATTAGTGGCATCCAGAGTTTGTGATTTCTTTAGGATGAATCCGCCTATGTTTTCAGGGTTAGAAGTTGTAAGGACCCACAGAAGTTCATTGACGAGGTCAAGAAAATATTTAGTGTTATGTCAGTATTTGGTAGTTATTGGGGAGATTGACATCCTACCAACTCAAGGATGTGACTCACATATGGTTCACTCATACAACGGACATGATTTTTCTTTTGTAACTTAGTATAACAGTCCTATTCAGTGTTAGTCCAGAAACTCTCTTAGTTACTATCTCAGTCTCTACTCAGTCGGCGACCCAGTTATAGTTCGACGGGTATACAGAAATTGCCCTGTCACAGTCTATCAGAAAGTTACCTCAGAAGATCTAGTAGAGTTAGTAATGGTAGACTTTGATGTCATTCTAGGCATCGATTGGTTATACTCATGTTATGCCTCAGTCGATTGTAGAACTAGGATTGTTCGTTTTCAGTTTCCAAATGAATCAATCTTAGAATGGAAATGTAGTAGCTTAGCGCCTATGGGTCGATTTATTTCTTACCTTAAGTCCAGAATGATGATATCTAAGGGTTATCTCTATCATCTAGTTCGGGTTAAGGATTCTAGACTTGAAACCCCAACTCTTGAGTCAGTTCCTGTAGTCTGTGAATTTCCAGAAGATCTTCCTGGAATCCCTCCCAAAAGGGAAATCGACTTTGGAATTGATTTCCTTCCAGATACCCAGCCTATTTCTAGTCCTCCTTACGGAATGGCTCTAGCAGAGCTTAAGGAATTGAAAGAGCAATTGAAAGACCCTATAGATAAGGGTTTCATCAGACCTATCATTTCACCATGGGGTGCACCAATGTTGTTCGTAAAGAAGAAAGATGGCTTTCTAAGAATGTGCATTGACTATAGACAGTTGAACAAGGTCACAATCAAGAATAAGTATCGCATCCCCAGGATTGATGACTTGTTTGACCAACTTCAGGGTGCTAGTCATTTCTCAAAGATAGACCTTAGATCGGGTTATCATTAGCTCAGAGTCAGAGATAGTGACATTCCAAAAACAGCCTTCAGAACTCGGTATGGTCATTATGAATTTGTAGTTATGTCGTTTGTACTAACCAATTCTCCTGCAGATTTGATGGAATTGATGAACAAAGTGTTCAAATAGTACTTAGACTTGTTCGTTATCGTCTTCATTGATGATATCTCATTTACTTTAGGAGTGAGGAAGAACATGCAAGTCATTTGAGTGTTGTTCTTCATACTCTCAAAGATCGTCAGTTATTCACTAAGTTCAGCAAATGTGAGTTTTGGTTGCAATTTGTTACTTTTATTGGTCACATTGTATCTAGAGAAGGGATCCGAGTGGATTCACAGAAGATAAAAGCAGTAAAACAGTGGAGATGGCTTGAATTTCTTAAGGATTATGATATGAATGTGTATTACCATCCTGTAAGGCGAATGTAATAGCAGATGCTCTTAGTAGATTATCTATGGGTAGTGTAGCCCATGTTGAGGAAGAAAGAAAGGAGCTACTGAAGGATGTTCACAGGTTTACTCGCTTGGGAGTTCGCCTTATGATCATATCAGACAGTGGTGTAACAGTTCAGAATGGCGCAAAATCATCTTTGATAGTGGAGGTTAAGGAAAAGAAAGACAGTGATCCAATCTTGCTTGAACTTAAGGGTGCAGTCCGTAATCAGAGAGTGGAGGTTTTCTCCCAAGGGGGAGATAGTGTACTTCGCTATCATGGTAGACTGTGTGTTTCTGATGTTGGTGAGTTAAGATAGCATATAATTGTAGAAACCCATAACTCTAAGTATTTTATTCATCCAGGTGCCACTAAGATGTACAGCAATCTGTGAGAAGTCTATTGGTGGGATGACATGAAGAGGGATATAGAAGATTTTGTGAGTAATTGCCCCAATTGCCAGCAAGTCAAGGTAGTGTTGACACCCAATTTTGGCCCTTCCCGATACAAATTTATTAACGAGCTTCGCAATTCTAAAAATGATTTTTTTAAAAAATATAGTTTTATAAAAATTCAAAATTTAAAAAAAAAAGAGAAAAAAATAATAAATAAATATATATATATATATATATATATATATATATATATATATATATATATATATATTTCAAGTTATTTAAAGTAATTTCATCAATTTTTATATAATATATTTGTCTTACATAGCTATGTATATGATTAATATATTGCATGATTATTCAAAAATCGTCTCAAAAGATTTTACTTTACATAAATGTCTACTAACTAGCTTAGATATAATATTGATTAATTATTTTATTTTATAATTAAGTCATTTATTATTTTACGTTTAGATTATGAAGCTCTTTAAATTAATTTATATTAATTCAATCCCTTGAATCCGTTTGAGAACAATTTAGGATTTTTGTTCCAACCCTTCCAACTTGATTATTTCTCCCAGCCCACCAGAAAATATGAGGCCCCAAACCCTTTCCTCTTTTACTAAACCAACTAATACGCAGCCCATTTTCCCCTATACTCGTTCTCCCTTTGCCCCGACCCAGCCCTTTTCCTAATAACCCGACCCACCCGCCTTTTCTTCTTCACAAAAAAAAATTGCAGAAACGACTCCAACACCAGAAATCCCAGCCCACTGTTTGTTTCTCTTCCGACCCGGCTTACTCATCTTTACTCCCAAAGTAACTCAAAAGCAACGATGACGCGCCTCACGCGAGAACCCTAAAAGCGAGTTGGAGCATCAGTTCTTCATGCCTTGGGTGTGTACAACAGCATAGTACAATCCCTTTGTCCTTTTCCTCCTGCGTCCCTCTCCAGTGTGTACGATTCCAGCGGCTCTATTTCATCCTTGGCAGCTAGATGTCTTCATCTCAGTGTTTCTCATGTACAAACATCAAGATCGAACGGTTTCCCTGTAAGTTTCGTCGAAATGGGTACATTTTCGTATCAATTCCAGCTTGCCCTTCTTTATCCTCTGAAAAATTCAAATTTTGGGGGAAGAATTTTTTTGCCAATTTTACCCTTTTTCTCCCTAAATCAAAATCCAAAATTCCCCTGTATATAAGTTTGTTCTTTTTCTATTTCGAAGGAGATTTTTTTTGGGAGAGAAATTTCAAAGAGTTGAAAATTTTCCAAGCAGAAAATAGAGGTATAAACAGTGAATTCATTCGGGGGAGAGAAATTTGGAAGCATTAAGAAATGTCCAAGCAGAAAATAGAGTGGAAAAGAAACTTTTAGAAACGTCATCCTATTTTAGCTAAAAGAAAAGTGGAATTTCGAGGTTGAGAACTCCTAGCTGGGATGTTTCATAGCATAATATACAAATTGTAAATCGAGTGAGCCTTCGCCGAGTTTGTTCGAGTTTCTTTGTGGTAAGAAGTATGCTTAGCGCTCGTGCCATCCTCGTTCGTTGCCCCGTGGAAGGTAAATTTCCTTTCATTTCAACCTCTTATTTTTCTTGATGTGTTGGTTTCTCACTTGCTGATTACCGCGAGTCTTTCAAATGTCGGAAAAGCGTCGCTATTGTTGTTTCATTGTTAGTTATCATTGGTTAGTTAATGGGCGCAAATGTGATATTTGTCTTGTAAGATTCATGCAGTTGATCGAGTCAAGATTGTGAAGTTATGCCCATTATTCCATCTTTTACTTCTACTATCTGGCGTCGCTGGCTCCCATTTACCCTGTTTTACAATGTAAATCTTGAGTGATAAGAGGTTGTTGCATTTGAGATGGCTACTGTTTCATGTTGATTTACTTAGGAGCTTGTATAATTTTTCTGAAAATCAACTAGCATGTGTGGTTAATATTATGTCATTGTATCTATGTTATTCGTGGTAGAAGACGTGTAGTTTCAATCGATGTATGTCTTTGTTATTCAGAGTTGTGTTTTCCTCCATTATTTTGGACTGAGCCTTTATTGGAATTTTTCCTTCTTGTATTCTGTTGGCTACCTGCTACTAAACATTGATATTATTCCTTTTGTGTGACATACTATTCTTGTTTCTTCATCAACCCTCAAAATGTTAACAAAAATATTTGGATTTTGTCATTATTTTTCTTATTTCGTTTGAAGTTTTATTTGGCCGATTTTCTTTGGAGCTTGTCTCTTCATGTTAACGAATTAGTTTATTTTTAGTATTGGACATCTTATTTCTCATTCTTTCACCTCGAGTTGAAAGAATGAGTTAAGAGTGTCGATAGCCGGATTCCTTGTGTTGAGTAGGGATTTGTTTCGAGTTTATGGCTTACATAGCATACTAGTTTTTATATATTTTGTTTGGAATACAAGGTCAATTCTAGCATGCTATATTAGTTCGGTTTCGGCATGTGTATGAGTCTTCTCCTGTTGTTTATTTGTGTTTCTTATGAGAAAGTCGTGTAAGAGAGAGACCTTGCTTGTGGGTTCTTGTTTAGACGCTTTCGGTGTTAAGAGGTATACACTTGTATGCTAAATTATGCTGGAGTTGTTGGAATAATTGGCTATTCCTATAATTTATTTATTTAATTAGTTGCAGAAGGCAAAAGTAAAATAAACGTTTTAATGCCTTTAAAATTATTTATTAAGAACTTCCCCTTTTTGTTTCCTTACTGCTTGGATCCCTTTGCATTTGGTTCTAAAAAATTTTGAAAGATAGAACATGTGTTAGTCTCAGCATTAGTTGTTGTAAAGCATATGCACACATATATATTTATATTATTTATAGTCTGTCTTATTTTATGTCGCCTTTGTATAGTGTGTATGCATTCCCTTAGTTACTTTATGTCAAGTTTCGTAAGGAAAAATTTCGCCAAGTTCGAGCTTTGTTAAGTCAGACCTTTATGGCAATAGTCTTCCAATGACAATTATCTAACTAGTTCAGGGCGAATTGTTAATGACATAGTTTTATCGTGTAGGAAATATTGTTAAGATTGGTGGAAAATATGAAATTTTCTCCATGTTTGATTTATCTCCAGGTGATGTGTAACAAATTTCTTAGATTATGACTAGGTGGCTTTTATTTACATTTTTGGTTAAACCCGGTTTGATGTGCCTTCCTTAATTAATTGGTGCTGAAAAAAATAATAATAATAGTATGCATTTGGTTACGCCCCTTTTTAATTTTCATTATTTATTGATCGATTGTATATTTTGCATACTAATCTCCATTTTCTTTAGTTGCATGTCAAATGTGTCGAAGTCCCCACGAATTCTACCTTGCATTTTAGAATATCCATAAAGTCTAAAGATCTCAATGATCGAGTCAAGCCTTAAAATTAATGAATAAATTTCCGAATATGTAAGAATCAAGACAAATCGAGGAGTGGAAGAATTTGGGATTAGAAGACCTTCTTTTATTTTATTTTCTATTTCGCGTTGTATTTATTTTGGGCATAAGACCTTGTTGTCTTTTACTTTATTGCATTTACTTTGTGTTATCATTTGTTTAGGCTAGGACAGGTACAAAATAAAATGGGTTGAAAACCCCAAAGTCAAATAGGTCAAAAACCCAAAATAGGTGGGTCCAAATACCGGTCAAGGCAAACAGAAAACTCGGATTTGAACCCAAATCTCTCTCTCTCTCTTGCTCTTTACATTTTTGATGACTTATCTATTTGCTTCGTTCTTAGCTTTAAAATAGAGAATTGGAATCCCTGCAAAACGTCTTAAGTATTTTATCAACCTAAAATCAATAATTTTTTGCGAATAAATCGCTTAGATAAATAAGTTAATATTTTTAAACTCTCTACTATTCTAATCATTTTTTAAGTCAAGTTAAAAACAATTTTAAGCCAAACTATGTTAGTTGCTGGAAAACCATTTAAGACGGATGTTTTAGGTCCCTAACACCTTCCTAAAACATTGATTTGAATCCCCGAACCCCTTTTGCGTTTTCAAACAATTTTCTCTGTTAAGTTATTTGAAAATAATAGTTTTCTTAATTTTTCTTTAAAATTAAGTGGCGACTCTTTCAAAAATTGAGAACTCTTCAAACGAGTATTTTTCCGATTTCGGATAAAAACAGGTAGAACATCAGAAACCAGGACGTATGACTCAATAGATCGATATTCCTACTTGGACGTGCGATGTGATCAATATGGATTTCATCACAAGGTTACCTATACTCGCAGACAGCATGACTCCATTTGGGTGATAGTTGATAGGATGACTAAGTCTTCTCGCTTTTTAGCAGTCAAGACTACAAATTCGGCGGAGGACGATGCCATGCTTTACATCAATGAAATTGTGAGATTGCATGGGGTTCCTTTGTCTATCATTTTAGACAGAGGTCCTTAGTTTACCTCCTATTTCTGGAGGTCATTTAAGAAAGTTCTTGGTACTCAAATTAACCTTAGTACGGCATTTCATCCACAAACGGATATGTTGAGAGATTGTGTGATCGATTTCAAAGGTATTTGGGATGATCACCTTCCTCTTATTGAGTTTACCTACAATAATAGCTATCATTCCAACATTCAGATGGCCCCTTATGAGGCTTTATATGGGCGTAGATGTAGATCTGTTGTTTGTTGGTTTGAAGTAGGTAAAGCAGCTTTGATAGGGCCAGATTCAATGCTTTATGATATCGAGAAAGTACAATTGATTAGATATAGACTTAAGACAGCCCAAAGTCATCAAAAATCTTATGCAGGTGTAAGGAGAAGGGAACTAGAGTTCCAAGTTGATGATTGGGTTTTTCTGAAAGTCTCACCTATGAAAGTGGTGATGAGATTTGGAAAGAAAGGAAAGCTCATCCCTAGATATGTAGGCCCTTACAAGATCTTAAAAAGGGTTGGCAAGGTGTCATATGAGTTAGAGTTGCCAGCAGAATTAGCAGCAGCGTATCCGGTCTTCCACATCTCACTCTTGAAGAAGTGTGTGGGTGATCCAGCCACTGTAGTACCTTTAGAGAGTGTGGTCATGAAAGATAGTGTTTCTTATGAGGATGTACCTGTTAAGATTCTTGACCATCAAGTTAGAAGGTTGAGAAACAACGAAATCGTTTCAGTCAAGGTTTTGTGGAGGAGTCAGTTTGTAGAGGGAGCTACTTGGGAAGCAGAAGCAGTCATGAAACCCAAGTATCCTTACCTCTTTTCTTTCGGTTCCAATGCAGCTTGAGGTAATAGTTCATCTTTAGTTTTACAGTCATTCATATGTAAATTCAGTTTAAGAATCATTTCCCTCAGTTTGTACTTGCATGTTCTGCGTAATTTGATGTACTCAGAACTTAATTCAGTTAGAAACTCAGTTCTCAGTGCTTCCTAGTAGGGTTTGCAGCCCTCTCTCTCTATTTTCAGCTAGTTTAGTCTTCATTCGAGGACGAATGTTCCCAAGGGGGAGATAATGTAACACCCCGTAGCCAAAACAGACCAAAAATTAGTTTTTCATAGAGGCTCAAGATCTCATTCATCGAGTCATTAATGAATAAGTTTCCGAATGTGTAAGAATCAAGACAAATCCAAGAGTGGAAGAATTTGGGATTAGAAGACCTTCTTTTATTTTATTTTGTATTTCGCATTGTATTTATTTTTGACATAAGCCCTTGTTGTCTTTTACATTATTGCATTTACTTTGTATTATCATTTGTTTAGGCTAGGACAGGTACAAAAGAAAATGGGTTGAAAACCCGAAAGTCTAATGGCTCAAAAACCCAAAACAGGTGTGTCCAAATATCGGTCAAGGCAAACAGAAAACCCGGATTTGAACCCAAATCTCTCTCTCTCTCTCTCTCTCTCTCTCTTTACATTTTTGATAACTTATCTGTTTGATTCATCGTTAGCCTTAAAGTTAGAGAATTGGAATCCCTGCAAAATGCCTTAAATGTTTTATCGACCTAAAATCAATATTTTTTTTGCGAATAAATCGCTTAGATAAATAAGTTAATATTTTTAAACTCTCTACTATTCTAATCGTTTTTTAAGTCAAGTTAAAAACAATTTTTAGCCAAACTATGTTAGTTGCTGGAAAACCGTTTAAGACAAATGTTTTAGGTGCCTAACACTTTCCTAATACATTAGTTTGAATCCCCTAACCCCTTTTGCATTTTCAAATAATTTTCTCTGTTAAGTTATTTGAAAAAAATAGTTTTCTTAATTTTTCTTAAAACTTAAGTGGCGGCTCTTTTAAAAATCAAACTCTTCAAAATGAGTATTTTTCAATTTCGAATAAAACAGAAATGGCGAATCTACTGGGGATTAAGGAGGATTATAACCTTAATACTAACGTTAATTGGATATTTGTGATAAATTATTTACTTGTTTATTTTACCTTAGTTTTAAATTTGTTGCATTTCCATGGCATTCTTCCGCCAAACGGCAAGTAGTATGCATTAGGAAAATGAAAGTTACGTGGCTCTCCACGACTTTCTTAACAAAATACACAAAATTTGTTAGGAATTATCAAATAAGTAGTTAGAATGCGGTCATCCGACGTTGTTTGGTAGCTTCAACCTGATGTTTGTCCGACTCGTGTAACCGTCAATTTTAAAACTATTCTAGTAAGCCTGAGTTAGAGCGAAACCAAAACCAAATTAAGCATTAGACTAAGACAGCTTAACACCCAAGGTGTTTTAAGTCCATTTAGTAGAAAACCTCCAAAACCGTGTCTAAGGTCTTCGACCTCACGACACATCATTTTATGTGACATTTGAATTATGTACGTGTGAAAACCAACTTGGGGTGGGAGAAACTAATTAGCTTTTGCTTTGTAGATATGGATCGTTCCCAAAGTTTGACATGGTCGTATCAGCGTTGCCGCAACTCTTGATATGGTATGATAATCTGTACAGGGATCACAGAAGAAACCTCAACAAATATGTGGGTGCATTAGCAGAATTTATCAACATAAGGTTGGCCAGAACTGATTGAGGTCCTTACGGGATATTGGGATAGTCAAAGAGTGGTTTTTCGATTCGGAACCGCCAAAATTACCCCAATTTTGGAGGAGATTAGAGATTGTATAGACACGGTAGGCACTGGGATAGAAAGGAGATCGAGAAAATAAGAAGACATGTTCATCCCTAATAAGCCTTCCATAGAGAATATTGTAGACTAATGTGGGTTTGGAAAAGACTTTGCATACTGGTTCCAAGAATCCCATGTAGCATTCAGAGATATTTATATCCAATTTGACATGAACGCTTCTACGCCACTTACAATCGAGAGTTAAAGATATCTTACAGAGAATGGGTCCTCTAGCATTTGTTGTGGCATTGTTGGGAACGATGGTCTTCCCTCATGGTCCAAGTCTGAGTATCAATACCCGAGTTATAACACTCGTGCATACCTTGTTCAAAGCGTATGAAAACCAAGGGACAACAAAGTATTATCCTATAGCTCTGGTCATCCTATCTGATATGTATCGAGCCCTAGGAAAATTCAAAGAAGGACATCGATACTTCCAAGGATGCAACCTACTCCTTCAGTGGTGGATCCTCAACTATTTAGCAAAGGGTGTTGGGACTCGGAAGCTGCATACTCTTGACAACAAGAATACCCTTAAGGATTTGAATGAACTGTTGTACTAGGCAAATATGGAAAATCGAAGAACAGGGGGGAGATGGGCTCAAATTTTCTCCGAATCGAGAGAAGAAGATATTCAATGGATGCTTGACCGTTTTATCTCCAAAGAAGTCACCGTGGAGAGACGCAGTCATATTGTGCTTCCTCTCCTAGGTATTCGGGAAATTTACCCTTATGCACCTTTTCGAGTCTTGCGATAGTTTAAAAGGAAACAAACTATACCCAAAGAGGCATACTATGGTGCTTACGTATACCATATTGGAGATGATAGCGTGCACGACACTTTTGAAATGTTCAGATAATGGAAAAGTGCTACGCGTATGGATAAAGAAACCATCACTCCTGACTGATTCGATGCTGGGTATGACAAGGGTTACAAAGAATGGACAGCAGCGTAACGGACAGCAAAGCCAAAGAAGTGGCCGAGCTACAAGAGGTATATAAAGAGGCCCAAGAGGTGTACGCTAAGTTTGTCAAGAACAAAGATACTCTTGAGAGGGTGACTCAAGAAGTGGAAAGATTGAGGCGTGGTTATGATGATATCGATACCTGGATCAAGAAGAAAATCGAGAGGATACGATACGAAAGCTTGGAAGACAAAAGACGCCTGGGGGAAGGATTCTTGCTAATGTTAAGATATATGTTTCATCAATACAAGACTCAGTGGGACGGCGACGGAGCAGGATCATCTGGAGAGGCAAAGTGGACTTTGCCCCTGCGTAGGTTTTTATATGTATTTATGTTATTTTTAAACCCTGCGTGGACGCCTTTATTGCACTTTCAAATGGCCCCTGCGTGGGTTTGTCTTTAATATTTTATGCGTTATTTCCCCTTTGTGTACATTATTATTCATTAGTAAAATTTATTTTGGGCGGGAATTGTTTATTTGGTTTAAATTCACACGTATATCATTCAAATACGCTAATCCTACCCTTGGTGCAAAAGGGTCCCTCTGTATGTTTTAGGACGACATATGTGCCTTCGTTCATTTTGTTTAAGAAGGCTGCGACATATACAGCATCTTTCCATAGACTTTTTCTTGCCTGGATGAAAATTCAATATATGAATAGTCATTCCCTCACAAATTCTTTATTTGAATATCTTTGCTTTGTTCGTTCTACAGATATAGATTAAACTGCCTTTCTTTATGAAGGAGGATATCGTAACCCACTCTATCCAGAAATTTCCAAAGAATATACAGAAGTCACTATTACAAAATGTCCAACCCAAATTTCAAAGTCTTAAGTTTCTCACTCAAAAGACACCTCATGTACTACAAATCCTAAAACATTCATTCTACCGTCTCAGGAAAGGCAAAATCACTACTATGGAGAAAAGTAACAATATCCATATGGAACTCACTGGAGAAGAACTACAAAGGAATATAGAACAGATCACTCGGGAAATTCAAGAAGCCAAGGAGGAAGGGCTCAGAGTGTACATGACCACCGCAATCTATAAGGCTGCAACCATGACGCTAGATGAGGATCTGGCATCAGAGATGAAGAGAAATAAAAATGTTGAGATGGAGACAGCGAACTTACAGTAGAAGTTGGACATGCTTCGGTTGAAAATGCAAGAAATAGAAGCGAGAGAGGTGAGGATAGAATTGGAGACAGCCTCTCTCTTAGCTAAAAGCACGTCACTTGATGAGAAGCTGACAATGGAAATGAAAGTATTTGACTCCATAAGAGAAAGGATGGCTGCGCTGAGGAAGAAGAACAAAGCCTTCCATAGCAACATGATTGAGAAACTTCAGAAAATTGGCAAAAAATACCCTGTCTATGAATGAGGAGCCAATAGTTGTCCTAACAACGCTCACCCTGAAGAAACTGAGGAAGACAATGACGAGGAGATCGTCTACAAGCCTCCATTTCTAGGCCGTCTGAAAGGTGGAGACTAATGTTGCAAAAATAACGGAAATGACTAACGTTTCTTCATCATTTCATCTTTTAAAATCTCTATTGTTACCTTTAAATTTCCTTGTAATCATAATGAACGAAAGAATGAAAATATTTTATCGTGTACTCAAACTACATTGGTCCTGAATTGTCCGTGTGAGATACGTAGGCAGCCTCTCCAGGCCCGGCCCCTATCTTTAAAATTTTCATTTTCCCCTCCATGTTACGAGAAGATACAAAGGCCAGATCAACGGACATCAAAGAGCATCTACAAGAAGACCTTAGCTCAACGTGATTTAGACTTCCTGAGACAACGTCAAAAGTAAACAAGCAAACTCCTGCTTGTTGAAAAAAATATGGTTTCGTCCTCACTCGTGGGTTGAATATATCCTTAAACAAAGTAACTTGTGTTTGAATCTGCTCTCTGTGTGATACTATGCATTTTGTACTCTAAATCTGCACTAACAAATCTGCCTTTAAGTTGTTTTTCCTCTTGGTACTTTTGAAACTAATCTATCTCGATCGAAAGCTGACAGATCATCCTTATTTCACCAGATCAAAAGTTCCCGCAGATTCCTTCCCTAGACAAAGCTCAGACAAAGGAAAGACTGTTATGGGATATAATAACAAAGAAGTGAGTCTTACTGATGTTGTGGTGGTTTAAACCACCATAGCGGACCAGAATGATTTGATCCTACAGTTTATGCAATAGATTGCAGAGATGAGGGTAGAAATGCAAAGGAGACGGGATCTGCCTCCGCCAGGATTTGCTGCTAACGCTGTTGAAGGGAGGCCTCAAATCTACTTCCCTTCCTTAAATATGGATCCAACTCAGAACCAGCCATCTACACATGTTCAGAATCCGTCGGTTATAGATCTGACTACCCAAAATCCCAAATATGCTTCTGCATTCTACCAAACTCCACCTCCTCTTCAAAACAACCACCCCCAAATGACACCCCATCCACAAAATACCCACCATCAAACAGCTCCACCACCGTAAAATCAAAACCAAAATACTTTCAATCCCCAAACACCCCACTACCACTTAAATCAGAATACCAATCCTCATACGTACCTTCAAAATTATCAAACCGCTCAAAATGCTCAGAGTCCCTCTATAGCTCAACCCTTACCAAAAAGAGCCACTTTCCGAATTCCCATCCCTGCCAAGCATGATGTGCACGGTTCTGAGCTGGACCATTATGAGGAACAAGAAAAGGAGTGGAGGGAAAAGGAAGAGGTAAAGGTCGACATAAAGGAAGATATCACGAAGTCCATGAAGGACCTTCATTGCATTCCTGATATCGTCGGGCTTAGTTATGAAGACTTATGTATTCATCCAAAGTTTGATACTTTCGGAGGAGTGGGAAACCCTGTGGCTCTTCTAAGAGCCTACTGTGACCAGCTCGTGAAAGTTGTAAGGATTGAAGCTTTAATGATACAGCTCTTCAGCCAAAGCCTGTGCGAAAAAGCTCTTGAATGGTTCACATCGCATAAAACCAGGCGATGGCCTAGATGGAATGTATTGCCCTAAGATTTTATCAATCGATTTATTTACAACGTTTGCCCTAAGATTTTATCGATCGATTTGTTTACAACGTAGAAATTGTTCCAGACCGATACTCTTTGGAGAAGATGAAACAAAAATCAACTGAGAGCTATAAGGATTTCGCATATAGGTGGAGAAAAGAAGCAGCAAGGGTGAGACCACCCATGTATGATAAAGAAATCGTTGAAGTATTCGTGCGCGTGCAAGAGCTGGAATATTATGACAGAATGATGTTGCTCGTTGGAGCAAAGTTTGCCTAGATAGTCAAGATTGGTAAGACTATCAAAGATGGTTTAAATCAGAAAAAATAGACCGTGTAGACGCATTGCCTGGATCTTCAGGGTTGTTGAAAAAGAAATGAGAAGAAATTGATGTTGTTTCGTACGGGGGAAGAAAAAACCCCAGAAGCTGATCATATTCCCAAGGTCATTCCCGACCTTCCACAAAATCCTTCCACAGAATGCTACCTCTATTTATCCAAACATCCAAGCTCCACAATACCAAAGTCCACCCCAATATTACCAAAATCCATGTCCCATTTACCAAATCACTCTCCCCCTTACGAAATTCAATCTCCTTACCAGGGTGTTGATCCCAACTGTGCTAACGTGCAGTCAAGATACCGGCATCCCCTCGTGTTTATCAAGTCCAAGCTCCACTATACCAAAATTCCCCTCCGAATTACCAAGATCCATCGCCAAATTACAAAACAAATCCATATCACAGAAGCCAAGTTTCTCGTCCAAATACAAGAAGTTATCAACAGGTGCCTCCTCTTCAAAAAGGCAGTTATGACCCTCCCCTACCCAGATTCGAGAAAAAGCCTTCAACAAAATTCACGGCGCTCACTGAAAGCCAAACAAAGTTGTACGAGCGACTGGCTGCGGCTGGATACATCCATCGTGTGTGGCCAAAACCCGTGGATGTCAATTCAAAATTCTACAGACCCAATCAGAGATGTGCTTATCATTCCAGCATTATTGGGAATGATACTCAAGATTGTATCAACCTCAAGCACAAAATTCAAGATCTGATTGATCAAGATATAGTCTCTCTCCAACCAGCGGCACCGAATATCAACACCAACCCATTGCCGAATCATGGGGGCGGCAATGTTAATATGATCAAGACAGATGAAGATTGGTGTGGGACGAAAATGATCACTCCCATGATTCACGATGATTTGGAAAATGTTGTTGCTTCTTTAAGCGTCAAAGAGAAGAGAGAGTTCGTTATTTTGACACCTACCAAGGTTGTTGCTTGGTGCCATCAAAAACTCTTTTCAAGCCTAAGTTCATTATTTAAACTGTTGTTGCTCAAGGCATGACCAGGTCTGGAAGATGTTACACTCTTGAAGAGCTTGCTCTCGGAGGTCAGAAGAAGGATCAGACTAAAAGGCCGATAAGCAAAGGAGAAGCGGATGAATTCTGGAGAATAATGCAGCCAAAGGATTATTCCATCGTCAATCACTTGGAGAAGACTCCAACTCAGATCTCCGTATGAGCCCTGCTGATGAGATCTAAATCCCACAGGAAGGCCTTAAGAAAGATCTCAATGATACATACGTACCCGCGGGCACAAGCAATGATAATGTGGCCGCCATGATTCACCAGGTTATTCGAAAGCACCGAATCAGCTTTTGTGACGATGAGCTGCCTATTGAAGGGAGGTCACACAATAAGTCGTTGCACATCACTGTCGCATGCCGCGAAAAGGTTGTCAACCGCATCTTAGTAGATGATGGATCTGGTCTGAATATCTGCCCATTGTCGACGTGGAGGCATCTAAGATTTGACCTTGGGAAACTGGAGCAAAACCAAGTCAACGTGAGAGCCTTTATGGGGTTTAGAGAGACACGTTGGGAGCGGTGAATTTGACCATTCAAATGGGCCCAGCATAATTAAGCGCGCAATTTAAAGTATTGGATATCGATACCAGTTACAACCTTATTCTGGGAAGGCGGTTCATCCACATGGCTGGAGCCGCCCCCTCTACTCTCCATCGATGATGAAGCTCGTGCGGAAGAATGAAGAGCTAGTAATTTCTGGAGAGTGGAGTCACTCTGGCAGACAGGCGCCGATCATTGATGAGATATCACGAGGTACAAACTTCTACACGGTGGAGCTAGTGAATGCCACCGGTGACGACTTGGCCCCACAGACCCCCCATGCCTGCCGTTTATAAGATAATAGCCACTGCGATGCTGCAGAATGGTTTTGAGCCAGGGTTCGGATTGGGAAGAGATTCCCAAGGAATTATTGAGCTTGTTTCGGTCCTCGTTAAGGGATCCAGATATGGTTTGGGGTACATCCCCAAAGATGATGGCATGAAGATGAAGAAGAAAAATGATCAAGCATTGGCTAAGTCGATCCTACATCTGTATCAATTCTTTCCAATCTGGGAGCATGCCGAGCATGAAGACCTTAGAGAAGGAATCTGTGACCTCTTTGAGGAGATCGATGTTGTTGTTGAGGAAGATATCGAGCTAGGTGGTATCCGCGACGCTGAGCAGGGAGAGATGTCATAAAACTGGACCTTTATGCCCATCCTGATCCCCCGAACTCCTCAGTAGAAAGGCACCATTTCATGCACATTAAAATCGGTGGTAGTCCAAAAAAGGCCCGAGGCCCACCATTTTGCATTTTCCTAACTGTTTAAATTTTCAAATTTTCATCGTGATGTTCAAAGAAGGCAACATGGACCTATTCCATAGCCAAAGTTTGCATTGTTTTCCAATGTGATGAAAGACTTATATTTTCAAACTCTATTTATTTGTTCATTTGTTATACTTTACTTTCCTAACTTTGTTGTTTATGATTTCAGTAACATAATTTTTAGACCTGCCAATGTCATGTAATGTCATGAGCTGAATGAACAAAATGGGGTTGGTAATGACGAGGTTGATGATTACGAAGAAGAAAGTGAGGAACCAGATTATGTCACCGAGGAATTTTGGCAGTTCGAAAATCAGAATAAACCAAATCTAGAGAAAATGGAGACAGTAAATTTGGGGGATCCAAAATGTGTTAAAGAAGTTAAGATCAGCATCCACCTAAATGATGTTCAGAAAGAGGGCCTAATTCATTTGATTGCTGAATATATTGATGTGTTCGTTTGGGAGGTCGGCGACAAGAAAGGGTTGAGTACCAATGTCGTATCTCATAAGCTACCGATTAACCCGGGGTTCGATCCGGTGAAGCAAAAAACTCGGAAATTCAAGCCTTAACTGAGTTTAAAGATTAAGGAAGAGATAAACAAGCAGATATAGTCCCGATTGGTGGAGGTGACACAATATCCAACTTGGCTGGCCAATGTTGTTCCGATCACCAAAATAGACGGGAAAATCAGGATTTGTGTTGACTACAGAGATATCAACAAAGCTAGACCAAAGGATAATTTTCCGTTGCCTAATATTCATATTTTGATTGACAACAGTGCTAAGCAGGAAATGCATTCATTTGTGGATTGTCATGCGGGCTATCACCAAATTCTGATGGATAAGGGGGATGCAAAAAAGATGGTTTTCATCACACCTTAGGGTGTATATCATTACAGAGTGATGTCGTTTGGCCTCAAGAATGCTGGTGCCACCTACATGAGAGCTATGACGACCATATTTCACTACATGATTCATAAGGAGATTGAAATGTATGTGGAGACGTCATAATCAAATCCCGCGAGAGTTCAGCTTATTTGACACATCTAAGGAAATTCTTTTATCGCTTTCGTCATTACAACTTGAAGTTAAATCCCGCCAAATGCGCTTTTGGAGTTCCAGTCGAGAAGCTATTGGGATTTATAGTCAGCAGAAGGGGTATTGAGCTCGACCCTTCTAAAATTAAAGCAATTCAATAGTTACCTCTACCGAAGATGAGAAAAGTGGTTATGAGTTTCCTAGGGAGGTTAAACTACATCATTCGATTCATAGCTAAATCAACTGTGGTGTGTGAGCCTATTTTCAAGTAGTTAAAGAAATATGCCCCGACAAGGTGGACTAAAGAGTGTCAGACTACTTTTGATGCTATCAAGAACTATTTGTCCAATACACCGGTATTGGTTCCTCCGCGAGAAGGGAGTCCTTTGTTGTTGTACATGTCTGTCTCAGATAGTGTATTTGGACGCGTACTTGGTCAACATGACGAGACAAGAAAGAAAGAAAGGGCTATCTATTATATAAGCAAGAAGTTTACTCCATATGAGTCTCGTTACACTTTGTTGGAGAGAACGTGTTGTGCTTTGGCGTGGCTTTCCCAGAAGGTGAGACATTATCCATCTTCTTATACTACATACCTTATTTCCAAAATGGATCCAATGAAGTATATCTTCTAGAAGGTGATTCCGACCGGAAAGTTAGCTAAGTTGGAGGTGACACAATATCCAACTTGGCTGGCCAATGTTGTTCCGGTCGCCAAAAAAGATGGGAAAATCAGGATTTGTTTTGACTACAGAGATCTCAACAAAGCTAGCCCAAAGTATAATTTTTCGTTGCCAAATATTCATATTTTGATTGACAACTGTGATAAGCATGAAATGCATTCATTTGTGGATTGTTACGCATGCTATAACCAAATTCTGATGGATGAGAGGGATGCATAAAAGATGGTTTTCATCACACCTTTTGGTGTATATCATTACAGAGTGATGTCGTTTGGCCTCGAGAATGCTGGTGCCACCTACTTGAGAGTTATGATGATCAAATTTCACTACATGATTCATAAGGAGATTGAAGTGTATGTGGATGACGTCATAATCAAATCCTGCGAGAGTTCGAATCATTTGACACATCTAAGGAAATTCTTTTATCGCTTGCGTCGTTATAACTTGAAGTTAAATGCCTCCAAATGTGCTTTTGGAGTTCCAATCGGGAAGCTGTTGGGATTTATAGTCAGCAGAAGAGGTATTGAGCTCGACCCTTCTAAGATTAAAGCAATTCAAAAGTTACCTTCACCGAAGACGATAAAAGAGGTTATGAGTTTCTTAGGGAGGTTAAATGATACGCTCAAACTTACTTCTCAAATAAGAAGTAAAGCGGTCGTGTCAAGTAAATAACCCAACTAGTGAGGTTGGGATCAATCTCACGAGGAAAATAGTCTAGACTTAACTTCAACCTGTTATTACTATTAATTGGTCAATGACTTCATTGGAAATTAAAAAACAATAAAAGGGGGGTTTCTAATTCTAAATGAATGAAAATAACTAACGCAATTGAAGGAGACACTTAACAGCTTTGAATTTTGGATTTTAATCAATTAATCAAAGTAACTAGGGTTTACGTGTTCCCATCAGGTTCATAACTTGATAATTCTAACAATAACAATTCTTTCCTAGTATCTTGAATGCAAAGTGATAAGTTATGTATTTCTAAATCCTTGGTCCGGCATCTAGAGAATCTCACTTCGCACCTTGGTCTGGCTACGTGTGTTGCATTCCTAACCCTTATCTTTACCTCATATTAAGCATTGTATTCGATATTTGACTAAGTTATTACCTCGTACCAATCAATACTAGCCTATTAGATAGTATATACTAAATCTATGTTGATAATTCTTTTCCTATTATCTACCTCCTTGGTCCGGCAAGTAGCATTAAGGCGAGTTCTAACGTTGGCCATCCATTAAAAAGACTTCTAAGCGAAAGAATTATTAATACATGCAAGACACCATTCTAGAATTGTTATTTTAGTTAGGTTTTATCTCATTATTTGCCTATGGTTCCCACAACCCTAGTTATGGAGTTTAGTTACTCATAGTCATATTCACAATATTCAAATATATTAAATAAGAATTCATGTAATTACTTCAATGAGAAAGAGTAAAATCCGAAAGTTTGCTTGATTAATCATCAAAAATCACCAACAATCAATGATAATCAAAAGTCTAACAATACGGAGTCTAACAATGATACAGAGTCTAACTATATGGAGTCTAACTATCCGCAGTCTAACCTCAAAAACGAGGTTTTTCGAACTATTTATAAAAAATAAAAACCTAATTAAACAAGGACTCTATTTGCTGGAAATCTGCCAAAATACGGCTGGGTCGACGAAACTCGCGACGGATCGTCATGGTCACGACAGACCGTCATGGACTCCGTCGTCCCATACTTGTGCAATTTCTTCTCCTGCTCTTCTTCATTACCCTCGACGGCAAGTATGACGGACCGTCATAGGCACAACGGTCCGTTGAGGGCCTTCGTTCCAAAACACTTCAACTCTTGGAATATTGGTACTGGGATTACTTCTCCTAACTTCATGACGAACCTACAGGACGAACCGTCATAGACACGACGGATCGTCACAAGCTTCGTAACCCCACACTTGGTCAGACTTCCCCATCTTCCTTCAGCAGCTACACTACGCTGCCACCTACGGACCTTCACAAGCACGACGGACCGTCATAAGCTCCGTAGGTGGTCCCTTCTGCATTTCTTCGCTCAAAATCTCCGCATTCAGCATTGGACAAATATCTTGCAAAATAAAAAGAAACTTATATAAAAATTAGCACAAAAAGGATTTTGGACACACTAAACTTAAGGAAAAAGTATTAATAATACCGTGAAACCACGGTATATCAACACCCTCAACTAGAATTCGTAATTTGTCCTCAAGTGACGCACTATGACTCAATACACAATCTTTGTACAATAGTATCCATGTTTCATCCTTTGCAATCATTTGGCTATCAATCCCGATTAATCTCATCAAATCTATGCATGCTATCACTATTAGGTTTGAATTATGTGGGACCAGAACATGACACAGACTCGCCATGCACTGACACCTATCCTCTTCAATCTCTCACCGAGGTGCTAACAATTTCGGCATTGCAACTAGTTTCCTCACTTTAAACAAAATCCTCATTTTTCACACAATGATTTCAGTTTGAGTATAAGGATTACTTTTCAACACTCGCTCTCAGAACAAAGTCACACTCATTCATACCTATTGCCATAAGCTTGACCTTATTTTCACTACCTTAAGTTCTCTATACAACCCTTACGATAGGACTTTTTTAGCTAGTAACATAGGCTCAGGGTCAGGTAGGGTATATTTAGGTATACATTAGTGACTTTTTTCCCTCCTTGACATACCGGCTAAACCTTCCACTTTCTATCATTTTATCTCGCCCAGTTTCTCATATTCTTTCACCTTGCTATTTTCTCTTCTTTCTTCATTGGTGTAAGTGACTCTCTTCTTTTCTTGCTTGTATTTATTGTATATTTTTCTTTTTCTTTACTTTTCTTTCGACTAATTCTTAAGTAACTTTACTTTTGTTCTTTCTCTCTCTTTGTTCATTCAACCCCACTTTCCTGAGCATTCCTCATAATAGCCACCCTCAACTTATGGCCTTGCCATGAGTCAAGGTACACAATGCCCAAAGTTGGGTCAGGGCCATAAGGAAGGTTGTTTACTTCATTAGCCACCCTAAACTTATGCTTTTGTCATAAGCTGAGGTGCACATGTCCAAGGAGGGACCAGGGCCAACACATTGTTCCCAGAAAAGATCAGTTAGGGTGAAAAAGAAAGGTCAAATTTAAGCTCAGATCATTTGGATCATTTGGATCAAATAAGGATAAATTTCATTTGGTTTCTTTTATTTAGGCTAGAAATGGGCTATATTGAATAAGGGCCTATGGTCCTTTCCTAATTGTCTATTACAACTCACTTTTAGCAGGACTAACCAAGCAAGTTCTAGCTCAGTACCAATAGTGGACTATTCAAATTTTCCTCACACTCACTTGACATCTAATCACTATACCAGATTATCAGACACCTAGTTCGAATGGTAGACTTAGGGTAATGCAATGGTGTACCTCTATGTCATGCTTAGGGCCACACAATTATCAGTTACTATGCCTAGTCATGCATCATTTTCCAGTTTATCAGGATATCATTTTAGCCATCATGCTCCAAAATTAAACTATGTACAGAAGATATAAAAATGCCGGTTCAAAAGAAAAAGTAATCAGTCTTTTGGGGAAAAAGAACACAGGCAAGAAAACCCCAAAAGAGTATAGTGAATTGGGCTACTCAGACTTCACCCTAACACTCACTTTCCATTTACCCAACCCCAACAAAAAAACATGCAATTGTCCCTAATGCATAAAAATTTAAATACTAGAGTGGTAGGTGAAGCAAACCTGTGGCGCAAAGCGCCGTCGATCAGCAAGCTGGGGGGTCCGGTTCCCCGGAACCCACGTCCTATGCAATCTGGACACCCTCAGAGGTGTCCTCAGCAACAACCGCACCATGAGTGGTGCCTCCTGCTATCTTCACAGTGCGGGAGCTAGACGCCCCAGCCGCTAACTCTGATGCTCTCATCTGGTGCGCCTCCTCCTCAGCAAGTGAGGCTCTCATTGCAGCCTCCATCTCTCGGCGCTCCTTCTTTCGTGCTCGCTCCTCGTCCTTTGCTCGACCCCTACGCCTCTTGGCATTCTCTCGAGGGGGAGGTGGTTGAATCTCTGAAGTTGCAAATAGGGCCGCCAACACTGTGTCTTCAGCAGGCTCGACAGAAGGGGCCTCAGACTCCGGCACCCTAGCCTCTAAGATCGTGTTGATATCTGCACGAAGACTGTCAACTGCAACCTGAAGAGTCGACACATCCACCGGAGAGGCTGGTCGGGCTAACACCCTCAACTCAAAGGCGTCCAAGCACTGGTGAACCTCAACGATCTTCCGCTCTGTATACTGGAACATTTTCCGCTCTAGGCGCTCTTCTGACTCTATAATTGAGTTCTGCATCCATGGCTGGATATGATGCAGAAGTGTAGCCATTTGTGCCTCTAATTTTTGGACCCTAGCAAGCGGGACCAGTGCCGGTAGAGGGACTGTGCGAGAGGAGCTCGGGGTAGTGCTACTACCCGGGATAGACTCGATCGGGGTAGTGTTAGTGGACGCTGCCTGTGTAGCCGTGCGTGCCTGGCTACCGTATCAGCAAGATCATCAGCAAGTGGGGGAAGCTCTGGACGGGGCCCTTTGCATGGAGCCAACTCATTGGCCTCATCTCTGATGAGGCCGAAGTCAACAGTGCCCTGCGGGGTCTTGAGCTGATCTGCATGCCATATAGGCACACCTACGGACCTGCAGAGAGCAAAGATCATGCACGGGAAAGGGTAAGTAGTAGTGACCTTGGAAGCCCTCTCGTGCATGAATTCCTGTAGAAGCCACGTGAAGTCCACCTTGAACCTGTGTATCATCGCCGCCATCAACACTGCTCGATCCCATGTAACGATATTATCAGCAGTTGTGGGGGAAAGGCAGTGACGGACAATCAGCCACAAGAACTTCGCCGTGAAAGTGAGGTTGGCCTTCTTGATGCCCCTTTGTCTCAGTTACTCAGTCGGCACCCTCTCCATCAACTAACAAGTGCAGGGCCATCCACCTCTTGGTGGTCTCTCTCACTGATGGCCCGCGCAAGAACTGGCCATCTTTAACTATCTGCCAGCGGTAGTCAAACTCGGCAGTGGGAGGGGTTCGAGTAGCATCAACACGCTTGCCGTATAGAAATCGGCGGATGGCAGGCAAGGAAATGTCAACCTGTATGCCCCGTACTCGAACCTGCTCCAGTGGGTCCTGTTTAGCGGGGGTTGTCCGCCTATCTATCTGTGATCAGAGAGTCGCTACGTAGGATGCGTAGAACTCTCGGACAATTTCTTCACTGTAACGTCCCAACGGACGTGCTGTCCACTCCAAGCGATGCCTGGTGAAAAGATTGTGGATCTCAGGCATCATCGGGAAACTCCCTATAAGGACCCGCCGCTCCAAGGTGAGTGTTCGAGTCATCACTCCTTTATTAGTCAGGAACTTGGCGTCGGAGTAGACTTGAAATTGCCCGTCGACACACCATCGATTGGGCTGGTCAGTGGCTGGGGTGGGGCGTGAGCTGGTGAACCTGATTTGGATTCCAAACTGTCAGCCTCATCAGACGAGGCCGACGCTGCAGCGGTGGCGGATGCGGGAACCCCAGCAGAGCCGGAGGTTTCCTCGGGCCACGATACTCCTAAGGAGACAGAAGCTCCTTCTTCATTTGTGGCTGACCCAGAGGGTGTGCCGGTCAGTGTGTGCTCCTCATCAGACTGGGAGTCAGTGACTACGCCAGACGCCACCTTTTTGAGTGTGGCTCTGGGAGCACGTGCAGCACGGGAAGAGGTGGAAGTGCCTGGGGGAGCAAACTCGGGGTCACGCTCATCATCTGAGCTTATGACCATGCGGGAAGACGGAGCGACAGACTTCGATCGCCCGCGTGCGTAGATTTGGTCTTTCTTGGGTGCCATAGTAGATAGTACATGTAAAGGAACAATATTAGTATGAGAAGTGGCAAACAAGACAAGCAAAACCACAAAAACAATTAAAAAAAATATGTCATTACTATGGTAACAGGGACACATGACGGGCCTGGTGACGGCTCGTCGTGACTATGACGGACCGTCATGGGGTCCGTCGTGTTTTACTTAAACTACGTATATATGGAGAACCCTGAAGGAGAGTGTCTGACTAGTATGACTGTATGTGCAGGACGGACCGTCACAGGTATGAAGGTCCATCGTAGGTGTCCGTCGTAGCACACATGAAAAAAAATATGAAGACCCTTAGGAGAGGGGTCTCTGACCGTCATGACGGTCATGTAGGACGTACCATCTTAGGTATGACAGTCCGTCACATGTGTCCGTTGAAGGACACTTTGAAAAAGTGAGAGACCCTTAGAAACAGGGTCTCTGAAAACCAGAACGATTGTGCAGGACGGTCCGTCACATATGTCCGTTGGAACAAGGTGCTAGGGCTTTTGGAACGAACCTTACGACGGTCCGTCGTGGGTACGACGGTCCATCATCGGGGTCTCGTTCTGTATATCAGTGACAGAACTAGGGGTACCCAAGCATCCCTGATGAACCCTGGTCAAACTTGTAGTGTTTTGGACCTACATTTGTCTAATCCAACTACCTAGGAAACTAGCAATGCAAAAGCATCTATGTCTAGGATTGTAAACACGGCAATTTCAAACATTTTTAACCTAGGTTAGACAGAATCTTATAAAAGAAATGAACATATGACGAAGAACTAAGCTAATACTAATTAATAAACAAAAATTCAAGATAAATGAGTAGAAATTAGAGACATATACCTTAGAATTGGAGAAAAACAAGATGTGCAAGTACTCGGTGAACAAGAAGACACCCACAGGAGCAACTCCAACTAGTAGATGATAACTTCTAGGACTTTGGAGAATGTAGGGGGTACAATGATCGAGGGAGAGAATGTGGAAGTTTAGAAGAGAGGGAAATGGGAGGTAAAATGAAGGAATGGGGTGAGAAATGAGGGGTTGGGGGGGTTTAAACGGTCTGATTTTGAAAAAGACTCCAGCTGGGTCGGGTCGGGTACGACTCATTAATCACGCGATGATTCCCCGACGATGGTCTGTCTTCGCTGTGACGACCCGTCGTTGGTTCTGTCGTGTGTGCCCTAGTTTGAAAATAACAGAAATACGTACCTGGTACGACGGAGGTATACAACGGTCCGTCGCTATATCCATCAGTGACTGCTGCAGAGTAATTTTTGTCAGAATTTCCTGGTGAGGTGCCTGCAAATTTAAAAATCCATTAGTAGAAAAATGCTACCATTACTAAAAAGACTATAAGTATTGGGTTCTCCCAACAAGCGCCTGATTTAATGTCGCGGCACGATTAGGGACACTTGATTACTCAGACTTCATCAAGATGGTATGCCTCTATCACTTCATTCCCTGATGCTTTATGCCCAAAATAAAGTTTTATTAGATCTCTATTCATCTTAAACCGCACTCCCTCCTTGGATTTTAACTCAACTACTCCATGAGGGAATACTTGGGTAATCAAGTAACGGCCAGTCCATTTGGACTTGAGCTTGCCCGGAAGACAAGGAGACCCAGAACTGTCTACAAGCACTAAATCCCCAACCCTAAACTCTTGTTTTGCACCTTTTTGTTCATTCTCATTCTTCATCTGTTCTTTGTGCGATATGGCGGATTTTGATTAGATCTCACCACGGTATATCATTAAGATACATCATTTGATTCATAGCTCAATCAACCGTGGTGTGTGAGCCTATTTTCATGTTGTTAAAGAAAGATGCCCCGACAAGGTAGACTGAAGAGTGTCAGACTGCTTTTGATGATATCAAGAACTGTTTGTGCAATACACCGGTATTGGTTCCTCCGCGAATAAGGAGTCCTTTGTTGTTCTACATGTCTGTCTCAGATAGTGCATTTGGATGTGTACTTGGTCAACACGATGAGACAGGAGAGAAGGAAAGGGCTATATATTATATAAGCAAGAATTTTACTCCATACGAGTCTCATTACACTTTGTTGGAGAGAACGTGTTGTGCTTTGACGTGGATTTCCCTGAAGCTGAGACGTTATCAGTCTTCTTATACTACAGACCTCATTTCCAGAATAGATCCACTGAAGTATATCTTTCAGAAGGCAATGCCAACCGAAAAGTTATCTAAGCGGCAAATGTTGTTGAGTGAATTTGACATTGTGTATGTGACTAAGAAAGCGATAAAGGCACAGTCTTTGGGTGATCATCTTGCGAAAAATCCCATTAATGAAGTGTATGAACCACTTAAGACTTATTTACATGATGAAAAAGTGTCATTTGTGGGTGAGGATATTTCTGAAGCATATTTAGGTTGGAGATTATTCTTTGATGGAGAGGCAAATCATCAAGGTAAAGGTATTGGAGCAGTCTTGGTGTCAGAATTTGGTCAGCACTATCCCATGGCATCTAAGCTCCGATTTAATTAGACAAACAACATGGCCGAAAACGAAGCTTGTATTCTTGGTTTGATAATGTCCATCGACATGAATGTCTATGAGTTGTTGGTTATTTGAGATTCTGATCATTTGATTCATCAAGTTGAAGGAGAATGGGCTGTGAGGAACCCAAAGATTATACCTTATGTACAATATGTGCAGAAGTTGTGCAAAACATTTCGTAAGATCTAGTTCAAACATACTCCAAAAATACAGAATGAATTGGACGATGCTCTTGCCACCATCGCTTTGATGATTAAACATCCGAATACAGATTATATTGATCCTCTGGATATAGAGTTGAAAGAACATCCAGTTTATTGTTTCCATGTCGAAGCAGAACCAGATGGTTTGACTTGGTATTTTGATATAAAGAAGTATCTGGAGTCTGGAGCTTATCTTGAAGATGCTACGGCCAACCAAAAGAAGTTGATACGTTGTATGGCCCTCGGTTTCTTTTTTAGTGGAGAAGTCCTTAATAGGAGGACTCCAGATTTGGGTCTTCTAAGATGCGTTAATGTTGCCGAAGCTGCGAGGCTTGTTGAACAGATACATGCCGGAGTTTGTGGCACGCATATGAATGGGCTCACTTTGACAAGAAAGATCATTCGAGCCATTTAGTTCTGGATGACTATAGAGAATGATTGTTGCAAGTTTGTACAGAAATGTCATAAATGTCAAGTGCACGGTGATCTGATCCGAGTTCCACCTCACGAGCTTAATATTATGAGTTCACCTCAAGACTCAGCTATATTCCAACATTCTCTCGTAAATCTTATTCTCAAGCATTCCGGTCCCTTCATAAGTCGGTATCGGGATGACTTCTGAATCCTTCCAAAACCGTGCATTAAAGCAAGCGTATCAAACTGTAAGTGGCCTGAATTCTTATATACCCTGAGATATGTAGGAAATCAATTTTACGGGTCCGACCATAATTCCTAAATCCGTACCAAAATCCCTTTCTTAGATGAATATGTGGTCGTTCAAAATTGGATCGGTCAATTTTGTTTTCCTCGGATTTCTTGAATCAATCAAAGTAAAACGAGGGAAAGTTGTTGACACCCAATTTTATCCCTCCCCGATACAAATTAATTAACGAGCTTCTTAATTCTCAAAATGATTTTAAAAAAATAAATAGTTTTATAAAAATTCAATTTAAAAAATACAAAAAATAAATAATAAATATATAAATTGCAAGTTATTTAAAGTAATTTCATCAATTTTTATATAATATATTTGCCTTACATAGATATGTATATAATAAGTATATTGCATGATTATTCGAAAATTGTCTCAAAAGATTTTACTTTACATAAACGTCAACTAACTATCTTAGATATAATATCGATTAGTTAATTTATAGTGAAGTCATTTATTATTTTACGTTTAAATTATGAAGCTCTTTAAATTAATTTATATTAATTCAATCCCTTGAAACCGTTTGAGAACGATTTAGGATTTTTGTTCCAACCTTCCAACTTGATTATTTCTCCTAGCCCACTAGAAAATATGAGGCCTAAAACCCTTTCCTCTTTTACTGAACCAACTAATACCCAGCCCATTTTCCCCTATACCCGTTCTCCCTTCGCCCTGACCCAGCCCTTTTCCTAATAACCCAACCCACCCGCCTTTTCTTCTTCATTAAAAAAATTGCAGAAACGACTCCAACACCAGAAATCCCAGCCCACTGTTTGTTTCTCTTCCGACCCGGCTTACCCATCTTCACTTCCAAAGGAACTCAAAAGCGACCATGATATGCCTCACGCGAGAACCCTAAAAGGGAGTTGGGGCATCAATTCTTCATGCCTTGGGTGTGTACAACAATATAGTACAATCCCTTTGTCCAATTCCTCCTGCGTCCCTCTCCAGTGTGTACGATTCCAGCGGCTCTATTTCGTCCTTGGCAGCCAGATGTCTTCATTCCGCGCTTCTCGTGTACTAGTATCAAGATAAGATGGCTCCCTGCAAGTTTCGTTGAAATGGGTACATTTTCGTATCAATTCCAGCTTTCCCTTCTTTATCCTCTGAAAAATTCAAATTTTGAGGGAAGAATTTTTTTCCCATTTTTACCCTTTATCTCCCTAAATCAAAATCCAAAATTCCCCTCTATATAAGTTGGTTCTCTTTTGATTCTGAAGGAGATTTTATTTGGGGAGAGAAATTTCGAAGAGTTAAGAAATTTCCAGGCAAAAAATAGAGGTATAAAAAGTGAGTTTATTCAGGTGAGAGAAATTTGGAAGAGTTAAGAAATTTCCATGCAAAAAATAGGGTGGAAAAGAAACTTTTAGAAAGTCATCCTATTTTAGCTAAAAAAAGGTGGAATTTCGAGGTTGAGAACTCCTGGCTGGGAAGTTTCATAGCATAATATACCAATTGTAAATCGAGTGAGCCTTCGCCGAGTTTGTTCGAGTTTCTTTGTGGTAAGAAGTCTGTTTATCGCTCATTCCGTCCTCGTTCGCTGCCCCGTGAAAGCTAAATTTCCTTTCATTTCAACCTCTTATTTTTCTTGATGTGTTGGTTTCTCATTTGCTGATTACCGCGAGTCTTTCAAATATCGCAAAAGCGTCACTATGGTTGTTTGATTGTTAGTTATTGTGGGTTAGTTAACGGTGCAAATGTGATATTTTTCTTGTAAGATTCATGCAGTTGATCGAGTCAAGATTGTGAAGTTATGACCATTATGCCATCTTTTACTTCCACTATCTAGCGCCGCAGGGTCCCTGTTACCCTGTTTTACAATGTAAATCTTGAGTGATAAGAGGTTGTTGCATTTGATATGGCTACTGTTTCATGTTGATTTACTCAGGAGCTTGTATTATTTTTCTGAAAATCAACTAGCATGTGTGGTTAATATTATGTCATTGTATCTATGTTATTCGTGGTAGAAAACGTGTAGTTTCAACTCGATATACGTCTTTGTTATTCCGTGTTGCGTTTTCCTCCATTATCTTGGACTGAGCCTTTATCGGAATTTTTTCTTCTTGTATTCTGTTGACTACCTGCTACTGAACATTGATATAATTCCTTCCGTGTGACATACTGTTCTTGTTTCTTCATCAACACTCATAATGTTAAGAAAAAAATTCGGATTTTGTCATTATTTTTCTTATTTCGTTTGATTATTTGGCCGATTTCCTTTGGAGCTTGTCTCTTCCTGTTAACGAATTAGTTTATTGTTTAGTATTGGACATCTTATTTCTCATTCTTTCACCTCGAGTTGAAAGAATGAGTTAAGAGTGTCGATAGCTGGATTCCTTGTGTTGAGTAGGGATTTGTTTCGAGTTTATAGCTTACATAGCATACTAGTTTTTATATATTTTGTTTGGAATACAAGGTCAGTTCTAGCATGCTATATTAGTTCGGTTTCGGCATGTGTATGAGTCTTCTCCTGTTGTTTATTTGTGTTTCTTATGAGAAAGTCGTGTAAGAGAGAGACCTTGTATGTGGGTTCTTGTTTAGACGCTTTCGGTGTTAAGAGGTATACACTTGTATGCTAAATTATGCTGGAGCTGTTGGAATAATTGGCCATTCCTGGTTTTTTTTTATTTATCTAGTTGCAAAAGGCAAAAGTAAAATAAACGTTTTAATTCCTTCAAAAATTATTTATTAAGAACTTCCCCTTTTTGTTTCCTTACTGCTTGGATCCCTTTGCATTTGGTTCTAAAAAATTTTTGAAAGATTGAACATGTGTTAGTTTCAGCATTAGTTGTTGTAAAGCATATGTACACACATATATTTATATTATTTATAGTCTATCTTATTTTATGTAGCCTTTGTATAGTGTGTATGCATTCCCTTAGTTAATTTATCTCAAGTGTCGTAAGGAAAAATTTCGCCAAGTTCGAGATTTGTTAAGTCAGACCTTTAAGGCAATAGTCTTCCAATGACAATTATCTAACTAGTTCAGGGCGAATTGTTAATGACATAGTTTTATCGTGTTGGAGATATTGTTAAGATTGGTGGAAAATATGAAATTTTCTCCATGTTTGATTTATCACCAGGTGATGTGTAACAAGTTTCTTAGAGTATGACTAGGTGGTTTTTATTTACATTTTTGGTTAAGCCCGGTTTGATGTGCCTTCCTTAATTAATTTGCCCCTCTCTCTCGCTCTTTACATTTTTGATGACTTATCTGTTTGCTTCGTTGTTAGCCTTAAAAATAGAGAATTGGAATCCCTGCAAAACGCCTTCAAATATTTTATCGACCTAAAATCAATATTTTTTTGCGAATAAATCGCTTAGATAAATAAGTTAATATTTTTAAACTCTCTACTATTCTAATCATTTTTTAAGTCAAGTTAAAAACCATTTTTAGCCAAACTATGTTAGTTGCTGGAAAACCATTTAGGACGGATGTTTTAGGTGCCTAACACCTTCCTAAAACATTAATTTGAATCCCCAAATCCCTTTTGCGTTTTCAAACAATTTTCTCTGTTAAGTTATTTGAAAACAATAGTTTTCTTAATTTTTCTTTAAAATTAAGTGGCGACTCTCCTGTTGGTTGGTTCGAAGTAAGTGAAGCAGCTTTGATAGGGCTAGATTCAATGCTTTATGCTATCGAGAAAGTACAACTGATTAGAGATAGACTTAAGACAGCCCAAAGTGATCAAAAATCTTATGCAGGTGTAAGGAGAAGGGAACTAGAGTTCCAAGTTGATGATTGGGTTTTTCTGAAAGTCTCACCTATGAAAGTGGTGATGAGATTTGGAAAGAAAGGGAAGCTCATCCCTAGATATGTAGGCCCTTACAAGATCTTAAAAAGGGTTGGCAAGGTGTCATATGAGTTAGAGTTGTCAGCAGAATTAAAAGCAGTGCATCCGGTCTTCCACATCTCACTCTTGAATAAGTGTGTGGGTGATCCAGCCACTGTAGTTCCTTTAGAGAGTGTGGTCGTGAAAGATAGTGTTTCTTATGAGGATGTACCTGTTAAGATTCTTGACCATCAGGTTAGAAGGTTCAGAAACAAAGAAATCATTTCAGTCAAGGTTTTGTGGAGGAGTCAGTTTGTAGAGGGAGCTACTTGGGAAGAAGAAGCATTCATGAAACTCAAGTATCCTTATCTCTTTCCTTTCGATTCCAATCCAGCTTGATGTAATATTTCCTCTTTAGTTTTACAGTCATTCATACGTAAATTCAGTTTAAGAATCATGTTCCCTTAGTTTGTACTTGCATTTTCAGCGTAATTTGATGTACTCATAACTCAATTCATCTCTCTCTATCTCTATTTCAGCTAGTTTAGTCTTCATTCGAGGATGAATATTCCCAAGAGAGAGATAATGTAACACCGCGTAGCTAAAACAGACCAAATATTAGTTTTTCAAAAAAATCGGCAGGTGCTACCAACGGTGGCATCGACGGACCATACCCTAAACCACGGTCCGTCCTGCATAACCGTCGATGGGATCAGAAACTCCCAAAAAACTTTCAGCCCAGAAAAATTGGTGAAGTCTTGGATGATGGATGGACGGACTTACGGTTCGTAGGTCAGACGACGGTACGTAGTCCGTGACCGTCGATCAAGACTCCCTTCATCCAATCTTTGACAAGAACTAGGGATGACCAGCACGGTCCGTAGGTCTGACCGTAGGTGGAAAATTTGCATACAGTTAAGGGGAAATGCAGTTGGGTCATCTTAAAATGATCATAACTCTTAGAACAAAATGAATTAGGTCTCCCATGACTTACCCACATATAGATAATTGAATTATATTTCCATAGCCACCGACATTGATAATATCAGATCTCCGAGTATAACGTTATACCCAATTTAGTAAAGGTTTGTCGAACAGGACCTGACAACCGACCCAACGATGGGGCATCGGGCAAACGACGGACCGTCAGTCCTTGTTAAACCCTTTCCCACTCTTTTTAAACCCTAAGTTACGTCATTTTGACCCTAAATCGTCATATTTTAATCACTTTAATCCTAGATACATAATTAAAACATATCTAAGTCAAATCATTAAATGAAAAGTTAGAAAACTAGAAGCAAGAAAGGAGAAAAAACTCAAGAACCCTAGTTCAAGAACGAAACAAGTGTCCAGTAGTTCCATCCACAAAACTTAAGTATTTTTCCGTGGATTTCATCACCAGGTATGTGGGATTTCACTAGTGGGTTCGTTTCACCTGTTGGGTCCCTAGTTTTCAGCCAGATTCTTGATTTTCTTATCATTATTAAACCTAGTGTTTCTAGAACTTTGATAGAATTTCATGATTTAGTTAAATAAATGTTCCAAATAAGTTTATCATGTTATTACTCAAATTGTCGCATGAAATTCAGAATCTTAGCTTTGTATTTCTTAAGTTCTTAAATTACACATGCTAGGTTAGATATTTCAGACACTTCAGATATACATGTCTCAGTTATACATACATAATTACAAGATTAATTGTTGCATTCTCAATTTGCATGTTCAGTTTCGAGCTATCCAGTATTTATAGAAACTCAGACATAATCAGTAAATTTTTAGAATTCATGGGAGTAGCATAATTGGACTAAGGTTCAGCGTACCCAATTAGTCTCAGGACTACTAATCAAGTAGGTTGTAAGTCCCCTCTGTGGACAATCAGTTTAGTGATCACGCCAGCATGCATTTATACCTTTGGCAGGGTATATTGGGTCCTCAAGATGGGGCGTATACATCGGACTCCACATTTAGCTCATGCGGTTTTATTATCAGTTATTAGTAGCTCCCATAGTTCAGTCAGACTCTCTGCATTGACCATTTATTAGTATATTTAGTATTCAATTTCAACATGTTATAAATTGGTCATTGCATTCAGTTAGCTCAGAATTCAGTTTATCATGTCGAATTATACTTGCTTTTATGCTTGTTCACTTATGTTTTATTTCAACTTTACTCTATCCTACATGCTCAGTACCTTTCAAGTATTGACACATATGTGCGCTACATCTTCTCATGATGTAGGTTCATGTTCTCATCATCCTGATCATGCATAGATCGATTTTCCGATCTCCAATTCAGCAGATTCAGTGGTGAGTCCTCATTCTCCAAGGACAACAGTCATGAGTTTCATTTCAGTCTTTAGTCATTTAGTTTCAGTTTTTGCTAGATTTAGCTGAGGCTTGTCCCAGTATTTCTAGTCTAGTTTAGAGGCTTATTTCTGACATAGTTATATTCACCTTAGTATTGAGTTAATATTTCCTTTGTATTAAACTCATTGTTTTCAAATATCTCAGTTATAGAATATGGGTACTCCCCATCTTTTCATTTAATTTATGATTTGGCTTTCGCATCAGTTTATTATCTTTAGTATGCTCATGATTATGCCAGTAGGGTTATATTGGGATCACTTGTGGTCCTAGGTTCTGTGTCCGCGTCTCAGGGGTAGCTCGAAGCATGACATTCTTATTGACTATGTTGTGAAAAGTTTTAATTCCGCACTACTTTTCATACCTATTTAATGAATGAAAGCTAAGAGGCTTATACAAGACCTCTTAGAGGTCAACTACGCCGTATAACTTTTAGGGGGTGCTTCTCGATTGTTAACGTTATACATTCAAAAGGCTGTTAGACTTTATGGAGTTCCAGTTTCCATTATATCGGATAGGGGTGCGCAAGTTACTGCACAGTTTTGGAAGTAATTCCAAAAAGGTTTGGGTTCAATGGTGAACTTAAGTATTGCCTTTCATCCTTAGACATATGGGAAAGTAGAGAACACTCTTCAGACTTTAGAAGATATGTTTAGGGCATATGCGATTATTTTCAAGGGTAAGGGAGATTATCACTGCCTCTTGTTGAGTTCAGTTACAACAATAGTTACCACTTCAGCATCTAGATGACTCCTTATGAAGCTTTTTGTAGGAGAATATGCAGATCTCCTATTAAATGGTTTGAAGTTGGTGAACTAATGTATATAAGACCAGATTTAGTTCATCAAGCTACGAAGAAAGTTAAAGTGATCCGAGAGAGGTTGAAAACAACGTGGGTCGTCAGAAATCCTACAATGATATAAGGAGAAGGGATTTAGAGTTTTAAATACATGATCGGGTCTACTTGAAAATTTCACCCGTGAAGGATGTTACGAGGTTTGGTAAGAAGGGGAAGCTTATTCCCGGTATATTGGCCCTTATAGAATATCCAAGGGAGTTGATAATGTATCTTATGAGTTGGAGTTACCAAAATAGTTAGCTGAGGTTCATCCGGTATTTCACATCTCCATGTTGAAGAAGTGCATGGGCAATCTGTCATTGATCATACCTACTGTAGATATTGGGATCAGGGAATCTAGTCTTATGAAGAGATTACTATTCGGATTCTAGATCGCCAAGTTCGCAAGTTAAGGAAAAAAGAGGTAACATCAGTCAAAGTTCTTTGGAGGAACCGATTTGTCAAGGAAGCTACTTGGGAATATGAGGAAGATATGAAGAAGAGATATCCACATCTTTTTGAAACCAGAGAAATTCAAGACCAAGGTACTAATTCTCTTTTTACAACCCTTTCATTTATAAGTAAGCATGTTGTAATTGCATTGCTTGTTGGGTGTTTGAGCTGAATGTTACTTGTTAGACCCTTAGACTATTAATATTGATCTCATTCGACGACAAATGTTCCCTAGAGGGAGATATTGTAACATCACGTAAGTAGAAAAAGCTAAAACTAGAAAGGGTGATTTTCGAAACAATAAAAAATCTAGAAATTCGGTTTAATTTTAATTTAGTTTTTTTATCAAACTTCAAACGACCATATCTCTTATATCAGGATGTGTAAGGTGTGTCTTCATATATCACAAGAAATATCTTGGAAAAATCTTTCAAATGTTGCCCACTGTGCGCGATTCTAAGTTTGTATGAGTGAGATATGCCCATTTGAAGTTAATTGTTCAAATAAGGAAAGTTTAATAATTTTGGAAGAGAATTATGTTCTTTTCCATACCCCATGACTTAATTTCCTTTTTTGGTAAGTAATTGGGGTCTAAACTGATTGGATTTAGTTTATACTTTTAGAATATTGATTTAGGGTTTTAGAGAAGCGAGAAAAAGAGGCATTAAGGGAAGAAGGAGACAGAATCGTCATGATCTTCAAAAATCGCTTGTGGATTCTATCAAGGGGTGATCCTTACGAGGTATTTGATACTTTCATAGAATTAAGTTCTTTCACCCAGGCACTAAACATGTTTATTTCAGCGAAGTTTGTTCTAGAAAGTTGAAAGTTGATCAATCTTGAATGGTGTTCTTGAAATTGGACTTCATTCTTGGGTTAGGATACGATCGAGTTCCTTTAATTTAAAATGCGTTTCATTTAGTTGTTTGAGTTAGTTTCTTTTGTATACATACTAGTATCTGAATCTTAAGGGAATTTGAGAAAAAGAACTGAGTTTAGGTGAATTGGGGTTAGAAAACAAAGAAGGAACAAGACACGGACCTATTCCTCATGATTGACAAAATTGTCTTCACATCGTGGAGCTGCCACGGGCGATTTTGCCTCAAAATTTATTTCACAACCAAATAATTAAATGCATCTCCGCATGGCGCACTTGTTCCAGATAATAATTTCTTGATATTTTCTCATGTTTAACCATCTAAAAACACTCTTAAACATCATGAGATCTTTCCTATCACAAATCACAATCCTTGAATCCATAATTCAATTCAAGTAAGGTTAAGAATCAAGTCAAGAGAGGTTAAGAGTCAAGTTAAGCGAAGTTAAGAGTCAAGTCAATAGAACTTAAGAGTCGAGTCAAGAGAAGTTCATTGAGTCTTCCAAAACTCTTTTACAAATGTTTTAACCCTATTTTAAGACTTGTATTTTGAGTTAAGTAAAGAGTAAATTTTGAAAATCATTTTTTTAAAAGAGTATATCGGGATTATGTAATCCCAAATTGTAAAATGTTTTCACATTCAAAGATGAAAGGAAACCTTGATTTCCAAATGAGACTTTGATGTAGTTTTCACTTAAAAAGTAAATGTTTTCACAATTAATCAAGAGAGGAAACTTTGATTTCCAAGAGAAGCCTTTGAGCTAAGTTTTGAGAAATTATCTTAAACCACCAAAATAAGTATGTTTTTAAACAAAAGAGTTAGTATCATATTTTTGGAGTAGCATTGAGCACCGATATAGGGGAGAGTCCAGACAACTTCCAGCCCCCACAAACCATTAGCCACCATGGGTAGAAAAGAGTCATACTTTTCATATGATTCCTTAGCGCTTTTACATAAGACTAGTTAATCGACTTGGTAGTTCAAGTTCTACACCCTCGACAAGGTATGAGACAGCTCTGGCAGCGTGAGGCAAAATGTTGTATCATCACAATAGCTCTTACTTGATGGTTGTCGATTAGAGAAACTCCCACTAAAGTAATTGTATTCTTATATACATAGTTTATTTGTATTTTTATATACACTTCATAGATTTAGTGTATCTTTGCATACCCACAGAGTATGATTGTGTTTTCAATTACAAAGAGTTGACATACATGTTTTAAACAACTTTACTTTATATTGCACTTGTTTACTACTACTTTATATTAAAATGAATTCACTTAAGTTATGTTAAGTTGAGCCAGGTAAGTTCTTTAGTTCCATTCAAGTTTATGTTCCACGACCCGATAGCACCCCCAAGTCGTGACACACCCTACTCAATCTCTCGGGGGTCTTGTACAAGCCTCTTAACATTCATTCATCGCATATATATGAAAAGTAGTGTGAAATTAAACTTTTCACAATAATAGTCAACATTTTTTATAGAAACATAAGAAAGAAGTATGTGTTAACATAAGCCATCTTATACACAAGTCAATAACATAGGCTTACGGCCTTTCCATCAATTTGAAAAGAAACTATAGTCTATTACAAAGTCTTTTAGAAAAGGAAAACTAAAACATAATCCATGTCCTCGAACATATGAGGACATACCAAACTTGAGAGAATGTTACTTCCCAACATTCAACTTCTAAAAAAATCCTCACTTTCCTATTACATTTGTAGAAATAGAAAATATATATGGAATTAGCATATTAAGTGGACTAAGTATGGTGAACATGCAAGAAAACCATGCAAATTACTTTAAGATATACTTTCATGCTATATTGATAGAAAACTTCATCATAATAGTTTAGAAATAGAGATAATACAAGCCAACAATCACATATAAGACATATTCCATATTCAACAAGTAACCTTTTCATCACTTTAGATCCCCTACCTAAAGATAATCTAAGACTAACTTGATTAAGACATGAAGAGACCGCCCATACACCCTCTTAAACCACACCTAAGTTATTCTCAAAGAAACCCTAGATAAGAACATTTCTATTCATCTTACCTTTACTAAGTGAACATTATTCATTAACACCATTTAAGAGACAAGAAAACAATTAAGGGACTTCACATAATGGTCTTGGAAGACCTAGGGAGCTCACCCTATAATCTTCAAGGCCTACTTGTTCCATATAGATGGCGTCCCATTCCACAACTTGCACGTTGTAACACCTATCCAATACTAGAATGCACATACCATATGATGAGAATAGGCATTAACTGACATAGACCGTACTAGCAAGGTATGGAATCTAGTGACATAAAGGACCCCGCATCGTGGAAGCTGTTCTACTTAGTTTAGGGGGTATCAAGGATTTTTTTGTAAAATCCACTTGATGCTTTGCCTTTGTTCTCATGCAGTAATTCATTCACGTGCTAGTATTTGATTTCTAAATCTTCCAACTCAACATACTACTAGTAAAAAGGGGTCCACGAGGGCTGCCAATCAAGGTCTATTAGGATAGCTCTTATGACTTCATAAAGATGGTCTCATGTCATTCCGGCCAACCTATCTCTAAGTCCATCATTCCACTCAAGAAGGGCACCATCTAGGTCAACCGATCAAGGCTTCTTTATTAAACTTCTTTTCATTATTCAAGGTTTCAAATTTTTAACCTTCTTTTCATATTCAATGGTTACATCTAAATCTTCATAGAAAGGTACCCTTTTTAGGTCTACCTATTCTAGACTTTCATTCTTTCATTCATTCAATACAACGTGCCTAAGCCTACCAAGTCAAGACACAACATTCATCATGTACCAAGTAGGAACAACTAGTCTACCAACACAAATACCACATCATTCTATAAAGGCTCTCCCTAGTCTTTCATCATCATATATCAACAATTAGAAAACAATACATTCAATCATAGCATTATAGCACCCATAAAAGATCATATAGATATCACATGAGCACCTTCACTTTATACCTTTACATATACCATACCATGATCATATCATAATTCATAATAAAATGTCAACAAGGCCATATTCATAATGATTATAACAATTAAAAACTGCCACCATAAGTGGACTGTACCAATCAATAACAATTCTATATTAAACAAAGGAATTAGGTGAACTCACCACCTTCCAATAGCCACAATCATCATTCCTTAGCCTTTTCCACAAATTCATATCATAAGAAATCTTAATTATAACAATATACATAAGACTAGGCCAACAATTCAACCATATCAATGATCCAACAAAAATCAATATATATATATATATATACTATAAGGCAATCAAATAACAATTTCAATAATGGTCAACACTTAATTCAATGACCCATAACAATCTACACATGAATTCAATACAATTTATATAGATCAATTCAACCACTTTAGAGCCAAAATTAGGAATTCAAGAAATACATGGGTTCATGGAAATTTTTATCTTAAAACCCTAAATTAACATTGATCAATTCGTAAAATATCAATTTAAACCTTTTCATGCAAGAACCCATGCTTAGAATTAAAAATTGGATTTCAAGTTTTGGAAAATCTTTGAAAAACCTTTGGACTTGGCTCCTTCAATGGAAGTGTAACACTTCGAAAATCTAAGACGTGTTCTAGATCCTACATGAGTGTCAAAAGATTTAAACACTGTTCTAAGTTCTATTTTAATGAATATAAGTCATTTAGGAGGTTTACAAGTCAAAACGTCCAAGAACGTCCATGATGTCCAAAACTAATACAATGAGGTACTAGCATGCGTTAGCCTATTTGACTAGCTTTTAGGAGTCAAAAAATGATGGAAATTGGTGGAAGCGTGTATAACACGTATTAGGGTTAGTTCATAGTCAAAACGTCCGGGCACGACTCCCCAAAGAACAACAAAGGTTCCTTGAGGAGGACCCTTGAAAAAGTGACTAAAAGTTGTCAATAGACAGTGTCACCAACGAATGCCACAGATGAATCATGGTCCAATCAATGGGCCATAGATTGCCTCCGTCAATGGACACTTAGAATATTTATCGAAGGTGTATTTTTGCATAGTCTCTGAACTCATGGACCAGTGTGCAGCACGGAGGGAATAGTGTCTGTCGATGGACACACGATCCATTGATCGTGGTGTCATTTGTGAGGGGATTGTTTTGCTGCACGTTTTTATTTAAGTCAATTAATTAGTTGTATTAGTTAGGAGATTAATTAGAGGTTAGGGAGGTATAACTAAGTTGGTTAATGACCTATATAAATATCCTAACCTAATTAGACTAACCTAAGCTCTTATAATTTACAAACCCAAATTCTCTTCCTTCTCTCTTCTTTTTCTCTCTAGTTGAAGAACTCCATAGAAGACAAGGTCAAGGTGGGTGTTAGGGATGCATATACTAAGTCTTCTCCATCAATATTCATCAAACAACAAGGTATGGGATTCCTTTCACCTTTGAGACCTCTTTCCTCAAAGGGTTCTACCAAATTGATTTCAAAAGTTGGGTTTTCATCCAATACAAAATTGATGTTATGAATTACTTTGTTTATGATTTATTTTGGATATTAGGATAAAATTAACATGTATTTTAACTCAATCGTGTTATTTATTGATGGATTGTTCTAGTTTGTAGAAGATGACTTATTCCCATTTACTCTAGGTTATTATCTTGATATGAATTGTATAATGTTGGTTCAACTGAATTGGTTATTGGTTGAATTACTACTAGATGATGATATTGTATGAATTATGAGTATATTAGGTTGAATTACTGTCCTATAATGCTAGTTCTTGAGTAATTGATCTAGATTATGACTTTGACCTATGTCACTTATCTTAAGCTATGAACTAATGATGGATTGTGATGTAGTGATTCAATTGGTGTTGTTATCATGATGATTACTATTATGTGATGATATTATACCCTTGTTGTGGTTGAGTTAAGGGTTGATGGTAATACCTTGATGATGGATTATGAAGAATACTTGGTAAGTCTTGTAATCCATACTCTTTACTTCAATTATGGTTACTTGTGGTTAAGTGATGATGTTGTATTGAAGTATGCCTTGTATTACAATTGATAGGGTTGGTATGATGTTGAATTGAAATGTCTTGACTATGGTTTGTGAGGTGTTGGCTAAGATGTAAATGTTATAAGGATGGTGATGACTTACCAATGTGCCTTAATATGATGTGACTATGTAAATATGCTAACTTCACATGTATGAATTGTAATGAAGGGATTATAATCATGCAATTCTAATTGAGCTGTGATGATGATGATTATACAATGGGTAGATCCTATAACCCACATTAAGCTATGATTATAAATAAAGGTATTAAAGACATTTCAAAAAGGGACTTATCTTAGCACTGAGTGAACTTGACAATGGGAGGTGTTCACTTTCCATAGAGGAAGATTTACCCTATAGTACCACATGAGGTGTTGAATCCCCTATGAGAAATACTCACTTTATGGATTTCCATGAGGTGAGGCTCCAATTGCCTAGTGGCATGTAGAGAGGTTGTACCTATCTCTTAGTTCTTGAACTATGTTTCCCCCATAAGAAGACTAGCTAGTGGATCCACCTGGAAAACTATGTTTATGTTTGGTTTTAGTTTGGCTGATACACCACCTTCCATCGGTGTAAGGTTTTACAACACCGTATTCCACACTAAGATCTTGTGTCTACGTCGGTTAACGCAGGTGTTCCCTAAACTAAAATGAAGTAAATCTACCTATGCCTTAGCTTAGGTAGGGTGAATTGAGAGGTTTGACTTAGCTAAGGTAGGGGTATGAGACTCTACCTATGCCTTGCACTAGTTTTCCTTGAGGAAAATCTTAGAAACATGTTCTTATGTATTTATATGATTATAAATGTAAATGATATGTATGTGATTATGAATGTAAATGATATGTATATGATGATATTACATGTCAATGACATTATGTGATGTTGATAAATCTTATGAACATGTATTTGGTCTCTTTTGCTAAAGTATGATATTATGTACTCTTAATGTCATATTATGTGAAGTTGGACATTGGTTATGGTTCTTGCTAGGTTTACTTGATTAAGTAAGGTTATGGGGATTTTCTTAGTCATTGCACCAATGAACTTAAAGAGGGTCATGAGTAATGGTCTTGCTTTGGTTATGTTGAAATGTACTCTTATTCACGCTTGTTGCTATTATAACTTGATGATAGAGTTACTATGATTATGTTCAATTATATGATATGCATGTTGACTTGACTAGACTTAGTGTTGTTGGTCTTGTGATGTACATGCATATGACTTAATGAATGTGTCTTATTAATTGGTATAGTCTTCTTGAATGTGCATAAGGCTTTCTAAATGTAAAATAGCATGTCTTAATGAAATGTCCCTTTTTAGCATAATTTCATGACATGTGTGCATACGGTATCATACTTAGTACAGGTGGTGTACTAACCCCATTTCCTCCTTTTCCACAAAATTTTAGGTTCCAATCGTTGAAGGGATTTTGAGACAACTTTGAAGAAGACTTGGAACTATAAATCATCCAAGTTAGATAGGTTCTCACTTTCTGAGGGTAATGCCACTATCAAGCATATGATTTTGTTCTAGTTTTAAGACTCTTATGTTCTTTCCTTTTCATTGAAGTACTAAACATCGTATGACCTATATGTGGTCTTTTGTATTGATGTATGGGCTAGGCCAAAATGGTTGTACTCTTGTAAGATGGTTATAAGATAGACATGATTTTGAGATTATGTTATGTTTTATATATCTCTGTGCAATAAAAATAGAAGACTAAGTGATCTTCCTATACAAAGGGCCTATGTATACTCGATATAAATATTATGTGTATATAGAGGTTTATGTAAACCTCAATGTAGAAGTAATTAAATGTTTAAAAAAGAAAACATCCCGCATTTTTAACCTATGAATATAATGATGTAAGCTAAGAGGCTAGGCTCAGTCCTCAAAGAGGACGATGACACCGATTACGTCTAGGGGGTGCTCCTTGGATGTGACATGAAGAAGAATCAATGATGAAATCACCATACCTTAATTGAAGAAATCCCATGAAATTGATGGATAAATCAATGGAAAAATTCAATCCTAGCTTCAACTTTGCTTTATAAACTGTCCTGTTGGTCCATGATTTGTGACAGAGACTCCTCATTTGAGGGTTAATCTCACACAACTAAGTGTGGATCCACGCCCCCATGTTACGGGGCATCATTCTACCTACTGGCCATCGATTAAGGGCGTAGATTGGACATTTTTGGCAACGTGATGTCAAACATTTCAGTCCTTCTCAAGGACCCTTAGGGTATTCCTTGGGGTTTTGAGCCTAAACATGGTCATAAAGATGTTAGCGTCCTCTCCTATCAATTTAGACACCAAACAACACATAAAACATGCAAAAGCACATTAGCGCATACACATGCCTAGTTTTCGAACATCTTGGTCGTTCTTTGACGTTTGACTTCCAAAATCTTCAAACTGAATTCTAAAGTTATTTTCACCATTTTCACACCTTATTAACTCATAACACAGATCATAGGCTCTAGTTTAACCCATTTCATTTTGAGGGTTCATACATTATGTCTTGTTTTAGAACTTCTTTCGCATACTCGTACATTCAATGTATTAATGTCATTTGGTCTCCATCGTCTTATGATGCAAACATAGGTAATCAAGATCAGCATCAAGGGCCCCGTTAATTCATTTGTGCGTTCAAAGTCTATTAGTGAGCCTTCTTGCTTTCAGGAGGGCTCTTTTTATCATTTTCTTTTAGTATTTCAGATGTTAAGATGATCGGGGGTCTTATCCCTACATCCCTCTTTATTTTAGAGGCTTCATAAACAAATAGTTATAATTCATTAGTCTTATTCATTTTAGTTGTACATGTTTAAGACATGAGATTCCATTTTGTCGAAGATATTATTTCTTAAGTTGTTGCATGACTTATATTTCTTGTGTTTAAGTCTTCTTATTGAGTAAGTAATATAGGCCAAGGTTTCGCTTAGGGGCAGAAATGGTTCTCGAGTGTCAGTGTCGCCCAGGGTGTAGGCTTGGGGTGTGTGAAAAATATCATTAATGTAGACTATAGCAAAGAAATCTCAAATAATCCATGAACATACTTTTCCTCAACTTTATAAAGCTAATGTGGAGTTAGTCATCTTAAAAGTCATAATTAAGAGTTCCTAATGTCATAAGCAGTCTTGAAGGCTATCTTAAAGGTATCATTCACCCTTACCCTGAATCGATAGTAATCACCACTGAATTTGATCTTAAAGGTTACCGAACTCCTAGACAAGTCCTCAATACGCGAAATATGATACGTGTACTTAATAATTCCTCTGTTAAACTTTTTGTAGTCGATGCACATTTTTCTTTTCACAATTGACTAGAGAAATTCAAGGAGATATACTTTATCAAAAAACGAATTGACTCATTAAGTCTTATTAGTCTTTAAATTCTCTTGGAGCGTTTCAAAAGAGATGATATAAATGGGCTAGGTTCTGAACTCTAAGTGAATACTGAAATCAACATTACAATCAAGTGGAACGCCTTCAAAACCATTTCATCACCAACACTGTTTCAAAAGTAGAAGTGTTGATACTCATATCATGAATAAAAGAAAAATATGTGAGATACCCCTTATAATTAATACATCGAGTCTTTGAAAATGATATTACATTCCTTGGATAGATATTAAGGGTTACCGACTAGTTCAGTTTAAAACTACCCAACATATGTAAGGTCACAATCTATAATTTCATAATATCGATGAAGTCAATCTAGACCCAATATTATATCAACGTTTGTTATATTCAAAACAAACAAGTATATCCACGTATTTTGTCCTATCAAATCAATAACTTAAGATCAATTTAATTGATCCTGCATTAAGACCATCTAAGGGTGTTTGAGTACAAGCAAAAAGGGATAGTCATAAACATATCCAATTTATAATAAGCTACATATAGAAAAAGTAGAACATAGTCAAAATAAAACTACAAAAAATCAAAAACGTACTGAACATTGTTTGGGATAATCATGTTAATTACTCCAATAAAGTTAGTTATTTGTCGATATAATATTTCCAACCATCAAAATATTAGTCCATGACTTGTAGGGTGATTCTTTCTCACTATGATCATGTCTCTATGAATATTTCCACAAGTGCCATACAAATATCATTTCCCAAACTTCTTTAACTAAACAATAATCTTTCCCATTTAGTTTCAACTAATACTAGTGATCCTTAATTCAATTTTCGAATAACACCTCACAAGTTCAATATGTCAATATGTACTATTAAGGACCGTTTTAAATGTTTTTACAAATTGATATTCATTTTAAATCCTATTTCTTGATGATTTATACATAAACCAACTCGTGACTTCCATCCAACGAGTAATATAACAACATGGACATTATGTCACTCAAATTGAATTATCTAACTTCATTTTAGTACACTTCGCTACTCTAAAGGATAGAAAGAAAATTTCTCAGGTGAATTTTATAACAAGTCATGCAACCTCAAAAGTCATTATAAAGAATCATCATCTATGTCTTTGTCAACCCATTAGCTTTTTATCATATCCTTTTAAGATAATTATTCTCTAATTTGGTTGATAAATCCTCTGAAGCTTACACTTGCCTTTAAGACATTAATATCTAACCATTCAGTTCCTCAATTATTGACTTCTCATTAACACATGTGTGTCAGAACACTGTTGTGATAAATCTAATAAATTTAAATATTTTCATCCAAATCACACCTTAGACAAACCATGAATTTATACCTAACATTCTCAATGTCGCACTATTATTACTTAGTAATTTTCCTAACTGCATCATAACTTCTCGCACCATACCACGTCATGTCAATAATATTGTTGACTTACAAATTTGAGAACGTCTCATCACTATTGGCTAGAAACTGAAAGAATGAAGTTTAAATCTTTAAATTGTTCACATACGCATGACAAGGAATGAAAGTACATAGGCTCCCTAAAGTCCCATAGCCTCTTGAGGATAAGTAAGAAATGTCTCTGCACGATCAGCAAGACTCTGCTCTTGTACATAGTGGGAACTGTGAACCATGCTTGGATACAAATTTGTCACAACCCAAAATTCCATTAGGTAGTGAAGAAACATATTACCCAATAGGAAAATCCTGTTTTATTATTATGACTAACAATTTAACTAATGCGTAAATAATATCAAATCAAGAACTAACTCGTATAAGTGTGTAATAAATGAGTAAAAGTCAAACTACCCGAGGAACTGGTGACACCAGTACAAGAGAATCTACGAATAAAAAAAGTTTGAAAATTAAAATAATTGTCCATAAGAAAATGAAACATGAAGTACAAGAGTCTCTAGAATCCAGTACTGCTGAAGAGAAAACACCTCTCCCTGAATTCCAACAATAAAAAATTTCACTCCAATCAACAAATCAAGCCCTATTAGTACCTTGCTTGGCTTCTGCATGAAAAAAAGGTACATCAAGTATAGAGTGAGTACGAGAAACACGTGTACTCAACAAACTTTGATTTACAATCCTCAATATACCCTAAAAGTTTATTTAACAATAATTATAACTAAGTCATATAATAATTCATCTCAATATAATAATTAGAACATGTGTTATCCAAATATAAACTAATTACACAACCACAAATATCGCAAATGTATCAAGTCAAATCAGTACCCCACTCGTCTCAATAAATCAATGCTAGATAATATAGAACGCAATATAGATCAAGTATATTGCAATGCAATGCACTGGCCAAAATTTTGTATCCACCTGCTTTTTGTATCATATAGTCGGGATCGATAGAAGACTGAAAAAGGTCAATATACCTACCAAAACCATTTCCCATCAGCATAATACTACTTGCCAGTACTATTTCCCATATGTTTTGCATGATGTCACTTGCCGAAATTTCATGGTTCAAAATGTGTCGTGGGTGGCACCCAGACTTACCCTCTTAGTAGGGTGAACCAACGATTTCAACCCCAACGTAGATCAAATGATAAACTTATGGAAAATAACCATAATGCGGAAGCTCAAAACTTATTTAAGTTCCAATAAGAAAATCCTCTATAGTCTATTACATATTATCCCCCAAACCTGAAAGTCATCACGTTAATGACATTTATTCTCGAAATACCAAGTCTAAGAGTACTAAGACATCAAAATAAGTAAGTAGGATGGTCTATGTCCAAAATTTAAAAACATCATGCCACGACATAGAGAATCCAACGCGTGCAAGAAGGAATAGATCATCCAGAAATTTGATGTGCTGGACACTTGCTAGAGTTGAGGATGATTAGAAGTCAATGGTAAACTTACTTTACTCCACAAAAAAAAAATCAAAAAAACACAAGTAGCGCTCAGTACAGGAGCATGTATAGGCCAACTCAAAATGTAAACTAGTATGCAATGAGTAATAGTATCAAATTAACTATGGAACTTCGCAGGTGGCAAGCAATAACCAACATGAACAAGTGACAACAACACTAAAGTAAGTACGGAATAAGTTAACAATTTCAAAAACACACATGAGGGTTCATGCCTCCCAAGCAAGATCTCTTAGGAATTGAGTTCTTTGAGATTGAGTTCGATAATTTGTTTAATATGTTTTCCTTCAACATTACCGTGCAAAAATGTGACACCCAATCCAGTAACATCATGCCGGCTCGTGGCACCCGATCTAATATATGGTGTCGGAATGTGATATATCGTGTCGAAACGTGACACTCTATCTAATAGTATGGCTAATTTATCATTTATCATCACTACTTTTCACTCCATTAAATATTTCATCAAGACTTCTTTATTCAAGGAATCACTTTAATAGAGAAAGTTCAAAATTATGAATTTTACAATCTGAGGATTTTGAGACTAATCACAACACCACATGAATCATCCAAACCACAACTACCAAGCACGTAGAAAAATTCACAATACACTCAATAACTATCAAATACTATTAAGAGTTTAACTATCACATAGAATAAACCACAACCTACCTCCACCGAGGAATCAAAGCCAAGCAAGCTTATTTTCCAAATCTTTTCCCTCTCTAAATGACTCATAATGTTTACAATCTATTAAAAATTGCATAATTCATAAGTAATAGAGTCTATAGACACCCATTTTACTACATGTCTAGCCTAGACCAAAAAACTCACCCAAATCTACAATCACTTTTCTAAAGTTCAAGCCTAAGGATAAGTCTCAGTTTTTTCTATTATCATAACTTTGATGTTGTTCGAATCATAAAATACGCTTAATATTTAATTATCTATCTCAATAAGTTAAAACGTAAATTATAATATAATATTATAATGAAATTCCAACTTCTAAACCATATTAAGGAATTTGTAATGTCAATCGTAAGTATATACAATTGTAGAATCTAAGACAATCCTACATTCTAAAACATTATTGTCGAATCACTTGCTCATCATTACCTTATTATTGGTCATAATTGTAATTTATTTCTCACCTCAATTATTTTTCGCATAATCAAATTCCTAGCATTTACGATACATCATTTCATATCATTCTTAAAACAATATAAAATCTATTAGTGCTCATGATTTAATATAGCAAATCTTTCAAATATTTCTACAAAGGAATAGTTTATGAAGTTCTAAAAAAACTCTCAGTTGCTCTTCGTAGTTAGGAACTCTACCCCATCACCGTAGTGATAAAACAAACAAGAATTCTAACCTTATCTTGCTTTAAATTATTTTATATATATAATCAAATTATATAGGGTATTAACTTAAATTATTGGTTTGGCCCATTAACCACCAACTAATAAAATTATTATTTAATAAATATCAATCAACTAAATAACCATAGTTAAACGAATAGTTCAAAATCACCATTTAAAATTTATGGAGGGGTTCATTTATGAAAGAAATAGGTCTAGTGTTCAAAATGACCTTATGGGTCATTACATGAGATATCAATTTACTCATCCTTCGTCTTCGACCAATCAAAGAAGGTGAGGGTAAGAAAGGGTGTCGGATCGATAAAAAGGTGTGGATATCTTTCATGCATATCAGCCTAACTCTCCCAAGTGGACTCTTTAACTGGCAGATTCTTCCGTTGTACCTTGATAGATAGAAACTCCTTTTATCTCAACTTGCATACCTCCCTATCTAGAATAGCTATAGGCTCCTCCTCATAATAAAAATTCTCATCAAGCATGACCGAATCCCAACGAATAATGTAGTTTCAGTCACCAGGATGATTTTCCAACATAGACACGTGAAATACCAGGTGGACTCCTGACAACCGTGGAGGCAAGTCCAATTCATAGTCCACCTCCCCCACATGCTTAAGAACTTTAAATAAGCCAGTATACCTCGGATTAGGCTTATCTCGCTTACCAAACTACATCACATCCTTCATGGGTGAAACCTTCAGCAAGACTTTCTCACATTCCATAAACTCGAAGTCTCTAACCTTTAGATCTATATACTCTTTCTTCTCTAAGCCGATGAAGCTTCTCCTGAATGAATTTCATTTTCTCTATCGATACCCTCAAAATATTGGTACCCCAAGGTCTCACCTTAAATGCATCAAACCAACCAATTGGAGACCTACATCTCCTAACATACAATGCCTCAAATGCGGCCATATAAATACTCAAGTGATAGGTATTATTGTACGAAAACTCTGCCAAGGGTAAAAAATTGATCCCAATGACCCCCAAAATCTATTACTCATGCATAGAGCATATCCTTCCGCACTTGAATTTTTGCTCAAATTACACATCGGTCTGAGGGTGAAATGTGGTACTTAGATATAATCTAGTACCTAACTTAGCCTACAAGGTCCTCCAAAAGTTAGAAGTAAATTCCATCGTACCTCTATTTGATATGATGGAGATCGAATTCCATGCAATTGAACAATCTCGCGAATATAGAGTTTAGCTGGATTTTCTACATTATAAGTTACCTTGACCGGAATGAAGTGAGAAGACTTAGTTAATCTATCAACGTAACAATCACCCATATAGTTTCAAACATACTTAGTATCTTTGGAAGACCAACCACAAAATCATTTGCAATTCTTTCCCACTTCCATCTAGGAATGAGTATTCTCTGAAGTGTCCCCTGGGCCTCTGATGCTCATACTTTACGTGCTGAGGAATTCGGGCATTAGGAAACAAAATCTACAATACCACACTTCATTCTACTCCACCAATAATGTTTTCTCATATCACAAAAATCTTAGTTGCACCATGATGTATAGAATACCTCAAACTATAAGCCTCGGCAAGAATAGTATGAGTCAAATCATCAACATGGGTCACACATACCTTCCCATTAATGCTCAAGTAGCCATTCTCACCAATCACATCCTTTTTAGCTCTCCTCCCAATACAATATCTCGAATCTGGCTCAGCTTCTCATCATCAAACTGTTTTCCTTTAATCCTGTCAAGAAAAGAAGATCTTTTTCCATACACAGGCTGAGAATCCTCCTTTCCAATTACTTCCAGCCTCATAAGGTCATTATCTATAGTTTGAACCTCTCTAGCTAATAGGGTTCTAGAAGCATGTATGTTGGTTGATCATCCTTATTACTTTTGTTGACTGTTTCTAAACTATGCACTGATGTAACTCCATTTATCTGCTTTTCCTCATCCTTATTACTACTGTTAACTAGTTCTGGACTAGGTATTGTTCTTTCTACATTTATAGGCTTATCATTCATATTATAACCATTAATTCATTCTGGAACAGGCCCTGATTCTTCATTAATTTCATCACTTGGGTTCAATATATCAATGAGGTGACCATTGGTGGAAGCATCTTACTGGAACAAATCCTTAGTTTTACCTTCAAGTCATTGGCATTCTATCCAGTCCCTGTAATGTATTTAGTTTAATCCATATGTGTTATTTGTATAGCTGAATATTATTGATCTTATATAAAGACATGGAACTTTATATCATAATCTACATAAGATATCCAAGTGGCTTCGAATCCTTGAGTTGTTTTCTATGAGATGATATAATTCCTATCAGGTGATGTTTTTATCAATTGGATTTCATCTTTTGACACATTTATTTATTATTAAAGGTCATACAGTATGATGTTAAAAAAAATTCTTATGAAATATTTCAGTACGACGAACCATCATGGAAATTCTTTGAAGACATTATTTTATTGGATTGGTTATATAAGGATATTAGATATTTCATTGAAATAAGTTTAGTTTTTAAGTTGTCATACCATAGTATGGATTAATAGTTTCTTTCTTTTCTCTAAGATTGATGAGATATATTATGTTTTCTCAACGTTATTATATTTTTTTTAGCATTTGACAAACTTCATTGTCAGTAATAAGCTCTCTTTTGATTAGAATTTTGTCGGATTTATGAGTAGATGTAGTCATTATTAATTGTGGCTAACCAATTGGTCGCTAAAGTTTGTGACTTTTAGCGTCAAACTAAGTGATCTATCCATAAAAATTAGAATATTCTAGCCTTTATAATTGCTACAAAACTATTGTCATTAAAGATCTGAACTTTTAGTGACAATTTTACTGAATTTACTGCTATAATAATGGACGCGACACATGCATGATTGACGTTTTTAATTTGATTTAACAACTATTTAGTTGTAGCTAGAACTAATGCATTTTAGTGTCAATTTAGAAGGATTTACAAGATATAAAATTGGGCACTACACAAACATAACTAACTATTTTTATTGGATTTAACAGCCATCTAAATTGCCGCAACAAATTGCCGTAGATCAAATGTGTTTTAGCAACAATACAGTTTTTTTTACCGGCTATAAAAATGGATGCAACATGATAATAACTAACCGCTTAGGATTTGATTTAGCATCCTTATAAATTGGCGCATCAAATTGCCACTAAATCGAATGAGTTTTAACGGCAAAAGATCTTGACTTTACCAGCTTTTGTCCAGAAGGTCGTAAAAGCATTTATCAATCCATGAACAGCAACCAAAGTACATTGGCTGGTTATGGTTATAGCGACCATAGTTATGGCCGTTATTGCCTTTTTTTAATTGTCACTAAATCCCTTTTATGTTGTAATTTAAACTCACCATGCTCCCTGCTTTTCTACTTAGGGCATCCTCCACAACATTAGCTTTTCTCAGTGATATAGAATAGTAATGTCGTAATCTTTCAATAATTCCATCCATCTTCTCTGCTTTGAATTCAAGTCATTTTGAGTGAACACATATTGTAAATTGTGATGATTTGTATACACTTCACACTTGAATCCATATAGATAATGTCTCTACTACTTTAATGCAAATATAACTTCAGCCAACTCCAAATCATGGGTCAAATAGTTACGTTTGTGTCCTTTCAATTTCCTTGAAGCATAGGCAATCACATCCCTTTCCTACATTAATAGTGCACCTAAACCAGAATAAGATGCATCACCATAAATAATGAAATTCTTACCTCCCACAAGCAAGGCAAGAATCAGTGTTGTAGTCAACAAGGTCTTGAGTTTCAGAAGCTCTTTAACACTCATCCGACAATACAAAGGAAACATTCTGCTTGGTCAAGTTGGTCAGTTGGGAAGTAATGGAAGAAAATCCCTTAACGAACCGACAATAGTAGCTAGCTAAACCAAAAAAGTTCCTTACCTCTAAAACATTAGTATGTCTCACCCAAATCTTCTCGCTTCGATCTTACTGGGATCAACAACCACTTCATACTTAGATACCACGTTCCCCAAGAAGGACACTAAATCGAGTTAAAACTCACACTTGGAGAATTAGCCATAAAGTCTTTTCTCCCTTAACAACCCCAATGCAATTCTCAAATGCTCTTCATGTTATTTCCTGCTCTTGGAGTAGATTAGTATATTATCAATAATTACAATAACAAATAGATCAAAATATGACTTAAAAGTTGCATTCATCAGGCTCATGAAAGTAGTAGGGGTATTCGTAAGCGCAAAAGACATTACTAAGAACTCATAATGTCCATACCTTGTTCGGAAAAGCAGTCTTTGGCACATACATTGCTCGTATTTTTAGTTGATGATAATCGGACCTCAAATCATTTTTTTAGAAGACACAAGTACCTTGTAATTGATAAAATAAGTCATTAATGCGAGGAATGAGGTATTTTTCTTAATAGTCACCAATTCAACTGTTTGTACTCTATGCACATCTGAAAACTACCATCCTTCTTCTTCATAAATAAAACTATAGAACCCCAATGAGAGGTAATTGGTCTAATAAAACCTTTACCTACCAACTCTTTAAGTTGCACCTTCAATTCTCTCAACTCAGCTGGGGCCATTCTTTGAGGTGGAATGGTTGGGATGAGTCTCCGGCTCTAGGTCAGTACAAAAATGAATATCCCTATTTAGTGGAATGCCAAGCAGATCTGCAGGGAAAACATCAACAAACTCACAAACTATCAAAATAGACTCGATTGAAGGCGCTTTGGAAGTATCATCCCTGAGATGTGACAAGAAAGCTAAACAACCCTTACTCACCAACCTCTTAGCACGAAGAAAAGAGATAATACGAACTGGGGCGGGAATATAGCGTAATGACCCACAAGTACATCCTAGAAGTTAGAGCATCCTTGTGTAGTCACATGGCAAATGAGACTTCAAGAAGTCTCACTAAGCGATTCGTAATTGGTCACCAATTAAACTGTTTGTACTCTATGCACATCTGAAAACTACCATCCTTCTTCTTCATAAATAAAATAATAGAACCCCAAGGAGAGGTAATTGGTATAATAAAATACCTACCAACTCCTTAAGTTGAGCCTTCAATTCTCTCAACTTAAATGGGGCCATTCCGTGAGGTGGAACGGAATGGGGTGAGTCTTCGACTTTAGGTTAGTACAAAAATGAATATCCCTATTTAGTGGCATTCCAAGCAGGTCTGCAGGGAAAACATCAACAGACTCACAAACTATCAAAACAGACTCGATTGAAGGCACATTGAAAGTATCATCCCTGAGATGTAACAAGAAAGCTAAATAACCCTTACTCACCAACCTCTTAGCACAAAGAAAAGAGATAATACGAACTGAGCGGGAATATAGCGTAACGACCCACAAGTACACCCTAGAAGTTAGAGCATCCTTGTGTAATCACACGGCAAATGAGACTTCAAGAAGTCTCACTAAGTGACTCGTATCATTCATTGCATTATAAACATACTAAAATTAGTAAGAATTTAAAACTTTCTTCACACAAGAAGAACTCTTTACATAACCAATACGCAAGCGGTAGACTTTCATTTAAAACATTAAACCATTACAACATCTCTTTGAACCATCTAAACTTTGGAGTATACAACACTTGGGACTAAACACATACACGACATAAAATAAAGACTAAGACATAAAGGAACATGTGGATATTGTCCTCCAATCGATGAAGACTCACCAATGCTTCATCTTCAACCCTTAGAAACCTATCCATCCTCCATGGCATATCAAGACTTCTAATTCCCTACACTTAAGTCAAAAAGGGAAAAGAAAAGGTTAGCACATTAGATGCACTAAGTATGGAAGCCATGCAAAAAATATGAAAAAGGGACATTTAGTAAATGACATGTTTTTCATGATTAAAACAGCATATTATAATCATAAGAATAACGTTTAACAACTTAGAAACACATAAGAAATCATTTAAGAAATTAGTCACATTTTAAGGAAAACATTACAGTGAACTTAGTTCACTGTACAGTGAACTTCTTCACTATTATAGTGAAGTCCATTAGCTTCACTTTACACACCTTTTAACATATAATTCCCTCACTTAAAGTTATTCTAAGACTCACTTAAGTAATAAAAAGCGAGACCGACCATACACCCTCTCTAGGCACACCTAAATGATCCTTAACACCACATATAATGAGGTACACACCACGAAAATAAACACATGAACATGAGATCCTCCTAGCAAAGGTGATTCTAAGTCTCACTTGAGTGAATTGTGAAGCGACCGCCCATACAATCCCTTACACACACTTAAGAGATCCTATAGACTACCTAAGATAGAATTATTCTCACTTAATACATTAGGATACATACATTATGACATTCTCCTCTGCAAAGGTTATCAAAAGACTTATTTAATTAAATCAAGAAGATAACGTCCATGATTGACCTCCTCAAGACTACCTAAATAATCCTTAAGACTACCTAAGGCTTAGATCATGTCCACATAATCAACATTCTCCATAACTAGAGTCATTCTTAAGACTTATCTTGGTAAGATATGAAGTGACCATTCTTATGCCCCCTTCACACCTTAACTAGAAAACCCTCAACTACTCTAGATAAAGAACTTATGCATTTAACGTACTTTGTTTATTAACTTAAGTCATTACATTCATTAGTTCATTTAAGACTCATTCATCACATAAGGACATTCAAGTAATGGTCTTGGACAAGATTTAGGGACTCTAACTAACACCTTCAAATCCTATTGTGCAATGTCTAGATAGCATCTCATACCACCACCTAAACTTCATAGAACTTCTCTAATGCTAGTAAGTATCCCACATGATGGGAATAGGAAATAAAAGACATAGACCATTGTAGCAAAACATGGAATTCATAGTTCTAACCTACTCTGATAAGGGTGTTCTACATGCCAATGGTAGAACTTGGACACATCCCATGTAGGCACATGGTTAAGGAATATAAAGGGTGTGCTTTGAATTCTAGTCTCATCCATTAACTAGAAATACTTTTCTTTCCATACTCACTCGGTACTAGCCTTTGTTCTCATAGAGTAATTTACATTAAAGGTTCATATAAAGGGGTTCCATATCAAGTTCATAACCCAATCACATTTACCCTACCAAAGAGGTCCTCTAGGGCTACCTTCCAATGGCGACAAGAAGCTCATCATGACTTTTCTAAGGATTGATGTGATGTCGTTCCAGCCAATCAAACTTAAGTTTGTCATTCCTTTACTTGAAGGATACCATTACGGCTTTCGACTTCAACATTCATAACCTTACCTCTAGATTCAAGGTTTCACATAAAAGACCCTCTTAACTTCATTCAAAGTCACATGTCATTAATACACACAAGACTAAGAGTTTTAGCATTCTAAGTCAAGACATCTCATATTCACATTCATACATGTATCAAGTAAGGGGAACAAGTCAACCAAGACAAGACACAATATACTTCACTTTAACATATATTTCATGTCATTCTTTAAGTCACTTAGGAATAACCATTTTAATCTTTAGGTAATCCTATACACTACCATATCATCATTAATATAACCATCATAGACTAATAAAGTCCAGTATGAACAACCATGCATCAACCCTAAGACTACACATATAAGCACAAAGTCATAGTATCTAATATACATAGAAAGAACGCATACTTTCACATTACTTAACATATAGATAGATATGTTCATAATTCACATAAATTAACTACACAAATTATCATAGTACTTCAACTAGTGCTGATAAGGCCATGATCATTATATTGCATAAAGTAACACCGATAAGGCCACATCAATTCGCATAGCACCGCCACCATAAATGGACCACACCAATCACAACATAATTGATGTCTAATTAACATAAAATAAAGGGGATATGGAAGCATACCACCCATTAAATCTCACTTCTTCAATCCAAAGCTAAGCCATCCAATTCAATACCAATAGGCCCTTACCCATGGCCATGAACATCAATTCAATACATAAACCATAATACTCAATAATCTAAGTCAATTCAATATATATTTATCAATCTAAGACCAATTAGACATCAATTGAATACAATTATTACATCAACTAATAGCCATAGAAAACTACACTATAATTCATAATCCTTAAGTCAATATCAATTCAATAAGCTTAATATTCAATAGATCTAAGAATATACAATACTCAATTGATCAAATCCAAGCAGCCTATAAACCAATAAATCCGAATCCATACATGAATCAAAAGCCCATAACAATTTACACGTGAATTCATCAATATCAAAGCATGATTACATAACTCATATTTTAGTCAAATTGAGAGACTTTAGAAGGTGAAACGTTCATAGAGAATTTCATTGGAAAACATCAATTAAATATCAATATTATTATATCTTAGTGGTTGAAAACATTTCATGCAAGAACCCAAGACTTAGAGTAGAAATTGGACTTTTTCATCTTTTTGAAATCTTTGAAAATCATTTTTGGAATTGGCTCTAAGGTGATAGAAAGACTTATATGAAGAACTCTCATAACTTATTAGAAGAATCTAATGATAATTGAAGAAGAAACTCCATTGAAGATCCATCTTCAAGCTCCATCTTCACCTTGAGCTCTCATGGAGGTTTTTGAAGAAACTTTGGAAGGGAATGGGTTTTGATTTAGGTGCTAGGGTTTAAATGAGAGTTTCATGACTTATATACACTTAAAATACCCTTAAACAACCAAAATAACCATCCTCCTATTTAATAGGACATGGGAAGAATTTCCCAAAAACCCAAGTCTTAACAGAAAAGCTACCAGTTTTCAGCACCATCGACGCCGAGCATCTACGGTCCGTGGTCTTACCCACGCCCCGTCGATGGGGTCTCGTGGTTTGCTCCTACAAACTCTCCACCTGTATGCTTGCAAGCTCCATCGATGCCCAAAGTCAACGAGCTTTCTTTCCATCAATTGACTATCGTTTGGGTCGTCGTTTGGCACTGCATGCAAGTGTCATGCAGCTTCAAGTCTTAAGTTGGGGTCATCCTTTAGGCCCTTTTATGGTTCCTACACGAAGTCGTACCCGGACGTTCTCAACCCAAATATCGTATACAATTTTAGGACCTACCATATCAATTTCATACAAAATAAACACATAAAACTCAACGAAACATGCATAGACACACAAGGTCATTTCAAGGCAAACCTTTCAAACATCATGGACATTCTTGGACGTTCGACATCGAAACTTCATGAAACTTGACACACTGCCTATAAACACTCTAATAACTCATTTAAGGACCTTATAACATCATGAATCAAGCATAAACACATAAAACACATATGAGTCACATATGTGACTTAGTCGTCGAACGTCTTAGTCGTCCCTTGACGTTTTACTTCCAATGCACCTAAACTTTTAAACACTGCCTCAATACCATATTTTAGACCACTTTAGGACCTTATACCACAATTACAAACATGTTAGTCTCTAGATTCACCTAAGTCATTTTTAGGATCTTATATATAGTCACCCTCTCATATCAGTGGGTCTATCCTAAGCTTGGCCAAAGTCACAGTCTTAGCATAACATTCTAAGATAGAAAAATTTGGAGAAATACAAGTCATACCCAAAATTACATCAAAATCAACCATCTTCAGATTAGTCAAATCTACATAAGGTTTGCTCCCCACAAAAGTGACAAGGCAAGACCTACACACCTTCTCAACTAACACAAACTCAACAACATGAGTAAAGACAAGAATAGGCATGCTAAGCAAGTCACAATGCAAATTAATTCCATTATCTAATGAGAAAGATACATAAGAAGTGGATCCGAGATAAAACAATACATAAGACATGCTATCACAGACAAGAAGAGTACCTATGATAACAACATCGGATGTCTTTGCCTTTGGCCTCCTAGGGAAAGCATAATAATGGAATTTATCACCTGTCAGACCATTTCTCCCACCGATCTATGCTCTAGTAGTTCCAATCTATCTGCCACCCCGGCTGAATTGGTGACAACCATTACCTTAGCCACCACGTCTGCCAGAATGTCGGCCTCTACCATGATCACCTCTATCTTTAATGGTTGGGGATTTGTAACCCTGATTGTAATGAGCATGACTTTGCGCTGGATAATATTTCCTGATATATTCAGCCTCCCCACATCCATAACAAGTCCTAGAGTTGAGTGCCCAGACTCTCAGCTGAAACCTGCAATATAGACTGAATAAGTCGAGGTGGATAACCCCAGAACTTTGGCCTCTAGAGTAATAAACCACTACACTTACCTCCTTTATAAAACTTCTTAAAAGTTGACACCTTGGTGAAGTCATTTGGCTTCACGCTCTCTACCTCTATCATAAAATCAACTACTTCCTAAAAAGATTTTTTTGCAGAACTAGCTACTTGTAAAGCTGAAATCTGCAATTTTGACCTTAATCCCTTCACAAAGCGGCGAATCCGCTCTTGCTGACTGAAGCAAAGCTGAGTGGAATACCTAGATAATGCACAAAATTTGGCCTCATAAGTTGCAACATACATTTTTCCTTGCTCTAGTCTTAGCAACTCATCACTCCTCTAGTCCCTCAAAGTCCGGGGTATATACTTCTCCACAAAGAAGCTAGAAAATGTTTCCCAAGTCATAAGTGGTGACTTTTTTTGTCGACAATCAACATAAGACCGCCACCACATTTTGACATCCCCTGGAACTAGTATGTCACAAACTCGACACTGAATCGCTCCACTATGTCCATTTTTTCAAGCAAATCATGACAATCAACAAGAAAATCATAAGCATCTTCAGATTCAATACCCTTGAAGACATGAGGTTTTAACTTTAAGAACTTAATAAAGAGATTATGTTGTTCACTATTCATCATAGGCCTTGTAGTCTATCATGAAAATGTGTCGATTCCCAAGAACACAACTATGTGGGGAGCCACATCAGTCGCATATTGTACTCCTGAACCTGAGGTGCTAGTGCAGAAAATGTTTGGTGCTTGGCCTTGATCAGATAACCCGTTGAGATAAATTAGAACCTAATTGATCATCGAGTAGACTGGGTGGTGCTTCTTTCTCATGAATCTTCTCATCCTCCCCTCATCATACTCTCTCGTTACCTCATTGGTCAGTACAGGGTCATTGCTCTATATCTAGTTGGACCACTTGATTGTCCTCTACCTCTAGTGGGCCTTCTCCCGCGACCTCTACCATAGCCTCTCGCCACTGCTCCCTCTTAGAGTGCAGCCTCCATTATTGTTGCTCTAGTTCTGACCATCTGATAAATAGAGTGAAGAAGGTCAGATACCGATTTGTATCACCCAGATACCAATTGGTATTAATAGCACGAGAAAGAAAGAAATGAGTTTTCCTAAAGTCTTATAGCCTCTTGAAGAAAAGTAAAAACATCCCCGTACCGTTTTGCAAAAAACTACTAGACTTGTCCTTGTGTGATGAGATCGCCAAATCTAAAGCTCTAATACCAAGTTTTTCACAACCCAAAACGAGTTATGAGTGGCACCCACACTCGACCACCTAGAAGGGTAAGTGTGGATGTGGCTTTGCATGATGTCACTTGCCGGAACCATTTTCCATCAGCATAATAAGGATATGAATCTCATAAATAACCAAATGCATAATATTTACCAATAATTATCATGCAACAATAAGATTGGTATAGATATTTGTGAACGAATGTATAATATGGATTCATCAATCGACCCTACAACTAAGGGTCATCAAGCACATTCAAGTTTACCTAGTCCCTAAGCCTCATCAATTCGATCACATCTCAACTGATGGTACTATCAACCAAAAATCATTTTCTTGTAAAATTCTCCATATTATGACATCGGTACTCGCATAAATGCTCGTTCTCTCATTTATAGGGGAACTCCCTCATTACCTGTTATCTCTATATTCATTTTATAGGGGAACCCCTCATTACCTATTATCTATATATTCATTTAATACATTAAAACTAACATTTCAAAGAAGTAAGAAATTTCGACTTGCCTCAAATCGAAGCTCAAGTATCAAATTATAAGCTTGCATTTTCATTACGCTTCCAAATGGTCAAAAATTGTTCAACTATACCATCTTCATGAGAATACAAATATAATGACATCCATATTTCTATATTTAATTTTTGGCTAAAAATTGGGTTAAAGATATCACCTCGAGCCACCAAGTTCGTTATTCGACTTTCAAATCAAAAATTTGTTCTAAGAACCCTATGACTATATTTTCTTAATTCAACCCAAACTCTATACATTTATACCTTAAAAATCTATTCCTAATCATATAAAAGTTTAATTGAAAGGACGAAAATCATTACCTTGATGCTTTGGTATGAAATTTCTATTTTCCTTTTTCCATTTTACCTTTTTTATTCTCCTATAGTGTATTTGTGAGTGCGTGCGTTTTTCTCTCAGTTTCTTCTTCTTCGCAGCATTGCTGCTATTGTCTATCTGTTTTCCCTTATTTAATTTGGGATCTTGCCCCTTTATTATATTGGAAATTTGGTATAAAATAGCTAACTATTAATTAATATTAAATACTATAACCACAATTTCATTTAATTTTAATTTGTAGCGAACTCTTTGCCATTCACCTCTTTCCCTAGATTTCTCGCTCGCCACTCTCCTCATCTCACCGGTAGTCTCTCTTGCCTCTCTCACTTTATACAAACACAAATATATACATCATCTTTGTGTTTGTATAAAGCGAGAGAAAAATGTATATATACATACCTTTTCGTTTGCCTCTCTCCCTAGAAAATCTCGCTTGCCACTCTTCCTTGTCTCTCTCACTTTATGCAAACAAAATGTATAAATCGTGTTTTTGTTTCTATAAAGTAGGACAAAACTGTAAATACAAAAATAAGTATACATATTTTCATCATATACATTTATAATAACATAGATACAGATCACTTTAATACAAACAAGAGGCTGCTAGTGATTCATACAAATATGATGCTCCTGCTAGCGATTTATACAAATATGATGCTCCATAGCAAACATAAAATTTGCTTTGAAACGCAATTATGCAAACTATAGGATACCATACAAATATAAGTTTTATATTTGCTAAACTTAAAATTTACTCTATTTTATTTTATTATTATTTTTCGTTTTAGGGCTTGGTCCATTTTATTTTATTTTTAGAAAACATCTTTTGATCCTTTTTTTCTTAATTGTTTTATGGAAAAATTACTTATATACACATCATTAGTTTATTTATTTTCTATTATTCCCTTCTTTTTTAAAATATTAGTAAAATCCCTTTTTCACTCCTTAAACCCAACTCCCTAGATACATAACCTCCCATCTGCCAACCCACGTTTCTTTTTGTTCAATATTTCAATCCTGAAATCACGCCATATTTTCTTTCCCATGATCTTATCATTCTAATTTGAATTTCAATTTTATTTCTTTCTCCAGTCAAAGAATTTCCCGTTCTTTCTAGGTATTGTTTCTATTTCATTACTTTTGCTCATAGTTTTAAAAAAAAAGAATCAAAATTTTGATATTTTTATGGAGGATCCTCCTACATTTATCTTAGTATTATTCAGATAATGTCAACCGATACTAATCGTGTTTATGAACATGAAGATGTAGGTTGGGTTGAGAATAGATCGAAAAATTGTCTGATTCTCTAGTTATGGCCAATGGTGATCATCGAGGATGTGTTTTCTTCTTCAAAAGCAAAAATTGGGAAAACCCCTAAAAAGGAGTTAAAAAAAGTATCATCCCCAATTTCTTGTTCGAATCTACTCGAGGTAATGAGTTTTGATATGTTTTTGTGTTTCTTTTTTGCTCAAACTTTGAATCGATTGTTAATTTGAAATTTATGATACATTACTGATAGATTAATGTTATCATATTGTAATATATCATCATGTAATTTAATTTTTTATTCTTAAAATTCCAATTTTTTCATTATGTTCTCAATCAATCAGAACATGAATGATACGTTTAATAAACTTCACGATGTATCAGTACTAACATAGCATATACTTGACACAAATCTATAATGTTCATGGATATTTTTCTCAACCTTTTCTTTCAACTTATACAAAAATTTGCCAATATTTCTTCTTAATATATCAAGTTAAAATATATTCAGCATATATCATGTTCATATCTATTTTATGTCTCATGCTTTCTATTCAATTCTAAAAAAAATTATCAATTTTCTTCTCAATGTATCAAGTTATAAATATATTCAACATGTATCATGTTTATACTATTTTATATCTTTAATTTTTGTTCATTTGTCAATTTTTCTTTTCAATGTATCAAGTTATAAATATATCCAACATTATGATGTTTATACATAATTAATGGATTTGAGATTCCGGCTAGGTTACCATGTCATTCAGTAGATGATGTTTACGTTCCGGTGAATCGTGATGGATAATTTCAATAGATATTGATTTTTGTTTTGAAAAGAGGCTAATACGTATTTACGACTCAACATCTGGATCAAGGAGAAAAATTTATTCGAGTAACATTAAAAAATTATCTCTAATGTCGCCAACTTACCTCCTTTGTCAATCGGAGCGAACCAACTGGTTATCTCTTGATACTAATAAGGACAAGGAATTGAAGGTTTATTAAAACCAAAGCACCCTTTTCTTGTTGAATATGCACAAGACACTATTCATCAAGGAAGCGACACACTGTAAATTTATAAAACTTTATTTTGAAGTATATTTTAAATTCGTTTTTGATGTATCTTCTACATTTGTAGAAATTGTGGATTGTTTGTAGCACCTTTTCTGAATTTCTTAGCGATGAAATTTCAATCCAATCTGATGCTTTCTGGTCTGACTATCTCTTCTCAAGATATGCAGCTTTGCTAAGAAAATATGACAGTCAAAAGGCCATAGAAGGCATATTAGGGATAATGACGATCCATCAAAGCCTAGGCGTCATTTCACACTACCAAATCATGACGTGTTAGTTAATCCGGAATAGTTTCTGTGAGTCGATGGATAGACAATGTTTTTTAGTTAGTACTACTTTCAATGTACATTAACTTAAGTGTTGGAGTGTTTCTCTAAAAAGTTATTTTTTCTGACTTTTAATGTCATTATATTTTGTTCCTTAATCTTAGAATGTGTATTTGTCTTCATTTACAAATTTCGATAATTAAACAAATGCTATCAAATAAAATGTACATGATACATTAGTTAATGCACATGATACATTAACGTATATGTTACCTAATAATTTATTTATAATTATAAGTGCATAACAGAATTTGTTTAACAAAAGTAATATTTATACAAAAGTATTTTTCAACACAAATCCAATAGTTTTGCTAAAAATAATTGTTTAATGTATGTATCAAATAAATTATCACACATGATACTTAATATACATTACATGATACATGATATATAGTCATTGTGATACAGTAACCTTAACAAATGTTATCAAATTAAATGTACTTGATACATTATCTAATGCACATGATACATTAGTATATACGTTACGCAACAATTTATTTATAATTATAAGAGTATAACATAGTTTATTAAACAAAAGTAATATTGATACATAAGTATTTTTCAACAAAAATCATAACAATGTATTTATAATTATAAGTGCAACTTAAAATTTATTTACCACAATCATAACCAAGTGTTTTTTTAAACACCAATACTGATTAATAACAAATTTAAACAAAACTTAAAATGATAAATGTTAAAAATTATTCAACAAAAATATAAATGTCTTAATAATTACGATTGTTTCACTTTTTTTAAAAAAAAGAAAGTACAAGTTCTTCTGATGTGTCCTTCTTGTCCATAGGAATGTATGTTCACAATGATCTTTTCATCTGCATCCTTTTTTCTTCTTTTTCTTGGTAGTAAATACACAATTTCAACCACCACATTCTCAAGAACTAATCAATCTTCCTTATCTAGAATTGGTACCATTTAAATCTCATATGTCAATATGGATGCAAATCTTTGACATCCTTTTTTGTTAAAACAACGATTGCATGTGTACAAGGTATCTCTTCTAGTTGAAATCTTCCACAACAACATACTTTCCGCTCAAGACAAACAATGTATCTTCTTCCAGCTTCATAAATCAGAAAATAAATTCAGATGATGGAACAACCTGCGTGCATTAAAAAAGTAAAATATACAATTATTTCAAAGAAATCATGTTCAAACTGCAGATGAATCAATGATTTAGATACATATTATATAAAATAATATATCATGATACGTATCTTCATCTTTGAACTTTTAGACGCGTTTATAATCAATACCTCCTCAAATCTTCTCCCTAATGTGTCTCTTGTATAAGAGGCTATTTCTCTGTTTTTGAAATGCAAAAACCAAAAAAAATTCTACACGTATCACAATATTTTATAATGTATCAGCTTTATGATTATTGTTTCAACAATAGTATATTAAAGTATCAACAGAGTTAATTCAATGTATCGATAATACTTAAGAACTAATGAATCATTTATTAAAACAGATTTCACTCAATGTATCAACGAACTAACGAACTCATACTAAATCATTGTTGCTATAAAATTCAGTAAAGTTACAACTATATTCACTTAATGTATCAACAAATACTCAATATACCAAAAAACATATTCAACATCTACACAAAAATCTTAATCACAAACTTTTTAATTCATAATATATCAGACATTCAAACAAAAAAATTGTATCACCATTTAAAGATCTGAAAATTTCAAACACTCTCATACCTTTGCCTATCAAATCTCTTTACTTTGCAATTGAAGTTATTCGTATCTTATATTTCGTCATCACATCTACAAGTGTTGATTTATCTTATATTTCGCCATCACATCTACTGTTTTCAATGTTTTTCCTTGATATATCAATATCCAACTCGACTGCAATTGCTGCTTTGAGATTCAAAAACGAAATTGATTGTCCAACAACAATTTCATCGCTTTTGTAACTTTCATATTGCACTTCACTGACCCAAATTGCTGAATGCCTAAGTAAAATTGATATTCGTCATGTAGCTGAAAAAGAAACAGAAATTTATTTGAATTTCTCGTTTTCTCAATAAATGTTCATAACCTTTTCGTCAATGTAGATGATATTATTTTGAAATTTGAAACGTGTTACTCAATTACCTATTAAGATATGGAGTATTTAGGATCAGTTAGCCGTAATTTAAGCTAACTGACACAACATAATTAATTATTATATTTTTTCCCTTTTTTGCTCAACAATTATTTATTTACTGTGTATCATTTACTATGTATCAGATGGTAGCCATGTATCACACGTCAACCTTTTTAAGTGATTTTAAAATGTAAATTAGTTGGGATAGATTGTAATTCTTATCTAATACTATAGGATTCCTTTAATTTTTTACTTGTTTTATTGTTAGTATCAAAATAATCAGTTGTTTGATTTGAAATATAATTTGACTCATTACTACAAGTCATAAATTATCTATACAAGTTAATAAAGAGTCGAGCTCACAAAAATGGACAAAATTCATACTAAGAGGGTCGTTATAGGAGGGGGAGGGGGAGGGATTAATAAGGAACAATATGATAGCTGAACTTTTTTAATTTAAAGGTAATATAATTTAATATACTCGTAGAAGATATCACAACAAAAAATTCCTAAAAATAACGTTTTAATATTATCTATGCATCGCATCGTTACGTACATCAGTGATGACATATAAATAGAAACTAAGGGAGTATTTAGAAATGACAGTGAGGCAGGGCGAGGTGAAACATTGTCACATTTTCACCCACATTTACCCGGCCCCATATTCACACCCTCCGCCCCGCCCCACCCGACATAAGTTTTTATGTTTTTTCTTCTTTCTTATTCCATTTTATAACACAATGTCACTAATTAATAAATTTGAATAGATTACAAATCCTATAGTATAATATTTTATAGATAATTAATAGGATTAATTTCTTTTTTAGCTAATTTGACGAACTTAACTTTAGTGATAGAGCTTGTTGTTGATGTAATAACTTTCTTTGAAAACAAAAAAAATGAAATCGAATAATTTGACCCATTTTTATAGAAAGAAAAAATGATTACATAGTACTAGTATCTATTGGAACAAAATTAGTAATAGGAAAGTACTAGTATCTATTGGAACAAAATTAGTAATAGGACCAAAAATATAATGTATTAAGAAAATATTTTGTAAAACCCGTAACCCGTTTTGGAAAAAATTTCAAAAAATTATTTTTGAAATCTCTCCGCCCTGCACGTAGACTGCTATAGGACAGATACGCCCCGCTTGAGGTGAGCTCTATTGCCATTTTATTTTCAGTTATTTTATTGATAAAAATTTGATGAAGACAGGGTAAAAGAGGAAGGGGTGGGTGGAGAAAATGTCGCACCCTTTTCTGTCAAATTGAAAAATTGAATCTCTCTCTCCCTCTCCCTCTCTCTCTCTAACCTGGGCTCTCTTTGAATTTGAGTTCAAACATCAATGGAAACCCTACTAACTGAGTCTGTGCAAAATAGCCTCGGCCATTTTATGTACCACAACGCCATTTTCATGTGTGAACGACTCTGTGCCGAGTTCCCCTCTGAGGTACTCCACCCTTTTTTTTTTGTTTTCACTTCATCAGTCTTTGTAAACATATGTATTACTCAATTTATGGTTTATAGAGATTTAGGTTGTGTTCTTGGACTTTACTTTTTTGTTTCTTGTTGCCCTTAGTGGAATTTGACTCAAGAATGTAAGGGTTTAACGCACTTGTGTTGAAATCTCTTAAGTTGTTCAATTCTATAATGCGCAGACAAATATGCAGCTTTTAGCTGGCTGCTACCTGCACAACCAACAGGCTTATGCTGCATATCATCTTCTCAAGGGTATGACTGCATTTTTGTGTTGCAATATCTCTTTTTTCCCTCCCTATTATCTTCCGATTATGCTCATAATCATCCCTTTTTTAAATTTTTATACGAAGGGACAAGTATGGCTCAATCCCGCTACTTGTTTGCACTATCATGCTTTCACATGGGTCTTCTCACTGAAGCTGAGACAGCACTTTGCCCTCCTAATGAGCCAACTGCAGAGGTAGAGTCGTAAAACCATCCTTCCAAATATCTATCCACTTTGCAGATTTTATATTATTCTCATCTCCACTTCGTGTTAGCCATTGACATGCTTCTTTAATTTATATAAGCTAATTGGTTCTTGTGTAGGTTCCAAATGGTGCAGCTGGGCATTACCTTCTTGGTCTTATTTACAGGTTCATATTTTACATATTATTTATTTAAGAGAAATATTAACTTCTAGCCTTGCTTCTTCATTCTGAAATTGGTTTGATGACTTGATCTATCTGAATAATAAAGCTAATGCTTTACTATGACAATGAATTTTCTATTTATAATCATCAAATTGTTAGCGCACATGAAAGTGTTATGAAGTGAAGATCAATGTAGCAAAATTATGGAGAGGTGGGGATTCGATATCGGAACAAGTCTACAGTAGTAACTGTAGTAACTGAATTTTGGAAGAAGTAGCTAACGTTAGAAAGGAACGACTAGGATTTAATGGGAAGCAATAGTGAGGATGATGCCACGTATATTGAAGGTGGTTATATAATAGTGGTTAGAGGAGAGAGAAGGATAACTAACTGTTGGGAAAAGTCACGTTTCTTCCTCTCTGCTTCTCACGTTTCTTTCCTTTCTATTTCTCTGTTTCTCTTCTATCTTTTCTTTCTCTGTACTTCCTTTGTTCTCAGCCTTCTTCTTCATTTTGCATTTACAGCTTTTCTATGGAGGTTATGAAGTTCTTAGGTGATAGTTCATTATGTGTAATTGAGACTTCCAACTATCAATAAAGTTGGTTTGGTTTCTGTGATTTTCAATTCAAATTGTAAATTGAATTTGTGATCTTATTAAGGTCATAACAGTTGGTATCAGAGCCTTCGAACCTGTGTGATGGCTGAGGGTACACGTTGGAAGATTACAGAGGATAAGCTAACAAGGCACGATAAAATGCTAGCTGATCTGCTGAATTCACAAGAGGAAGTACGTCATGCTCAAACTGGAATTCAAGGAACATTGGACTTAATTTTGGAGAGATTGGGAGTGTTGGAGAGAGCTCAGGTGGTTCCGAATGTGGGAGCAGGTTTACTACCTATTCCGAATGTGAATAATCGCAACAGAGCTCAACTGAATGCAGTGACGTTACCTAGGTGGGAGTTACCTTGTTTCGTAGGTCAGGAACCGAAGGTGTGGATCCGAAAGTGTGATAGATTTTTCACACAGTACAGAGTGGGCAATGAACAGAGGGTAGAAATGGCTGCGTTGTATTTGACCGATGCAGCGGAAGTGTGGTATCAGTCAATGGTGTTAAGTGGAGGAATACCGAATTGGATTGAGTTTAAAGAGGATTTGATAAGTAGGTTTGGGGAAATTGTAGTGAGTGATGTGGTGGAAGAATTTAATAAATTGCAACAGATCGAAACTGTGGAAGAGTTTTTAGGACGATTTGAGGATCTAAAAGCTCAAATGCTTATACGAAATCCGGCTTTGAATGAAGCTCACTTCCTATCTAGTTTCGTTGGAGCACTAAAAGAGGAGATCAGATTAGAGGTGAAAATGTTCAAACCGAGGACATTGAAGGAAGCTGTAGAGAAAGCGAGAATGAAGGAAATGGCAATTGAAGCTGGCCGAAGGAGAAACAGAGTAGCAAACCGAGTGTCGCCGGCAGCTGTGCAAGGAGTAGGAAAAACATCTACTGTAATGGTTAATCGGAATGGACCTTATTGGCTTACTCCTGAGATTTATGAGTTTAGGAAGTCGAATCACTTGTGTTTTCGATGTGGAGAGAAATATGGGCCGGGGCATATTTGCAAAGTAAGGCAGTTGAATTATTTGACTGGTTTCGTTGAGGGTGATAAAGAAGGTGATCAAGTTTCAAAATTGGATGAAAATGAAGACATTACCATTGAAGGAGTAGTTGAACAGGAGGTACAACAAGCTGTTTGTTTAAATGCACTGACGGGCCATAATAAGGGAGAAAATACTATTCTGGTGGGAGGAGCTGTAAAGAAGAGACACTTGGCAATACTGATTGATTCGGGAAACACTCATAATTTCATCGACAAGCACACATTAGTTGCATCGGGTTACAAGCCTCAGCCTTGTTCGCCTGTACGAGTAACAGTGGCGGATGGCAATTATGTAATGTGTAATTCTCATTGTAGAGGGTTTTCGTGGAAAATGCAGGAAAGAATTTTCATGGAAGATTTGCTCATTATTTCTTTGGGCGGCTGTGCTTTGGTGTTGGGAAACGACTGGATGAAGAAACATAATCCAACTAAGTTCGATCATGAGAGGAAGTGTGTGACTATAGGAAGGAAGGCTAATAAGTTGGTGCTGCCAGGAATAGCAGGAGAAGGTAGTTTGAATATGCTATCTACTGGATCAATGCGAAAAATGTTGAAGAAAGGTCAAGCTATAGTTGCTCATCTTTTTATGATGAACATGATAAAAAACAATGAGGATGAAGTAATCGAAGAGGGACTGCAGGAAGTGTTAGATAAATATGGGGACATCTTTGCGGAACCAAAGTCTTTGCCACCGAAGAGATTGTTTGATCATGCGATACCCCTCAAACCAGGAGCTGTACCTATCAGTTTGAGACCCTATCAGTTAATTTCCATCAAAAGAATGAGTTGGAGAAGCAAGTAAAAGAGATGTTAAGCAGTGGAATCATACAGGCTAGTCAATCACCTTATTCATCACCGGCATTGTTAGTAAAAAAGAAGGATGGTACCTCGAGGTTCTGTGTCGATTATAGAGGGTTAAATGACTTGACCATTAAGGACAAGTATCCATTACCAATTGTTGACGATATGTTAGATGAACTGCATGGAGCGTCGATATTTTCTAAGGTGGATTTGAGAGCTGGGTATCATCAAATTAGGATGAAGATGGAAGATGTACACAAGACTGCATTTTGTACTCACATGGGCCATTATGAGTTTTGAGTAATGTCCTTCGGACTCACTAATGCCCCAGCAACATTTAAAGCCTTAATGAACCAGATTTTTCGATCGTTTATCCGGAAGTTTGTTTTAGTATTTTTCGATGATATACTAATCTATAGCAGAAACATTGTAGAACATTTACAGCATCTGCAAGTGGTGTTTAATATTTTGAGAATGAATGTGTTGTTTCAAAGAGATCTAAATGTTCTTTTGGTCAAGCTAAAGTGGAGTACTTAGGCCATGTTATTACTAAGGAAGGAGTGACTACTGATCCTCATAAGATTCAAGCTATGGTGGATTGGCCTAGACCCAAGACTTTACGGGCTCTAAGGGGGTTCCTTGGTTTAACCGGCTAATATCGAAAGTATGTACAGAATTATGGAACCATCAGCAGGCCACTCAATGATTTGTTAAAGAAAGAAGCCTTCAAGTGGAATAGTGAGGCTAAAATGCATTTGTAAGTCTTAAGAAAGCTATGACGACTACACCAGTGTTGGCTTTTCTTGATTATACTCAAGAATTTGTGGTGGAAACTGATGCGAGCCATGGGGGTATTGGGGCTGTGCTAATGCAACAAGGGAAGCCAATTACGTTCTTTAGTAAAGTATTGGCTCCTAAACATCGAGGTAAATCTATTTATGAAAAAGAGTATATGACTCTCCTTAATGCGGTGGACAGTGGAGACATTATTTACAGTTTAAACACTTTGTTGTTAAGACTGATCATCACAGTTTGAAATACTTGTTAGAACAACGAGTGACTTCGGCTATACAACAGATTGGTTTAACAAAATTGTTGGGTCTTGATTATGAGGTGCGTTACAAAAAGGGCGCCGAGAATAGAGTGGCTGATGCTCTATCTAGGCGACAAGAAGGATTGCAGGCAGACGAGATTTCGGAGGTAGGATTATTGATGGCTGTGAGTATGATCACGCCCATGTGGATCCAAGAAATTATGCACAGCTATAGTGAGGATTCATTTGTTCAGGAGTTAATGACCTTGTTATCAGTAGACACACACAGGCCTAGTTTGTGGCATGGTGTTAATGGTGTTTTGAGGCGTAAAGGCAAGGTTTATGTGGGTTCTCAAGGGCCTTTACGGCAGCAGCTCATTTCCAATTTTCATGATATTCCTTTGGGTGGGCATTCGGGTCAGTTAGGTACTTTGAAGAGATTAACTCAATATTTCTATTGACCTAAAATGAGGACTATGGTGAAGGACTATGTGGCTCAGTGTGAGGTATGTCATCGTAACAAAGACGACAATGCAGCATATCCGGGTTTACTTCAACCTTTGCCGATTCTAAATCAAGCTTGGAGTCTCAAAATAAAAGTGTGATCTTGGTGGCGGTTGATCATTTTACCAAGTACGCTCATTTTATAGCTATGGCTCATCCCTTTACTGCTGTGACAGTGGCTTAATTGTTTTGGAAGCGAATCCACAAGTTACATGGTACTCCAGAGTGTATTGTATCTGATCGAGACAAAGTATTTTTGAGTGAATTCTGCCAGGAAATGTTTCGGCTATTAGGTACATAGTTGCATTATAGTTCAGCCTATCATCCTCAGAGTGATGGCCAAACTGAGCGAGTCAATCGATGTTTCGAGAACTATCTTCGTTGTATGACTGCTAATCGACCTATTCAGTGGAAGAAATGGTTGTCTGCTGCAGAATGGTGGTATAACACCAACTTCCATACGGGTTTGCAATGCACTCCATTTGAAGCATTGTATGGATATACTTTCGATCGGGCCTCTTCTGGAAACAGTAGTACAGGCAATAGAGGATGTAGTGATGCATTGACAACAGTTTCTTCAGTTATTAAAGGATAATCTCGCTACTGCCCAAGCTCGGATGAAATTTTTTGCGGATAAGAGAAGAACTAAGCGTGAATTTGCAGTCGGCGATTGGGTTTATTTGAAACTTCAACCTAATAGGCAGACTTTATTAGCTTTAAGAAGGAATTTAAAACTCAGTTCTAAGTACTACGGTCCATATCTAATACTTGAGAAGGTGGGGTTAGTGGCTTACAAATTAGCTCTACCTATGCAGTCTAAGATTCACCCGGTCTTTCATGTATCGTTGTTAAAAAAGAAGGTGGGCGATCGAGTGGTAGTACAGTCGGAGTTGCCTTATACGAATGATGCAGGGCAGTTCTTGGTGAAACCAGTGGCTATTTTGCAGCGACAAATGGTCAAACGTAACAATGTGGCAGGGGTGCGCGTACTAGTGCAATGGTCTAATCTTCCACCTGAGGATGCTACGTGGGAGGATTATGAATTTTTGCGCGCTAAGTTTCCCGGTTTCGACTCTATTCCTTGAGGTCAAGGATTCTTTGATGCGGTGGGGAATGTTATGAAGTGAAGATCAGTGTAGCAAAATTATGGAGAGGTGGGGATTCGATATCGGAACAAGGCTACAGTAGTAACTGTAGTAACTGAATTTTGGAAGAAGTAACAAACGTTAGAAAGGAACGGCTAGGATTTAATGGGAAGCAATGGTGAGGATGATGCCACGTATATTGAAGGTGGTTATATAATAGTGGTTAGAGGAGAGAGAAGGATAACTAACTGTTGGGAAAAGTCACGTTTCTTCCTCTCTGCGTCTCACGTTTCTTTCCTTTCTATTTCTCTGTTTCTCTTCTATCTTTTCTTTCTCTGTACTTCCTTTGTTCTCAGCCTTCTTCTTCATTTTGCATTTACAGCTTTTCTATGGAGGTTATGAAGTTCTTAGTTGATAGTTCATTACGTGTAATTGAGACTTCCGACTATCAATAAAGCTGGTTTGGTTTCTGTGATTTTCAATTCAAATTGTAAATTGAATTTGTGATCTTATTAAGGTCTTAACAGAAAGATACTTCGTGCTGATAAATGTCACTATCCTGTATTTGCTATTTTATATGATGGATGAGAATGTATTAGAATAGAACTGTCATCTATTCCTTTTACTGTAAAGTAAATAATAGCATAGACTCTGCATCATCAGATGCTTGAACTATCGCCAAACTTTATTAACTTAAAAACTTGATCCTTCTATTCTTATGTGCAAATTATTCTTGTATTGAACTGTAGTATGATGGAGAAGAATGGTAGCATAGACTCAACATCATTTCCTTTTTCTTTTAAGTCAATAATTTTATGGAAACTGCATCATCAAGTATTTGAACAATGCCAAACTTTATTTACTTAAAAGATATTGATTCTTCTATTCTTATGTGAAAATTTACATTTCATTGAAGTGTAGAAAGTGTTGTATGAATTAATATGATTCTTTCATTATGTTTTCTTGAATATCTTTTTGGCTAAATACCTAGATAGCACCTTAAAATTTGCACTTTTTGGAAGATAGACATTTTAAACTTCTCTAGTATCCATCTAGACACTTTTACTTGACTGAAGTGTGTCCTATGAACACTTGTATTTTTAAGGCCAAGTGCATGAGATTCACTTGGCAATGACATGTAAAGTGAACCAAATTACTAAGTGGTCTAGCTAGAAAGCTAGTGTTGCACCGGAAGCATATTTCGATGATCGAATAAAATTAAAAGCTGATAGAGCTGTAGGCTCAAAATGTTTTAGCGACCTCAACGAAATAAATTACAAAAGGAACTGATCAGGTGGAGACTGTGTTGTGGACAGCCAACGAAAGTGAGACAATTCGACCTCTTTGATTAAAAAAGAACCCCAGTGATGCGAGGTAGATGGCTCACCTCATCATGGAGATTTCAAGAAGAAGAAAAAGCTTCTTTGTATATCTTAGTGAATATACATGAGAATGAGTACTTATACAATGAATCCTATGACGAAACTAGGAAAGACTATCACATAATCGATTCCTAGGCAATTACAATCAATTACATTAAATTCCAAATTATTCTACGCCTATAATTAAGCTATTAGTATCAATCAACACTTTATCTTGGACCTTTCTGTAAAATAGTTTGTTTCGCCGGCGGAACATCTTTCTGATCAAGCTCATCACAGAAATTGGACACAACCTTTCTTCCTTCATTTACATTTGAATCTGTTTTTAAGTTCGAAATACAACAATTTTAATAGTTTTATTGCTCTCTCTACACGAAAATATGAAGTGGGTTTTGCTTTTGGTGCTTCCTAGTCTGAAGCTTTGTCAGAAGCCATCAGAAATGATGATGCCGACGCAATCGGCAACGACATTAAGTTCACAGCCTTCTAGATTTCTTCTCAGGGAAATGGAACTATGTAATTTGTTTCATTAAGATGCTTGCCGGAATGGGAAAGAGATGGGTTGAAATATTGGGAGCTTTTTCCAGATAATTTTTGGAAAAAGGAAGAAGGGAAAATATACTTGTATTCAAACGATACATTTGGAACAAGTTCAAGTGTCTAATCATTCTGTAACTTTATAAAGCTATCTTAAAAAAGGTGTCATGTTAAAGGGGCTCCCCTATCTATGTATTTGGCCATTCTTTTTTGTTTGAATTTCAGTGTTTGGGACTTGGTCATTATAGTTGAGGAGCATGTTTTTTCACCACAATGCATTCATGTTTCGCCAAAAAAAACCAGACTGGACATTGACATTCTGATGCCCTTGATCTTTGTAGGAGAATAATCTCTACTGCCTTGTAACCACTTTTTTTTGTTGGATACATTAGTGTAGCAGATATGCATCTCAGATCATCTAAGAGCGTGGCAGACCTCATAACCACCTCTTTTTAAGATGATAATTCCTTTTTCACTTTTTCCTTTAAAAAACTTTAAGAAGCTTGCCCTCAGTTTTTTTGTGGATGTTAGATTATTGATATATCTTGAGTTATTCCGTAAGGTTGAGTATATTTTTCTGTTTCTTTTTTGCCTTAACCTTTTGTTAATCAACAATTGATGGAGCTTAAGAAGAGTTGCGATGGTGACGTATCTTCTCTTGTAAAAAGCCTGGATTGCACTCCTCCAAGGTACTAATGAACTGGATAGTTATTTCAGGTATACAGATAGAAGAAATAGTTCCATCCATCATTTCAACCAGGCATTGTTATTGGATCCATTGCTATGGGCTGCATATGAGGAGTTGTGTATACTAGGTTTGTGCCAGAATAATTTGAGCAAACATTTAAGGTCTATTGCAATATATTGCTGTGTTTTGATATTTGTTATTGCGACAACATTAATATTCAATTTTGTCCCCAAAACAATAGTAACACAATGTTGGAAGCTGACTTGTAGACCATATATCTGGTATTTAAATAGACAAAGGTAGACGGTTGGACCAATCAGCCCCCGAGCTTTGAAACTAGAGAGTAGACTTCTCTGTTATAAAAACTACTTCAATAATCAAACTACTTCAATAATCAATTTTATTAACTTTTTGACTACCAGCAGAACTTTCTTTAAATTTCGTAAGCTAGAATTTCTTATACAATTTGTGATTGGAATGCAGAATTTAAGTAGGTTTTAAGCCTCAAGTGCCAAAAACACTTTCTTAGTGTTGGAGCTGAATTTATGGACAAGTACATCTGTTTGGATAGAAGTGCTGAAACTGACAATAAGGTGTTGATAAAACGTTTTGTTTTGTTAAAATGTTTGAGATAACCTTGAGCTATTACTAATCGGTTAACAACCGACCGCTCTACCACTGAGTTACAGTAAAATGAGTTGTAGTTACATTGAAAAGCACTTTACAAGTGTTGGAGTTGAATTTATGAATAAGCACATACATGTTTGGATAGTAGTGCAGAAACTGAAAATAAGGTGTTGATAAACATTTTGTTTTGTTAAAATGTTTGATTTATCCTTAAAGCTATCAACATTGAAATGAGTTTGTAGTTAACAATCTTTTTACAACAACAAACCTAGTGTAATTCCACTAGTGGGATCTAGGGAAGGTTGAGTAAAATATACGTAGTCGTACCCCTTCCTTTTTGGGATAGGTAGACTGTTTCTGATTGACCCTCAATGATCCTCCTCCTTTGTCGGGGGTAAAGCAGTTCCCCATAGTATAGCCCCAAGGCTGAAAGACCACCAAAATCATAGGACATGGTGTTAGATGCATGATCCAAATATGTTATAATTATCAAAGAATGTGTGAAAACATTACCTCAATGTTTCTCCTTGATTCTCAATATTTTTCACCTTTTCCCCACAGGCTATGCTTCTCAAGATCTCCAAAAACAGTTGTTTGCACTAGATTTTCTTTTATAATACAGATCAATTTGGTATTTTATAATTGTTGCATCTAAAAAATCTGCCCTCGTATATTCACTTTTTTTGAACCGTAACATATCAAATGGACTCATAATTGGACGAAACCACTTTCTATGAGACACAAATAATGAATGGACCCAACCATACAGTTAAATTATGATTTGGACCACATATTGGTTGTACTAAGGGCCTGTTTGGAAGGATACCCTGGTAATTGGATTTGGTGTAACTGATATAATTACACTTAATTGGTTGGACTTGTAATTACTTGGTTAGCCGGTAATTGGTGTAATTGGCAGGGTAATTACACTCTACAATTCATATGCAAAGGCTGTGAATTGCTGGTAATTACATGGTTTAGCTACCAGCTTACTTTTTAATTTTTTTTTAATTTCTATCTTTTTTTTTATTTTAATCTTTTTACTTTTATTATTTTAAGTTATTTTATCATTATTATTATTATTCTAAAAGTTTATTTTTTATTTTATATTATTATATTTCATTATCTTATTGTTCTCAACCTCACTTTACGTGATTCTATGCAATTTCAATCATCTATTTCTTTATGTCATGCTTATTTTATCATTAGCATAATTTTATTGGTATTCTAATTTTTTAAATTAAAATATAATTTATTGTTAAGTAAGGTTATAGACTTACGTTTTTTTTAAAATAAAAATTGATCATATTTTTTACGCTATGTTGAATTTGCTATAAGAGTATTATTTTTAATTTTTTGCTTTGAATTTTTAACTTGTGCTATATTTTGAGTTTCATTTGTTTTAGTAATATTGAATTTACATTGCACATCATTTTTTAATTAGACTTGAAAGATTATCTTATCGTCAAACATTTAGTAATTTATGGGATTTTATTTATAGATTAATCTTTTCATCAGACACACTTTTCAAGATGTTTGTAGAAACATCATAATTAATTCAATTGAATATATTAATTTGAAAAGATATAAATCAATTATTTTTTCATAATATTAGTTAGAGAATACATGTTTATTAATTAATATAATTTCAAAAAAGAATATATATCTTAAATATTTAATGTAATATCATTTATAAAGTTCTTATTTGTATAGTATAAATTTGAAATAATTAATTTTTATTTTTAAAATTTAATATAATTTTATGATTGCAATTATGCATCCAAACAAAACATGTGTGATTACACTGTGATATCGAAATAGGATTGTGTAATCATAATGTAATTACACTATGACAACCAAACAGGTACTAGTGTAATTACTATGCTGGTAATAACTACCCTAGTAATTACACCAGTTCCAATTACTAGGTGGCTTTCCAAATAGACCCTAAATGAGGGGTTGGATTCTTTAATTGTTTCTAAAAATGCTATTTATGCAAAATCTGTTCTAGTTGAACCATCTTAGAGTCTAACTAAATTTTCCAACCATGTCCCTAATAGTTATCCTGAGCTAACTTGTAGATCCACTTATGTGAAATATATGAGAATATTATTGAATTGTGTATCTATGTTACAAAGAGATCTTAGTTATAGACACTACAATACAATCCTTTATCGAGTATGATACTATATGCTCCCTTAGTTTCATTTTATGGAGGTAATTTGACTCGGCATAGAGTTTTGAGAAAGAAAGAAAGATTTTTAGAACTTGTGGTCCAAAATGAATGATAAAATTTGTGTGGCTGTAGCCTGTAAATAATCATTTGTAACTTAAGATAAAAGTGTTCATTTTTTAAGTATGGTTGTATTTGTCTATTCTTATTCGAATACTCCCCTCAAGCTAGTGCATACAAATCATATGCATCTTGCTTGTTAGAGATGTAACTAAAATGGGGATCGAACAGGGACCCGATAAAGATATCTCCAAGTTGATCATTCGATTTCACAAAGTTTGTAACAATATATATCTAGAGAGTAGCTTTTCTTTGACAAAATGACAATCGATCTCAATACGCTTACACCTCTCATGAAATCCACTGCTAGTCATGTCAAACTCCTAAATTACTATGCTCAACTTCCCATGCCAAGCTTAGGAAGATCGTTCCAGACTATAGAGTAACTTGCGCAATCGACATATAAGGCTACTAAACTCTCCATAAGCAGCAAATCCAAGTGGTCGCTCCATATAGACTACTTCATCCAGATCACAGTGAAAAAAGTACCATTGTAATCCACCCCAAATATTTGAGTATAACCTTTTGGCAAAAGTGAATCTAAAGCAAAGAGAAAATGCTAGAAAACTCATCTCTTAGATTTTGCACAACATTGACAAAAGTTGAAACTATGCAAATAGATCTGAGTCACCCTAAAAATGCACGATGCTAGCAAATCGGTTAAGAGAAAGTAGTCACCAGAATGATACATGATGTTATGCAAATTAGGTATGAGAAAGTAGTCATCAAAAAGATGACACTGTGCTATATAAATTAAATATGAAGAGTAGTCACGAAAAAGATGACATGAGGCTACACAAATTAAATATAAATAAGTAGTCACTAGAAAGATGACACGATGCTACACAAAAGAAAGTAGCAACCGAGATGACGACAAAGTGCTACAAAAATCAAATATGAGAAAGCAGTTACTCGGAAGATGGCATGGTGCTATACAAAATTAGATATAAGAAAGTAGTCACCAAAATGATGGCAGGGTGCTACACAGATCAAATATGAGAAAGTAGTCATCAGAAAGATGACACGATGGTACACAAACACAGATAGACTAGGGGTTGACATAAAACTCTAGAAAGTCTCTAGGCATTGACGCTTATGACCTCTGTGCTTTAGTTTTGTTCCCTTGAATATGGGGTTCATACGTATATCATTGGCCCTACTTTTGTGAAAATAACCAATTACCAGACATGCAACATATATGGGTCATTGGTGCCCGCTGGCAGCAGAAGCTTTTTTTTTCTTTTCTACCAAGATCATAGAAGCTCCGATACTATGTGAAAATGACACCTGCACCTAACTCAACCTCTAAAGTTAGCCTATGAGGGGATGTTTGTCCAAGTTCATATTAGGAAACCAATTTATCATCCCTTTGCTGATGTGAGACTTCGTAACACTCCCATGAAGCCTCAACTAGAGCTTGAGCACTTATGAATGGGGGCCCAACGTCGGTGAACAACAATTGGGATGAGTTTGACTCGGATACCATGTGAGAAATATATGAGAATAATATTATTGAATTGTGTATTTGTATTATTACATAGAGACCTTATTCATAGACATTACAATTCAATCATTTACGATTTACCAAGTAGGATACTATATACTATTCCTATTTTTACTCTAAGCAGGATTGTATATATCTATTACTATTCTAAGTAGGATTTATATACCTATTCCTATTCTAACTCTACAAATGACCTTCATGAAAGAAAGGTAAATCATTTACAAACTACTTGATAGGCAACATTTACAAACTTTTCTCCAAAGTGCTAACAGAAAGGCTGGAAAGTGTGATGGCTAAATTGGTACTCTAAACAGACGACCTTCATTGAAGGGAAATCATGTATGCTGTCGTAGTAGCCAATGAAGCAATAGACTCAAGTTGAAGCAAAAGGAATTAGGTATTTTGTGTAAGCTAGACATGGAGAAAGCATATGAGCATGTTAATTGAGGATATCTTATGGACCTAATGGAGAGGATGGATTTTGGACAAAAATAAATTCACTGGATTGAATAATGCATATTAGTACTGTGCTTCTCATTTCTTATGAATAGCCCACCGGCGTGTCTTTTTAGAGCACAAGGGGTCTCAAGACAAAGGATGGTTAAAACAACAAAATCTGTAAGGATGGCTAAAAGGTTCTGATGTTGCTAGAGCGGGTAGATACAACGTAGAGATAACCCATCATCAATATGCTGATGATACACTCATATTTTGTGATGCTGAAGAAGAGCAACTTAATTTTTTTTTTGGTGATTCTAGAGCTATTTGAAGGAACATCTGACTTGCATATTAATTGGAGGAGTTTCTTGTATCTTATTAATGTAGTGCCAAATATGGAGATGTTGAATGCAATCTTAAGTTGTGACATTGGTGCTTTACCAACCATGTACCTGGGAATGCCTTTGGGAACTAAATCTACGTCCATAAATATGGAATATTGTGATTGAGAAGTGTGAAGAAAATGGCATGGAAGACTCAATATCTATCTCTTGGAGTAGATCGACTCTTTACAAATTTTTTCCTTGATGCCCTTACGACTTATATGATGTATGTGTTTACAATCCCCACAGGAATTATGAATAGGTTGAATAAAATCAGGAGGAACTTTCTTTGGAAAGAAAATAAAGAAAGAAATAGGTACCACTTGGTAAAGTGTAGACACTATTAGCCAGAAAGCAATATGAAAGACTGAGAATCAAGAATTTGAAAATACAAAGCAAGGCCAAGGCAGTTGAAATGAAATGAGATACCCGTCAGAGAGAACAAATTGTGACAGATTGACCGGTGCTATGTCAGAATTCTCATCCTTCATTGAAGAAATGGAGATGGTTGATCCTCTATTATGTGGAGGCTCTTTCACCTGGAGAAAGGGAGAAATAAAATTGACAGATTTCTATTGTTCAGAGTGGGGAGATAGTTTTACACAGATAATTCTAAGCAGTTTCCCGAAAATTGCTTCAGATCATAATCCTATTGTGTTGTCCTGTCGAGATGATGGGTGGAGACAGTCTTACTTTAAATTTGAAGCATGGTGGTTAGAGGTGGAGGGGTTTTAAAGAGAAGGTGAAAGATTGGTGGGAGTCTTTTGGTGTGACTGGCAGACCAGGTTATATTTTGGCTGAAAAGTTGAAAATGTCGAATGTTAAGCTTAAGGAGTGGAGCAAAAATAATAAGGGGAACTGGAGACAAAGGAGGAAAGATATTCTCAATCAAATTTCTAATTGGGAAACAATTCAGGAACAGAGGCCCCTCACAGATGATAAACTATTGCAAAGGCCACATCTGGGCATGGAATTTGAAGATGTGGCAAGGAAGGAAGAATTAGCTTGGAAGCAAATACCAAGAATCCTATGGTTAAAACAAGGTGACAAGAACACACAATTTTTCCACAGAATTGCAACCTCTCATAAAAGATTCAATTGGAAGTAGATGGAGCTGTTACTAAGGACCAAGCTGTGATCAAAGAGGCTGTGCATAATTTCTATAAAAACCTTTACAAAGAGGGAAAACTGAGTTGAGACTGCAGGAGGCTACAATGATAACTGAAGAAAAAAAAAGTATGGCTGTCGAGACCTTTTGAGGAAGAAGAGATAAGGGTATGTTTGGACTTATCTGCAAAGGAGAAAACCCCAGGTCCTAATGGATATTCGATGGTATTTTTCTCGACTTTTTTTGGGCCATATTGAAGGAAGACATCACTAATACAATTCAAATTTTTCATTCTAATCAGATTTTTGAGAAGAGTTTTAATACAACCTTTATTGCTTTGATCCCAAAGAAACCTGGAGCATCAGAGTTGAAGGATTTTACGCCAATCAGCCAGGGGGGGGGTCTACAAGATCATTGCTAGATTGTTGGTCGAAAGGCTAAAAAAGGTGGTGGCGAAATTGATCAACAAACATCAAATGACTTTTATAAATGGGAGGCAAATCATGGATGCAACACTCATTGCTAGTGAATGCATTGACTCAAGAATGAAGGGAGGAGCCCTTACTCTAATGTGCAGATTGGATATTCAGAAAGCCCATGACCATGTGTATTGGTCTTTCCTTCTGAACACTCTCAGACGAATGGGATTTGGCAGCAAATGGATAAAGTGCATTGAGGTGTGTATAAAAACAGTGAAGTTTTCTGTTCTTGTGAATGGGGAACCCGTGGGTTTTTCGAATCAGAAAAAATGCTGAGACAAGGTGATCCTCTTTCCCCTTTCTTATTCATTTTGGTAATGGAAGGCTTTGATAGTATGATGAGGATTGCAACTCCAAACGGATAGATTAGAGGCTTTCAGGTCGGAGATAGAGTGGGGGAAGAAAAAGAAGTGTGTCATCTTCTCTATGCGGATAATGCTATCGTCTTTTGTGAACCTACAGCTGAACAGATTAGCTACATTAGAGTGATTTTGGTTTGTTTGAAGCAGTTTCAGGGTTGAAGAGAAAAAGTAGTCTCTTTTCGGTAAATGAGGTCCCTTAGATTCAGCAACTAGCAAATATATTGGGAGGCACAATGGAGCATTTGCCTACCATTTACTTGTGCATGCCCCTAGGTAGCAAACACAAAACAATGGAGATATGGAATGGCATTCTGGTGAAAATAGAGAAGGAACTTGCTACATGGAAGGTACAATACTTATCCCTAGGGGGTAGATTGATCCTCTTAAACTCCGTTCTGGACTCTTTGCCAACCTATGTGATGTCCTTGTTTCCAATCCCAGCAAAGGTGGTTAAAAAACTAGACAAACTTAGAAGGAACTTCCTATGGAAAAGCATAAGGAGGGAAAGGGTTATAACTTAGTCAACTGGAAGAATGTTCTTCTTAGCAAAGAAAGAGGGGGTTTAGGGATCAAATTTGAGGCTGCAAAATGGAAGTCTTTTGATGAAAAGGCTATGGAGATACACTGAGGAAGATGCAACTCTCTTGAAGGAGGTTATTGTAGCAAAATATGGAGAATTAAATCCCTGGTGTACAAAAATCACCTCCGAACCATATGGGGTCGGGGTACAGAGGACAATCAGGAACCTATGGCCACAAATGGAAAAAATATGTATATTAAGGTGGATAATGGAAACAATTTTTATTTTTGGAAAGATGGTTCGATAGACCAAACCTCTCTCAGAGAACTTTTTCCAGATTTGTTTCTAATCTATGAGAACCCTGATGCTAGAGTGAGCGATTGTTGGACAATATAGGGATTGGACATATCTTTAAGAAGACTACTTAATGACTAGGAGGTGAAGAGGGTCGCACCGGAAAAAATAGCCGGAATGATTATAACTACAACAACAACAACAAACAATGATTATAACTACAACAACAGCAACAGACGAGACAAGATCCCGTGGAAACATAGCAAGGATAGAGTCTTCTTAGTCCACAATGCCTACAATAGAGGACTAATGGGGATGACGGGGGGCCTGGAACTACTTTTGGAAGTGTGACATTCATACAAAAGTAAAGTGTTTCTCTTAGTTAGTGATAAAGAGAGCATGTTTAACAGTAGAAGTTCTACAAAAGAAAGGCAGACAACTGTTTCTAGGTTTTTTGTGCAACTTGACAGGATAAACAAATAACCGTTTCTTCCTACATAGTAGTAAGTTTACTACTCAAATTTGGAACATGTTTCTCAACATCACAAGCATGAACTGGCAAGTCCAGAACATACATCAGATCTGTTGAGCTGTTGGATTAGGAGGGGAGGCAGTAAGAGTCAAAAGAGAAGGTGGAAGCTAATACCATCATGTGTTTGGTGGTCAGTCTGGAAAGAAAGAAATGGAAGATGTTTTGAAGATAGATCCAATTCCATCCACAAAGTTTAAATGGAATTGTATAGTATCTACTTTTTTTTTGGTGTGAACAACTTTGTATAGCTGATATAGACTAGATTATAGATTTGATAGGGAATCTGTAATTATCCCTTTTTGGAGGTAACCATTATACCCTTAATGCTGAAGAATTCAACCTTACCAGTTTCACAAAAAAAAGAAAGTACAATAATGAGAATCAACTTTTGTGGGGGAAAGAGGAGGAAGATAATACTACACCTTATGGAGATTTGTGTCAGAAAAAGAGAAGCCTATGGCTATCCACCTGAAATTATGGAATGAACTCATGCCCAACGCCAAGATTAAAGTGTAAAATGGGAAAAAAGACCGACTTCTAGAAGGATGATTGTCATGAGATAGGCTACATGGAATTACTCTTCCCACACATCACTTTCCAGCCCTACATTAACATAGGACTATAGCAGCCCATTGAACGCCTCAAAAATGGAGCTTAACTTTCAGAAATAGCTAAATCATTAGGAAATCCAAAGGGTGTCTAGTATCTTCAGAACAATTGAATCGTTCAGTGATTTGAGGCAGGACAAGATGTTTTATGGTGGCAAGGAAGTAATGAGATCTTTCAAGGTGAAATTGTTTATAATAGGTTGAATCACCCCACTCAGCAAGCAAACATTTGGTCCTGTAATTGCACCTTTAAACTGAAATACCACATAAAGTGGCTTGTTTTGTATGGTTGCTAACTAAGGAAGCAGTACTGATTCAAGACAACTTGTTCTTGATGTTTCTTTTGTGGTGATAGTGCAGAGATAGTTAATCATCTATTTCTTCATTGCTAGATCACAAGATAACTGTGGAGACTGTTCTTAAATCTCAAAGGCATATTATGACTATGTCCGTAGTACTTCAGAGCTGGGAGGAAGCAGGTCTGCGAACTGCATGCTAAGAACAGAAGTAGATGGAGAATTGTTTCTACAAGCATTTGGTGGGTAGTATGGAATGAGAGGAACTCTAGGTGTTTTTAGAACATTGTAAATACTGAATTTTATGCGGAGGATCAAACTGAATTGCTTTTTGATCTTATGTTTTTGGTGTAATCAATTACAGATCAAATTGAATTGTATTTTGATCTTATGTTTTTGGTGTAATCAGTTATACTAAAAAGATACTGTCTATTATTGATGTTTTAGATTCACCATAGGAATAAGATTAGTAGAATTTCCAAAAATGGTTTCAGTACAATCCATGAATTGTTTTGCTCATGATGAAATATATACACATTTACCAGTTTCCGAAATTAAATAAAATAGCTATCCTGGGCTACAAGAAGTCTCGGAACATGATTTGGATTAGTAAACTAAAAACGGTCAGGTCATCACATTGGGATTGTGTAGATACCATTGTTTTATTTTAGAAAGATTTTACTATTTGATATAATCATAATGAAATCATGAGAGATTTTGTTTTCAAAGACAGAAACATTTACTTCATCTTTAAAAGTAACTGGAAACAGATGTAGTATTTTCAGCTAATTTTTATACTTTGTAATATTTTCTGCCTAATTTTGGGATATTTCTCTTGTTTGCCTGGATTGTGAACTTAGGTGGTTTTTGAGAACTTAGCTTTATAGAAAACGAACTTGACTGGTGTTTTGTCCTTGAAACTTAGCATAAATTTCCATTGACTTAACAATGACTGAACATACATTTACTTTTTTTCCAAATAATATTTCGGGTTATTTTCTACTTCATGAAGGTTATATTGATTGCCATTGTTATTTAGTTATGATTTTATATTTTGCATCCTTATTGTTGGGTGACATACCAGGTGCTGCAGAAGAAGCAGCTGCAGTTTTTGGCGAAGCATCTTTACTTTGCATTCAAAAACAACACATAGACCAAGGGAACCAATCTCAAAATTTACAAGCATCCACTGATGATCAGAATGTAGCTTCTAAGAATATTGTCTCAGACGACATCAGCCCTAGGCAATCAAAACATACA